>JAENHJ010000078.1:1800000-2452500 GCA_025330945.1 Mucuna pruriens
ATGCATATGCTCATCACCATACCTAAGAGTCTCCATTCGGAACTCCACACCATGGGCGAACCTCCTCAATCCCCTTGGTTATCACTAATGATGGTCACACCGTTAAACACCCCATATGGCCAGTGTGTCGCACAGTTAAACACCACCTATGGCCCGTGCAAAGACATTCTACACAACCGTTAAAAACTACCTATGGTCGGCGTGTAGCATGGTTAAACACCACCTACGACCCATGCATATAAATATCCCCATCATTAGTCCACCCTATTAAACACCACTTTTGGCTAAGGTCCCCTATTAAATACCACATATTGCCATGGTATTATAGCCACGTCTGGCTTTTCATGCAACTCATGTCCATGTTCAATGCATTCTCATCCACATTCTCATTCTCAGGATTCATACATCATTAACACAGTCCATAATCATGCCAAAATCATATCAATTTAGTCATCATTACCATAAATCATTTATAAGAACGCACAAAAACGCACATAAAACGCCATTGAATTCCACCCAATTTCACCATTACACAAGAGAGTCCCAAATTGAACCTCACCGTGAATAACTATGAACAACCACGAGAATCAAGTAATTAAGACAATTAACCATATAATTTCAAACGAAAATCACGTTAAGACAAAACGTTAATCCAATAATTTAATCCCCTTCAAATGCCACAAGAAACCATACAATAACAATTATTAATAAGGGTCCTAGGGAAGACCCTACTGCTCTTTCTTATGTAAATGAAACTCAAATAGTGAGATAGAACTGACATCTCTACATACATACTTGGAAGCATAATGAAGAAAACATGTTCATCAAAGTCATTCTTCTCGTTCATTTGGGATTCCCTCTAGAGGTTTTCCTTCAAAGGTAATCATTACATTATCAATTAAGTCAACCAAAACCATTGTACACATTGACGAATCTTTTCTACCGATTAAAACATTTTTAGAACATAATAACCAAACAAATTTGAGAATTTAGATCCTAGAGGAACATAGGGATTTCCCTCACTACCCGTACACCCCCGCATTCACATATAACCGAACACATCTCTCTCGTACCTTAGATGCGAAGAACAGCGAGAATCTGATGCGAAGAACAGCGAGAATCTGATGCGGCTACAGGACGATTTGAACACCCTAACTCCTCCTCCTTGTAGGTCTATTTTCTCTCTCCTCTAGGTCTGGCTGTTTGACACACAAAACACCAATTAGGTTAAACTGATTAACTAATATTCTAGTTAGGTCGGGTCAACCCCGACTTGCCCGTCAGTCTCCCCCTGTTAATTTGATTAATTAAATTAATAAATGAAAATAATTCAGATTAATGTCTCATCAGTTTATAAAACCATCAGCTCCTCCATTAAAATAAAATTAAATGTAAATATTTAAATACTAAATTAATTTTCTGTCATCATTAAGAATAATAACAACAATAATAACATTTCAGTTTCAAAATGCAATTATTTAATAAAATAATTTCTTGCAGCAATTAATAATTAAAATAAAATTGATAATAATAATAATAATGTAATTTATTTTCTAAAAAAATAATTAAATAAATTTTAGGATGTTACAGAATCTTTGTGTGACACTATGATCCTTGGTAGACCAAGTATCCTTACCACCTCCCTAAAAAATAAATTGGTTACATGTGAAGCATCATCACTCTTATGACAAGGGATGAAGTGGGCCATTTTTTTAAAGCTATCAACCACCACAAAAATGGAATCTCTATCACTTTTAGATTTAGGCAATCCAAACATAAAATCCATTAAAAAAATCAACCCAAAGAGTAGTTGGAATAGGGAGTGGGGTATACAATCCATGTGGAGAAACTTTAGACTTTGTCATTTTACAAGTCAAGCATTTATCACATACATTACCCACATCTTTCCTCATATGAGACCAAAAGAAATGTTCATTCAACACATCAAAAGTCTTAAGTTCCCCAAAGTGACCTATAAGGCCATATTCATGCGCCTCCTCACAAGCAATTTCCTGATATAGCTCATTGTCACACACAATCTCTTCCCCTTAAATAGAAAGGCATCATGCCTATAGTAATCATGAAATACAGCATGGACACAGATGGCAAAAGGTTCACTAAAATAATGTCCTTTTCAACAATTCTTTAATGCAATCAAGACCAAGCATTTTAGTTTCAAGTATGGCAATCAAGGTATGTCTCCTAGATAGCGCATTAGCTACAACAATTAATTCACCTTGTTTATACTTAATTATGTAAGTAAATTGCTCTAAAAATTCTACCCATTTAGCATGTCTTTTATTTAACTTGCCCTTTTAAATGCTTAACAGCTCCATCATCACTATGGATCACAAATTCCCTAGGCAATATGTAAGATTATAATGTTTGCAAGGCCCTCACAAGAGTATATACAACTCTCAGTCATAGGTGAAATAGTTTAAGTGAGCATCCTTTAGTTTTTCACTAAAGTAATTGGTCGCCCTTCTTGGAGGAGCACGAACCTTATTCCAACCCCAAAAGAATCACATTCTAACTCAAAAGATTTTGAAAAGTTTGGTAATGCAAGAATTGGAGCTTGGGTAAGTCTTTCCTTCAATCCTTAGAAAGTTCTCTCTTGAGCCTCCTCCCACTTAAACCCTACATTTTTTACAACATTATTTAAAGGATTTGCAAGTGAACTAAAGTCCGTTACAAATATTTTGTAAAACTTGCAAGCCCATGGAAGCTTCTTACTTTCCTAACAGTTTTAGGCATTGGCCATTCCTCGATAGCCTTCACCTTTTCGTTGTCAACCTTGACTCCATGGGAGCCAACTACAAAACCCAAAAAGACAACCTCGTTAGTACAAAATATCCATGTATCAACATTAGAAACAAGGTTTCCTTTCTCAAGATTTCAAGTACACTTCTAACATGCAAGAGATGGTCATTTAGACAAGTAGAGTAAACCAAGATATCATCAAAATAAACAAACACACACTTTCTTATCAAGCTTCTTAAGACATGATTCATTCACCTCATAAATGTACGAGGTGCATTAGTCAAACCAAAAGGCATAACCAACCATTCATAAAGTCCAAATATTGTCTTAAAAGTTATTTTCCATTCATCCCCCTCCCTTACCCTTATCTGATTATACCCACTTTTCAAATCAATTTTAGAAAACATTTGAGAATCATGTAATTCATCAAGTCATTCAAATGAGGAATAGGGTATTTATATCTCACAGTAATATCATTAATAGACCTACAATCAATATACATTCTCCAAGTACCATCTTTCTTGGGCACAAGGATCACAAGCATGGCACATGGGCTCATGCTTTCTCTTACCCATTTATAATTGTTGTCGGCACAATATCAAATCACTAGATATCCCTTAAATTTTGTAGTGTAGGAATTAGCCTAGGTTGAACTTCACAAGGACACAATCCTATCATGCCTAATCATGTTTATCAGAAACCAGAACAATATGCAAAATGGAGGTTTAGTGTAGAACAAGAATTAACAAAAGAGAATTGATTCAGAAATGAATTAAGGAATATCAACTCAAGAATTCAATCATGCAATCAATTATCATGGCTCTAACAATAGTTACAATTTCATATCAACCAACCTAAGTTTCTTTAGATAATCATCTAACATTCGTCCATGCATATTGAAATCACAACTGCAGCTCCTAATTAACATGGATTCAAGATCATATTGGTTGATTTTAGGTTATCAATCGATTACCTACTTGAAATATAATCCAAAACTCAGTGAGATCACAATCATGAAAATGGATTCAGAATTGGAAAAAAACGCAACACTAGAAACTGCATAAGGAAAGTAAAGAATCAAGAACTCAAACCGGTTGCAATCCTGAATCTTGAATTGATAATGAAGTTAGCCTTCCATGGCCATTATAGAAGACATGGTAGAATACAATTGAGAAAAGAATGTAGTAGAATACAATTAAGAAGAGCGAAAAAACTTCTTCTAAATCCAAGAGAAATCTCTAAACTCCAAAGTGTCAAAAACGTCTCCAAATGAACCAAAATCTCTCTAATGTTTCTAACTTCTCTAACTATATACGAATTTTACTAACTACTAACCAATTAACAAACTAACTACTAACCAATTAACAAACTACTACTAACCAATTAACTAACTTCCTCCAAAACTACCTAACAAACTTCGTAACTAACATGGTCTCATGCTTGAAGGTTCTCAGGAGAATGGACTTGGACAGCAACTTCAGCAATCCAACAAGCCCATCAATCTACAAAAAAAAAGTCCAATTCAAAATGGTGTAGAGGTGGTAGCTTCCCATCCATATTTGACATTGTAACTGGTTGTATTGGGTTGAACGATAAGGAGAAAAGTTTTATATCTTCGTCTTAGTTTTCTAGAACTATCAAGATTATCCAATTTGGAGGTCGGTACCTCTATATATGGCCTACACAAGATAGCAACCTCATAGTGAAAATTAAGCCCAAGAATAAGCAAAGATTAACAACTATCCTCAATTAAGCTCAATGACCCAAGACTCAACCAATGTGTGATTATTAACCCAAAAATATTGTCAAATATGTCCAAAATAAGTAACTATTTACTCATCCTTTTTCCAACAATTTTCCCACTTGCTTTTGTATCTCCTTTCCCTCTTCAAGATTTGTCTTGTAGGCGGCCGCCCTAATAGGTAATGTTGATCTAAGAGACAAGTTTATATAGTGATCAATACTCCTTAATTTTGTAATATAGGGACCAACATAGGTCGAATATCTCAAGGACACAATCATGCAATGCCTAATCTTTTTGAATAGAAATCAAATTAAATATTAAAAAGGGGTTGTGTGTAAATAGAATTGTGCAGAAAAATGATGCAAAAAACAAAATGCAAAATAGAATTGAAAACAAAATTATGTAACATCAATTCAAGGATCCAATCATGTAGTTTGTTATCACGATTCTAATAAAAAACCAAATTCATATCAACCCAAGATTCATTAGATAATCATCTAACATTCATTCATACAAATCGAGATTACAATTGTAATTCATAATTAGCATAGATTCAAGTACATAATTGGTTGGTTTTAGGTGATCAATCAATTACCTAGCCTTGATTACATTGGGATTAATCAATCCTAACCTAATACAATCCAAAATCTTAAGCGAAATCATAATCACGAAAACGGATCAACAATTGGAAAGAAAAGAGAGACATGACAGAATTTTCATAATAAAAAATTCAAAAACTCAAACCTAATCACAATCATGGAACCTTGAATTGATGATATCTTAGTCTTCCATGGCAATCGTCATAGAAAACATAGTCCAAAACAGAAAGAAAACCTAGAAGAGGAGAGAGGAAAGAGAATAGAAAGGAAACTTGTGATCCAAGAAACCTCCAAAGTCCAAGTGTGTAAAATCTCAAAATGTCTCTCTAGCCCTACTAACCAATTACTATTTATTACATGCTTTGAATACTAAGGAATGTGGTCTAAGACAGAGGAATTCACAACCCAAAGGCCCACTAATCAAGGTCCTAAAATTGGACCAAAATATACAAAGAAAGGTCCAATTGGGTGTAGAGACCGCAACTTCACACAAACTTTTGACATTGAATACAGTCAACCTAGGTTGAACTTAAAATAGAGAAGTTGTAGATATTTATCTTAGCTTTTCAAATCCACCAAGATTGTCCAATTTGGAGGTTTGTAGCTCCAGATATGGTCTGCCCAAAATAGCAACATCATAATATAAATTAAGTCCGAAAATAAGCAAAGATTAGCAACTAAGTCCAATAACCCAACACTCAACAAATGTGTCAATATTAACCATAAAATAATATCAAATATTTCCAACATAAATCACTATTAAGTGCCTCAAAAATATTTTATCAAATTCTCCCACACTTGAACTTTTGCACTCCAAGCAAAATCAAATAAAAAATATCTAAAGTAAAAGGAAATGAAGCAAATGAACAAAAGTAAGTACAAATAAAGTGTAGCATTTTCCTATGAATATAAGTTAATAAAAGGAATAAGAGTACAAACATCCTAGAATCAAGGTACCCAACAATCTATGAATTTACTTCTAACATCTAAAGCAAATAAAAGAACAATAAAACTTATAGAATTACCCATAAATAATAGAACTCTCTCAAGATACATACTCTTAATCTCTCAAGTGTTTAGGTTTGTATTCACACACAAGTACCCTATGCTAACTAACACTACCAAGCTTTGACTAGCATCTATTTTCTATAACTTAAAACACATGCACGAATTATCAAAAGGGTTTTTATTAAAGTTGTAATGTGACCAAGGACAAGGAAGGATATGAGAGGTAATTTAAGGTTACACAAAGAAGGAAGAAGAGCAATGAGGAATAAGTCAATAAGCATGAAGATTATCCCCAAAATAATACAAGTCACCAAAAACAATGCAAAATAACAAGTAAGGTTTACTTTGTCTCCTTTCCTCTTATTTTTTTTTTATATTCTTTCTTTCTTTTCAATTTTACTTCTCTTTTTGCATCACTACAACCTTTTGTTGCATTTTTTTCTTTCAACCTTTTTGTTTCCTTTTTCTTTCTTTTATGTACTTTTTTCAAAAAGAAATCAACCCAACACCACAACTTGTAAAAGCCAAATTATCAAGATACTACTTGCAAAGCCTTGGGTATCACCCCCACACTTATTTAGAACTCATTCCCAAAACAATTTCAAAGCTCCTTTAACCCCTGAGGTTATGATGATAATGGTTTTTCACTTTTAGGCTTGTAATGAGCTATAATATCAAAGAAAGGGTTAGATAGTCTTAAAAGAGGTAAGTAAGGGATTTAATGCAAGGTAAGTCCATTTGGCTAGTGGCTATAAAGAAAGAAGGCCTAAATCATATCACCATTGTATGTGAGATAGAAGGCATAAAAGAGAGTCAAGGCAAAACCTAGAGTAACTAACAACACATGTGGAAATCACACAAGAAGAAAGAGAATGGCAAGATGCAAGTCATCAACATAGAAGGCTCAAAATCTCACACGGATAAATGCTCTATCAATTATTCAAACTTTAATTTCCAAGTCACTCATTATACTAAAGAAGTAAAAGTGGTTCTATATCAAGTTGTGAAACCTCTCAATCAAGAATGATGCAATTACTCATAATTTATACAACTTAGAAATTAACTAAAAAGTGCTCAAAACTACAAATTAATTTTTTTTTAGCAAAAACAAATTTAATAGCAAACATCAAAATCGAAAACAAATTTGACAGCAAACAACAAAATTGAAAAAAAAAAGTGAAAAAACAGCAAAAACAATGAAAATAGATTTTCTACTCATCATCCAAAGGTGTGAATAAACTTTCTTTTCTTTTCATTTCTTGCTTTTGATACTCATGTTCTACTTTATTCTTCTTTGAGGATGGATATATATAAACATGAGAAAGAAAGTCATTGATCTTGCACGGAGAGAGAAGTATTTTTCATTAAATGTTAAAGATGATATTTCTGCATGGCTACTTCAAAGATTTTGTTTTCTTCTGAAGACAAAGAAAAGATGCAATAGAAAAAGTTGTTTTCTCTTTTCTTAAATGTGTTTCATCCATCTGATAAGAAAAAACACATTCTGTTTATTCTCATCTTTGTATAAACTTTTATCAAAACACTTTTTGATTAGAGTTGACTTATTTCTTCATAGCTTGAAAAGGAATTTGGGTATTATCAACATTTAAAAAAGAATTGTCCCTTCTTATGCGTTTGGACAAAATTCTTCTATAGACGGCATGGTCATTTAGACGCTATTAAACAAATTTATTCAAAAACAAGTCTTTTTGAACACATACACCTATCTATTGTGATGATTTATTGTATTTTTAAAATAATTAAATACTAACATAAATATATTAATCATTATTTTTTAATCATAATATTTATCATCATTAAAACATAAGAGTGTTTAAGCGAATATCAATCTTACTCCACTATATAGGACTCTTGAAACTCAACAATTTTAGAGGAGGATCAGTGTAATTTGCTCTATACCTCATACAAACTTTACGCAAAGATTTGTAAGCGAGGAATGAGGGTCCATATACCATCCAATAACACTGCATATATATTTTATATATATTTACTAAATTTTAAATGTATCCATATAGCATTATCATTTTAAAATAAAAAATAAAGGGAGACATTCCGCATACAAGAAACAAACAAATTGTCACTCTTTTTTTTTTTTCTTAATTATAGGCTGAACGAGGTGTTGCACTAAGAGGGATGCAGGATCGGGGAATTTGTTTGCCATAAGAAGCACCATGAACATGAGAACAAAAGTTGCTTAGGTTTCCTAATCCCTTCTGACCAACATAACGCCACAAATTAATGTCCTCCACAGTTATGTTTTGACATGGCCTAACTTCACTGCACTTAAAATTGACTGCATTATCAGTAGCGCTAGTTCCTCGAACATTTTTGTATGCCACGTTGCTGATTTGCACGTGCGAATTCTCCTGCAACAAAATTATTTATATCTGAGTTTCCAAACACCAAATATCTTTTAGCTCGAACTATATAGGTACAATCATTGTGCTACTATGGTTAATTTTGTGTTTAATAATCCTATAGCAAATATCAATATATAGGTTAATTATTGTTTTAATATGTAAAATGCCTTTCACTAATTGAGAGAACCGACTGAATGCAAGAAAAAATAAATTCTGCCAATACGAAAATAATGGTTGTTGTTTTAATTATAAATTAGTATTTTAGCACGTAGAATATATAGAATAAATATTTATTTTATATAATTAAAATTTTAATAAATAAATATTTTTAAATATATAAATTATATTATTATTTTTAAAAAGTGAGTTTAAATTTAATTCAACTTTACTAACTCAACTTATAAGGTGAAGGTTGTTTTTCATTTATACACATTATTCATATCTTCTCAGTAAGGAACGTGGAATCTCCAATCCCAAAGACTGAATATCTTGAGCACGAAGTTTGTAGAACTCAACTAGACATTTGCATGTGGTCCAATAGTAGCCTAACAGTGATAGGTTAGATAAGTTCAATAATAATCACTATGATAAAGTTTAATATCATCTTAAGAAAGTGAATTTGGGTCTAATTTAACCCTATAGAATCGGCTTATAAGGTGAGAGATGTTCCTCACTATACACTACTAAGGTCATCTTAATAAGCAACATAGGATCTCCAACCATTATTAAATTTAGTAATAAACAAAAATATTTGAACATATAAATTAATAAAGATTATTTTTAAGTATAGATAATTTCTTTAAAAAATTATTAAAATTTAATATAAAAATAAAGATGAAAGAGATTAAAAAAATTAAAAACACTGAATAGTTTTTAAAAGTACTTTCATCCAAGATAATTATTTTAATTTATATAAAGAAAATATAATACTTTCATCTAAGATAATTATTTTAATAAGAGAAAGAAAATTATGTCCAAATATTAATATTAAAACGTGACTTGGAAGGAAAAACCTTAGGATTGCAAAGATTACGTGGACAAATAGTGTTGATCAATGACAGTGGGATTTTGCACATTATTCATGACAATGTCTTCATAATAGACGAAACTAGAAGCGTTTAAAGTTGTGTTCAATGGAGCAGCCCACGTTTTGATTCTAAGAGCATTACTGGTGCCATTAAACGTGCAATTGATGACAACTATATCTTCTAAATCTGTTTCTCCATCATTCGCACCGAGTCTTCCCACGCTAATTCCGTGACTGGGATCACACGTCACATTCGAAATCCGACCTTCTTGATGCCAGAAATCATAGCAACACAGTCATCGCCAGTGCCAATTTGAACATTTGTGATATTTATCCCAATTTTGTGGGATATTTTGATTCCGTCTGTGTTCCGATTTTGTTCGGGGGCTGATATGGTTAGATTTGTGAAGGTCATTTTGTCACATCCAAACACTATGAAATGGCCACCTTTGCTATCAATTAGAGTGCAGGTTTTGGACATGACCGTTGGTGATGAAGTCAAATACCATAGTCTGCCCAAATATTTTCACCAAATTAACAAGATGTTAGTGTAAGTTACAACATGCATGGGGAAGAAGAACATGTGTGTGTGAACCACAAACACTTCTGATTCTGAATTATTCCTTTCCGAATGATCACTAAAGTTGTTATATTTCTATTCCATTCCTTAATTATGATTACTAATCAGAGTGAGAACCACGATACTACAAAAACAAATTGTGAACTACCATGCTAACAAAATTAAATTACACATTGTGTCTTTTTAACTTCTAAAATTTTACGCATTTATCATCCCACTTTTTTTTCATATTTTATCCTTGATTTTGTTGGATTATTTCTTTTGTTAGACAAATATTTTATATTTTTTAATAAATTTTATTATAAAGATATTATATTTTTTAAAAACAAAATATTTAAATATTATTTATTTTATTTTAATATTTTTTCTTTTACATTTCATTATTATTATTTTAAAAGCTATAAATAATTATATTTGTAGTCAAATGATATTATAGGTTTTTCTTTTATATTAATTTGATTATGATTGATTTGAAAATTAAAATTCATTTATTAACTTTTGCCAATGAGAGACACTCAACAAATATTCTCTCATTAAATTACATAATACATCATTCATATTGATCAAAATTAACAAAGTATATATATTTTAAAATATACTAAAATATGAATTGTATAACTGTCTTTATTTAATTTTAATAAAATTTGTTATAAACTATTAAAATAATATAAAGTTATAATTCAAGAATTACATCATTAAATTTTATATTTTATTTGAAATTATTGGATGGTGTAATAGTTAATGTAAATTAATATTGTGAAAACTAAACCAAACTCTACAAAATTAACCTAGAGAAAAATCGGTAAAAAAAAGAAAATTAGTCAAAATCAACATAAATTGGTAAAAAGTCAATTCAAAAATATTTATTACAACATTATTTTAATTTTTTATATTATTTATATATTATTTATTTATTTATTAAGACTGATTTGACCATAGTTTTATCACACCGAGAGAAATAATATGGAATTCAGCGTTAAAAAATGAGGTATGTATGAAAAGGAGGTTAAAGATTGTATTGAATGCCAAGTGTGCGTATACACTTCAATCTATTAAACAATGGTACAAGAAGGGTATAAGAAATTCTCTTTACTAATTTTCTAATTATATTAATTTGTTTAATTATATAATTGCAATTTTAATAAATAAATAAAAGGAAAACATTACAAAATGGGACAGCAAAAGAAACTGTTCATATCTGGAGGTAAGGCTATTATATGATGACATCTCCAAAATTAATAATAACATAAGACTATTGTTATTTGTATTATTTAATTACAGAAGGCTTGGGAAGAAGAAAGGGAAAGTTAATCTTTTATTTTAAATTGAGTTAAAAGTGTTTTTAAGAGTAAATAAAAGTTATAAGATTATATCACAATATTTTATTCATTTCCTTTCATTTTAAAAAAATACTGAAATAATAAAATCTCAATTCAAAATATTAAAAAAAAAAAAAAACTCTGTTCCTTTTCCCTCTAACCCCTCCATCCAAACATACCGCTGTCCACAAAAGACCTATAATATGTTGGTTTATCAGTATAAATGCTTCAATGCTATGCATATGTATAACGTGATCTTTCAGGAGATAACAGTTATTGAAATAAGCACCAGAAGTAACACATAAATGGATCCTCACAAAAAGAACGTATGCTTTTCTTTGGGACTCTTTGTAGAGAGACAGAGACTAAAAAAGCACACATTTACATGTTACTTGACAAGTAGATGATCACTTTATAAAATGTTGCTATTTAAGTGGATATCGGTGTGGAATTGAGCGCAGGGTAAATGATTGATGGGCACAATACTAACTTCTGCATAACAACATTTTAACACTTAAAAAGAGGAATTTTCAAAAAGTGAGACTAATATAAATGAAATTTAACTATTTGTTTTAAGGTATAATAATATTGTATTTCATGAAATCACATTCCTAAAGAATAGTATATCTAGAAATATTATTTCTATAAACATGTTTAATTGGTATTAAGTAATTTTAGAAAAAAAAATATTTATTAAAAAATTTTAAAAATGAAATAAGTGTGAAAGGAGTAGAAATAAGTTTTTTTTACCCATAATATAAACATAAAATATCAACAGTTAAAAATAATAACTAATATTTATCGTACATTAAACTTATCAAATAATAAGTATTTTTTTCTCTACATGATTTTTTTCATGTCAAAGACTAGATTTCAATTATCTAATATCTTAGTTAAAAAAACATCAAAAATTACCTTATATCTTAGTTAAAAAAACATCAATAATTACCTTTTATGTCAATCATAGTTAAGAATAGCTAGCTCCGATATAAGATAACTTTCATTTCTCATAAAAATATAAAATATTCGTCCTTTATCTTAAAAATAAGAAAAAACATGAAAGTTTATACTGTCTCCTAAGAACATTTATTTCCCTTTTAAATTTAAGGGGTTAAAAAAAGGAAAAAAAAAGTTATCTTTTTTCCTGAACATGAGAATATGATATTCTCATAGTTCACTTTCTAGAAAATCTTTTTTTATACCTTGAAACAAACACAACCTTCTATTTTGGATATAAGTTGGGAATGTGTTGCACAATCCCAAATTCAAGGCACAATATGAAAAAAAAAATAGTTTGAGAGAAAGTATTTTTGAACTCCCACAATTAACAGATAAGCATATAATCTATATCGTAAATTGTGCAAAGTATTTGATTATTACCATAAGAAATTAGAGGTATAACTGTTCGCTTCCCATGTAACAAATTCCCTTACATTTCGTGTGGCATGGGACATATACAATACACGGAAATATGATTCACGCTCACATCCGAGGAAAAATGGCTACAAAGATTTCCAATTTTGTTTAAATTATAATCAATCACTTTGCATAATTCATGATACAAATAGTTCTGGTTGAGCCCTAACCATATTTGTCTCCCCCTTGAAAATAACCATTATACTTACGCTAAAAATTAAAATATAATGAAAAATAAATAAATTTTATTCCACCTTTTAACATCTAAATCAATTCTATTTGTAGTCATCCATTTAAAATGACTCTTGAAAATTGGTATTTGGGTGAGTGGGTGGATGTATTTATAAATTCATTTAAAATGACTCTTAAAAACCGATATATATGTGTAGAAGTGTCTGTGTAAGATATTAAATAAACAAAATAAACTGATAATAAACAAAATTATAACTTTTTTAAGTAAATATATTAAATAAAATTGCAATTATATATATATATATATATATATATATATATATATATATATATATACGCGCCGGCGCGAGCTATCCACAAGCTATTAACTCAGCTTAGGCTTAACTAGTTGAAACAATCAAGCCTAACTATAAGCTTGAATTTGTTTGTTTAGCTAAATAAACTTCATGGGCACTTAATGTTGTGAGGCGAACTCGAAATGTGGACAAATAATTCAACAAACTTACAATCCTCTGAAAAGCCATATAATACAAAACACCACCTGTAGCCAAACAAGCATTGCAGGGTAACTCTTGGAAGATATATTCCTTCTAAAACAAACATGTAGACATTAATAATTACTCCTTGACTCAAATGAGGCTTCATTATAAGCAGACACCGCGAAATAAGGTAGAAGCGAGCTTGTGAAGTTACTTCTTTTGTAAAGCTTGTATGTGCTTGCCCTTCCAACAGCCACAGTTGAAGCACATGTAAACTTCGTTACAATCCTTGACGATCTGATTTCAATACCAATTCAACTGAAAAGCATGAAAGTAATGGTGCAAATGTTCTTAGCACATCAATTAAAAGTTCTTTCGTATATTTTGGGGAGAGGGAGGATTTACATTATCACAAACATTTTATTAGATAGTGAAGTAATAAAAAGAAGGAAAAGAAACAAGAGGGGCAAGAAAGTATTCTAAAATTGTTTTTTTTTTAAATCAAATATAGTAAACTATTTTATGGAAGTTCCAATGGCTCTCCAAAGCATTCACTTCTGTATAGTATAAATCACAATGATCATTTTTGGGGGAATTCCTTAACAGATCTGTCTAGTGTAAAGCACAAAGTCATCTTAAGGAGGTTTCCTTAACAGATATGGCTATGCATAGGGATTTTGACAGATTGGGAAGGCTTTGCTTCATTGTTTTTTCTCTTTTTCGATGTTGTTCACCTCCCCCTCCCCCCTTCTTTTGCTATGCATGATCCCTTGTCCTCCAAATTCTTTTTACTTTCTTTCTCTTCATTTTGATGAACTTCTTTTATTATACAGAACCAATAGTCTAAACATCATAATAAAATAGTCTCCTCATTCTTGAATGAGACAAACTTCAATTATACTCTCTCCTTAAGAGAGATGGTTCTACCATCACAAAACATCTTTCTTCATATTTTTTACAAACTGTCAACTTAGTTGCAAGTTTCTTTCTCCCTAAATATCAGTTGTTTATATGCTCAAATTAATTACTAGCAAATTTCCTTTTATGTTAAAATTTTCTATTTCTCTCTAAATCTCAGCTGTAACAACTAAATTAGTTACATTCAAATCCCTGTTTACCTATTAAATTATATACTCTTTTGACTGTAAATTAGTGCATATTTAAGCTTATTTTAGAGAAATAATAGCTTATTTTTACCAACTTTCTAATAAAGCTTTGAGACATAGCCGATTATTTCTTAAAATTAATCTATTCCCAAACACATGCATATTCTCAGTGTACTCTCCCGTAAAGAATGACAAATTTCATTCTTTTTAATTTCTTTTCTTTTAAATTTAAATTCTTTTAGAACAATTATGCATATCATTTTTACAACCTTAAGTATTTTTTTCTTTTTTTATATATATATATATATATATATATATATATATATATATATATATATATATGTGTGTGTGTGTGCGTGTGTGTGTGTATTCAATATAAGTAATCCTTTATAATTTTAAACATTTTTCTTTTATTATTTTTAAGATTTTGCATAAACTCAAAAATACTCATACAATGCCCAGGATGCTAGTTAAAACTGATGAAAGGCAGCAAAGAAGAAAAGTTTGCAAGTCCCTACATGTTACTTTGTAAGAGAAACCCAAAAAGCCATTGAACTGGGGTACAAATAAAACATACCTGCAGATGTGAACAATGGAACCAGAGGCACAATGTTTCGGCCCAGAATTCATAACCCTGGATACAAAAAATTTACATGTCATTACAGAGCAAGCGCTAAAAAAGCAAGATCATCATTACATAAAACTAGTACATAACACATACAAAAACACAACAATAAAAGCCTTTTCCCACTACGCGGGATCAGCTACATGAATTAATTGAGACCGTTCCATTATGTAAAAAATAGGTCTTTGGATCTAAGTCCATTTTAACAGTCTTATCTAAGTGTTTTAATCCTCCTATACCTCTAACTATTGAGTTATCCTCCATGACCAACTTCCCTAACTAGGCCACTAGGGCTTCAATTGGTCTTCTTAGATTGCCAGACTCTAGATAGGTTCTACCATTTTTTCCTCAATAAGTGTAACTCCTACTTTCTTGCAAATATATACATTCCTAGTCTTTCTATTCTTGTATGTCCACTAATCTATTGCAACAGTCTCATCTCTGCAACACTATGCTTGTGCTCTCGTTGACACCTTACTGCCCATCACTTAGTACCATAAAGGCTTGTTGGTCTTATGACTGCATGATAAAATGTTCCTCGAAGCTCTAGCAGTACCTTACCAATCCCAAATAACACATGAAGCATTCCTTCATTTCATCCCTCCAACTTGGTCCTAAGATTTTTAATTTTCATCATCATCACTCTGAAGACACGATAGATGGAGAGAAAAAAATGATGTCACAATAACACATACAGATTGAGTTTTCATTGCGAAGGACTAATAAACATAAGTCGTCTCAAGATCAAGAGTGAATAAATTAGCTAAAATTGGAATTGAACCTCATCTAACAAAGCCATTTGTCAAAATTATAAGGGAAAGATGTAAATGAGAAAATAGAATATAGTACTGATCGACTCCAAATATTTGTGAGACATCAATATAACACTAACTTAATACTCTGATTTACACTAATAATCTAGGTAGTGCACAGAACTGGCACAAGTTAAGGTCAGTAACACTATAACGTAACATAGTAAAAATCCCAATATTATAATACCATCAGTATGAAACCAGTGGTTCCAACTTTGAGGAGACCAAAAGTAAGACAATGAATTTAAAGAAGTTTACAACCGCAGTTAAACTATTATCACCACCCTATTTGTTTTACCCCAAACATACTAATGGTAAACAAAATGGCTTTCAACAGTGCACCATTGTGTTTGGGCAACCTCAATTTGTTAAAAAGTAATTCTTTCAGTTTCAGCATTGACTCTTTTAAAATCAATTCAACCAAAATCTAAACAAACAGACCTGATATATCTGTTCATCATATAATAACATAGTAACCAGCAAACAACATCAAATTACACTACAAATTTAAAAAAAAATAAAAATTCAAAGAACCAACCCCTCACTCATGAGTAACTTTGTCCAATTTTATAGCTCAAACACACTAATCCTTGGCTATTTTATAGCTCAAACATTCGTAAAGCATGGATGGCATAAACAGAAGAGTGGATCTGTCATCTAAACAAAAACAAACCAGATCACCCAATCCAAGCAGAAATATAGATCTAACATAGTAGAGAAATTTAAATGGGCATAAACTATTCAATCACCAGAGTAGTCTAAAAACTACTACATAGAAGCATTAGCAAAAACTAGTTTGGATGGCCAAAATTGGCAATTCCCACATTCAAGGCTACACATCATGGGATATGGAAAAAGAAAATAAACAAAAGAATTTACCATTCAGAAAGCTGCATAACTTACTTGAATAAACGTCCCTCTGCTCCAGTGTTCAATATATGATTCCAGCAAAATAGATCAAGCTAAAAATACACTTAGCTGCTTTTCAGAAAAGGAATAAAAAAATTTCCAAAAGAGTACATTTCTCCTTGAATGCAGCCTCACTCACCAAACTTGTAAAGGATAAAATATGAATTGTAGTTCACAACTAATGCTTGACTAAATGGAAACTTTCCCCCTATTGTCTTGCCTGCGTCATGTGAGCTGTGAGTATGTCTATTATCTAAACCAAAATCACTGCAGAAATGCTGTGCAGGATAATCTGCAGGTGTAAACAAGCACAAGACCTAAACAAGGGAGGAGAGACACAGCCTTTTAAATAGAAAATATATTTTATTGCACAAAAGAGGGACCTGATAAAACTAAAATCACAGCTGCAGCAACCTCAAAGCATGAGCTGTGGATCCTCTACTTTTAATACTTCGGGAAAGTGAATCTGAGGATGGTACTGGAGAACATAATATTTCACTTCCTTGCTAAACACAAGAAACCAAGGAAGATGCCTTTACAGGTCATACAGCAGCAATGAAGGAAGAATTGTACTCAAGGTGATATGGAAAAGGGAAATTATTAGAATAGAAAAAGAGATGCATATAAAAAGGAAAACAAATCCTCCTTAGAAAAAAACAAGTAAGAAACAACAGAAATAAAGCAGAACTAACAAAATATGAAGAGAGCAGCTCTGCAATCCTGTGCAAAACCTACAAAGGAACCCCCATGGGAGTAAACCATATCTTGACAACAACCAGTAGACCATGGAAACAATCTTCTCCCATGGCATGATTTGTTAGGCCTGTGAAACCCTCCCATCCTTATCACTAGAAATTGCTCTAAGTTTTTAGGACACACAAGGTTCACCAAATTCTACAAATGTAGCTTAACTAAGGCTGGGAGATTTCGAAATAATTGTGCAGCTTATGTAATTGCAACCTGTGGTAGCACATATAGTAAGAATCTGCAGCATATATTAGCAACTAATCATATAATTAACTGTTGAATAGATCTCAATCCCTAAACTTTAGGGATGAGTTTCATCAGTAAGTAGTTCTGTTCCCTTATTTAAGTTATTTTATTTCCTTTTGTTTTAGATCAAACTTTTAATAATGATATTAGGGAGGTTGTTTCCTAATATCTCTATTTTTGAATTGTTTCCTTAATTAGGATATTTGACACCAAAACTAAGGGGATGCAGTGGCAGACCTGTAGCCATGCTTACTCTTGTATTCTCAATTTTTAATCAATGAACATAAGAAAATTTCAGATTTCTTCCTGAAATTCAATATGGTATCAAATATGGCCCACCAAAGCAATGGCTACCAACCAAATGGATGCCTACTCCAGTAGTCACCACTCCATATTAGAGATAAGTGTATCCTCTTCTATTTGCATCTGTCAGTTAGTTAAATGTGTTACTTACGTTTCTGTTAGATGGTAACCGACTGCTGAGTCAGCAGTCAGTAGACTATGAATAGGTTCCCTGTCATTCAGTTCATTTGTAATTGATTTTCATCACTTTTAGAATATAAACGAATTCTCTCTCTTTTTCTCTCTCTGCTGCATTTCTAGTATGGTATCATGAGCTACTAAGTCAAGAACTCAAGATCCAGACAGGACTTCTTCCCACGAAGCAATTCCTAACCCTGAAATCCATTCTTCTGCTACTTTTGCACAACAAATCAGTCTCAGGTTTGACACAGAATTTTCTCTTGTGGAAACAACAAATTGAAGTTGTCCGTGTTACAAATTTCATCACTACCTGGTAAACCCTAACATTCCACTATGCTACCTTAATGAACGTGATAAGGAACTCAATCTCGTCAATCCAACATATGCAGATTGGGAACAAGATTCACTGATTTTAACTTGGTTTTTATTGACTTCACTGATGTCATCCTTCCAAGAGTGGTTCACTGTGTTCATTCATGGTAGGTGTGGGAAGAAATTCACAAATTCTTCCACAAACTGATGAAGGCTAAATCCAGATAGCATCAACCTGAATTGAAATCAATTACCAAGGGTGACCTCACCATTGAGGAGTACTTGGCTCGCATTCAAGCAATTGTTGATGTGCTCCTTCCAATCGATGATTCAGTTACAGATCGTGACCATCTTTAAGTTGTTCTAAAAGATCTTCTAGAAGAGTATAATGCTCTTGCCACAATTATTTAGTACCATTCATAACCATGTGATATTCTCGAAGTTGTATCTATGTTTCTTTTACACGAACCAAAACTTGAGAAATTCAAAACCTCTCTTGTTGAGCCTCTCAATTAATGCCGCACAAGCTACTACCAATCAAGATTAGTTTTCCAGGAGCAAATGCAAGATCAAGCCTTCTATTCTCAGTTTCTCAAGGAGGTCATAATGCAGACATTATGGTTGCAGAGGTCGTGGAATTTGTCACAAATACAGACACAGTGCTAGTGGCTGTTATCATTGAAATGCAAAATTACAAAAATCTGCCTAGCCCCCCGTACCAGCACATGGTTGTTGGAATGCACCATCACAGTGGTCAGCCCCTTCTCAGTGGTTCACTGGGAACTAGTCTACTTCCTCTAAATGGCCCAGTCCATTACCAGGAACTACAGGCCCATATTGCCTCACTTAATATGAATTGACTTTTTTTTTGTTGGGGTTTTGAGTCAGGGGGAAAGGGGAAGGGGGGGAGGGAATGGGACATAAATACAAGACAAAAATGAAAGGAATGGAAAATCTCATCAAACCCTTCTCAAAAAGCTAAAGCAACTGTCTAAGAAGCAATGAAGCATTTCTAAGACTCCAATTCATATTGTATAGTTATAAAAAATAAACAAAGAGAATCTTCTTTCATATGTGAAGGTAAAGCACAATCTAGCAAATGTTTTCAGTTTCTTTACCAACAAGTGCTCCAATATGCAATTCCATAATGCTTCCTAGAAAGCCTATTACAACAAAGGAGGAATACATGAACATTCTTCTTTTCCTTATTTTCTTCTAGGCTAGCGATGGTCACCGAGAAGCAGCTGATACTTAAATAAAATCCAACTATTTTAAGCTTTTTTAACAGCTGTAACGGAGATTATATACCTTGAGCAAATTCCTAGAAAGCCTATTCTTGCAAAGAACGGATACAAAAACGACTTTTTTTTTTTTCTTGTCCTAGGGGTGATGACGGTTAAGAAGAAGCTAATCTTTACATAAAATCTAACTATTTTGTCAATGAGCAACCATCAATTGACCATAGCAGATAGGAGTAACGAAAAACCCACGCTAAAGACATAAATTAAAGAGCAAGATTACCATGAGAGCCACAACATAATAAAAAGATAATATATAAAGCAAAATGTCTTCTAATTGACACCATAGACAAACATCACCTACTGCATCATCAACCTACATATGAGCTTTTTAACATAAGTACAACTTCAAGGACCCATCTAATAGACAATTTCCCATGACATTCATGAGTAGAATACTCTTAAAACCCTGAACCAATCATCTAGAAAGTTGCAACCCAAGATACCAGTTAAAAGCTTGCTTAACAAGAATCTATCTGTGTCCTTGAGCTCGCTGCATGTCATATGGACCCCAAGCAGCAGGTCCAGGTCCATACTGAGGAAAATTCTCCACACCAGGCTGTACCTGAAATTTGCCAGTATTAGCTAAGAACAATATCCAAATTGGCCAAAAGATCATAAGAGTATTAAATAACCATATACTCTTTAGACAATAATTTTCACCATATACGATATACAATTAAATACATTTGGGGCAACAATATACAGACCATGATATCTGCAAGCTATACAATACAATTTTGTCACCCACACATAACCAATTGACAATTTCATCCTGAACAACCTGAGAACCCAAATGTAGCAATATATGCAGGTCAGATCAGGTGGTAGTCAGTGTTAGGAACCCGCAATGGATATAAAGAAAAGAAAATATCATTTTTTTTTCTGATTGAATGAAATTGAATACAAGGAAAGAGACTTTTCTCCCAATGGTTTTCCCTTCACAAATGGTTTCCACTTTCTTTAAAAGCTTCTAATTCTGACTTCCTTTTTTCCCCTATTTATCTAATTAATTCTTCTAACTAACTACTCTACCTGTTCCTAACTATTTTTCCCTTCCCTTCTGTCTTAACTCCTAACAGTGCCACCCCCTTAAATTCAAGGTTTTAAAATTGAAATATTAATTTTATAAAATATAATAGATTTAGAATTATAGAATATATTAAATTCTAAATATTTTAATAGAATGTTTCAAATATATTCCTATAAATATATTAATCTTCAAGGTTACAACACGAGAAGTAGAAAATACACTTCTCTTGGCATTATTGTAGCTTCTGAAGAATTAGCAATTCCTTCCAATTTAATGCCTTCCAAAAACTCCTAATGCTCAATAGTTTTATAAGTTGACCACTATAATATCCTGATAAGCTACAAGGGCAAACTTTGATAGCAGCAACTGACTAATTATCAATGTTGCCTGACCATTCTGATCTATGCTGCTGCAGGAACACAAGAATAATTGGGGGGTACTCTCTGTATTCCATAGAAAAGTAGTAGAAATCAAGATCCTACCAAGGATCAAAAACAGTAGGTAAAGGTGTAAATTGTGTAATCACAACAAGGATCATAAGATCCTACCTAAAATACAAAATTATATTTAAATTTTGAACAAGGAAGATAAATAAAGCAAAATAACCTTAAATTCACTACTGACAAACTTAACAATTACAACCATAAAAGACAATATTCAAGTTTTCAAGTCAACAACACAAAACTGAAAGTACCAAAAGCAAAAATACAAACATCTATATACTCTACTCTGGCAAGTCATTCAAGTTTTGATCATAATAATCATCTTCCATTTGATCTTCAACTTCTCCAACTCCAACTCCATCAAGGTCATCATCAAAACTAGGAATGTCCAAATCATCTAGATTGATGGGAACATCACCATCATTAACATCCTCTCCAACTTGAACCAAGTCTTTAAATAAAAATATCTTTAAATTTTATAATAGGGATGATATGAAGAAATGAGAACAGGCAAAAGATGGATAAAGCTTAACAAACAAGGGTTAACTAGATTAGGGGTGGCAAATGGATGGATCAGAAACTATGTAGTCAATAGTGGCAGAGCAGCACATCCCAAACCCCCAAAGTTGTGCCATGACAATAGCACCTCAGTTTAAAGGTGCAATCATTCTACCTCTGCTCACTTTTTCTCCTCTGTTTTCCTCTTTCTCTTTCACCCACTGTCAATGTTCTTCTTTCTTTTTTTACCAATTTTCCTCACTACCCAGCTGCTGCCCAGCAGTTGTATTCTATTTCTTCTTTTTTCCCTGACTGTTATTCTCTTGACTGAAGTAGCCAGTGTTGTCAAAATCACGAATTAACTCGCATACTCGTATGATCCTACGAGTTTCCCACAGGTCATTGTGCAAACTCGGACCTGGGATCACAAGGGGAGTGGATCGCTGGCTAATCGCAATCTTACTGTTGAATTGTGCAAATCGTCGAGTTTTGTCCAGTCATGCATGCTTTTTTTTTTTAGGTTATTTTTTCACTAACCCAGTTTAAAAAAACTAAAATGAAGTCGTTGGGTTTCACTGACCCAGATTTTAAAACACAGACCTATCCTGCTAGCCACTAGGGTTCACCTTTCACAATTGCAAAACACAAATCAATACTTGTTGTGCAACCTTGTCAACCTCAAGCAACGAAGTGCAACCTGTCATCTCTTAACCTCTCTGCCCTGTCATCGTCGTTACCGACTTTAACTTTGCAACACTTGCTATGCAACTCTCTGTTTTGCTGTGCAACACTTCTTGCTTGGCTGAGGGTTGTATGTTGGGTTCTTAGTTGTGGGTAATTGGGTTTTGCTTGGGTTGGACTGTTGATGTGTGTTGAGGGTGGTAAGGTTCTCTTGGGTTGTTCTCTGTTCTTGTGTTGGGTAGGGTTCTAGTCTAGAGTACTTGTATTAAGTAATTATGAACTTATTATGAGTTATGTTATGACTTATGAACCCATTTTGATTTGTGTTATGTATTGGATCTCTTAGTCTTTATGATTTATTATGAGTTAAGAGTTATTTTTCTTCTCAATGTTAATTTGTATGTATATGAATGTGTATGAATATAATTTTGCATGGACACATAACCCTTACGATCCTTGAGTTACGATCTTTTACCCCTTTCTGATCTTACAATCCTCAAATTTGACAACACAACATTGGAAGTAGCTATGGCATCTTCCTCCCAATAACACATTGATGTGATTCCACAGAAAAACAACACTTGAACATCTGCACTAGTGTCTTCTTGTGCTGCAATTTTTAAGCCTACCAGTGACAATATTGACATATAGAAGTGGAATAGCTTAAAGGATAAAAACAATAGGAAGAGTGTTACATGTGATTTTTGTGGAAAATCTAGTACAGGAGGAATTACTAGAGCTAAAAAAGCATCAAATGGGAATAGGGGAGATCTGAATGCTTGTAGGAAAACACCCAAGGAAGTTAAATTATCATTAAAAGCAGCCTATACAAAGAAAAAAGGGAAAGAGAATTATACATGAAGGAGTTACAAGAAGAACAAGATGAGGTGCAAGAGATTACATAACTTCAAAGAGAAAAAAAGGCCTCTTAACACCAAAAATTGAGGCCACTTTGCTTGCTGCCAAGAAGACTACAATTGTTAAAAGCCCCATGGATTTACTTATCTTTAAAAAAACCAGAACAAACTAACCAAGGGAAAAGCCAAGAGGCAAACAAGCATAAATGATGCTTGCAATAAGGAAGCAAGAGCAAGAATTGTTCAATATTGCTCGATGCATTTGTAGGAATGAAATTCTGTTTAATGTTGTGCAATCAAAAATGTTCAAATTGATGGTTGAGGCTATTGGAAACTATGGTTCTCATTTAAAGGTTCTAAGCTATAACAAGATGAGAATCCTGCTCCTTAAAAAAGAATTATAATATACAAAGGAATTGTTGAAGGACCATGAGGAGGATAGGATGAAATATGGATGCTCAATTATGGCATGTGGGTGTATAGATAGGAAGAATAGGACCTTGATTAATTTTTTGGTGAATTATTCATTAGGACCAATGTTTGTGAAGAATGTTCGTAGTACATGAAGAAAAGGGAGAAATTATTTGAGCTTTTGGATTGCTTTGCTGAGGAGATTGGAGAAAGGAATGTTGTGCAAGTGATCACGGACAATTGAAATAATATGTTTTTATGCTGGTAAATATCCTAAGGGATAGAGGAAACTGACGTTGTTCTTATTCCATTTACACTCTGAAGGCTATGGGGCCTCTTGTACATGTGTTGGGGGCAGGATGAAAAAAAAAACAAAAGCTACAATGGGTTACATTTATGAAGCAATGGATAGAGCCAAAGAGGCAATTCAAAAAGCTTTCAGTGGCAATGAAAACAAGTATAGAGAAATTTATGTAATCATTGACAGAAGAAGGGAATGTCAACATCCATTTCATGCAGCAGACCATTTTCTAAATCTTGGGGCACTTCTATAGCAACCAAGGCATTGAAAATGATGCTGAAGTGGTGGAATACCTTTTTAAATGTATTGAGAAGCTTAGTGAAAATGAAGAAATTGTAGACAAAATGTACACTGAGTTGTCAATATATAAGAGGGTTGGAGGCCTCTTTGGGTTGGGAATTAAAAAGAAAAAAAAAAAGTGAACTTCTGAGAATTCAGTAGTTAGAGACTCAAACTCAATTAAAAATAAAAAAGTTTGTACAATTAAAATAGTGCAATGTGATAGTGCAATTGAAGATCTTTATGTCTTAAGGATTGTTTGGCAAAGGCAGTAAGACCTGGCACATATATTTTGGCTGAAATTATTTATAGTAATCACTTATTTTTCAAAAGCCTCCTCTAAAAGCTGGCAAAAATAAGGTGATCCAAACATGCATTTAACAGTAATAAATTTAAGCAAGCAAACATCCTGGTGTGCACAATAAATTCTTATTTGCGTACATATCATCATTCACATGTGCAATCCTGCCATGTGGTGCAGTAGCAACGATTGGCTAAGCACAATTGAACTTATTATGGGTATTTTGTTTTTGTTGAATGGCAATTGAAGCATAACCGCTGGTGGATATTCTAAGCAAAGGCAATCCAATAAACATCCAGAAATTAACCTTTACCAGATTAACATTATCATAGTTATTAGTCATGCACTAGATCATGGTAGTTGAATCAAGATTCATATAGTAAATTGGAAAACCTATTTCTCGAATCGTGAATCGGAAAACCTATTTCTTGACTCGTGAATCAAAAAACCTATTTCTGAAATCGTGAATTGTAAGATTCATGACCAATAAAAAAACATAGCATTACAACTAACAAAGACATATAAAAACACAAATTCATAAACAATAACTAAAAAACATAAATCTAGAAACATTTTAACATAAAGAATCATATTAGAAGTCAAAACATACTTTAAATTAAAAAATTATCAAAATATATCAGACTCATTTATTTATATATTTAATATACTTAGGATATAAAATATATATTAAAACTTTTAAGGATAATTAGTTTATTTTTTTAAAAAGTACATTTTATAAATATATAAAACTAATATAAATTTAAAAAAAATATATAACATAAATATATATTTTTTGAAACTTGTTCAAGATATAACTCAGTTTCAAACACACAAAAAAAGAAAATAATTGAGAGAGGCACATGCAACAGTGACACATGTAACAGCTCAATAAACAAAAGCTACCCGCAGGCAGCAGCTCAATAAACACGATTGGAGAAAAGTAGAAGCAACACTCAGATTTTCGGGAAGAAAAGATGAAGTAGAAACATGAAAACCAAATAATGGGTCACCCCGAGTCTGATCAAAGAGGAAAAATCAGCAGGTTCCCTCTCTTCTAAGATAATTTTTTGGGGAAAAAAAACCATTTTTTTGGGGTTTTACATAATCGATTTGGGGACCAACCCATCTGTGTAAGAATCATGTGATTCATCTCCAGCACGTGATTCTTGCAATTAAGGTCCAATTCTTGCGATTCATGGTGCGATTCAGGCACCAAAACCAAAACGATTTGCACATCAATTTGTATTGCCAACTGCTGGAACCGAATTGCACGTATCATGAATCGTACAATACTGATAACACTGATGTAGGTGCAATAGCACCAATGCAGTGCAACACAGCTGCAGGCCTCTGAATTTCAGTTAGTAGAGTATTTTTACATTGTGCAGTTCAGAGTCAAAATCATGTCTAATTGCAGCCATTCACACCACTATAGCTTCATGGAGGGTAAAGCTCCATTTGCCCCCATTTTCTGACTTTTCCAAAACCCTATTTTTTTATATTTTCATGAGCTCGAGCCCACTAATCATCAACAGTATTTCTGGTCATTCACAACAATTTCTGACACCCACATTGGTCATCAGTAACTCCTACTCAAGCACTCAACCTCAACCATCCACTCTTTACCCAGTCTGACCCCCTACTCTATTCATACCCATCATGGCTTGCAGGTCTTGCTCTCTTTTTTCACACTCTGTTCTGCTACTCAACCCCCCAATGTTTTATTCTTTTAGATCATGACATTAGTTATGAACATGTCTTTAGATTTGGGTAAATTTTATTTTTTAGCATTTAAATATGTATAGTATAAATTGTGTGTGTTGAATCTATAATCTTGGTACAGCAGCCATCCCAATATCCTGCTATAGCATTTTTGGGGTCAGCCCCTCCACTCCACTAATCGGGATTGGTAACTGCGAACCAAATTTATTGAAATATTATAATGTTCAATGGATAATGGGTTCCACCTCTACATGTGTGTAAGCATCAATTCAATTCAAGGTTTCAAAAATACTTATAGTTATGAAGGTCATTTCTCCACCAATCCAACTGATGTACTGAACAAACAACATACAGATTTCCCAGGAAACCCCAAATGGAAGTGATTTACTGAGAAATGAAAACCAACAGCAACCCTTCGGTTCAGACTGGTACACTCCGTTTTGCTCAAGACCAAATGCATATTATAAGGTCAACTATACTTCAAAGTTAAGACATGTTGGAGATGCAACAAAACTTACTGGATTCATGCCATAAATGCCAGGGTAAGGATTTCCAGCATATCCAGCATCAGCATTGCCATAATTTGCATTATACCCTGGACCTACAAATAAAATCAAAGCAACGGGCAACATACAAAGTAAGAGCATTAGTAGGGTTAAATTCCATGAAAAGAAGCAAGATTTGAGTCAACTAATCAGCACAAATTCCAACTACAACGGTCATAGTCAGTGCAAAACAACAATCTCTTGAACATGAAAACGAAAGCTAACCTACACAAGAACAGAACTAGACCCAACACCACTAGATGTCACAAATTGCAGTTAGCCAACTCATCAAGACTACATCCCACATAAAATTGCATACCTGGGTTCCCAGCCGCTGCAGCAGCCCGGGCTCTTTTCTCTGCATTTGCAATTTCCGCACGAAGCTTCTCCATCTCCCGAGCCATCGCAACCAACTTCTTCTCCATCACTTGACCATGTTCATAGTTTTCTGCAAATCCCTTCTTCTCATACTCAATGGCAGCCCTAAAAGCCAAGAGACAAATAAAAACAACAACATCAATATCAACTCAGCATCACAGTGAACCATTTTAAGCCACCAACATATCCACCTTCAGACCATATTCAAAAATCATAAACATAAGCACAAGTTCCTTCAATGGATATATTGTCAATTACCATACATAGGATTCAGCAATCACCACAAACTCTAGTCAATAGCAACATAATTCAAAAACTAACCACAACCGAGGTTAATCATACATCACAGAGTGTAATTTAAAAGCTTGATCATAAATTAAGCACAATCCACAACACTGCCTCAAATTGAGACAGCCACTACCTCGCACATTGCAGCTCTTGTTTCATGGCCTCAACGTCGGCCCTCAGCGCTGGCAACCGTTTCGCATCCGCGGTCATCCGGGCCAAGTCCTGCGTCATGGCCTGCACCTGACCGGACAGGTCCTGCCGGACGGCGGTGAGCTCTTTGATGTCGGCGTGGACCTGGAGGAGCTCAGCCCGCGCGGCCTCGGCGCCGCGGAGCTCGGCCTCGAGCTGGGCGGACTTGTCGTAGAGCTCCCTCATGCGGGCCTCGGTGTCGGCCCGGAGGGAATCCCGGAAGTGCGCCATGCGCTGGAGCTCGTGCTGGGCCGCCTCGAGCTCCTGCTTGAGGGCGACGTGGGTGGCGGCGAGTCTCTGGTTGTCGCCCAGGAGGCCCTGGATCTCCTGGTGCTGGGCCGCGAGACGCTCCTCGATGATGGCCGCGGGGTGCATCGGGATGGGCCCGCGCGGGCCCAGCCCTAGCTGCGAGTCTCGGAACTCTTCCAGAAGTGCCGGGTGGGGGTGGGAGTGGGGATGGGGAGGGACGGGGCCCACTAGATGGGCTCTCGCGCCGAACACCGGATCATGAATCGACGGCGATCGCCCGGCGTGCGGAGGAGGGAGGGGTTGCCCGCGGTTCCGGCCCGACATTGGTTTAAGAAGAAAAGGGTAGTGAGGGAAATTGGGAATGTGGGTGTGAAAGGAGAAAAGTGGAAGCACCACTTTCCGGCTAAGGGAATAGGGAATAGGGGTTTAGGGTATGTGAAATGACATTGTTGGGTGTTGGGTGCGAAGGGAGAGTGTGGAAATTGGAATTACCTAGACGGGATGGTTGCTGTTGATGGAGGAGAGTACTGTACGCTGCACTGCACTGGGCCAAACCCCCAGCAATTGCGGCCCAAAATCATAATAAGCTTCTTGCTCTGTTAATTACCTGTACGAGCAAAATCAATATTATTATGGCACTAATACTATTGGACTCAAATATCATGAGCAAGTTCTTCGGCCTCGGGTTTTAGGATCTGGGACTATTTGATTTAAAGTAGGAGTGAAGAAATTCAATGAAAGGAGGAAAGAAATTTTAATTAAATATTATGTTTGTTCGAGAGAATAAGGAAAAAAAAATTAATGGTGGAAAGGAATTTTAAAGGAGAAGACATATTTATTTTTCTTATTTTATTTACAAGAAAAGAGAAATTTTAAAAATTAATTTACTTTTATAGATTTAAATTTCAAAATACATATCAAATATTTTAATCTTTAGAATTTTAAAGTTTAATTTTTCTCTCTTTTCTTTCGCATCCCTCCAATATTGAAGGAGGAATAGTTAAATTATAGGGAGCTTTGTTCTTTTCATTATTTTCTACTATTAAAAATTTTTTTTAAAGTTCTTTCCCTCCAATCAAACAGTCTTATGGAGAGAGAAATTGTGGTAAAGAGGGTAATTCTCACTAAAACTAAGTTGGTTAAGTTCTTTTACAAATATTAGTCATCAAAAAAACTTATAGATATTATGTACTTATAATATAGTAACAAAAAAAAAACTAGTGCCTAGAAGTGAGATGCTCAAAGTATTTTATTTATGAGAAATTATATTTTTCTATATTTTGAAATATTATTTATAATAATTGAAATTTAAAAATAATAATATGATGGAACAATTGACATAAAATATTGAAATATTATATTGGTAATTGAGTAAAAATAATGCATAATTAATCTACACAACTTGCACAAAGATTTTTACAACATTATGCAAAATTGTATTTAATAAATAAAATTAATTGAAGGGATATCTTAATAATTATGAACGAAGTCTAGTATTCCTCAACATACATTGCACCCTCCTAGAGTGTTCTAGCCCTAACACTCTACCAACCACATCATGAGAAAATACTTCATATGCTTCAACAAAGCTTTGAGTCAAACTCACTTCAATTTGTTTTTACAAGCATGAAATCATATCAATTATATAATTTGTAAGATTAAAACACAATGCTTGAAAACAATATTTTTCAAGCCAAACATATCACTATAACCTTTGCACTATCATTTACAAATGATCCATCTTTCCTTTTATGAGTTTCAACATATAATTTCCCACAACTTGGTAGGTTCCTAATTTCCAACAACTAAGATAAATAAAGGTTGAGTAAGCATTGAATTTTTCTAAATAGTAAAAGTTGACATATAGTGTCACTGCCATCAAAGCAAATATGATCTAATCTAAGAATATGATTTAATTTAAATATATGCTTTCTACTTAGAAAACAATGATGACCCATAAAAATACTACTTTTTATAATGATGAAGGCGACAAGGTTTTGCATAAAATTATAAGTCGGGCAAGCTAAACCTATGTGTATGTTCCATCCAAATAGCATGCATATGCCACAAAAGTTACTAATTGTCTACATAAGAATTGCCCACATTCTAAAAGTTTCATTCAATGATGAGTTAAAGGTTTTCACGCCATCATTTTGTGACACCCTTCTACCCTGAATACTTAAATTGTCTTAATAAAATAAATAAAATGAAGACAGGGTAATAGTTAAAACCAAAAAGCACAATTTGTATTAAAGATAGAAGGTTCACATGGTAATTAAAAAGTAGGCACAAAGTTTTCAATGAGGTTTTTGATCTAAACATTATAATTGAGAAACTAAAGTCATCATCATCTTTAAAATAAGTCATTCAAACATCAAGGCATAGAGCAACTATTCTAACTTCTAGAACCCCGATATCACATTAATCAGAGCAAGACCCCACCTTTTCAAAACTTGGCACCATGAATACCCTCAACATTACCTAAAAGAAAACAACAAGAGAAAGTACGGTGAGAAATCGCATTCAATCATATATAAAGGCAGATAGTATCCCAAATCCTACCCATTACCGTACTCAATTACTAACAGTTAACAGATGCTCATATATCAATCACATTTCACTCATTCAAAATCAATCACAGTTCATTCATGTTTACAAAATGCACATGCTCGCACAATGCATATGCTCATCACCACATCTAAGAGTCTCGAGTCGGAACTCCACACCATGGGCGAACCTCCTCAATCCCCTTAGTTATCACTAATGATGGTCACACCGTTAAACACCCCGTATAGGCCAGTGTGTCACACAGTTAAACACCACCTATGGTCCGTGCGAAGACATTCCACACAACCGTTAAACGCCACCTATGGCCGGCGTGCAGCATGGTTAAACACCACCTGTGCCTCATGCATATGATTGTCCCCATCATTAGTCCCCCTGTTAAACACCACATATGGCCAGGGTATTATAGCCACGTCTGGCTTCTCATACATCTCATGCCTCTCATGTCCATGCTCATGCCTCTCATGTCCATGCTCAATGTCAATGCATTCCCATCCACACTCTTATTCTCATGATTTATTTATACATCATTTGCACAATCCATAGTCATACCCAACCATATGAATTTAACCATCATCATTATAAATCATTTATCAAAAAGCACAGAAACGCACATAAAACACCATTGAATTTCACCCAATTTCATCATTGCACATAAGAGGCCCAAATCATGAACAACTATAAACAACCACAAGAATCAAGTAATTAGGGCAATTAACCATACGATTTCCCAACACAAATCATATTAGGACGAGACATTAATCAGATCACAGAACATATTGACAAATTGTTTTTACCGATTAAAATATTTTAAGAACATAATAACCAAACAAAACTGAGAATTTAGATCCTATAGGGACTTAGGGATTGCCCTCACTACTCGTACCCTCCCACATTCATATATGACCGAACCAATCTCCCCCGTACCTTAGATACGAAGAATAGTGATGATCTGATGCGACTCTAGGACGGTCTGAACACCCTAACTCCTCTTCATTGCAGGTCGACATTCTCTCTCCTCTAGGTCTGACTGTCTGACGCGTAAAACACCAATTAGGATAAACTGATTATCCCCTGTCTAATATTCTAGCTGGGTCGGGTCAACCCGACCCGCCCGTCAGCCTCCCCCGTTAATTCAATTAATTAAATTAATAAATGAAAATAATTTAGATAAAGCCTCATCAGTTTATAAAATCATTAACTCCTCTATTAAAATAAAATTTATAATAATAATAATAATGTAATTAATTTCTAAAAATAATTAAATAAACTTTAGGATGTTACACATTTCATAACTCACACAACTCCTTTACAATGGGCTTTAAGTAAACATCTATGTTATTTCTAAGACTTTGCTTTCTTGAAATGATCATTGATAAAATGAAAGAAGTGTGATTCATACATATCCAATGAGTAAGATTATATGGAATTAAGAACATTGGTCAAATACTATAAGTAGAACTCAAGGTCCTAGAAGGATTAAAATCGTTTGTAGTAAAGCCTAAACAAACATTTTGAGAATCCGAAGCAAACTCGAGATGGATTAAATCAAATTTCTTCCATGCCACACCATCTCTTGGATGCCTTATTAACCATCTTTATTATTTTCCAAAGCATGTCATCTTATATCTTGCGCAGTCTTACAACATGTGAACAATCTTTGCAATCTTGGTTTCAGTGGAAAGTAACAACAAACAACAAACCTTTGCAAATATCTTTTTTTTTTCTTGTCAGGGTTCCATCTAGATGTACCACAATATTTGCAAGCCTCCAAATTTATTTCATCATCTCCCAAATACAACATATAGTCTTTTGGACATGCATCTATCTTTGTATAGTTAAGACCAAGCTTGTTAGTGATTTTCTTAGCCTCATAAATAGAAGGAGGCAACTTTACTTCTTCAAATGCATCTTTCAACAAATCTAATATCAAGTTAATGCCTCATCACTTAATCCACACAAAACCTTTGTATGATATAATTTGATTATAAATTCTAGTTTTGTGTATGTGCTTCCTTCATACAATGATTGATTTTCGTCATTCAGAAGCTCATAAAAGTCACTATGATCTTTTTCCATTGACCCTCCATTTAAAAATTCATATTCACCTAATGGTTGTGATACACCTACATTAGTGTCTTGTTGCCTATAGTGCCCAAAAGCATCGTTCATCATCATTTCCATTAGATTTTCATAAGGAACATTTTCTTGCAAAACATCTTCCATTCAAGAAGACTTTAATGCTTGCTTTTCACCATGAAGATCTCATATAACCCAGTTTTGGAAAAATGGTTTATAAAACAAGTGATCCTGAATTATGTCTCTAGTTTATCATTTCATAAACCCACATTTTAGACATGGACATCATATTGTATCTCTTATAGCTCCACTATCAAAAGGCCAAAATCTAAGAACTTACTCAAACCAATGAAGTAATCAATTGTATTTTGTCGCTTGGCAATCCAAGATTTATCCACTAGTGAAGATACCTAGATAATTTTATAAGAATAATTTATCACACTATTCTAATACAAAATAGTACAATATAACTAAAATAAAAGTAAGACCTTGACAGAGCACTTTTGAGGCACTCAAATGGTGACTCATGTTGAACATATTTGACATATTTTTATGGTTAACATTGACACATTTGTTGAATATTGGGTTATTGTGTATAATTGAGTTTAGTTGTTAATTTTTGCTTATTTTCTTATTCACTTATCATTATGGCGTTTTGTCTTGTGTAGGCCTTAACTAGAGCTATAGATATCCGATTTGGGCAATCTTGGTGGTTCTAAAAAGCTAATATGAAGATCTGCAATTTTTCCTCTCATATAATCATCCCACTTTGAGCTCCTTTGGAGTCAAAAATTTTCTTTTGGAGTTGTGGCCTATGCACCCCACTCTATTGCCATTCCCCTATAAATTTCAGCCTAATTTAGGAACCCTTTTTAGTATGCCTTAGGGCCATGAAAGGATCTAATTCAAATCACTTCACGTAATGTTTTGAGTATGTATTAATCGGTCCAGTAGTTTGGAAAATGGTTAGACATTTATACATGACATGTTGAAATTTCTTGGATCACAAGTTTTCTCTCTTTTCTGCGTTATCTCTTTTACAATTTTTCTTCTTTCTATTCTTGGTTGTGCAGCTTCTATGGTGATTGTCATGGAAAGTTAAATTCTTCCTATCAATTCAGGGTTCATATGGTTGCGATTAAAAATTGAGTTCTTGATTTTCACTTTCACAAATTCTTCTACATGCCCTGTTTTCTTTCCAATTTTTAATTTGTTTTCATGATATCGATTTCGCTTGAGATTTTGGACTACGTTAAGTAAGATTGATTAATCTTATCTAATTGAGGTTAGGTAATTGATCAGTCGCCTAAATCAATTGATTATTTGCACTTAAATCCACTTCAGTTAGATATTGCATTTGTGATTTCAATTTTCGTGTATGAATGTTAAATGATTGTCTAATGAAATTCGATTTGATATGAATTTTTATCTTTATTGGAACTTTGACAATTTTATTGCATGCTTGGATCCTTGCTTTCATGACTCACATTTCTAAATCCTCAACTTGTGATTGTTGCTTCTACATTTTTAATTCTATTATTGCATTATGCTTTGTTTCTCTATACACAAATTCTCCCCCTTTCATTCATTTTTATTTTTGTACAATAAGATTAGGCATTATGAAATTATATTTGCAAGATATATGACCTAGTTTAGTCCCTACACTACAATTATAAGGAAAATCTAGTGGTTTTTTGTAGTGTCTTGAAAACATTATCAAACTAGCATCATTGTTGGGTACACAAGCCATTGAGTTCTAATCTTGTTGATACTCTAATCTTTTTTGTATATAGATTGTGTGTGTAATTTTTATTGCTGTTCTTGTGTTGTACTATATTAGTAAAGGTGGAATAGTAGTAGAAAAAGGTAGTAGAAAGAAAGTAGTAGTAGGCAAAAAAAGTTAATATCTTCAATTGGGCTAAAAATTGGTCACAAGGTAGAAAAAATTAATATAACAATGTCATCTTGTAAAGAGTGAACATAGTTACAGGCTTTTTTGGCCAAATTCAATCATTTAAACCACTTTTTTAATTTTTAAAGATTTTCATGTTGTTTAAAAATCATCAAAAATTTCTAGAAAATCATATATACATATTATAATGTTATTATGGTGTTAGATTTTTTTTATTTGTTTAGTGTCATTTTCCCACTCATAGACTATTTTTGCTAGTGTATACTATAATATGGGCATTTCTTTCATTTTCTTTTTGTTTTTGTCATTTTTTTTGTCATATTGTGTGTTCTATTTTTATTATTCCTATTGTGTATCAGTAGGATTGAACAAGGTGAATTGTATGCTTATAATCTTAAAATTGATAAAACATTTTATAGGTTGATAAAAACCATAGGAGTAGTAAAGTAGTTCATAATAATATAATTAATAATAGTCATAGTGTTTTTGCATATGATTTTAATGTCCATACAAAATATTAAAAAAGAGAGGAGAGAGAGAATATTAAAAAATTAAATATGAAATTTTATTTAAAATGATTTTTATTCATTAAGTGTTACTTAGATGATCCGTTAGATATAAAAATAAAAGTGGATGCATTGTTATTTATCCATTTAATTATATGATTCATCCAATTCGATCCAAGTTATTTTTATTTTTACAAATGAATGGATTGGATTGGATTTTGCAAGGATGAATCAGATGGATAATGAATAATTTTGACACCCTTACATAAAAGTATGATTGATGTTAATAGATAGAAATACAATTGATGTTGCTAGTGGTGGAACTTTAATGGACAAGAAACCAAATGTTGCAAGAAAATTTATTTCCAATATGGTAAGTAGCACTCAACAATTTGGAGTTAGGGGTTTACTACATTCAAAGGAGTGAATGAGGTAATTGTTGCTAATAATCAAAGGCTAGAAATCAAGATCACTGGACTAACCTCTCTTGTTAGACAACTAGCTATTAGACACCACCATACTAGTCTAGCTAAAGTGTGTAGCATATGTGCTTTTGCAAAACATATAACTCATACAAGCCTTAAAGTGGAAAACTATGATTTACCCTAACCTTAGGAGTTAAAAGAGCTTTGGAATTGTTTTGGTAATGAATTCCAAATAAGTGTGAGGGTGATACCTTTGCAAGTGGCATCTTGGTATTTTGGCTTTGCAAATAGTATCTTGATAATTGTTATGTCAATTTGCTTATAAGAGAGAGAGAGAGAGTGAGAAAGGAAAAGAGAGAAAGAGAGATAAATAGGAAAAAAATAAAACAAAAGGATATAAAAAAAATGCAACAAAAAGTTGTAGTGGTGCAAAAAGAAGTGAGAATAAAATAAAAAAAGAGAATAAAGTTGAAAGGAGACAAAGTAGATTTCACTTGTCATGCATTATTTTTTAAGAAAACTTTTATTCTTATGGACTTATCGTCATTGCTTTCCTTCCCTCTTTGGTTGTGGAACTTTAAAAAATCATTTTTCATATCTCACCTTATCCTTAGTCACATTACAACCTTAATAAAAGTCTTTTTGATTATTAATTTCATGTGTTCAAGTTATGGAAATTAGAGGCTAGTTAAAGCTTGATAGTGTTAGTTAACATGAGGTGCTTGAGTGTAAATACAAGCTTAGACAATTAAGAGGTTGAGAGTTTGTATCTTAAAAGAGTTTTATAATTTGTAATTCATTCTTTTATTTGTCTTGTCTTGTCTCTTTTTTTCTTAAGATGTTAAAAATGTATTCATAGATTATTTGGTACCTTGATACTTAATATGTTTATACTCTTATCCCTTTTATACACTTAAAGTTTCATTGAAAAGTTATGCACTTTCATTTGTATTTCATTTGGTTTATTTCTTTTTGTTTAGGACTTTTGATTGATTTTACTTGGGAGTGTAAAAGGTTAATTGTAGGGAATTTGATAAAGCACGTTTGAGACACTCAATAGTGACTCATGTTAGATATATTTGATATATTTTTATGGTTAATGTTGACACATTTACTGAGTCTTGGGTTATTTGGCCTAACTAGGTTTAGTTGCTAATCTTTGTTTATTTTTTTAATTTACTTCTCATTATGACGTTGTCTTGTGCAAGTCATAACTAGAGCTATAAATATCTGATATGAGAAATCTTAGTGGCTCTGGAAAGCTAACACAAAGGTTTAAGATTTTTCCTCTCGCGAGCTCAACCCACTTGGAGTTCATTCAAAGTCAAAAACTCGATTAAAGTTGTGACCTTGACACCCTACTCTATTAGCCTTCCCTTTCTAATTTCAACGCAATTTAGGAACTTTTTTTTGTGGGCCTTGGACCATGAAAGGATTTGATCTAAGTCACTTCACTTAATGTTTTGAGCATGTATAATCAACTTGGTAGATAGGAAACGATTCAACATTTATACTTGATACTTGGAGATTTCTTATATCACAATTTTTTTTTCTCTTTTCTTTGTTCTCTCTTTTGTGATTATTCTTCTCTTCGTTCATGGTTGTGTAGCTTTTATGATGATTGTCATGGAAGACTAAACTCCCCCTATCAATTCATCGTTCCCAAGGCTGTAGTTAGAAATGAAGTTCTTGATTTTCTCTTTCGTGAATTCTACTACATGTCTCGTTTTCTTTCTAATTATTAATTTATTTTCATGATATTGATTTTGTTTTAGATTTTGAACTATGTTAGGTCAGGATTAATTAAACCCATCTAATTGATCAATCACATAAATCAACTCATTACTTGCGCTTAGATCCATGTTAATTAGAGATTGCGTTTGTGGTTTCAATTTTCGTTCATGAATGTTAGATGATTGTCTAATGAAATTCAAGTTACTATGAATTTGTATCTTTATTGGAACTATGGTAATTTTATTATATGCTTGGATCCTTGGTTTGATGACTTACATGTCTAAATCCTCAACTTGTGGGTCTTTGACCATACTGGAAAAAGAAACTAATTTTTAAAATAATTTTTTTTACTAAAGTGATGTTCTTTTGGACACTACGTGGAGGGTGGGGGTCCATAAAGTAAGAAGTTCCATATTAGGTGGTGCCTTGCCTATTTTTTTGCATTTTTTTTTTGTTTTAGGGGTGGGGGAGGTGCTTGGGGAAATAATGCTTTTGTTTTTTTTTTTTTTTTTGCGTTTTCTTTTATTCCCTATTTTTTTAATTTTTTTCCTTTTGTTGAGAGTGGGGGAGGCGTCTAAGGAAATGGTGTCTCTATTTTGTTTTTTGTTTTGCATTTTTTTGCCTCTTATTGTAGGTGGGGGGTAAGGGAGGTGTATGAGAAAATGACGCCTCCGTTTTGTTTGTTTGTTTTTGTATTTCTTTTTTGGTTCTAGAAAGTGATGTGTGTTGGAAAGTAGAGTGTTGAGAATGGAAAATGTGAGAATTTATGGTAAATGTGATATTGGGGGAAAAATGTTGGTGATTGAGAATTTATAGGAAATGTGATATTATTTTTTTTATTCATTTTTTTTGTTTTTGTTTTTTCTCATTTGATGGGGTGGGGGAGTAACTTTGGGAAATGGTGCCTCCTTTTTTTTACGCTTTTTTTTTTCATTTTTTCCTTTTGTTAAGGGTGGGTAAGGCACTTAGGGAAATGACACCTCTGTTTTGTTTGATTTATTTTTTTTTACGTTTTTTTTTTCTAGGCAGTGGTGTGTGTTGGAAAGTGGGAATGTATGGGAAATGTGATATTGGGAAAAAGTATTTGTGGTTGAGAATTTATAGGATATATGATATATAATAAATGTGATATTTTTTTAGTTTTTTATTCATTTTTTTCTTCTTTGGTTGGGGGTGGGGAAGCAACTAGGGAAATGTCATATCCGTTTTGTTTTGTTTTTTTGCATTTATTTATTTATTTATTTTTTACTTTTGTTGGGATGAGGGAGGTGCCTAGGGAAATGGCTCTTCCATTTTGTTTTGTTTTTTGCTTCACTTTTTTTTAGTTTATTTTTTATGCATTTTTTTCTGGTTTCGAGAGGTAGTGTGTATTAGGAAGCAATGTGTTGGGAATGGTGAATGAATGAGAAATGTGATATGTGAGAAAGGTTAAATTACTTATTTGCCTCTCTTATTTATTTATTTTTTCAATTTGTTCCCTCTTTTATTAAAAACTTCTATTTAGTTCTTTAATTTTCATAAACGCTACAATGTTACCATTTTTGTCTAAATTAGTTAAATGTTACAGCTTGAAAGCAACTATTTCAAGTTACAAATAGTGATAGTTTAAAATTGTCACTAACATAATTTTAGTTTTAAACTGCTTGATCAGCCTCCTCCTCTGTCCATCACAAACACCATCACGCACTTTTCTTTGTAGCATTACACGATCCCATCCATGAAGTTCAACACGATTAACGACTTCACCATCCTCTACATCAGCATCACCTTTCAATCAACGCTATAATTGAATTTCATGACATTGACATCATACATGTCATAGTAGAGAAACTTTGCCATCGTAGCGATGAAGTTGTTTTTTTTTGTCCAATGCCTCGTAGAGCAAGTTGCTTTGCTGCCAAATGTGGCATAATTGGTGGTAGTACTATTTTGACTTCAAAAACTGGTATAGGTCCATTGTCATCGTGTCGAAAGTCGCAGGATATGTGAATAATGTCAAGCACCACTCGCCAACGCTAAAGTTTACATAAAGATTGATGTCATTTTTTTTACGTTGTTTGATCTTGTCAACGATAGAGAGAATGTGCTTGGAAGTATTAGCGAAAGACTCTATGCTTATCTATCTTCTTGAGTCGAAGGACAAGAGCTGGGACAATAACATTATTGGTTTAGGAGAACTTGTTGTTGAGAAAGGTGTCGTGAATGGTGCGATTAGGGTCAAGGTGGACGTAGATGTTAGAGGGATTGGGGCAAGAGAAGAGGTTGGTATAATCAAAGTCTTTAAGGGAGGGGAGAGAATCAGTGGTTGTAACGCAAGATTTTATCTTTTAAAATAAAAATTATGTTAGTGACAGTTTAAAATTGTCACTATTTGTATTTTAGAACAATTGTTGTTGAGTTTGTAATCATGTTTAACAAATTTGGATAGAAAGGGTAACATTGTAGAGTTTTTAAAAATTGAGGGACCAAATTGAAAATTTTAATAAAAGATGGACCAAATTAAAATAAATAAATAAATAGGAGGACCAAAGAAGTAATTAACCTATGGAAAATATGATATTGCATTTTTTATTTTTCTTTTTTTGTTTTTGTTTTTTTTCTTTTGTTGGGGATGGGGGAGGCACATTGGAAACTGACACATCCATTTTTATTTTTTTTTTGCATTTTTTTCATTTTTTCATGTTGGGAAGCAGAATGTAGGTAGTGGTGTGTTGGGAAGAGAGAATGAATGGGGAATGTGTGAGAATTTATAGGAAATATGATATTGGGGAAGAGTGTTGGTGGTTGATAATTTATGTAAAATGTGATATTACATTTTCTTTTTGCATTTTTTTAATTTTTTCTTTTGTTGGGAGTAAGAGAGGTGCCTCGAAAATGGTGCCTTTGTTTTTTTATTTTTCTACTTTATTTTTTGTGCCTTTATTTTTTTATGCATTTATTTATGGTTCCGGAAAGTGATGTGTATTAGGAAGTGGAATGTTAGGAAGGAGAAATGCACGAGGAATGTGTGAGAATTTATGGGAAATGTGATATTGCATTTTTTTTTGTACTTTTTTATTCCTTTTTTTTGTTTTTGTTTTTTTTCACTTGTTTGGGGGGAGGGTGGGGAAGGCACTTGGGTAAATGACACATTTGTTTTTTTTTTTTCTTTTGTTGAGGTGAAGCAGACGATGCATAGGGAAATGGCACCTCCGTTTTGTTTGTTATTTTTGTGTTTTTTTTCAAGAAGTGGTGTGTGTTGGGAAATGGAGTGTTGGAAAGGGAAAATGCATGAGAAATGTATGAGAATTTATGGAAAATGTGATATATGAGAAATGTTATGTTTTTTTTTTGTTTTTATTTCTTTGTTTTTGTTTTTTTTTTCTTTTGTTGGAGGTGGGAGGCGCTTGGGGAAATGACATCTCTATTTTATTTTGTTTTTGCTTCATTTTTTATGTGTTTATTTTTTGTGTTTTTTTTTATTTCAGGAGGTGCTGTGTGTTGGAAAATTGAGTGTTTGGAAGGGGAAATGTATGGAGAATGTGTGAGAATTTATAGGAAATATGATATTAGGAAAGAGTGTTTATAGTTGAGAATTTATGATGTGATATTTCATTTTTTAACGTTTTTTTATTCCTTTTTTGTGGTTTTTTTTCATTTGTTAGGGGTGGATGACTTGCATGAGGGAAAAGACACCTCCATTTTATTTTGTTTTTTGTGTTTTTTTATTTTTTATCCCTTTTGTTGGGGATGAGGGAAACTCTTGGAGAAATGACACATTCATTTTGTTTGATTTTCTTTTGCATTATTTTTTAATTTCAGGAAGTGGTATGTTGGGAAGGAGGAATACATAGAGAATGCGTAAGAATTTATGAGAAATATGATATTGAAAAATAGTGTTGTTGGTTGAGAATTTATGGTTAATATGATATTGCTTTTTTTTTCTTTTGTTGAGGTGGGGGTGTGAGGAAATGACACCTCCATTTTGATTATTCTTTTTTTTTGCATTTTTTTATGCATTTTTTTCTAGGGAAGTGGTGTGTGTTGCAAAGCAAAGTGTTGATAAATTGTGTGTTGGGAAGGAGGAATGTGTGGAGAATGTGTGAGAATTTATAACAAATGTGATATTGGATAAGAGTATTGATGGTTGAGAATCCATGAAAAATGTAATATTGTGTATATTTTTTTGCATTTTTTCTTCCTTTTTATTGCTTTTGTTTTTTTTCCTTTTGTTGGGGAGGAGGAGGTGCATGGGAAATGACATCTCCATTTTGTTTGATTTTTTTTTTGCATTTTTTTTTTCCAAGAAATGCTATGTGTTGGGAAGAGGGAATGCATAAGAGTTTATGGGAAATATGATATTGGAGAAGAGTGTTGGTAAGTGGGAATTTATGAGAAATGTGACATTGCATTTTCTTTTATATTTTTTAATTCTTGTTTTTGGTTTTTTTTTCTTTTGTTGGGGTGGAGGAGGCGCATGGGGAAATGGCGCCTTTGTCTTTTTTTTTGCTTTATTATTTTGTGCTTTTTTTGCACTTTTCTTTTTTGTTATAGGAAGTGATGTGTGTTAAGTGAAGTGTTAAGAAGTGTTAAGAAGTGGTGTGTTGGGAAGGGAGAATGCATGAAAAATGTGTGAGAATTTATGAAAATGTGACATTCAGAAAGAGTGTTGGAATTTTAATTTTTATAAGGGAGAGTGAAATTTTGAATTTTGGAGGATTTTGAAGAATTTTTCAACGAGGTTTATGGTTATAAATAGGGGTGTGCTGAAGAGGTTGGTGTAACAACTAAGTAGTATTTGTGAGTAGTATATGTAAGTGATAATTTAAAATTTGATATTTTAAGTAGTTAAGTAATTAAGTATATTTGATTTTTTGTGGTAGAGTACTTTGTGAGTAGTACATGAGATAATTGAGAATTTGATATTTTAAGTAGTGAAGTAATTAAGGATATTTGATTTTTTGTGGTAGAGTACTAAGTGCTCATTTTGTCAATAACAAAGCAATTCAAGACTTATAATTTTGTTTACTATATTTATTTTTTAAATATGGGTTAATATTGAATTAAACTATAGCTAATGGCACGAGTATGATGTAGTTATTTTGGTAGAAAAGGAATTAAATAATTGATAGTTGTACGGGGAGAATCTTGATAGTTGGCTTTTTTTTAGGTAGAACATTATAATTTTATGTTGTTTAAGTAAGTTGTGTTTTGTAACAAAAAAATAATAATTGATTTGTTAATTGTTATTTATTTTTATTTTTAGGTAGAAATTGTTATTTTTAGTTGATCATTTTTATTTTTATTATTATTAATTTCATGTAATGTATTTTTATTATATTTTCTTTTTTTAGGTGGAACATTATAATTTTATATTGTTTATAGTAAGTTTTGTTTTATAAAAAAAATAATAATTGACTTTCTTAACTTCTATTTTTTTAGGTAGAAATTGTTATTTTTAGTTTATCCTTTTATTATTATTATTATTATTATTATTATTATTATTATTATTATTATTATTATTATTATTATTGTTATTATTATTAAATTATTGTAATTTTTATTATATTGGACTTGCTTAAGTAGAACATTATAATTTTATATTGTTTATAGTAAGTTTTTTTTTGTAAAAAATATTAATAATTGATTTTCTTAACTATTATTTGTTTTTAATTTTAGGTAGAAATTATTATTTTTAGTTGATCACTTTTATTTTTACAATTATTAAATTCGTTTAATGTATTTATTATATTTGGCTTTTTATTTTATGTTGTTTATAATAAGTTTTTTTAAAATAATAATTGTTTTTCTTAGTTGTTATTTATTTTTATTTTTAGGTAGAAATTATAATATAATATTTTGTTGTTATTATTTTAGTTTATCATTTTTATTTTTTTATTATTATTAAACTTGTGTAATGTATTTTGACAATATTTGGCTTTTTTAAGATAGAAAATGATAATTTCTTTTTTTAATATTTAATACAATTTAATATTTTGTAAATATTGTTATTAAATTTAATTTCTTATTTTTAGGTATTAGTAAAGAGTGAAAAGTTTTATTGTTCATCCGGATCTACATGATACGTCTTTATTGTGGTTCCAGGACATCCATGTTTTATAAGAAATTTGGAATGGAAAATAGATAGAACACTAAGAGTGAGACAGACGCAAAACCTACATTTACGATGTACAAATTTGTCTATTATAAAATTTTTACATGTTAGTTTTTTAGGACTTTCACAAATTTTATTTTTTTCACTAGATCACGCACTAATTTTGACATTAGTACGATGAAGACTAGAGATCCACACTTTTAACATGCCATCAGGCGAATGTACTCTTACGTTATAGGATTTAGCTGTGCAATTGCGATTAAGGGTTGATGGGACCAATTACCAAGTTAGCAATATTACAAATGGTAATTGATTGGAATTGTTTATTCAATTACTGGACATATCTCCTCTTGTCAAAAAAATGAAAAGCTCTAGACTCAAAATGATTTGGCTTGAAGAGCATTTTGGCGATGTAGATAAACATGCACACAATATGTTACAAATGCTACGATTGACGAGAGCTTATATTTTAAGGATGATGGGAGGAATGTTTTTTCCATATCATTTTGGAGTTTTTGTACATTTAAAATATGCATATTTTCTTTTAGACTAACAACGATGTGGCTGATATAGTTGGAGCTCAACTGTATTGACCAATTTGTATCAGGAATTATGTTTGGCCACTAACATTGAACACAAAGAAATAAGTGACATGTGTTTGTTGATACAAGTGTAGGCATGGGACACATTTTTTTGTCTTGGACCTAATCAACATCTTGAACCACTTATTGGTGAACCCTTTGCAACATGGTATGTATATTAGTAATAAATTTTAAACATATAAAAATAGAAGATTGTGTTTATATAAATTTAATATATTTGTTTGTGAATGTAAAGGTGGGTTAGTGGTGATCAGTCGACTTTTGCATATAATAAAAATCGATTATCGACATATAGAGAAACACTAAATAAACTTTAAAAGATAGGTGAGTTTATTGTGATAACAATAGTTTATTTTCTATTTTAACATTGACAACATGGTTGACATGTGTCTTATCTTGTAGATTTATGAGAGTCAAACAATGATCAACTACATAATCTACCACAATATTGCTTAGTAGGAAGTGAAGTTTGGATATCAGTAGTGTCACTCATTTGTTTCCATATTATTGATTGGCATCAACCAAATCGACTAATGTGCTAATTTGGAATGACACAACATATCTCGTTTTCTTCATGTCAACTTGATGACATTCACAACCTGACTACAAAAGAAAAAGAAAATATTGATTGGCGTATCCAACATGCAGTATTTGTTGATCATTGGAAGTAGCATCACAATTTTGTTTGTAACAATATTCTTACAAACAATCCATACACGAGTCCTAAATCTGAGTACATGGTGTGGTACAAACAATACACCTGACAATGGATTAGCCATATGGGTGCTAAAAAGGCTTATGTTGTAAGTATGCTTATTGTATAAATTTAACAATTTATTATGATTTAGTTTATTCTATGAAATTTAATGGTTACATGTCTATTGTGCAATATGATGTGTTGGGACATATGTATCACTAATTGACGGTTGAACATAGGGACACTTTCTCATTAGAGGGAATGATGAAACAACTGTCTCATTGCTTACAAGATTTTGGGGAGATTGATCGAATCACAAGTGCTGCTTTGGCTCTGGATACTACTTCTATTCAAATCCCCAATGTGCCTCCGACTAGTAGGATTGATAACATTAGGGCAAGAAGGAGGGAAGGAAAAGGCCTTCAAAGGCATTGTACGATTGTTGAACATCAACCATTGGAGTTACCATTGCCCCCAACAGAACCCTCAGAATGAACTTTTTATGTCACTCCATATCTCTAGTGACCCAGTGGACAAATGTCCCCACACCAACTATTAAGTTTTTATCGGGTCCAAGTGGGTCGTGCTATGTTCTTGATCCCCCTTCGTATTACACACCAGCAACATATGATTCGTCAATGCTAACACCATTAGCACATTTCCATTGCTTTAATAGATGGCAAAATGTTGTTATGTTCTCTCCGACTTATGGTGGCATAATGTTTCCTAGTGGTAGTTCATCTCACGTAAATGACTAGGTCGATATAGACCATAACTTAAATGATGAATTTACAACTAAAGCATCTCCTACTAATATTGACGATGCATAAAGGAACCCCGATTGTGGTGCTAGACAAAGACAACATGGATGTGTTTTAACACTAGATGAGATACATGATCAACATTTGCACCCTTGTGCTTGTTCACTTTGTAATTTTAGTACTTGTTTTCTCCCCTAATTTGTTTACTTATCTACATTGTAATGTGTCAATGTTATGACTAACAATTTACTTTGATATACATTACACCCTAAACTATTAAAAGTAACCCACGAAGAAAAATTAATTGACGTTGTCATGTAAATAGCAAAGCATTTGACATTGACTCGTAATTAAGAAACAATTGACCCATAAATAAAAAATCACTGACACCAACAATAATCCATGATTCATGCTTAGGCATGAAAGACAATTTATACGCTTTGATCGATGAAAAATTTTCAGTAACATGCAACCTGGACCATGTATTTTTATTCACAAACAACAAATAAATTACATCAACATTGACCAATGAACAATGATTCAAGCAATATAAGTAATTGTGTTGGGCAGTTATTTTAACTTGCAAAACATTCTAAGTTTTTATCTTTCAAATTTTTTTCATCTTCAACATGAATTTGATCGTTGTTTTTTCTTATTATAATGGCCAACTTACAATAACTTCTAAATGAATCATGTTTTAATATCGTGATCCTAAATCTTTTTTGATTGATGAAAGGATCACACTAACCGCCCTAAAGAAAAAATTTACAAAGCATTTGCACTTTCAATTGTCACTGTCTGTGGATGATATTCTTTATCAACAACCTAAACAAATAGAAAATAGACATGTTCAATACCGTGTTGTCGAAATTAAATGCAACAATCATGTTCAAAACATGATATTTGTTTTCAATTGATAATATCTTTTTAGGCCCATTGAGTTATATATTTCGTTTTGCATATCTAATAACTACATTATAGCCAACTTGCGTTCACTAGATCTATTAACGAAATAATGCAGTGCTTAAGGCAGTAGACACAATGACCTCTAATGAAATTACCAGTTTAACACAACCATGATGAGACATTACTAGTGGAAGGAGTAGGTTCAGAAGCACCAGGTTCATAACAACTTATTATCAACCTTTATATAAGTTTTTAAATTTACACGCTTTAATGTATTAGTGTTCATTGCCCACTTTAATGTAGAAGTTTGCTATGTTTGTTTTCATTTTTTTAACTATTAAACAACAAATTATATAATACTACAACAATAAAATGGACTAATATATTAATAATTAATATGATATCTTGACATATTACATGTCAAACTAATAATTGATACAAACATCAATTTAAAATACATAAGTAACAACACATAAATTGAAAATAAATGACAAGTACAACACAAGTAGGGAGTAAAAACACACACAATAGTCATGAACAATCTATCTTGAGTTTAGCTAGGAGACATATTGTACTATTATCATTCTTCAAAAGTGTCGCTTCCATACATACAATACCACCAAAGGTCATCATTATAACCTTTCATTTTTTCTTCCATAAGTTTATTCATGATTTCTGCATTTGGATCTTTGTTGCTTTCAATGATAAGTTCTTGTGGTTGTGATCTTGGTACTTTTTCTTATGTCTTCGCTTGACTATCCTCTACAATGGCATGTAACTCAATGCAATTGAGATTACTTTGTTCAGCAAATATATCGAACATTATTTGTACATCCTCATCATCCTCAAGTTTCCATGTCCTGTATTATACATAGTCACCAACAAAAGAAATAAGACATCAATAAGTAAGGTGTACCACTCTTTTGCCATCCTCGAGTTGAAGCTTCTTCTCAATGATTTTCTTTAGTGCATCATGTGTAATGTCTTTGTTAACTTGGAATGACTTTGAGTAATCACTTACAAAGGTTGCCCCTTGTTCAATTGTAATAATCATTTGACCACTATAATATAAAAAAACAAAGTCATTATCAACGTTTAAAAAGAATATGAGTTTTTTTTATGTATAACATACTTCTCAAAACATCAATTTATAGATGTACAAAAACATGATACACAATATTGGCATGTGCGTTGTGATCAATGTGTACTTTAATTGTTACAAGATTCAAAAGAACGATTGTAATGGCACCAACAAAATCAATGTCTACAATCAGCTTGAGTGAAGGACTTTACATTGCGCACAAGTGACTTAATTAGGACATACATATGTACTCTAGAGAGATTTTATGCGTGTTGGAATATTTAAAAAAAAAACTTAATTATTAAAATTGTACTTTTAATAAATAATGAAACATATATTACTTATTTTGTGTGTGTATACATACATACATACATATATATATATATATATATTAGAACAATAATGTTGAGATTCAGAAATACAAATTCCCTCCTCTGTGAAATGCAAAATGGGCACTATGCGGAAGCGTAAGAACAAAATAACTGATAGAGGAAAGAAAGACACAGAATTTTTACGTGGAAAACCCTCACGGGAAAAACCACGGGACCTAGTCCAGTAAAATATCTCTACTATGAAAGTAGGGTTACAAAATGTTTCTCTCAATCTCTGAGGATCTCTCAATGAATCTCACCCTCTCGGATGGTATACAAACCTCTCTGTATATATCTCTCTTTCTCTCAAAGAAGAATACAGAAAGGGCACTCTAACTCTCTTAGGGTTTCTTCACTTCGATGTGTTTTGTTGTTTCTATTGTGTCTGTCAATCTAACCCCTTCTCCTCTTATAAAGAGAAGCTAGCGGGCTTGAGAGTAATGGGCTTTTGTCCACATAGTTGGGAGCCCAAAAATAACCCAATATGTTCATCCCCAAACATTGTGACTTGTGAACCACAATTAAGGAGGGAATTCCAACTATATATATATATATATATATATATATATATATATATATATATATATATATATATATATATATATATATATATATATATATATATATATATATTAGAACAATAATTAGTAGATTTCTTGCACCTTTTAATGCTTTGTTCACACACTTTGACAAGTTCGTGGTCATATGTCCATACCTATGTTCTTCATCATCATGTGCAAGACTCTATTTTTCTTTTGAGATGCCATGAATCCAACATTGCACCTCTGAGCTATATTCACGAAAGCTACCAAATTTTCCCTCAAAATGAACCTTGCAAATTTTATAAGTTGCAACAAATTTAACAAAGTTACAAATTTAAGCGAATAAATGACAATTAAATAAATTATAATTTAAATTACCTAAGTTTATTAGCTCTTCCTTTAATTTTGCATTCTTAAATCAATAATTGAAATTGCTTGCAATGTGACGAATGCAATATACATGGTACGAATGCCATCAGAGATAGGCATTTCCAATCCCTTATTTAATACCGACATGATGGTAAAAAATTAGACATATCTCTTGCTTTTGAGTCACATGGAGTCGGATGTTGGCCAAGAACCATGACCAAGCACTTAACATCTCTCCTTCAACAATAAGAAAGGCAATTGCTGCACATAACTATTCTCATCTTGCGTTGTGGCAATTAGCAACCTTCCATGATACTTGTCATATAAGAACGTAGCATCAATTTGTATAACTAGTTTGCAATACTGAAAGGCATCACAAGCTAGCTTGAAAGACCAAAATACACATTGAAACTTGTGAAAATGGTTGTCCACTTGATTGTTCAAGACAAAGTAATCTATCTCGAGTTTATATGTGGATTTGGGACAACATTGCACTATCATTTCTAACCATTTGGGAAGTAGATCATATGAATCATCCTAATCACTAAAGACCTATGCTATTGCTTTTTGTTTAACATTCCAAGCCTTCCTTATGATACTTTATAGCCAAATTGACTACTTATTCGTTCTTGTATTAAGGAAATTTGGATTGATAGGTCTTCATTTACCGTACCTAAAAACGTAATTTAAATACATTATCACAATTAGTTAACAAATAATGTAACACACAAAAACAAAAGTTAAGATTTTTACCTAATATGCTAGAACAAATTAATTCGAAGTCTAGTTTGTTATGATTTTTTAGATAACATAACATTTATACACGTGTGTCAACCATCCTATTTAGTAATTACCCATTTATTTGTCTTTTTGGACACTATAACTCTCATCTTCCAAGGACAACCTTGTTTGCTATTGGGACACATCATAAAAAAATGGACAATTTAGATTCAACCACAAAAAATGACTAGTAAATCTTCATTGAATAATGTTTCACAACTATCTGTACATCACATTTGCTATCAAAACGTAAACTGACATATAGCTTATCTCCTATATGCCATGAACTAGGAACATCTAGCCTAGGAAAATGAGACTGTTAGTCAAGGTGTACCCAATTGATATGTGTAATGCGGTGAGAAATTCTAAAAAGGAATTTTTGTTTCATCTACACACATGAAAACAATGTATGAGTTTTTATAATTATAAAATTTTTAAAAAATAATATTTTCTTATAATAATAAAATATTTACCACCAACTTCTATATGTTGAAAAACTAGAACGAGTGAGGTAATTAGATAACTACCGGCAAAAGTATATTGAGAACTATTGTTTAAACCTATACTGAGGAAGACCCAACATAGCCAACATCAACAAATATTTCAACAATTGTCATACAATTTTGTTGTACAAAAGCACTAATGATAGATTGAACATCATTATCATCAAATATTTCAATACTTGAATATGTAATAGGATTTTGAGACACCAAAATTTTACACGTTAGGCTAGAAATAATTTGATTACGTGAAAATTTAAGTTTAATATTAATTTTCTTAAAATAATCATAACTAATGTCACAATTAATCTAAATCAATTTTGTCCACTTTCAAATATTATTCCTTGTTCACCTTCAAATTTTCTATCATTTCAAAAAATACATACAACTAAAATTTAAATGAAATAACAAAACCAAATGCAAACAAGGATTAATGAACTGAAACAAAATCAACAAAGAAAATAAGCATGAAATGATGAGATGAGAAATGCATCTAGATGAATGTTTTGACCAATTTATAGGCAAAACTTACACTAACATTGACAAAAATTTTTAAAAAAATCTTAATCACTACATACAAAAGCCCTACATTTTGCACCCCTGTACAACTAAAGTATGTAGCTCTAAACTACACTTTGCACCCTCCACAAATCAAGTCCAACCAAAGTTTATCTTTAGTGTAGTCGAGCTCCTTTCTAGTCTCATTTGAGTTTTTTTCTATCTCATCAAACGACAACAAAAGGGAGGAAAACTAATTGGTTAGGAGGTGCAAACTAACATCGCACCTCCTACTCCCAAAAAGAAATACAAGGCAAAGATTGGTCTCGTGCCACACATAAAAAATACAGCACAAAAAGTAGCACTCAAACACAAGGTGCCACACTAGGTGGGGCCTCCTTAACAACTAGTAGGAAAAAAAATTCTCAAGTAGAAAAATTTTCTAAATCATCCGTAAAATAAACACGAAAAATGAACAAAAATGACAAAATGGAGGACATACATATCAGCATGGAAAAAAATACGAAAATAAAAAACGAAAAGAAGAATGAAAAAATGGAACTTATACACACTAGCAAAATAAAAAAAAAAAACAAAAATAAGAAAATAAAATAAATGAGATGCCATTTACTCATTATGAAAAAACGAAAAAACGAAAAAAAATGCAAGAAAAAAAAAAGGTAAAAAATAATAATACCTAACCTATACGAGGTGTCATTTCCCCATGCACCTCCTACACCTTGGAGGATGCATAAAAAAATAAAAGCAACAATCCCACAATGCATAAAAAAAAGAACCAAAATAGATGTGTCATTTCTCTAGGTGCCTCCCCCACCCCCAACATAAAGGGAAAAAAAATGGAAGTGTTATTTCCCAAATGTCTCTCCCACCCCATAAAAAAAACAAAAAAAGGAATAAAAAACAAAAAGAAAAAAACAAATGAAAGCATCATTCTCTCATATGTCTCCCCCACCCCAACAAAAGAAAAAAACAAAAAAAAGGGAATAAAAAATACACAAACAAAAAAAAACAAAAATAGAGGTGTCATTTCTCCAAGCATCTCCACCTACGAACAAAAGAAAAAAAAACAAAAAAAAAAAGAATAAAAATAAAATAAAAAATAAACAAAATGGAGACACCATTTCCCCAAGCACCTCCCCTACCGCTAGTTATATCGCGAATCTTTTAGATAAATCTCTAAAGGAATTAGAAAGTCTAGTATACTACTATGTGTGATTTGATCCAAATTTTTATTGTACAGATTCCGAATGAGAAACTGTCATTCCATTTAATTTAATTGGGATGCCCTAAATCTGTGTTTCTTGGGGTGATTAACATGAAGCTCTGAATTCTGGATGTATTGAATACTTCGAAATAAAAAGGGAATTGGTCTATGGTAGATTTAGTAAAAAAAAATGAACTTCTAAATATAAATTTCTAACTGTATGTACCTTGTAAAAAAAATATTAGGAATAAAAAAATATACAAAAAAAACGGAGGCGTCATTTCCCGAGGCATCTCTCCCACCCCTAAAACAAAAAAAAAATAGTGATGAAAGAGAATGCACGACTACGAGGAGTCAATCGAGGTGTACTACCTAGTGTGACACCTACTACTTCTTGAACCCCATCTTTTATTATAGTGTCCAAAAAGAAACCACTTTAGTAAAAAGAAATATTTTTGTTTTAAAATTTATTATTTTTTCAGTATGGTCAAAGACCCCAACTTATGATTGCTACTATTGCATTTTCAATTTTGTCATTACATTATGTTCTATTTCTATATACACAAAGTACTAATTTGTATTATTTTTGTTTCTATACAATATGATTAGACATTATGATATTTTGTCATTGAGTTTGATTAGTTCCTACACTAAAATTCTAAGAAAAATCTTGTAATTTTTTTATAGTGTCTCGAGAGCATTACTAAACCTTACTAAAGAATGTAATCAAATTGATAAAGAATTATTCCAACTAAAAAACAACTAAAAAGAGGAAAGGTAAACATATGCTTGTTGTCAGAAAAATATAAATCCCAAGTTGGGGCAGAGTATTAAAATTCAAAAGATATTATATGGCAATTATCCAGATAATTAGAATAAGTACCAATGGATCCAGCAATGCAACAATATAAATCTAACAAAAGTGATGTTGCCAAATAATCAACGAATAGAATAAGAATCAAATACCAAGTAATTAGAATAAGAACCAACTGATGTAACTTGTCCCAACAATTGCAACAAATTATATAAAGCAGAAAAATTTAGGTGGCCTTATAGTAGTTTTAATGGAACAAAATGAAACCGGCTTTTAATATTACAATTTACCTAAACACACATTTAATAGAGAAAAATATTTCTTAAAACAACTCTTTTTCATTAAAAAAAACTAATCCTAGATATTTCTCTTTAGTTATATATTATTTATTGGTGTCATTCATTTTAAATATATGGTGAATTAAATAACTCTTTTAATTCAATTAATTTTTTAAAATAACTGGAAAAGATATTTAAATATAAAGGTCTTCTATTAGATTTAAGATGTTAAAAACTATTTGGTAGTATTTTGAAGGATAGAAAAAGGTCCATTCAGATTATTGACTAAGAGATCTCTTATTCTCATTAATGAGGGAAGATCATTAATAAAACAGTTGAATCTCACACTTCATGTATAGATAAATCTAAAATAGAATCCTGTCAAATAAAACAAAATCATAAAGGCATTTAAGATATGCATTATAATTAAAAAAAATACTTTAATCTATAACCCAATCAATAATGAAGTCACAATTTATATTGGCTTATTTCATATTCTGGATAAACTATTAAATTAGTATGCTTTTATATTTTTAGAGTAAATGTTTTATTTGTTTATATATTATTTTTTTAAGGATGTCAAAATGACCATAGATGCTAAAGGGAAAACAGTTTGGATACAAATTTTATTCAAAATGCGCAGTCCCCAATCAAACAGGTATTAACTTCATTGAGAATACTATTAAAATAATAATAACTTCATGATTCTATAAATAATTCTTGCAACACGTTACTAATTTTCACAATAAAAAATCAAAGTTTAACATAATATTAAAATAACTCAAATACAAATTTCATTTTAGATATTATTATTATTATTTTAAGGATGACAATATTTTCACATCCTCCTTAAATTCAATTTTCATCTCCTCTGTTTTTATCTCTTTTTTTTTTATCACATTGTCAATCAAATTTGTTAATTTCTTTGTTTTCCTTTCTCTTCTTAAGTGTCAGATTCTTTTTATCCATTTCCAATTGTAATAAACATCATTATTAACATATCTTAGAACTTTTGGATGGTTGCAAAGCAAGAATCGATCCTTAATAACAATATATATATTAAGGAATCTAATACCTTTTTTTTTTCATGACTTAATGGAAAGTTAGGTGATAGATATCCCTGCAATGCAAATAATAGTAGGCATATCTAAGGTTTTTCTACTTCAGAAATTAACACAGCCACCAAGAACAAACTTGTAAACATATAAATCTTTTTATCAATAAAAAATCTAAGCAAACAAATGTACTCGAGTCCTTGTGCGTGCAGAACCAATTTCCCTTAGAAAGAAACTCGATATGAGGAAATCCAAACCAATATATGTATACTGCAAAACAGAGTAAAGCATATTAAAGAAAAGTAGGTCCCTCCAAAATAAACAATAAAAAGAAATAATCTTATTACAATAATTGTTGATAATGTTAGAAAGAAGATGAAAAAAAAAGGAATATTGTGATGTGATACTAGCCACTATCTTAAAAGAAAATTCCAATGAACCTATGATGTAATTCAATATCTGATTTTTTTTATTAAAGTTTACTTAATTATGTATCCATACTCGTGTGCTCAATGTCAAAACACATTGAAACCTTACAAATAATGTCTAAAAGAACACAAAGAAAAAAGATCAATATTGAGAAAAAGGAAAGATGTTGGAAAGTAAAAAAATCTTCTTAATCTCTCATATATTGTCACTCCTTATATAGTCAAGCATCAATTAAAAAATAATAACTTATTTAGATTACAATTTTGTAACATGGAATATGTCAATAGTAACAAAACAATTAATAGCCTTTAAAGGTGTTAATGAGATTATAGAAGAAAAATAAAAAAAAATAATTAACATTTATATTTCATTATTTTCACAATCCCCCTAATGAGTAGAAGAATAAATTTTGGGTAAGAAAAAGTTTTTGTGCTTAAGTGTTAGTGTCATAAGGATTGAATTACTGCAGCATAGTGAGATAAGACAATACCTTATTACTAAGAAGTGAATTACTCTTTAAGTCTAAGTCTTTATTCACAAATAAATTCGTAAGATATAGTTATGCATATTATTCATAACAAACAATCCTCTTATAAATTAAATGCAATGACACCTAAAGTTTAACCTAAGTTTTCATGAGAGGCATATACATTCATATTTATCAAGTTGGTTACATAATTTTCCATGTCCAAGTTGCAAGGTCTAACCATAGGGATTTCACAATCTAATGTCTTACCTCTAATATCGACCCACTGATCCTATTTACAACCCACAATATACCAAATTGTTACCTCTAATATCTTATCTCTATTACATGAATTTTCATACCCAAAGCCTCTAACCTATCTAGAAATTCTGAAAAATTTCTCTTTATTTTTTTCCTATATACTCATTTAAAAATATAATCAACAAATACTAAGATTTATCTCAATAACAACATATATATATATATATATATATATAAATCAATACAACTTATCAATTTTAAATTAATTACAACATTACTATTATTCTCCTTAATGCATTTGAATAATAGAAAGATTATATTACTTAAAATCTAATTTCTTTTTTAAATAAAAAATATTAGTTTATATAATCTAATTTTAGTTAATTCTAATTAACTAATATTTTTTATAAACATTATTTACTATTACGTCTAACAATAAATTTAAACATAATTATATAATTATTCTAATTCAATTATGTTTCTCTCTTAATCATTTAAATAACATTTTTTCTCTAACTAAAAATAGAAGCTAAGTGTAGATTTTAGCAAAACTTTACTTATTATTTTTCTTGAATTAATTTACTTGACTAGTAATTCTTTAATTTATGTATTACTACTGTTTGTAATAATCACCAATTAAATAATTTATTATTCTAATCTTAATTTTCATTAAATATCATAGGTAAAAATTTAAAATTAAATCTGTCTATTTTATGTTATTTGGTGTTTACACTAAAATTTAGTTTTCTTTAAACTATTATTATTTTACATGACTAGTGTATTCCTAATTTTTCATTTAGGGTGCTAGTGGCTCATAAATATGATCAAAGGTTCTTTTATTTAGTTGTCTCGGTTGATTTCAATTTACAACATATTTAGTGGGTCTAATACTAATCTAAACATACTAATCTAATGCTTCACAATTTGAAACTATAAACTAAAACCAACTCCTATTAGCCTTAGTATTTTGATAGGGTATGGAGTGCGAAATATTTTTGTCGGTCCAATAATCACGGCTATAGGAAAGAAAATTTCCAAGTGCCAAAAGAAATTTGCGTTCATCACATTCCATATATACATTAGAAAATATTTCTTTTTATCTTAAAATCAAATAAAAAATATTACTATTATCACTGAACGATTTAATCATCATAATGGTGATAAAGAAAAATCCACTTAATTATTTTTTGGACAAAAAAAACAAGCTAGAATGACTATCTTTCTCAATTTAATTTATAAAAATTCAATTTAAATCTCACATCTATTTTTCAAATTAATATTTATTTAATTAACAACAAGTATAAACTAATCAATCACTTCTTATTAATAATAATAATAATAATAATAATAATAATAATAATAATAATAATAATAATAATAATTATTATTATTATTATTATTATTATTATTATTAAAGAACAAATATTTTACAAACAATAATAAATGAAATATAAAAATTGGATGTTAAATAATAAAAAAATTCTCACTCTCTGAATTAGATTGATGTCATGAATGAATAGATTAATTTCATAAAAGACAATAATGTCTAATCTCATTAAGAAAAGATAAAAAATTAATGGTGGTAGATGGACATTTAAAATTAAGAAAGATTTGAAAGGTAATGTAAAAAGATACTAACTACAATAATTTGATAATTCATAATGAGAAAATTTATCTTTTGTGAAGAGATAAATTTTTGTTTCCATCACTTTATATAACTTTCAATTTAACTATCAATTATCAATTTTTTACTTCTATTTGACTTTCTAACTTTTGATTAATTTTTTTTATTCGTTGGAATTGAATACGATAAAAAAAAGATTTACAATATTTTTCTATAAGATTTAACCTTTTAACTAATTTTTCAACTAGTTTGGTTAAATATAACTAAATTATAAATTTATTGTTAATTTATAAACAATTTTACCTCATACACAAATATATTAATAGATTAATAAATAATATTAAAAATAATTTGAATTCAATCACATCTCATATTCTTACATCTTGGTCATTCAAATTTAAATAAATAACTTATCAAAATTTCAAAGAAAGTAATAACATAAATCTACTCCGCCCAACCCGTCTACATAATCAATGGGCCCCACATCGATAACCCCCCAAACTGAAACCCACGAAGATGTTATTAAACTCTGCTTTAATTTTATATTTATTCCGTTTTTTTCTTCCCCAACAATTATTACCAATTCCCCTTTCCCTCCTTTTTTCCTCTCTCCAAATAAACAACTTCGAACCTTCCTTTTCCTCTTCACTGTCAACTCTCCTCAAATTATTGTTCCTCGTCACTTCAAAATCCACCGCCACCACCATGCCTCTCGATCCCGCCGCCGCCACAAACACGGCGTCGAGACCCATACCGCCACTCCCTCAGCCACATCCGCACCACCATTATCCACCCCAACAACAAACCCTTCCAATTCGCGGCCCAAACCCTCTGTTGGCCAAACCCCACGACCCGCACTTCGTCTACCCTTTCGCGCCCAAAGGCGCCAGAGGACTCTCCGCTGCCGATCACGCCGTCTCCACCGGGTTCCCGCCGCCGTCCCTGATGTATGGCGGCGGCGTTCGCGGCATGCCCTTGGACTATCTCAGTCACGCCTTGCACGTGACCCGCCCACTTCCTCACGTGCCGTTCCCTCACGTGGGTAACGCTACTACCACACCTACTGCCTCGCCTCCCCCTAAAAAGGTTTCGAATCTGAAGCCCTCTATGCTTGTTTTTTTTTTTTTTTTAATTTTACAATTTTTGTGAATGTGTGGTATATATGAGAATGAATAAATGCTGATTATGCATTTTCCTTTTTTATTTTGAGCCTCTAAATTTTGTCCTGTTTAAATGATAGTTCCAATTGGATTCAACGTAGTTTGAAATTGAAAGTGAAAGTGAAAGTGTATCTTTGGTTTTGGTTGATGTAGTGGAAATATTATGCTGCATTTAAAATTGTTTTTATTTTTTGGTTTGGTTTTAGGCTGCTGCTCGGTCTGCGGTTTCTGATATCAATGGCGGTAAAGATACGAGTATGAGGTACTTTTTTTAATATGTATTATTCATGGTGTTTTGTCGTGTTTTTGATTGGTAATGGAGTTGGAGATTGATATCTCTGATGGGTTTCTCAGGGAAAAAAGCAGAGAGGATACCTACATTGTTGTTAGAGATCGAAAAGTGAGTCCCTTTTTCTCTTATTTTACATCCTTTGCATTGTATATATGTCTTACGGTGGTGTTTATAATGAATTCATATGATGCCCTTCCTTTTTGTATGCGTGTAACTGCAAGTGCTTGTTTGAAATTTTTTGTTAAAAGATGTTGGGATCTGCACAATGTGTTTATCTTTTGCCTGCAACAGTTCCTTTCACAGTTTCATGGTGTCTCTTGCACAGTATGTGCTTGTCAGTTCTAACTGCATATATATTACTGTCTCCTAGTCTTATTCTGATTTTCTTTGTTTTAATTTCTTAATGAGTTAAAGTTGTCTTTGTAGACTATCAGTGGTTTGATCCAAGTATTCTTAGTCTTTGATCCATTTTTTCCTTTCTTTTCATTTTGTTGTTAATTTTATCCCTTGATATCATGTGCTTTAGACTCACTTCTATAGATGGGTTTATTCTTAGAAGTCCAACGAATTGTAAAGCTTGGTGGATATTGTCTGTTTTCTCCTGTGATTTTTGTAGGTATGATACAGAAATCCAACCATTCTTCTTTACCTTAAATATACTAATCAAGTCAGTTCTGTAACTCTTCATTTAGTCTTTTTTCACCCTTGGCTATATGAGGGTATAGGGGTTTGGCAAGTAGAGTAGTGAAGTAAAAATGTGGAGATTGATGATTTATTAGTCATTACATGGACATTATAGCTTCATAGATGAGTATCTTTCGTTTGCAGTTAGAGGTGGGCTTAATTAAGAATAAGAAGGAAGAAGTGTTTTTGTTTAGTTTTCTTATGTTAAATTTAAGGAAAGTGATTTTGGTCTACTAGATCATTCATATATTTGAGTTTACTGAATAAAGCGATAGATGAAGAATTATCATACAAGTTATAAGAGATAATATATCTAGAAGAAGCATGGTTAGGAATAGCTTTATAAAGATAGCTAGATTTTGGCAGTTGGGATGGCTTTATAATTTTTACAGAATGAATGGAAAAAGAAAATGTTTGTAAGTTTATATCGCTATTTTTTTTAAGTAATTCATTTTGCCAGATCCTTGTGATCATGGATAATTGTTGGACAATGGCAAAGAGCAGCCAACTCCAACAATTCTGTAGTGGGAGAGTTGTAGGGCTGCTATACTGAAAATTATGTATCCAAGATAAATAATTTATACTACACGCTATAAATGCTCAAAATAAAAATTACCCAAAATTATCATCATTAATAATTAATAATAAAGAAGTCACAATGACATAATCTACACAAAAGTCCCCATATATATCCAAGGAATAATTAACAAGTCAATAACCACAAAACACAATTTGCATAAGGAGAAAAAAGTACAGCATCGAATCATAAATACCGTGGAGTATTGGACCATGAAGTGCAAACTACTCAACATGAAAAAAAACCTGAACAGAGGGGAGGTCTTAAAATCACACTACACAAACCTGTGTAAACATTGAGAACAGAGGTGGGACAGGACTGTGGAGTACAGAGTGATAGTGGGCTGCCAGAAAATGGTGAAGCTACTTGAAAATGGGGGAGAAGAATTCTGAAATCTGAATTGCTTCAGGAAATCCTTAGCATATTTGAATATACATGATTTACAATCTCTAATATCAGTAAACTAGGAAAATAATACCCATCAAATAGTTAGAACTAAACAGTAAATAACATAATAGAACTTAGTGGCTATGAAATAGGAAGTACCATTATGAGCTCAAAAGATCATCTAATTAAAAAAGGATACTGTACTATCTAAAAGTATTTGGCACTGATACTAATAATTTACTACTAAAGCCTATATTGAAACTAGAGTACATGATAATGTTACAATGTGACTAAGGAAGGTCCAAGAATTTTAATTTCTATAGAAAAGGAAAGAAATTTTCCAATTAACCTGAGTTAAATAAGAAAAATGATTGAATCAGTTTTAGAGTAAACAAAGTTCTAACCATATAATTATAACAAGAGCCTAATTAGTTGGTTCAACAAAACAAGTTCATGATACATCTAAGTTGAAAAGCCCCAAAATATTTTCATATATTAGATCCAACCTTGTCAGATTTTTAAATAAATATTTTAAGCCCAATGAATAAACTTGTAGTGTTGGTTATGACAATGAGTTAGTACCTTGAGCTAATATCTTAGCTTTCTCCATGGTATTTTCTTTTTAGTTGTGGTAATTATTATGTCATATTTCAAATTGTTAGGTCAGGATAACAGAGGATGCTTCTCTATATGCACTTTGTAGATCATGGTTGAGAAATGGTATACATGAAGAAAGCCAGGTTTGAGTTATATATTTGTACTTTCTCTTTTTATCATCTGCTTCTGACTTCAAGCTTGTGATGATGACTTACTAAATAATCTTCTCTAATTCTAGTTTGATGTTGAAAAATGATGCTAATTGCATGTATACCTTGATAATTTATAAAAGCAGTGTTAACTATTGCCGAACTTTTGCTGTAAATGAACTTCTATTTTAAGTAAGTTTGACTTGAGGAAACTTGATGAATATTTTGGTTGTACCTTATCCTATGTATGCAAATACTGATTTGCAACTAAATAAAGGTGATTCTCAATGAAGTCATGCTTTTTTTGTACAATTTGAATGAAATAAATTGAATTTTAAAAGCCTTACAAAATAATCAATTATTCTATGTAGATGCATGATATTGTCTATCATTTGGCATCTTTGGAATGAGAAAAATGGCTGAATCTTTTATAATTAGAAGTTAGTAGTTTCTTTCAGCTTATGTATGCTTTTCCTGTAGGTACTTCATCAAGTAGTAATGGCTAATGTGTTGCAATGGGTTTTATATGATGCTACGAATAAGGGTCCCATAACCTATTCACCTAATTACAAGTTTTACTAGAATACAGTCTATGTTTAGAAATTGTTATTAGGTTATACATTTCTCAGACAAACTTGAATTTGAATTTGATGAAAATTAGCTCAGACATGTCTTGAAATATGAATAGTTGCATTCCAATAACTATCGTAGGGAGAATGAAGGAACTGACTCACCACTAAAACAACAAAAGAAATATTAGGACGAGCGATAGTAAGATAATTTAGCGTACCAACTAGTCTTTGATACTTTCTTGGATCTGTCAATGGCTCCCCCGACCAGGAAGAAGTTTAACATTAGGATCCATACGAGAGTCAAATGATTTGCAATCTAACATGCCAGTTTTCTCAAGAATATCCAACACATACTTTCTTTGAGAAACAACAACACCATAATTAGGTTGGGCAACTTCAATCCCTAAAAAATACTTGAGTAAGCCCAAGTCCTTGGTTTGAAAGTGACGGAACAAATGTTTCTTTAACTGGTCAATTCCATCTTGATCATCTCTTGTTATGACAACATTATCAACATAAACTACCAACTAGATATATTTCCCTTGAGAGTTATGTCTATAAAAGACTGTATGGCTAGAATCACAACAGCAGATGCCAAATTCTTGAACAACTATGCTAAACCTTTCAAACCAAGCATGAAAGATTGTTTCAAGCCATAAAGAGAATTGTGAAGTTTACACACTAGAGTGAACTCTCCCTAAGCAACAAAGCTAGGCAGTCGTTCCATGTAAATCTCCTCATGAAGTTCACCATGAAAAAATGCATTCTTAATATCAAGCTGAAACATAGGCCAAGAACGGATGACGGCATGGCTAAGAAAAGATGAACAGAGGACATCTTAGCAACAAGAGAAAAGGTGTTTGTGTAATCTTGGCCATAAAAATGGGTGTACCCTTTGGCAACAAGGTGATCCTTTTATTGATCAACTTGACCGTTAAAACCAACTTTAACTGTGTAAATCCATTGACAAGCAATCAAAGTTTTGCCCAAAGGGAGGGGCACCAACTCCCAAGTACCATTAGCATGAAGAATAATCATCTTGTCTACCATGACCTGACGCCATCCGGGGTGTAAAAGAGCTTCCTTGATACAATGAGGAATAGAGACAATAGACAAGAGATAAAGGCACAATATGGAGTAGACAAGTGATGATAACTAAGGAAATGATAAATAGGATGAGACTTATGAGTGGAATGTGTATCTTTTCGAATAGCAATGGGAAGATCATCACTAGGAGATGGGTTGCCAATAGGTGTAGGTGCTCGAGTAGGAAGTGAGTCAGTGAGATTGGCTAGGGGAGCTAGGTGGGCTTTGCAATGATAAACCTGCAAGGGTATGGAAATTGTCGAAGGTACAAGAGTAGGAAATTCAAATGATGGTAAAGGAGGAAATTGAGGCAGAGGCAAAACTTCAATCAAGAATGGAGATGGAGTAGAGGAAGATAAAGGATAAAAGGGAGAAGACTCAAAGAATGTGACATTAGTAGAAAGGTAATACTTATTGGTGTTGTGTGAGTAACATTTGTACCCTTTCTGAGTGCGAGAGTACCCTAGGAATAGACATTTGATTAATTTAGCTAACAATTTATCACGTCTAGGGGTTATGTTATGGACTAAACAAATACACCCAAAAATGTGACCAGGAAGAGGATATAAAGCTTGGTTTGGAAAAAGGATGGGATGAGGAATTTTATGTTGTAAATCAGAAGATGACATATGGTTAATAAGATAACAAGTAGAGATAATAACATATCCCCAAAAGTAATGGGAACATTATGATGGAGCAACAAAGTGCACCAGAAAATATCAAGCTTTGGTGGCCGACGTGGTGGCTTTGGCAGCAGTGGCAGAGCTGACTAGTGGGTCAGACTCATTGAATAGAGACAAGCACAATGGTGGTGGTGGTGGTGGTAACAATGCATATTGAAGAGAAGTAGATATGAGAAAAGGCTAAGGGAGATAGTTGGAGAGAGGTAGCCTGTGGCAACTTTGATGATGCCAACAAAGGATGGGTTTTACTAGTGATGGTGAGGTGAGTCCAGTGGTACTGGGCAATGATTGTCATTGCACAGCGGAAGACAACCCATTGAAGAAGGAGAACAACTTGTCAGAAAATAGAAAGACAGTCGTCAGAACATGGGGCAGCCATCGAAAAATGGATAAAAACAGCCCTTAGGCTCTAGATACCATGTAAGAACTGAGTATTTATGTATTATTATCAAATCAAATAGAGTACAAAAGGATTATATAAGACAACCTATGTTAATGGGCTTATGGGCCCAATACTATAAAGGTATTCTAACAATAATAATAATGCAAACTTGCAGCTTCGTAGAGTCAACAAAAACAGAGAAAGATAGAGTAGTTAGGTGGGAGAGATGCAACAACTATTCACTTACAATATTGTAAGATGGAACTGAAGGGCTTGATAGAATCTAATTGCATATGGAGTCAAGTTTAGGAGGAGGTTGATAACCGTGATAAAGAATTTGTTTTTATTGAATGAAACTAGGGAGAAGCCTGTTAGGAAGCAATACATTGCTCCAAATATGTCGAGAGGTCTAGATCCACTCCTTAATCTGTTTCTCAATCACCAAAAGTTCCCTAAACTGTTTTATAGTTATTCCTATTTATAGGACACTACGGGTTTGCTAACATAAACAGACAAACCCACCCTTAATGGGCCTAATCAGTTGCAGGCCAAATCCCTTTTTTTTCCACAAACTGTTGTATTTCTTTGGCCAATTAACCTAACTAACTAATTACTAACATAACTAACTAGTTACTAACATAACTGACTAACTAATGGGTATTTATCACTACTCTCCCCCAAAAGATTCACCTTGTCCTCAAGGTGAACAACTTGTGGCTGCTTTAAATAAATTCCACTAGCGATCAAGCTGATTAAAGCACAGTGACCAAGCCAACTAGACCACTGCTGCCCAAAATTAACTTCCAATCCTCCTGGGTTAAACACAAATAATTAGGTGCCATCAATCTCTTCCAAAGTGTTGTTTTTAGTTTTATTTTTAACCCTGAAATAGAACATCATTGTCTTTGCAAGAGTACTGAGAGTCTGGTCTATTTGGTCAAGAAATTGAACAAATTTTTGACCCACATTATGCCTTACCCATGCAAAGGTCTTTCCTTCCGTGGACATAAAAACCAGTTTTGTATTTTGACCCTTTGGAACTTCATATGATTCTTCTTTTATTGCTGTTCTTGATTCTTTTCTTGGTCCATCCATTCATTTTGACTCTTTTGTGCCACCATGTTTCTTTTCTTGATTCTTGATCCCTAAAACTTCATTTGCACTTTTGTTTTCTTCCTCCAACATGAAATATTGCTCACACTTGGTTCTCCATTGCTGATATCAATTCTCATTAAACATTGGAAATTGAATCTTGGAGGGTTCTGCCATCCACCAATTGACTGAAACTTCCTCTTCTCTTTCCCTCAGCCTACTAGATCGTGTTGTAGTTTCTGCATCACTTGTACTTTTTGCCAACGGTTCTTTCACCATCTCCTTCAAAGATTCCATTCCTTGCCTTAGTGCTTCAAATTTCATCTTGTTCAGGTGTTGCACCCCATCACGATGGCATCGAATCTCCTCTATTCTGGCTTCAAGCTTTTGGTTTGACACTACGACCCTTTCATGAATTTCCGATCAAGAAAGCTCTAAGAACCCATCAATTCTGCACCCACAAAGCCCAAATCAATTGCTTTGATACAAGTTGATAGAAATTAGATTAGATTAGTGAGTAATGAAAGAAAGAGTGGTTCTTTGTTGAAGAACCCAATGTCCCAGTTTTGCCAAATGCAGTACAGTAATGGGAATTGAAATGCTTTACAAGAGTATGGGCTTCTTGGGTGTTCGAGAGATCCAGGGCTCTCCCCCACAGTTGCCTCAATTATAGAATAATTGCTCCTCCCTCTCGATGTTCCCCTATTTATTCTTTCTGCCTACCTAGCTACTAACTAACTAACTCAACTATCTAATTATTCTACTATGTAAATATGGGGTTACCTATCGGAGGCCATGCAAAGTGAGGACCATAAAAAATTTGTTGTGTTGCTTTGTGTTGGTCTTTACTGACATCTTTGTTCAAATGAATGAGGTTGAAAACAACATCGTAGAGATAGTTGACATCATTGGAGTATACTTTTTTTGCTTTGTTCCGACGTCATAGCATGTCTTGTAGACATGATACTGAACCTTCAACTTAGCATCAAGAGAATATTATAACATAACATATGGATGCATCGATTTGTTTCCAACATGATTGATCTTTGGTGGGGATGGTCATGAGCTGTGGTGAGTTGATTGGAATGACTTTGGCCCTTGAACCAAAGTTTGACATTAGTGGCCGAGGTGGTTGAATTGGCATATCATGTATGTTTTTCATTAGAAATGAGAGGAGCATTGGTGAAACCCAGCCACAAAAATGGCATTGATTTCGGGGGTAGCTGCCGTGTGTCGGGTTGGGTGAGGTCATCAGAGCTTGAGAAGCTTGTCAGAAGGATCACTGCTGTGTTGGTCTAGATAGAAAAGGGCTCATATGTAGGTATGGATAGGCACGTGGAGGCATGTCTAATGGCGTGAGAGTCTATTATGGCAGGAGGAAGGTCTTCGGTGAAGGGGGATCCTAGTCATTGGGTCACATTGGCAAAGGGTGTGGCAGTGGAGGAGAATTGGACTAGGAAAGATACTGGTATTGTTTTAGTGGAAAAAAAAAGGGAACACATCTTTTGTTTGCAAAGAAATGGCTCAGACTATTGACACTATCTTGAATTTGGACTAAAGCCTAACTTAACCCCCAAAAGCTAGTTCATGAGGTGAGGATTATAAGTTGTACTTTAACCCTATCAATAGTTGATTTGGGATCTCAACACCACACTTGCAATGTGGAACTCAAGTCCCATATGTTGCAATTGGATCCTAAACTGCACAATGTTTTGCAGCCTCAATGCTCAGGTTGGTTGGTTGTGTACTAATCCTTTGACTAGTTTTAGGCGAACATTGCAATGTCGGTGTCACCACCTATGCCACTCATTTTCTACAAGAGATATGGTGAAAATTTCTTATACTAAATTGATAAGAACCTTATGAGAATCACATTGCAAAAGGTAGATGTTGTAGTTGGAGAGCCCAAGGCTTTATAAACCCACACTAGAATCCCATACTCCTAGTGCAGGACTCAAGTTTCATACATTGCAATTGGACCTTTAACTGGAAATTACTAGGTTTTATTTAGAAGCTTAAGATTTCTGGGATGATCTACTTGCTATGTGGTCTTAAAATTAGTTACAAATAATATGACAAATATGCTTTCTTCCTTTGACATTTTCCTGTAGTACAGTTTTACTGTTAAAGTACTACGATGCTATTATCATTTACTTGCTTTTGGAGGATGAATATTTTATATGCATCTGTTCACTTTAATGTGCTATTTATTTATTATCTTGTGTTTCATTGCAATTGGCAGCCACAGCAGAAAGATGTGATGAAGGCACTTCCTAAACCATTGCCTGCATCTATGGTGGGTAGTTATCTGTCAAACAAGAAAGAGGATGAAAAAGATGAAGATGAACAGGAAGAGGTTGAGTTTTCTGGTTTACTGCCTATTTTAAGCAATCAAATAATCTGTGAAAGTGAAATCCTTATTTAAATGGAAAATAGATATTTGTTTGACACAACTTGTGTTAAGTTTTGTAGAATAATGCTGTTCTCATGTAGATATTTTAAAAAAGCAATGTTTCTGTTGAAATTTGAGTTCTTTCACTTAATTCTATTCTCTGTCAAGATCTCGTTCCTATTAATCCATATCCTTTGTTCTACTAATCGCTGCTTTCAGAATGAGCAGTCTGTTGAGCATTTATCACCTCAAGATCTATTGAAGAGACATATTAAACGTGCCAAAAGGGTTAGAGCACGGTAAGTTTTATCTTCTAACCCTCCCTTTCACCTTTTGGTTTATTTATTCATCTGCGTATGACATGTGGTAACATTGCATGACTGAGATGACAATGCATTATAGATTGTAACATGAAACAATGAACTGAATGTAGTAGATTAACCATACAGTTTATGTGAATTTGTGAATCCATATGACTTGGGGACTTGTGGTCAGAACATTGCAAGACCGAGTTGACAGCAACATTTTCAAAATTGTGATTTTATTGGTAATGTCATTAGATCCTGAGTTTTGGATGGCTTCCATGCTCAATTCAGTGTTGGGTTGCTGTGGAGTGGGATTGTACCAGGATTGATGAGCAAATTCACCAGCCAGTGAGATCCTTGAATTCCTGCTAGTTGAAGATGCTCGACTGTGGGTTGAATCATGCAATCCAGTGTAGAGAAAATCCATTTTGTGGGTTTTTGTCCTTAAAAGCTCTTCTTTATCAAGCAACACCTCTCTTCTCTCACTCAACCAACTGATTTTTGACACCTTTCCTCCCACACACCATGACCCTTCTCTGTTCTGAGTTTGACACCTCTCATTTCTATTTTTCTTTTCTCCCCATTTTGACCTTTCTGTCTCGGATCACTTTTGGTAGTTGGTCTTGTCTTTCTTTTCTTTTCTTTTTTTGTTGGTTTCTAACCCTTGCCCCCAAGATCACTTTGGTTTGCGTGGATCATTTTAACTCTTTGCTTTGATTGTTTCTGAAATTCACACGTCGGGCTTGTTCTGGGCCTTTGAAATAACTGATTTTGGTTTCTCTATTTTTACCCCCTTTTTCTACTCTTTTTTTTCTTTTTTTTCCTTTCCATAATCATTATCAAATATAAAATAAAATTAAGATATTAATAATACAAAAACTACAAGATAAATATCTAAACTATTGAATTTTAGTGGACTTGTTACATAAATTGGTTACTTTAGTTATCTGTTTTTTTTATATATATTTTTAGTAGGATCTTATTATTCGTGTTACGATTTCACTATTTACCATTTTTCACTCCCTTTCCTATTTCAAGTAGGATCTCAATTTTGACAACCTTGGTTGACAGTACATTAATGTTGTACATTAACAATACAAGTTATGTGAAATTGTAAAGCTGCATTACAACTGTAATAAAGCATTCCAATTTTTCGAGTTTTGAATTGGGCTCAAGATATTAGAAGGTCCTTGTTGATTAATTATTGGATATTAAAATCAAGGCCACGAAGTTGTCCAGTAATAACTCATTGAACTTTGCTAGGAGATGAGAAGCCCAGACAGAATCAATAAATTAACTCATTGAACTTTGCTAGGAGATGAGAAGCCCAGACAGAATCAATAAATTACTTAAATATGACAAAATATGCTAAAAGCCTATGGTTTTCCAATATGATCTATATCTGCGGTTTAAACATTATTCTATTAGAGATTTTATGCACTTTACATATTTATCACCTTATAAACATTAATGTAATTCTGAAAATAGTAATACATAATTACATTGGGATGTGATTTTCTCTCTTTATCAAAGTATTAAAGAAAACGTGCCTTTTCTTCTCTTAAATACATGTATCTCAAAGGTCGTAAATAAGAAAGAAGCAACAAAGGACTCCATTAAGTGCTTTACTGTTTGATGACCACAATTGTGTGTTCTGTGGAAGGAGCTCCTTTCTTTCTCTTGTTAAATGTGTCTTGGGAAGCGTAAAACTTCTGTTTGCAGTGAAGTGAATCTTATTCAAACAGGCTGTAAGTCTGTAATGATCTCCTCTTTTTCCTTTGATGACATACATAATAAGGGGCTTCTTGTCATTTCATATTGATCCCCAATAGAATTTATTCCCTTGACATTTAAATTAATTTAAGTTTGGCACTTCTATATGGCTAATTTGTTTGCCACTCCTATTTGCGAGAATGATTTTAATTAACCCAGTGTTATTGTAAAACTTTTTGACTATTCCAACTGCTGCCTTGGAAGTTTGACTATTTTATTCATGTACAGCAGTATTGCTGGATGATAGTATAAAAGATTTGATGATATTTTTCAAATTTAAACCCTGTTGAAACAAATTGTTTCATTTAAGCATATGCAGATTTTCGATGCTCAAGTGAATTTGTTCCTTTTCCTGTTTTTTCTAAATCAACTAACTTAACCCCTCAAAATTAGCTTATAAGACTGCCTAAGCATTATAAGGTTTATATTAATTATATCTCTAGTTGATGTGAGATCTTAGCATCAATGCCTATTTTGGTCTTGTATCACCTTTATACAGTGGATGATGGTGTGATGCCAAGTCATCTTGAAAATTGGAATTATCCCTTTTTGTGTTCACTTTTAAAGCTGATAACTTATTTTTGTCATAATCTTTAATTGTAATATCAAAGATTTAAGCATATGCATTTTTTCTTTGCTTAATATTTGACCCTGCACAATGACTACAATTCCCTCCCACCCCCCATGCTGTGTTTGTTGTAGAGTTTGGACACAAGAATTATGCTATAGGGATGTTCCTTACACTATCTTATAACTAATGGTTTCTGAAAGCGTGCATGTTCATTTTTTTTTTGTGATATACCATGCTTCAGGATGAAATAAATATATTAACAATGTTGTTATTACTGTGCTTTGCTGCATGTAGTTTAAGGGAAGAACGGTTACAACGTATCACAAGGTACAGAAGTAGGCTTAGGCTTTTGCTTCCTCCGGCCATTGAACAGTGTAGAAATGACACAGCTACTGGGAACTGACCTTGCTGACTATACAGACATCAAGGTTATTGCATGACTCTAACAGTCTTGTACTTGATTCAGTATTATAATTGTGGTTCCTGGAAAACATGTTTAGAAAATTTATAAAACTAACTGAAAATGGACATAGACTTTTCAGCTTTCTCCACAATTTCTACTTTGGCTGGTCTTTGACCAGGAAATTGGCAATGACTCAGAAATCACTGTCTGCGTAGACCACTGTTTATTCTTGTGGCTGATACGATGACCAACTCATTTAAGGATAGGTATGACTTATCCGTACCCCCTTGGAATAGAAGATTATAAATATTGTTTTTATTCTTTTGGGAGGATCATGCATTTGGATTAACTTATTTTTGAAGAAAAATAATTTTAACCACAAGCTTCTTGAGATTTTTTTCAATTCAAAAAGTAATTGTCTTGAAATTAATCGGTTGCTAAACATGTGCATATAAGCATTCAGTGCCTGGTCTCTGTCTCTTCAATGATTTTTAGGGATTAGAGAATTCCATCTGAAAATTTTTCAGATTATGTTTTGGGCAAAAGCAATGTGTTTTCCAATGATGGGCCTTCGATGTATCGGTATTTATAGTGTTTTGGTCACTAAAACACTGAATCTGTTGTCTGTCTACATTATAACGTGGAGCTTTTCAAATAAAACTAAAAAACATTTAGTGTTTTTCACGCTTAAAATTAAAATTAAATAAAAAGAATTATATGGGAGAAAGCAGCTTGAGCACTATTCACGTGTTTGACTTGCTAAGAAAATTATATTATTATTTTTTATTCTTTCTATTGTAAAGGAAAAGTTATTAAATAAGTTAAAATTTGGATATTATGATTTTTATTTTTATTTAGTAATTGATTATTTTAAATATAAAATTAACTATTGAATATTTTCATATCATTTATTATTATTATAAATGATTCTTTTATATAATTTCAATGCGGTAGATTGCTCGAAAAAATTGTTTTTTACTAACATTAAAATATAAAACATTTATAATTGAGTATAAAATAGTAATTATTAAAATAATTTTTTTTTGTAGCTAATCAAAACACAATCACTTGTTTCGATTAACTTAGTGTCAGTTTATTGAGAAAATGTTTTTTTATTCACTTTTAATAAATTTGTGATATGATTTTCAATTTGTTTCTTGTTTTCAAAGATCTGTATAGAAAACAGTGATAGAATACTTTATTTTTATCTTTATTTTTTTGTATAAATAAAATTTGAAAACAGGAAGCAGATTAAAAATAAGGTGGCAGTTTTATAATTAAAACTAAAAACAGAAAAATGAAAATAATGTTTTCAAGTTATGCCTCTCCCTTTCCATTCCGTTTTGGGGGAAAAAGAAAATCGTTTTGTCGGTGAAAAGTGTAAAGCAGTAATGCTACCTTAAGAAAGCTGCCCATGTTATTGCCATTTGATTAATATGTTTCTAATCATTATCTTTTCTCTTATAGAACTTTAACGAACTTGTTCTCTTTGAAGTAAATGTAATATTTACAAGATTTTTTTTGACAATTGAAATTAAAATGGCTTTTATAGTTGACTATGATCTAAAACACATTCATCCTAAACATGTTTCATTTTGTTGACGAATAAGTGGTACTTACACTCATGTCTTAATTGATGCTCGTAAAAGTGAATTGACTTTTCGTAATTGTTTGGACTAGTTGCAAATAGAACGAGCTTGAGAAATCAAACACGTATCAAGCTCAAATTTTCCATGGGTCAATCAGCTCCTTTTTTATAGCTTTACAGGTAAAATACATGTTGAAGTCGTTTTCGTTTCGTATATGGAGTCTGAATTGGGCTTCTTTTTTGCAGCCATAAAGGGACAACTTGTGGAGGTTGAGATGGGTAATGGAAATTCAATTCTCATTATTGTTGGCAACTATAAAGCCCACTTATTTCCTAATGTTTACTTGAAATCAATGACTAAGATTCACCGTGACTCAGCAATTTCTCCACCTTAGCGTGCTTGGTCAAGATTTGTGTTGAATTGAGGATTTGCCAGCAAAACCATATTTGAATGGATCAATTTCAAGTGCATGACATGCAGGCAGAAGAATCGCAAAAATGAATATCTTATAAAAGAAAAATTGGTGGGGTGTTGGATAAAGAGTTTCATTACCAAAGATTTCATCTAATTCTGAAAAGGGTAATGTTATATTTTTATAAAATTTCCTTATTAATCTTCTTGATATTTTACAATATTATATAAAAGTAAATATATTTAATATCTTATAAACATAAAAATATTAATATTTTCTAGAGTAAATAAGAAAATATAATGAAATTTATATTTTTTTATCATGTTATAAATACGAAATATTTATTGACTTGCTACTGATTAATCTCCATTAGAAAATTTAATTGACTATTTTTAGTAGATTTTTTTTCTTTCAAACAATTTTTTTATTTGCAAGATTTAAATTTAAAATCTTACTTAAAAAAAAATCTTAATCTAGTTTCACTTGAATAATTGTAATGTTAGTATTTAAAAAAAAAAACTATTTTCATGCTTTGGTCATGATAGATATAATTATTATACTAATATGTACACAATCACACCGTCACCATATAACCACTACCATTTGAATTTTGATTATCCTGTTAAATTCTGTCTTCTTCAACCATTTTCCATTCTGAATCATTGTCTTTTTTCTTTTGGATGGTTTACTCTAGATTCAGCGGATAAGAATGCGTATTGAAAGGTGTCTAAAAGTCAAAAAGTTTTTTTATTATTTAAAAATTCCATATCTCAATATTGGTTTGGCTCGATGTGTCCATTTCTTTTTCTTTTAGGATTCCACAGCACTCTTAAAGGATAATCTTATTTCAAATAATGTAATATACGACATGGTTAATTTAATTATACAATAATAATATATTATAGCCATTATATAACTAAATTAATCATATTTTACGTCACATCATTTAAGGATACGGTAACACTTAGGTACCAAAATGTATGTTGTCCCATTTCCCTTCAAATATATCATTGCTACTTGCGTGTTGAAGATGGTAGCCGCATCATGCCATGGAGTTTGGTACCACATAACACGTCATTTGGTTTTTGGTTCTATTCTAGGAGTTCTGTTGCTTTGTACTAATGGTACCACCATTAAATAATGATTATATTTGCTATTGAAACTGTTGATATCATTCAGAATTCCAAGCCACACTAATTCAGAGTCATGATTAATTGGATACAACAGCGTTGTTCAAATCAGATAACCATAAAATAATTTTTAAATCAAGCGATTGATTAGAATATCTAATGTTTCAGAAACTGTTTGTGAATTATGTTTAACAGGGAAATATAAAGCTTACTTAAGATCTTAAGCCCCATTATTGATGATTGCTTAATTAGGAAGCTACAAACTCCAATATGGTGGTGGGTTTGTGGGTGTATATATATACTACATATAGTTATTGGTTACATATAAAATTGAAATTTCCACAAAATATGTAGTAAAAAATTAAAAACTTTCATTGAATGTGTTAAGTGTCATAAATGCGTAGTGAAAGTGGAAAGCCCCCAACGGGGTTAGATGGTGATTAGGGGTGGTTGCTCACCTTACCCAAAACATGGGACTTTGAAATCAATGCATTGAGATAAACCAAGGATTGCTGTTATTTTCTTGGAGTTGAAGGGTGTTATAACAACCTCAATTTTAGACACAGGATGAGTGTAAAGAATAAAAAAATGGTTTTTTTTTTTAATTTGCGATTAAAATCAATACATACATAATATATATATTTTACAAAATAGCACTTATATAATTAAAAAATGAAAATAAAAGTATTTTTAAAACATTAATTAAATACTTCACACACCATTTATGGTAGCAAAAAAATTGAGTATATTATGCTTATTGTGTATAAGACTTACTATCCCCAAAAAGATTAGGTAAAATTAATTGCGAGGAGCTTGGATGAATTAAGACCTTTTAGTTTTAGATAAATGCAGGATATTAAAAAATATATCAAATCTTATAAGATCTCTATGTTATTCCACCAAGTCACCAATAAGATCTTAATGTTATTCCACCAAGTCACCAACTAATTAAGGTAGCCAAAAGAAGTTTACTGAAATAAATGAGACTAAGTTGATTTAAGTAATACACTAATAAAATCTCAATCTTGATTAGTACTATACTAAAACTCAAACTCGTTTTTGAAAACAACATGACATATCAACGACATTTGATCTGGAATGTCTTATTAAAAAAATGAATGTAGCGTAATGTATAAGCTCATATTATCTCATAACAGAATTATGTATATAGCTTTAATTAGTAACATTTTATTGTAAAAATATTACTAATATTTTTATTAATAATATTTTTTTATATTTTTAGTAATATTTAAATATTGTTAATGATATTTTATAATATGGTTCAAACACAATGTTTATTAAAATATTACAAAAATTAATAGATAACATTTTTTTATATTTTTGTAATATTTTTTAAATACTATAAAAAGTCATATATATTGTTGTATACTCTTGTCTAATTCTATCATAATCCGGAAGAAAATCATTATAGCATATGTTATAATTTAAAATATGTGAAAAATTGCAACAAAGGAAAATAATTAAGTAAAGTGAAAGAAAAAGAAAATAAAGAAAGAAATGAAATCAAACTGCATTTATCTCTATTGACTTTATTAACACGATGTGGAATGTTTGAGAAATGTTCACTCTTTGAATAAATTTTAGTATAGTTAAGAGTTTAATTTCTGACGTGGAGGATATCATGTATTTTTTTTCAAAAACAATGAACTAACTAAATGCAGATGACAAATTTTTATCTCCGTTTTTTAAATAAAATTTGGATACAGAAAAAAGTTTATGAACAGGTGTCAACATGGAAATAACACGCAAGTGTAGGCATAATGACATTTAGCTAGGATTCAATTAAGAGATTAAACAATCTCCAAGTAAACTAGTACAACTTGAAATGAAACTCGTGGTCCATATCTATATATATCTCCTTAGGAATGAAAAACAAAACTAAGTTAACATATATTTGGATTATTTAAAAGTACAAATATATATATATATATATATTTCAAATAAAAAACTTTTATAATTAAAAAAAATGAGAACTTTCAATTATAGATTTTGGATCACAATTAAAAAAATTGTAATTAAAATTAAAAATTAATTAAATATCTTTTATGAGTCTATCATTCTCTTTACCTTCATCACTATCATTATTGTTGCTACTACCAACACTGATGTCATTACCATCATTGTTGCCAAAATCATCACCATTGTCGTCGCTATTACCACCACCATCACCATTATCATTGTCATTATTTTTGTAACACTGAAGATTTGTGCTTGTCTATAATTAAAGTGATTGAGTGATTAAAATAATAATTAAATTAATTTAACTAGAAATAAGTTTAATAAAATGTTGTGTCGTGTGTTTTTCAAAAAAATCTCGAAAAAATGTTAGAACGACTAGAAACACAAAATTTGAGGCAAATTTTCTTTAAAAGTGGTTATCTGAGTTGAGTAAATAGTTGTGGTTGATAGATTGTAGTCTTAGACACTTTCCATTTGTAGTTTGTTGAATCAATATTACCAGCATGCTTTTCGATGCAACAACATATTTTTCAAGGCAAAACATCGATGACCAAAGTTTAGAAAAATCCCAAAACCTTGTAGTCATTGTTTGGCTAAAACAACACAATGGGTGAAATAATCCTTTTTATCCAAAGGATTTCCAAAATCCTATGGACCAATGGTTCAAAAAACCCTACAACTCAATGGTTAATACCACTCACCCTAACATCTATATAAGGCAATCCAATGGCTGATTTTTAGAAGTTTACCCAGTTGAAACCTCACTTCCTAGCTCTAATTTTTGTTCACCATCTTCACCAAGTTAGAGCTTCAAGTTGTTGATCAATATTTTAAATAATTCTCTAAAGTATTCAATCCTTAGTATTCGACCAAGTAAGGAAAGTTATCTTTGGTTAAATTTCGTGGCTATATGTGGTTAATATGTTGTTATATATTTTTTAAATGCTTGGGAATGCATGTATACTAAACTATTAGGACTTGGTAGCAATTTGCATGAGTTTTAAGCTTTTTATGAAAATGTTGGGTGGGTGATGAATATGTGTTTGCATGTTGGATTTGCTATTGTTTTTACGTTTGGAGGATGTTTTTATGTTGTTCTAAACTTGTTAATAAAGTTATATGTTGATTTGGATGGATTCTGGGTATTTTTTTTTTTTGGAAAAAGTATGAGTTTTTGCTAGATGAGTGCCTCACTTGATAGGCGAGAGCTTAAGAACATATGAACTGGATGAAGGCCCATTGAGCAAGTACCTTACTATTTGGGCAAAACCATAAAACTTAGAGAAAAAACTTATATTTGTTGAGTGTTCGTTGGGAAAATGTCGTACTCGCTAAGTGAGGATCTTGAAAACCTACAAATGCATAGTTTCATTGAGTGAGTCTCGCATTTAGTTAAATGAAAGTTTAAGGGACTCTCTATGATCCTTCTTGCAGGGAAAAGGAAGACCTTCATTGGGAGAGTTAGGCAAAGTTGAGAGTGTGAAGTTTATGACTTCATTCACTGAGTGAGACAAACCACTCATTGAGCAAATTGAAAGTGAGTTTTAGAGGATGCTCTTTGTAACTCTTTTGGACAAACAAGGATAAACCCTCGTTGGGAAAAATACATGAGGTTTTAGGAGTTAAGTCACTATGACTTAATTCATTGGGTGACTAAACATAGTAGGAGCTCTTTATGGCTCCATTTGCTAAGCAAGGCTAAGCTCTCGCCAAGCAAATGACTATACTTGAGAAGTACCCTATCCGTGGGTAGGACTCGCTAGGTGAATCTAGTGGCAGTGAGAAAAGTGCTAAGTTAAGAAAACTGAATATCTTGAGTAATTATATCTTTTAAAAGATTAAATAAAAATGTTGTAAAAGATTGGATTTAGTAGGATGGTATAAAAGATTAAAGTTGAATGATAATAAGTTGAATTTCATAAGATTTGAAATGTTAATATCCTTGAGAGATAGAACATGTGTTATTGATGGTGTAGAGTAAGTGTTCCCTTCCCTGGGCAAAGGCTGGTGCAAGATTTCTTGTAGTCCTCAATCACTAGGCTAGTTTTTAGACTTGTTGAGCGAACCCATCAAGTTTCTTATCTCCTGAAAAGATATGAACTTAGTGGATAGACTTTCCCTAAGCTGTAGACTTAAGTTGCATACTTCCTTTAGTGAAGTGCGTATTTAATTATATAATTGCTTTGCATGGATTGAATGGAGATATACATTGTTATTACATATGAAAAAAATGAGAAATTATATGAAAAGGAGTAATAAGACAAAGGGTCATTGTGATGAGTTGCCTATGCAAAGAGATGGTGAGAGAGCAACTCAAGTGACACTTGTTGAGTAAGCTACCTAGGCTTGTAATAGAAAAAAATGGTTCTCACTATTTTTTCGATTAAATGAAATGAACTGCCTAGCCTGAGAGAGGTGAGCACGACCCTTTTGGCCCAATCTTTGAGAATAATTGAAAAAGAGAAATTGTTTGACATGCATCATATAATACAATTGATGATGTAAGAAAGTATATGCAAACCTTATTGGTGAGGTCACTAGACTTCCTGAGAGATATTTGGTTATTAACTTACTAATAGTCATGTTTGATCCCACGTGCTAGGATATACGTGCAAAACTGAATAAATCTTGACATTCTACCAGAGGGATCATGGTTGCGTGGTATGGCTAATCGTAGAGGCAGATATTAGTAGGGTTGTCCCTAGCTTACTATTTTGATTTAAGATGATACCACACACATATGGAGTAGTAATTATGATACATTACTATCATAGCATATGAATTGTAGAATTATTATTGAATATGAATGTTTTAATATGTATATATATTGTTGTGTGTTCTACCTAGCTTTGTTGAGGTATCCATATATGCTAGTTAGACGTATTCTCACTCCTTTTTTTTATTTATCTTTTGGTTGTGTTTGGGATGAATGACATTTGTAGGCAAGGACGAGCAAGAACGAGAAGAGTGAGCTTGATTCTTTTTACTACTATTCTCTTTATTAGTTTATTTTTGGTTTTTGTTTCGCTTTGATAGGACATGTGACATTAGGGCTTTGTTATGATTTGATCTCTTATGTGTGTTGAGAGATATAGTTTTAAATTGGCATTTGGAGTGCTAGTAAGACTTTATTATTTTAGATTTCATAATAATGAACATTATATGTGAATCGACAAATATATCAAATACATGATTATTCAAAGTTCAAGTTTATTGTTTGATAATTATTAATTACTAGTAAATAGATCATGTAATACCAAGGTTTTTATGTTGTGATTAATTAAAGTGATTGAAAAATTAAAAGAATAATTAAAATTTAATTTAAGTTGAAAAAGGTTTAATAAGATGTTGGGTTGTGCATTTCTCAATAAAATCTCGAGAAAATGGTAAAATGGCCAAAAGTATGCTTACTGAGACCAATCTTTCTTGAAAGTGGTTATTTGAGTTGGGCTATCATCCTAAGTTGATAAATGTCCTTAAACAATTTCCAGTTGAATTTTGTTGAACTAATATTGTTGGCATGTTTTTCGATATAATGACACATTTTTCGAGGCCAAATTCTAGACGATTGGAGTTTCGAAGAAACCCCAAACCCCATAACCATCATATTGCTACTGCCTTCTATCTATTGTCCAGTGGACAATAGAACCTTCTTTACCCATGAGATCATGAAACCCCTTTACCCAAAAGTCATGATCTGTTTTCTCTTATTAAGGAATGAGGCTAGGAATGATCACTTAACTTATAGAAATCTCCAAGGAGTAGTTGTATATACACACACACATGCATATATATATATATGTATGTATGTATGTATGTATGTATGTATGTATGTATGTATGTATGTATATATGTATGTATGTATGTATGTATGTATGTATGTATGTATGTATGTATGTATGTATGTATGTATATATGTGGACTGTATAATGTTTTAATTGTCTACATGATGATGAGTGCTTTGTAGTTTTGATGTTTAGATATAAGGATAATCTTGTAGTAGCTTATCTTTATGTTTGTGTATTGTATGTGTACAAATGCGATTACCTCGAATGACGTGTTCGGGAGAGCATATGTACAGGGTTTTGAGAAGATGGTGCATGCATGTCACATTGGTAGTTTGAGTGCTTGTGGGACTTTCTCCTTCGAAACCCCTATTTTAGTAGTGTGTTTTCAGTAGTTATCAATAGTTGTTGTTGACCAGCTCAGGTGAGTGAGTGTTGTATCTCCAATCTCCTTCTTGTATGTTGGTAAAATCTAGTGTAAGTGTTAAGTGGCACAAATGTTTTGTAATCAAACTTTGATGATGTGTAGTTATTTACGTTTTTAATATGTGTTTTATGTCGTTATGTAGAAGAGTAGGTTGTGCATGATACTGTGAAAATTTACCCTTTTGTTTATAAGCATATTAAATACAAGGTTTTCTTTAAAAAAATAACTGCATGTTATATTCTTTTGAATGTTTTACTCTTGTAGCGATAGTGGGTTGTTGCAGATCACGGGATAAAAGGTGTCACAATGAATTTACAGTGAGATATATTCTCACTCCATTGTATTTGTGTTTATGTTGCATTTTGGGTTGATTGCCTACTGTAGGTGATGCAGAGTAAAGTAGGAATATTGAGCTTGAACTTTACTATACTACTTGTTATTTTATTTCTAGGATTTTTGCTATGGTCGGATGAGACATTGAGACAAGTTTTGTAATAAAAAATTATATTTTATTATAATTACTTTAGTTGGATTTTGGAATGCCAATAGGAGGTTTAAATGGTTGGTATTTTATCGAATAAATGTGAATGTTTTATCAGGTGTATGATGATTAAATTTGGAATTTTCTCACATATTATTCACTTATTTATAATTAAATAGATTATGGGGTAAAAGGTATCACAAAAATCTTGAGTATATAAATCCTTGAGCGATATGCATATTACTTTTGAGGGAGACATGGAGTAGTAGTGAGTAGTAATTCTCTATGGCTCCATTCGCATAGCAAATTTAGGATTTACTAAACATGGTTGAAGGCACGAATTATGTGTAGTCCTTTTCGTTAAGCAAGTACTGGGCTCATTGGAAAAATGTTGTTCCCTTTGCTAGAAAGGTTGGTATAAGACTTTCTGCAATCTTTAGTTGCTAGGCTAGTATCTAGACTTATTGAGCGAACCCATCAAGTTTTCTATTTCCTGAAAGATGTAAACTTAGTGGATAGGCTTTCCTTAAGCTGTAGACTTAAATTGCATACTTCTTTTAGTGAATTGCTTATGTAAATATATAATTGCTATTGCATGGATTGAATGGAGATATAAGCTATTATTGCATATGAAAGAATGAGAAATGATAAGAAAACAAGTAATGGGACAACAGGTCATTGTGATGAGTTGCCCATGCAAAGATATGGCAATAGAGGAAATCAATTGACACTTGTTGAGTGAGCTACTTAGGCTTATGAGAAGCGAGAATGATGCTCACTGATTTTGTAGGTTCAATGAGATGATATGTCTAGCCTAACAAAGATGAGAATGACCCTCATCAGCCCAATCCTTGAGAATAACTAAAAAAGAGAAATTATTTGACATGCATCATATATTGCAACTAGTGGTGTAAGAAAATACATGTGATCCCAATTGGTAAGGTCACTAGACCTCGTAGGGGTTACTCAGTTATTAACTTACCAATGGTCGTGTTTGATCCCATTTGTTGGGGCATACATACAAAATTGAATAGATTTTTGTGTGCTACTAGATGATATCATAGTAGCATGGTATGACTAATTGTAGAGGTAGATATTAGCAGGATTTCCTTTAGTCTACTATTCTGATTTGAGATGGTACCACACACATATGGAGTAGTAATTTAGGTGCATTACTATCATAACATATGCATTGTGAAATTATTGTTGAATGTGAATTTGTAATATGTATATATGTTGTTTTGTATTCTACTCGGCTTTGCCAAGGTATCCATATGTCGTAGCGAGCTGAACTCTTTTTATTGTTACTTTCTATATTAGTTTATTTTGGGTTTTTGTTTCACTTTGATAGGACAGATGACATAAGATTTTATGATTTGATTTCTTACCTGTGTGAGAGATACAGTTTTAAATTGACATTTGAAGTGCTAGTAGGACTTTATTATTTTAGATTTAATCATGATGAACATTATATGTGAATTTTTTATCGAATGCATGATTATTCAAAGTTCAAGTTTATCATTTGATAATTGTTAATTAATAGTAAATAGATCACAGGGTAAAGGGTGTCACAATGAGCTTATAGTGAGATATATTCTCACTCTCTTGTATTTGTGTCTGTGTTGCTTTTTGGGCTGATTTCCTACTATAGGTGATGTAGAGCAGAAGCACGAAGACTAAGCTAAGGCCCTATCTTAATGCTTGTTATTTTATTTTTGGGATTTTTTGCTATGGTAAGATATGACATCAGGAAGAGTTTTGTAGAAAATTTATATTTTATTATGATTATTGCCTTTGGAGTGACAATAGGAGGTTTGAATGATCGATATTTTATCAAATGAATGTGAATCCTTTAACAGATGTATGGTGTTTAAATTTGAAATTTTCTCGTATATTATTTGCTTATTATAATAAAATATTATGGGAGTAAAAAGTGTCACAAAAAGCTTGACTATATAAATCCTCGAGCTGCATGCATATTACTTTGGTTTCTACCAACAAAGGTTGATTTAGTTGATAAGGATTAAAGTTCATATTCAATAAGTCTATCAATATGAAGACCTTATTATGGGTAATCTATAAGTACCTCCATAAACACTTATTGAGTTTGGAGGCCTACCCTAGTCTTTGTGAGCCCTTAGAACCCAACTCACCTATACTTTTCTTGTAAAAAGAAGGTTTAAATATGTTTTTGATCCCTTAAATTTGTAAGGCGAAAGACTAAAACCAACTATTTTTGAAATGTGAGGACTATAAAATACAATTCCAAATTTGGGGAGTGAAAAATAAAATTAACCTAAATTTTAGAGATAGAAAACATTTAAGAAAAAATTACTTTTATTTCTACTATGAAATAGTATCTTACTTTATCTTGGATAAATATTTTATTTATATATAATTATAATTCATAATAAATAAATATTTTTAAAATTTTAAATTATGTTATAATTAAAACATAAATTATATTTTATTTATAATGAATAATTTAAATTTTCATATAGAGTTACTCCTAAATAGAAAATAATAGAAGATTAAAAAAATCAAATATACAAATAAACACAAAAGAATGATAGTTTGAGATGATTAAGAGAAATTCTTTTCACTAATTACAAAAATATCTGTAAAATGCATCTTCTAAGAAGAAAAAATAGAAATGTTTGAATATCTAATTGAGAGAGGAAAAGGAAAAGAGTTTTAATTTATGATATTCTACTTTATTATAAAAGAATAGATTAATATGTTAATTTGAAATACAAGTAATTTAAATTTAACAGGTAAACATTATTAAATAAAATAAATAATGTTTGATAAATTAAAAAACTGAAATTCGTTTAATATTTTCTTTTAAATAATTAAAATAAGTAATAAATATCATTTAAATCCTTAACATATATCTAAGAACTCGTGGACATATCATTAATCAACAAATATTTTTTATTTGTTAACTTAACAGATACACATATCAAAAACAAAATCGTTTACACATGATCATTTAATTACTAGCATTTTTAAAAAAAATGTTTACATTGAAAATTATTTGAATTAAATCTAATAATAAAATAAAATAAAGCAACACTTTAACTAAGCATTAATCCATATTGGGAAGTGCATAGTTGTGTTCAAACTAATTTGATAGAGTAGAGGTTGTTTACGTAAACCTTTCCGCAACTTGACCTGAGTTGTGTTTTTGATTTTCCATTAACATGATCGCATGAAGATAGCATTTAATTATTTCAATTCTGCTCCAGTGGTTTGCACTGTGGATTCTACACTGAGCTGGGTTTCTCAATGGGTGATGAGAGGCTAGCCACCTCTTATGATTTAACTTTTCATGAAACCTTAATGCTTATCCAAAATCAAGAAGCATTAAAAATAAATCACATGTGCTTTTTGTGGAAATTTTGAGAAGGTGGAAGAAAACAAAATAAATGGAAAAACTTGGAAATGGGAAAAGCTATTTATCACAAAATGAAAGAGGTGCTTATGATAAGTTGGTAGGTATAGGTACGTTTCTTGGTTAACAAGCTTTCGATTAAACCAAAAGTTGTCGTCCGTGCTTTGACAAATTGCAATGACCACCAAAAGATCTTCAAAATCTAACTTAATTTTCTTTGATCATGGTGCACTTAGTAAGAAGCACTTTCACATGGGATAGGGCATGTCTAAGGATATATATATTATCAGGATTGGCTTAGAATTTCAATTAGATTCCCCACTTGACCATGCCATTGGTGCCCCTTAACTTAAGCCTGTTTCCCACATGCAATAAAGGCATGATAGGACTGGTATTTTTTCCACGCACCAGTCACCCATCAACGTCACCAAATCACAATCTTTCAATTGGTTGAAAAGTAAATATTATTCTGCCATCTTACTTTTTCTTTTTCTTTTTTTCTTAATATCAATATTTCAGATAAGATGTGAAATATTTATTATTAATTATTAGTTTATTTACTAAATTTTGAATATTCATTCGTTGTGAACAATAACTTATTCTTAATATTAGTCATAAAATTACCAATGAATTTCACCCACTAAATAAAAAAATACCAATAAACTCTTCCGAAAGTTATTTCCCCTGCCTTGCGTGCATGTGGGGTCTGCTGGTCTTCCTACACTTTAGAGGTGAAAACCTAGGAATTGAACTCTTCCGCATAGCACCCTCCTCTTGACAAATCACAACCAACGTTTACCCACCTCATATGTCATTTGTCCATTAAGCTAATTAAAAATATTAGTTATACTTTAGGACAAAGTACATTAACTTAGGTCAAATTAAGCCTACAATACCGTTCTCTTTTTTTTATCATATCTAGACAATAGGCTTTTCTTATGCGAGGCAATCGAATTTGAGTTATGAACATTTATAGTATGGTAGAACTAGCTCATTTACCAATATATATATACGATACAAGATTTGAATCCAGCACTTTGTATAAAAGGAATCGGATATGTATCACCTGAATCAACTATATTTTAGTATTTCCTTTGTTTACATAAGGACATAATTAATCTTGTGTATTTCTCCCTTATAATACAAACCACATCTGATTTGTAACATAGACCTTTTCAAATTAATTAATTGAGGGTGGTTGTATTAAAAGACAAAAATAAATGTGTAATATCACTCAAGTTTAATAAGTGTAAATATAATTTTTTTTATTTTAAAATTACTTTACTGTTATTATTTTTATAATAATTTTGAAAAAGAATACTATATATTTTGATGTCCGCTGTTGATATTGATGTTCCCTTCACAAGGTAATAAAAATAGAGAGAAGAAATCAAATTATGACTGTTAATCATTCTTTATATTCAAAAAGAGGTTTGTGAAATCATGAGTGAAATATGACACAAAGCATAACACAAATCATTGGGTGACATATAATAATGGCAGTTGAACTTTCTATTAAGGTGATTAGGTCATGTCTTTATTTATTTTTTTCTTCATATTTTTTCATTTTGCCTTAGAGTTCCCAATGAAGATGTGAAATGAATGGGTCCATGGTCGGTTGCATATTTTAATCATAAGCTTTGCTTTTGCATGCGATGTGCTGTGTCTCTACATTTATGTTTCCACCCGCAGACCTCAACTATGAGCATTAATATTTGAGAGCCAACGCATGCCTTGCATGAGTTATCAACTTTCATGTCATCGGTGCTAGCTTAATCATAGAAAATGATGTCCTTGTCTTTTACCGTTTATAAAATTCACTTGTAGTTTCCTTCTGTTTCAATGAATAACCATTTGTGACACAAGAATTGGAAAGGATAAGGAATCATCTTTTAGATTTTTTTTATGTAGTGTGCATAAAATATGGTATTTTATCATTGCAAGCAAGTAAGGATAAGCATTTACGTACATGTGTCATGATATATTGCACTTTATTTTATATATCAAAAAGTGCGCTACGCGTAATTTAGGTTAAGTAGCCATATGTGTCATTATTAATAAACATTTTATTTCTTTAAAAAAAAATTACACTGCTTTTTCGCTTTCTCTTTCCATTAGTGTTGATGCTATTGCTAGCCTTCACTAAGTAAATGTCATGATACGGAAAACAATTTAAAGGAATACTCAAGAGGAAAATGAGAAGTCAAACTTGATGAGACGAAGATTAATCGAGAAGCTGCATTGTCCAGTGTAAGATCATTATCTAAAACGATGGAGGAAGAATATGATTTTGAAAGAGTAAATTGAAATTGGCGAGGATAAACAAAAGAAAAAATAATTGATTGTTCTAACTCCAACATAAATAGAGGAAAAAGGAATCAATAATTCTAAATCTTTCTATAACATTCTATTACGTAGTTCTTTTGTATTTTTTTTTAGTACTTTCTTTGTATAATAACTATTAAATATATTTTATATTTTTAAGACATTAAATAATTTATTTTTATTTAATATATTTTTATAAGGTACTTTATCCAATTTTAAATATAAGAAAATTTTAATGTTAATTAAGAAATTAACATAATTTAATTTTATTAATTCATTTAAAAAATAATTTTTTTTCATAATTACTTTTCCTTAAAATTTGGAATTAAATATATTATTGATCATTTAAATTTAGATTAATTTTATTTATCGTCTTTCAAATTTAAAATTATTTTTTTAATCTTACGTTTTTTAAAATAATTGATTTTAATCCCATCTTATCTCGTGAATAGAATATAAGAAATTATTTTTCATATTTATAATAAAAAAATTGAAGAATAATTAAGAAAAAATTAAAATTAATAATATTTTTTATTTTTGATTATATATATATATATGACAAATATGATCTTATCCTCTATTTTTTTTTTTGTGTAAAGTAGAGTAAAAAATCTTTTAAAATGTGAAATTAAAAAATTAATTTTAAATTTGAGATGAAAATAAAAAATAATCCAAATTTAAGAAATCAATAACATATTTAAGCCTTAAAATTTGATATAAAAAATTAAAAAGAGTCATTAAAAATAAAATTTTAATTAAATAAAAGATATTTTGAGAATAATTTTATTGAATAGAATAAAATTAGTTATAATTTATTTATATTTAAAATTATCCATAATTTTTTTTATATTCGAGAAAAAAGAGAGAATTTGTACAAAGATATAACATTACCCAAAAAAAAAAAAATATTAAGACTGATCTATTGTCATGACTTATTTCCCGACAGGTCAGAATTTATAAAACTGGTGTTTTAGTTTTGACTCTTCAATTCGTGTGGGTGGGTGTGTCGTATTGTTACAAAAATAATTTAATGTAAAAAGACAAATGAAAGTATTATTTCAACCACTACATCAACTTGGTACGGGGAGCATTATAGAAATAGAATTACTGTTATATAATTTATCTTAACATATTTTCAAACACTCAGTATTTATTTGCATGTGTGCTAGCTATCTCCATATATAATTTCTTCCTCCACGAAAGTGGTTACTCGACGGTGAATATATTCATTTTTTTTTTTTGTTCTTTCGTTCAATATGTTTTTTAATCTATGATTATTGGTATTCAAATATCACACTAAGTATATATCCCACTAATTTAGACTGAAGTTCAACAAAAATTACTTTGAATTGTAAAATTCTTTAGATTTTTAATGTAGTGCATATCTAGAGACTCCAACCAGAGACCCCCTTTCTTTTCCTATATACTAATTAATAAGAATACAATATACATATATTTTTTTTACATATATAATACAGATATAGATATATTAAGACTTTAAAAATTAATATTTCTAGGAAGAACAACTAGCATATTTTACGGTTCTTCAAGAAGGTGAATTTTATAAGTTATTTTATCTATTGTATCACATGGAATAGTTTTAAATTTTATAAGTTTATATTTGTTTTTAGTTTCTTTAAATATAATTGTTTAGTTTTGACATTTCTGCTTGTTCAAAACTTAGATACCCCTTCAAAATAATGAAATAATGATATTTTTTCTTATCAATTCTTAATAAAAACCATTTTGTTTATAGAAAAAATAATGAAATGTACAATTAAATAAATTGAGGAAGAAGAGCACAAGAATGACAAATAAAGGAGCGATTAGGGTTTGTGATTTTTTTATAAGCAAAAGTATAATTTATTAAAACAATATCAAATGAATATTAATATAAATTTTATATGTCATAATTCATCAAATAAGTTTGATGATAATAAAAGAAAGAAGATATTTAAGTTTGTAATGGAAAGGGACATAATCGAAGAAGAAACAAAGATGGTTAAGGAGTTCATAGATCACAAATTACAAAGTAAGACAAGAGAATGTATTTGGAAAGATTTGAAGAGTTTTGGAGATGTAGCCGGTAAGAAACTTAAGAAATGGAAATGGAAGTGTTTGTTCGATGAAGTTAAGAGGTTGAACCAAGGTAAATGTACGCATAATCCAAGTTTTTTTTTATAGTGTTCAAGTTTAGAGTAAACTTCAAATTTGATTGTAAATGTGTCAAAATTTGCAATTTAATTTCTGAATGTTACAAAAGAAAACCTTTGAATTTGTAAATCGTCCATCACATTAGTTCATTTGTCAAATGATCTCTGCTAAATGTAACAAACTTGTTAACGTGACTCATTTTGTGACAATGTAAAGCATCACCTAGGCAGAACTGTTTTTATATGAGTAGAGACTGAATTGATAGTTTAAAAAGTAACGATCATATGTCTTATTTAAATGAGTAAACCCTCAATTAGGTTTTTATTTATGTAAAATACTTGCAGATTAGTTCTTGAATGTTGCAAAATTTAAAGAAAATGTCTTTAAAAGTATAAAACCATCTCTCAAGTTGTTCCCTCTATTATATGGTTTCTATTAACAAACCATTAAACCTCCTAATTAAGTTCTTAAATGTGTCAAACATCCACTATTGTGTGAAGAATTTGAAAGGTTATTGTCATTCTTGGTTTATTTTGTGTGAGGGTAGTAAGAAATTAAATGAGAACCTTCCATGGTTTCTTTTTGGTAATTCCATTAGTTTCATTTCTACTTTATTTTTTACTGTTTGGTTTCATCTCTTTATTATTTTAAGCAATTTTTTGTTGTTGTGAGTATTTCTGTTTTGGTATGATTTTCTTTTAAATTTATTTTTCTTCTAATATTACTGTTATTGTGGGTGTTCTTATTTTAGTATTTTTCCATTTTGCTTTGTTTATAATAAATTTCTTTGTTATGGGTGTTTATTTTTTAGTTTTTTAATTTTATTTTGCTTCTAGTATGTTTCAATGTTATGGGTTATATGATTTGTCTTGACATAATATCATTTGAAATTACTCTTGTTTTGAACCATGAAGGAAAATTTGAAATGAATGAGAATGAGTCACTAGAGTACAACAGCGGTGAGTATGTGTTTAAAAGGAAATAGAGATAGATTGCATGAATGACTTCATTCTTGTTGATTTATGTAAAGGATGTTGAGGATATTATGAAATAAAATATGTATATTGGCTTGTACATGAAGAAGGAATGGACGAAGTTTTGTATCAAGTAGAGAATGACACAAACATATGAGACTAGTGCATCACAACCCATAACAATGGTAATGATGTACACTTGTATTATAAGCATCCTATTATGATAAATTTAGAGACCTACTTAGATGTTTACTTATTTTTTAATCGAGACCTTTTGATAGAGGAATCAATGTGACGAACAATTTATATTTTTGATTTTTTTTAATTTCATAACATTCAGTGACTAATTTACAAATACTTTGATACATTCGAGGCTTGATTGAAAGATTTACTCACATTTTAATAAGATTATGATCGTTACCTTTTAAATTATCAATTTAGTTTATGCTTATATCAAAATGGTCTCCCCTTACATTGACACATAATATGCTATATAAATAAGTTTGTTATATTTGATAAAAGAACTATGATTTATATATGAAGGAACATTTTTTTTATTTTTATAATATTTAAGAACTAAATTGCAAGCTTTGACCCATTAATGGATCAAATTAAGAGTTTATTCTCAATTTTATTATTTGTGTAAATTTACATTGTAATTCAATTAAAAGTAATTTTAGAATAATTTTAAAGTAGTTATTGTAAAACTTAATAATTTTACTATACATTGACAATTTATAATCAAATAACAGTATAATTTTTTTACATCGTAATTATATTTAAAATTCTTTTTTATATCTTAATGTTTACCCTTACCTTATGTATATATCATTTGGTGTCATTGAAATTTTTAATTTTTTCCCAAAATCTGTTGATAGACATGAATGAGTTGTCTCTTCCAACAAGGTTTTCTCTATACGTGTCAATCATGATTAACTTTTAACTACATATTTAAGGTACCCGGGACCAATGTGACTCACACTCACTACTTATTTGTATTTATTTATCTTTAATTACTACATCTATTACTTTTGATATTTTGTTTTTATTTATGTTTTTCCTTTAAAATACACCTTCAAACTTGAGGCCATAAAGCACATGGATCAATCAACGTAAGATTGTTACAAATTAACCTATTTGAATTCTAGATATGTGGTTGTATTAAATATTAAAATTTTTTTTTATTACTTATAATAATTATATTCCTGTTCCACTCAAATAGAATTGTCCAGGTAAAGAATAATTGTAGTATAGATAAATAAAAAAAAAGTCATTTATGTTGTGGAAAATTCAACAAGATTGAAAAATGCTGTAAAATTTTTTTTTCTTTATTAATATACAATTTTAAAATATTTTATTAAAATCGTCAAGTTAATTTTTACATGGCACCTTTTTAATCTTATTTGCAATTAAAAAAAATAACAAGTCCATGTTTACTGACACATGACAATAATATGTGACGTTCATCATTGCTCAACAGAATCTTTAAGAAAAAAAATAGAATATGCATTAAAAATTTATAATTTTTTTATTTTATTTTTCAAGCAAAACTACTAATTGCTATATAAGAAAAGGGAACTAAAATTAACCGTGAGAAATAAAATTAGTTACTTTTAAAACAACAAAAGTCCAAAGCTAGTACACATTGATTAAGGACAAAAACATATTCTAACTCAACTTTTTATCGTTCTCTAATATTTTAATTTAACAAAAAATATTTTAATTAAGTTGGTTAAAAATAGTATGATTTCAAATAAATGTTAGGCAATAATAAAGTTGGTTAAAAATAGTGATACTAATTTTTTTCTATTTACATTTTTCAATTACTTGTGTTAAAGTTGAATTCATCTATTGTTTTGCTTCGGATTCATAAAATACCAAGATCGATTGTACATGTTGAATAATTTATTTTTTTGAAATTTATTAAAACTATATTTATTCGCTTAATGTAAAATATATTATTTTAAAAGCTTAAATATATTTAAGATCCATATAAATATAATTCTAGTTCTAGTTGTTACAATTTTTTTTTATTTTTAGATTTTGACATATTTTAGGGTTATCTTTTAATTTATATCATTAATTCTAGTTAGTTTATTAATAATGTGACTATTAAAATTAATAATATTAATTAAGATAATTAATGTAATGAACAATAATTTTATATTATTCTTAATTTTCAATTCACTAATTTATTTTTAATATTGTATTTTTTAAAAATTATAATTTATTTAAAAATTTATAACTTAATTTTAATATTTTTTTATTTTAATTTTACATTTCAATTTATTAATTTTATCAATTGTAATATAATTTACTTTTAATATATATGTTAATTTATTTTTTTAGAGATAAAATTACTGCTTGATATTTTAAAAATAAATTATATTAAAATAATTCAAAATAAATAAATTAAAATATAAAAACAAAATCAAAAGTAATATATTAAAATCAAATTATCTATATATTTTTTAAAAATACAATATTGAAAGTAGATTAGTAAATAAAAAAATAAAATAAAAATTAAAAAATAAAATCATTATTCATAATATATTAAAAGTAAAATATAAATATAAATTATATATAATTATCTTATTTATATAAAATAATAAATATATTAATTAATTGAACTAATGATGTAAAAAAATTAATCATATTAATTTAAATATACTTTGTTACTTTAATTATTTTATTTAATATTATTTATTTTTTAACTTATATCAACGTTAAATTAATTAAGTGATAAGAATTAAAAAACAATCCTAAAAAAATATTAGAATTTAAAAATAAATAAAAAAATTTATAAACATAAGACAAAGTCATATTTATATAAGATCTAAAACATATTTAAATATATTTAAAACATAATTAAATTTATTTAAAATGAAATTAGTGTCTAACTTTTTTATGTAATATATGTTTATATCTAAAATATTTATACATAAAGAAACTTTATTTTGTTTGAGACCATATGTCAAAATCAACTCTCATATAAGTAATAATTAATAAATAATAAAGAATAATTATTAATAGATTGTATATTGAAATATCAAGAATAATAATAATAATAATTATTAAGGATATTATTGAAAATAATTAATTTTTTAATATTTTAAAATGATAAATAAATTCAGATAAAAATATTTAGAAATAACAAATAAAATGGTGTGAAGAATAGTAATAAAAATATATTAAAATTACATTAAAAATATATTGAAATTTATGATAAATAGATTAATGATATTTTTAATAATTTTTAAAATTTTAATTCCTTAAGAAATATATATTTGCATTTATTTACAACAATAATATTATGCGGTGAGAACACATGCATATTGTAAACGGCTCGTACTCTCATTAATTAACTATAATGAAAAGTGTACTTCGCTCGTGCATACTCATAATTGGGGTACCCCACTTTAGGGGACAGTGTTTATCAATGTGGCATTCCTGTCCTGTCCCTTTTGGGTCTCAGTCCCATTTGTTGCCCTCCAAAGTCCCACAAGAGAAGCAAAAGGCATGCAATTGCACCCTGTTTGTGTTCCATATAAATTCTCACATACCCATAAATAAATGAATTTAATGAAGCAATGAACCACCACCACCAGACCCATTTTTTTGACTCTCTCTCTCTCTCTCTCTAGTCTCAAGTCTGAACTATCCTTCATGATGAGTGACTGCTGAGGTTTGAAGTCTTCAAGAAATGAAATCATTAAAAAGTAGACCAATCCACGGATTTGAAAGTCTCTTGGTCTTTCTGAAAAGCAGCCTTGAACTGCGCTCTTCCCCTCTTCACCTTATTATGACCATTAGCCCATACCTACCTAACTCTAATTAATCACCTATTTAATTTTGCACCCACATTTGAAACTTCCAATTAATTACCCTAACAATTTTCAATTTTGTTGTACTTGTACCTATGGTACGTGCAATGAAAGTTCCCGAAAATAATTCTATTACGAATATTTTAAAGCGTTGTAGGAGAATTGGTTAATAAATAAAAGAAACTTCAATATTGAAAAGAAATCCTCATAAAACTAATTATTTTTAAGCAGTAGTTTAAAGCCACTAAATAGTATTTAAAGAAAACAAAAAAAAAAAAAAAGGGTGAGAGATTTTCTAGTACAAAATCCAGTATCATTTCCCTTTCACTTTGATATCTATCTTCACTGTCTAAAATTTTCTTCTCCCTTTCTGATTTCACCATCGATAAAACCGGAGAAAGAAGGAATACAGAGATTCAAACAAGAAAAATGAAGAAACCCAATTATCCAAATTCTATAATGACTCCCCCCAAAAAAGCTATGAGCCTCTCATAATTAATTAACTTGCCTATATACAAAATCAAATAAATTTCCAAGCCTGAACTCAATGGTACTAGTCTTGAACTGGATATCTTCAAGATGCTGGGGATTGATGTTGATGGGGTTGTTGGCTAGTGTGAACAAATGGATGAAATCTGGGTTTTCCAAAGGGGAATCCAATGGCTTTGGAGGGCGAGTCATTATTATTATTACTCGTTTTGATGGCTCCTGTATTAGCATTGATGGTGGCACTAGGAGAGGAGGAAGTGGATGTGGAATTTGTGGCCACGCGCTCACAAGAAGGGCACATGGTCAAAGTTGTGGCTGGTAATTGCATGTAGAATGGATTTGAAGTCTTCAAAGCCCTCAATTCTTGAAGCTCCTTGTGAAGCCTCCTATTCTCTTCTGTTAGTGTCTCACAACACCTCTTCAAGTACTCGCAATCCACTTCCGTTTGCTTCAACTTTGTCCTGCATGCACACACACATGTTATGTTATTTATGACCCTCTAACAAGAGTGAAACAAATTAAGTGTACGACGCTCCCATCATGTGGAGCACTTTCTAAGATTCAAATCCGTGACATCTTAGGTCGGATCAAGACAAAAATCATACCCTTATAAAAAAATTCGGTGTTAAAAATCTGCAAATAGCAAAAGCATGTGGACTAGAACTATGTATATGTACGTGTACGATGTTGTACCTTGCTCTTCGGTTTTGGAACCACACTTCTACTTGGCGAGGTCGAAGATTGAGTTGTTTAGCAAGCGCAAGCTTCTGTTTCTGCATCACAAAATTACGTGTCCCACACTATTATTATTACTAAACTACAGCTAGGAAAAATTATCATATAGTCTATAATTATCATCATATAACACGTAAGTAGTTGTGTTTTGTGTGTTATATAAAAATTGATGAGGACGATGAATAAGTAATGGTATCAAATCATACAATAATTTTTTAGGAAGACTCACGGGGTTAAGTGTGTTGTGCTCTTTGAAGCTCTCTTCAAGGAACGCAGACTGTTCCTTTGAGAGTCTAAGTTTCTTTCTGGTGTTGCTGGCGTCACCACCGTTGTTTTCATCTTCATCGCTCGCTCTTGAAGAGGCCCTTTGATCATAAGCCTCACCCTCAGAGTCCCTCTTGTAGAAGCTCCCTCCTCTGTTGTTGTATATGCAGAGATCCATTTGAAACGATGAGGCTGCGCTGTTCGGAGATGACGACAGCGCCGCCGCTTCCTCCGCCTCGTCCTCCGCCGGCGGCGGCTGCGCGTTTACGTCTAGGCCCCGGGAAGAACCCCCCAACTCAGATGAAAAACTCCCTGCATAGATATATACAGTTATCTTGGAAACTCAAATAATATACACCAACATGTAATAGAATGAGCGGAAAGGATTCGAATCTCTTGAAAAAAGGAAGAGTATTATAAAAATTTAGTCTAACAGATTGAAAAATAAAAACAACTGAGGAAAACATTTTTAGGGGTAAAAATGGAAAAATGGGTGTTTACCGTTTTCAGAAGGAGGGTGCCATGGGAAAGAGAGTTGAGGGAGGAGATCAAGTTGATGCAGAACTGGGTTGTTGTTGTTGGGTTTGGAAGAAAGGTCGTTAGGATCTCGTGTTCTGCGAGTGTTGATGTTGTTGTTGCTCTTTGGCTTTGTTTCTTCTTCTTCGTATTCTTCTTGTTCATGCTGTTGATCTTTTTGTCTAGTGATGATTGGACCAATTGATAACGTGGTGTTGAAGCCTAACCCCAGTTGGTTGGAAGCTTCACGAGGTTTTTCCATGAAGCCAAGCAAAGGCCTTGAAGAGTCTCCTAAGCTCAAACCAAGCTCCATGATCTTCTTCTCTTTCTCTGCATAGACTAAGTGAAGAGAGAAAAGAGAGAGAGAGGGAAAGAGAGAGGAACGTGGAATAGAAGTGGGGAAAGGTGTGGTTTGGACTGAGAATTAAGGAGGAGGAGCTTAGAAAGAGAAGAGTCTTTATAATTATAGAGATAAGAGAGAGAGAGTAGTACGTGATCATGGGATGACCCAAATGGTCACCTTTATAAAAAGAAATTAAAAAAATAATTTATATTTAGTGGGTATTCTCTCTTTTTCTTTTCTTTTAAGTTTTTTAACATATAATAAAATTAAAAATGAAATTAAAAAAATTGTGCAAGGAAAAGGGTGTTTGACCGACAAAGGTTACCGAGGTTGACAAACACACGTGAAACCCTATTTTTAAGATAGATGTAGATATAGATACTCGTATGCTACTACTAGCTAGATGGCATTAGATGCATAGGTATAGAGTTTGTAGATTGATGGTATGGATCGACAACATTATTCCTCGAAAGAATTATGCTTGGCGCGTGAGCATCATGTAGGTTAGGTCTGAGCATGGTTATTGGCATCCATTCATTCATTCACTCATTTGGGGCTATGCTATTATGTTTTGAAGAGGTTGGGATTTGGGACTCGTTTAATCTTTTGTCTCAAAAGTTGTGTTGTGTTGTGTTGCGTTGTGTCATGTGTGTGGGTGCATCAATAATATTCATTCATCATGGATCTGGCATGACTTTAGAGGGATTCTCGTCATTAAGGCTAGGCTACCCACCACCCACCTGCTCCTCTACCTTCTTGGGAGAGCCCACAATGTCTGCAAATTTGCAAAGATTGAAGTGAAGTGAACAGCATAACGATATGTTCGGAAACGGATCACCCCATGTGGCCATTGGGGAGAAATTTTCCCGGGAAAATGAGAGAGAAAAAGACATTATAACGATCGATATTGTTTGATGGGGACATCATTACCATTTCATACATCTCTTCCTAACAATGAGGGATGGGAATACTACAGTCTATATCCATCAAAACTTACGTCTCACTTCATTAATAAATAACTTTATTTTTTAAATGTGTCATTAAAGATTTAATTTTTAAATCAGTACCAAAAATTATATTTTTAATAAATTTTAATATTTTAAGAAATTCATGTTTATTTTTTTTACTAAAAATATCCTGATTAAAAAAAACCTATTGGACCAAGTGATCGATACCAAAGAAATTGGGTATCCATATAATGAGTGCCTTAAATAGTAACTAATTATAGGCTTTTCTATGTTATAATTATTATTGAAAAATTATTAATTTAGTGATTGAAATTGTAATAATTAGTTAAATTGATTTTAAAATTAATAAAATAATAAATTAATTTTTTAAATTATATATTATTAATTAATTTAATCTCTTAAATTGTAATAGATGATCAAATTAATTATTTAAATAAATAAAATGTAAAATAATCATTAAAATTGTAAATTATCAATCAATTTAGTTATTAAAATATAATATTCGTTTAAATTAATTTTAAAATTAAAAAAAATAATTACTTTTTTCTTATAATTTTTAATTTTTACAAATTTTGTCATAATCTTCTTCATACGTTTTAATCATAATTTTATATAATTTCGTGAATGTATTATTTACTTTTTAATTTTTAGACATTTTTTTTTCTTTGAATATAATTAAGTCTCTAGAAAATTGTAAACATATTCGAATCAAAGTTTAAATCTTTAACTCATCTGTTTTTTTTTTGTGACTAAGTAATTTGACTTGTGTAGTTTATATAACAATATTATATATGTAATTATTATATTTTTTTAATTGTACTTTACCTTCTTTAGATATATATTGATATTTATTATATAATATATTAAAAATTAAGTTGATACAATTATTTTTTAAATATTTTTATTTTAATTATATAAATTTATAAATTATATATATTTATTTATTAAATCATATAAATTATTAGTTAAATTATATAATACCTCATAAAATTATTTATTATATATTTTTGTTTTTAAACAAATATCTAAAAAAGGGTGAAAGATGTATAAGTAATTTATAAATAATAAATAATAAATTTTATATAATTGAATAAATAATTTTTTATAATTAAAATAAAAATATTTAATAAATAATCGTTATGGTGGTCATGAAAATTTAAAAGAAAGAGACAAATTTGGTGAAATTATATATGTTTAGGATCAAAATTTGAAAAATAATTGAAAGACAAAATTTGTAAAATTTAAAAGTTATGAGGTAAAATTTATAATTAAATATTTTTAATTTTAGAGATCAATTTGACCAATTATTATAATTTCAATGACTAAATTGATTTCAAAAATACCAATTTGAATGTCTATTACGATTTCAGGGACTAAATTGATTGATAATACATAATTTTAAAGATTATTTTGTCATATTATTAATTTTAGGGACTAATTTAACTTATCATTACAATTTTAAATACTAAATTAGTTACTTATTCAATAATAATAATAATTATTATTGTTATTATATAAAATATATTCATTTACCCTTCGGTAATAATATGAGAATTTCGCATATATTAAATGATAGGATTTTTAAGAGTTAATTTTTTATTAAATTATATAATTTAAATATATTACATAAATAATATTACACTTTATTTATATTCTTATCCTCTCAATGTTAAGAAAAAAAAATCATTTTATTCTATTTAAGAAAAGTACTTAATAATATTTAGTTTTACTATTTTATTTATAAACTATTTTTTTAAATTATATTTTATTATAACTTATTAAAAAAGTCATTAAAAATAGAATTTTAATAAATAAAAAATATTTTAAAAATAATTTCATTAAATTGGTTGAGACCAGTCGAATCTTGTTTATATTTGAGATCAACATGCAACGATTTTTTTTTTTTTTTATATTCAAGTAGAAGTATTATTTAATAATTAATCTTAGTTTAAATTAAATTTTAATTTTAATATTTACATATTATATTAAATTGATAATAATAAAGAATATATATTTTAATTTAAATATTTTATTTTCATAATTTTTTCCTTAATTTAGACTGTCTTATCTTTTTAATTTAATCATATAAAATAAAATAAGTTTTAACTATTTCAAAAAAAATTTCTTTAAATATGTAATTTTATTGTTGTTGACGAATAAAAATGTTTTTATTTATTTTTATTTAAATTTAAAATATCCATTTAATGTAGAGAATTTTATTTATAATTTTACACTTCTAACTAAAATTATACAACATAAATTCAATTTGAATCCTCATTTTATAAATAAAATAAAAAATAAATAAAAGACAACAGATATAAAATAAAATATTCCTATTTTTTCACACCCCAATTTTCGAATCCATCTTACACCTTTTATTATCATTCTTTTCTTTTACCATCACATCATCACAATGATTGTTATCTTAAAGGAAAATAACGTTGAAGTCATGGGATGGAGAGGATTCTTGATCTGGGCTGAATGGGAGGTTGATCATGAGTGTTCTTTTGATATTCAGACTATTTTTAAGGTTGAAAAATCAAAGATTAATATCTTAACTACTCTCACAACAATATTTTTTAATTTTATTATTAATTTTATCTATCATTTAAATTAGTAGCTAAATTTTAATTAATTAATTATGAATTAATTAAAATATTATTTTTTTTAACTAAATTTAAATTATATTTATTTATATTTCTTATTACTATAAATTAGTTAAAAAATAACTACAAATTTTAAAAATTTATTACAAATTAACTAATATTATTTTCTTAACTAATTTGTTACTTATTTTATGTTATCACTAATATTATAGTAATTTTATAACTAATTATAATAGAAATTATCTACAAAATAATTATTGATTTTAAAATTAGCTACAAAATTATTTTATAACAAATTTTAAATTTTCTAGTAGTGGCTCTTACACCTATATTTTTTTATAATAAAAATAAGAAATTTTAAATTTAAATCCCCTCTTTGTTTTTATTGTTATTGTCTCCCTTTTTACTATAAAAGATATAAATGTAAAGATAGTATAAATAAAATAAGCGTGAAAAATATTTTTAAATTATAAAATTATGATTAAATGTGATAGAAAGGAGGAATAAATGGAAGAATAAAATGCTTGTGAAAAAAAAATCAATACTAGTGGGAGATAAGTTCCTAGAAGTTCTAAAGGCAGGCAATGAATAGTGGGAACACTTGTTATGTCGTGATAATTAGTGGTGGGCACTAGACACCCATATTACTGCTCAAATCATATATGTATTGCTTTCTATGCTGTGTTAATACCATTCCAATTCAAAATAAAATCACTCTGTAAAAAAATTTGAAAACAGGAATAAATTTTTTTAAATTATTTTTTTACTTAGTCGATATTTTTAATATATATATTTATATGTTTCATATATAACTTTTATATATTTAATATTTTTATTTCATTCAATTTTTTTATTATACTTTCTCTCTATGTATACGATTATTATAATAAAATTATATATATTTTGTTGTTCAAATTTTTATAATATATATATACTATAATAAAAAATATATATATTGTAGACTGATTAAATATTATACTTCTTTTTTATTTTTTATATTCAAATGTTCTTTATTTTTAAACCAATTATTAATATCCTTATACTTAAGGCTAATGTTGAATATTTAAATTAAAACCTTCTATTAATAACATGTAAGAATGTGTCTGTTAAAACAAAATCATTAAATTCAATTCAATTTTTTTTATAAAAAGAATATAAACTAAACCGACCTGTATGTTGTTTTAATCTTTGAGTTCCTTTGATTTTTTACTCAAAATTAATTTAATCCATATAGACAAACACTCCTACTTTTTATATATTAATAAATAAAATTTTATGTGCATTTTATTAAAACATTTTATTTATTGATGCACACTTATTAAAATAAGTTAATAAACATACTATCATCCCACTAAAATCAACCTAATAATGAAAAGGTTTGAGTAGTAGTTTCATGAAATCCTAAATTAAAACCGCATTACTAATTTATTATCATTGAACACGATAAAAAATCAACATACTATTAGCATTTCTTTTATTGGAGATCCTTTCTCTCCTGAAGACATGGAATAGGGATTGAGTGGATAAGTTCAAGTGCAGTACCCCATTTATTTCTATCGTGGAATGAAGGGCGACAAACTCTCTGGTGAAGGGAAATCTTATTATTGATATTTGATTCTCCCATGCATTATTTGAGAGGAATGAATAATGTCTATTCTTTCAATGGGGGCAGAGGGTAATTGCCCCTTTGACAGTGAGTCTACTGATCCCTGAACCCAATGTTGAGATCCAGTCCGAAACAATAATACAAACTATATGTAGCTTATGGCATGTTTTATGGAATAAAGGAAAAAGAAAAAAGAAACTCATGACATGTTTTCGGGGAATGTTCATGCATGTTCATGCATGTTCTCCAAACTCATATTTATAAATTGACCACAAACATAATTTTACTAAAAGTACTCATATGTTACAGAAAAATCAAATAATTTCTTTTAATATATTATTTAATAATTCTTATGCATCACTGTAATTTTTTTTACATTATCAATCAATTAAAAATCAGTCTAAATATAACTTTTAAAATAATTATTATAAAAATTAACAATTTTATCCTACCTAACAATAACAATGATTATGTAAAAAATCATTGAATTCTAATTAAATTCATATTTAATTAAAAGTTAAGAAAAATCTTTTACATTGAGTTAAGAGTTTTATTATTAAATTTGAATAATTTTTTTTTGAAATAAGTATTTTAAATATAATTTATTTTATTTAAATTAAATTTTAAAAATAAAAATATATAAATTGATGATTTGTAATTATTCAAGTTTGGTTCAAATTACTTGGTTTTGGTCGAGACAAAATGTATGAACGTTTGAACGATCTCATCCCTATATATTTATTAAAATGCACACAAATTGTATATGTAAACAAAAGACACAGAAATTGACGTAGATGGTATATATCCCGTATTAAAATATACAACATGTATGTTTTAAAATATATGATGCATTTTTTATTTTTCGCAATTGTCATCATGTTTTAGTGAGAATTTTCTTCCAGAGAAGGTGATATAGTTGCAGATTTTCTGGCGAATTTAGCTTATCGTTATCTTGTGACATTTCACTTTCTGGAATGACCTCCAATTCATTGGACACCAATAAATCCTCTTAAATGATTTTAATGGATTTTTTTATTATGTAGCGCTAATTGGAAGTGTTTTTCCCTTTTTGTATTTTTTTTATAAAAGGAGAATTTCCTAATTCTTTCCTAATTATACACAAATTAGATAAAATTTTCGAAATAATTATGGAGATTTAATTTGTTTCGCCTTTTCTTTTAAAAGTATCGCAACGAAAAAAAAACGCAACAAAATATCTTTAAAATGAGTATTGATTCATGAAGCATATTTTGGATGTCGAACAATATCCAAAAAAATTATTCTGAGCATGCGCTCAAATCCACTATTGATTGGAATAATTGCAAACAATTGAAATGATGGTACGTTTTTCTTTTGATGTAATAGTATTTATGGGTCACTTGATGTTGCCATATTTAAAATGGAAACATGATGAGTTGCGTCTAAAACTGCCTACCAACTACCAAATGCAAGAAAAATAATATTACAAATGAATATATTCTTAAGCTTCAATGTCAAGTGCCCCACATTTCAATTCTTTGCAGAAACAAGTTCATCATATTGAATTATTTATACAACATTTGGTTCCTCCGACACATATCATGCTCATGTCTTCAATCAATATTGACCAAAAAGACATTTATGGAAGATAATAAGTAGTTCAGTGATCATGAATCATGATCATAACATGATGTATCGATACCCCACCCAAAGATAGCTGTGTTAATAATTAGAACTTGGAGAAGAAATAGTACAAAACTGCTTTAATTCATCTATCTTAACAAAATCAAGTAACACTATTTTAGATCCCCTTTTTTTTTTCTGTAAAATATATGTTTCAGTTTTATCAATATTTTGTACAGTATATGTGGTGTACAATCAAGTAAAAACATTTAATAAATGGAAATGTGCCTCCAAATGGAGATAAAAACTCATTCTTTTCAAATGGATTAGTTATATTTATAAAAATTGTTTGAGAATTTCTTTCGGAAAACTACAATTTTGCAAAAATATTTATTATGAAAAATAACGAATTAATGTAATAGTCTTTACCAAAATGTATTTTCTTTATCCTAAATACTTTTCAAGGGTTGGCTTTACGTTTTCTGTTTCAAGTTTCTAAATCATTTTAATAAGTTAGTGAAAGGGAATCTTCGTAATAAAGACTCTTATCAGGTATATTTTCTATACAATTATTTATGATTATATAAATAAATAAATAAATAAGTTTTTGCTAATATAATCTCGTTAGCTTTTAAGAGAGAATATATTCTAATAAGTTATAATTTTGAATTTATTAAAATACATAAAAATGTGTAATTTACTAATTATTTTAAAAAGAACAACTGAATTATATTTCAGCAACAAAAGTGAGTGGAATTAACTAATACACACCTATATTTTTTAGTGAGATATATACTCGTTTTTGTTTTAAAATAATATATTTTAATAAGACATGCACCCACCTATCCACCATACATGCATACACACACCTACACCATCTGCAAACACAAAATGAGGTTCACCATTATTATTATTATTTTCTTTTCTATTTACAATGAGAGGGAGAAAGTTGAGAGAAAGTAAAAATTTCAAAGTGTTTTGCAAACATGATATTAGTTGTTATTTACGTAAGTGCAAAATAAACTTTGTATTAATAGTCAATTAATCCTTTACCATATTTGAAAGTTTTGTAATGAATATGAACTTTGTATAAGATTGGGGTAGTCCTTGTATTCTTTAAATAATATAACTTTTGTTGATAAAAAAAATATAATTGCAGAAGTTATTTTTGGCATTATAGGCTAGCTACATGTAATTACCAATGGTCCTTCTTTTGGTGGAAGTTTGTCACATAGAACAAGAAGTTAATGCAGGGTTTTCCAACAAATCCTCATGAGATTATGATTGTACCCTAAATATGGTTCACAATGACACCCTGCTTGTTTAGAGTGGAAAAAAATGACCTATTTATCCTGGAATTTTGTGGTTCTTACACTTGAAAGAGAGGGGAAAATATAAGAAAAAGTTTCTTTTTGGGCATCATGTAAGAAAAATGACCTTTCCTTAAAATTGCTAAGTTTATGGTAGAAATGATGAAACTAAGTGCGCAGATGATAAGAATGCGGACAAAAAATAAGAAAGAATGAGAAAAGAAAATGAAAGAAGGTTAGAGAGGATGAAGATAGAAAATAAGGAGAGATTAGGGAGAATCTAAAGCAACAGTAAAGATATTTATGAGAGGGTAGGGGTTGTAGAAAGGGGAAGAAGACATAGGTCACCATCATCTCTTAGAAGAAGCTGAGATTGGTCTAATTGAAGTTTAGTGGTTATGTCTTGGTTTGGTAGAACTAAGTGAAGGTGAATATTATGAGGATGAGTATGCACTTGACAAGACATGAAGAAAGCTTTAAGAGAAAGATTTGTTCTCTCTTGCTATACAAGAGATCTCCATAATAAGCTTCAAAGACTTGTACAAGGAAGCAAGGGTGTAGATAGTACTATAAAGAGATAGAGATGTCATTAATTAAAGCACAAATTGAAGAGAAACAAAAGATCACCATATTTTGAATAGAGAGATTCAATATATTGTGGAGTTGCATCATTAGACAACCGTTGAGGAGCTCATCCACTAAGCTATCGAGGTGGGATAACAACTATAGAGGAAGCACATCTACAAGAAGACATCTTATGGTTCTTCCTCTTTGATAGATAAAAAAAAAGATCAAGAAAGACGGAAATCCACCCAAAATATAAGACAAGAGGGAAGATAGTGGTAAAGACATTTCTAACTCTTCTTCCAACCACTACGTGTAACACCATATTTCTTGTGTGATTAATTAAAGTGAGTGATATGATTACAAGATAGAATTAAATTTAATTTAGAGGCAATGACTTGCCCTAAGGGAGTGAATGACTTATCTAGAAATACCAAAAATCAATGACAATGCCATCAATGTAACACCCTAGTTATTACATGTATTATATAGTATTTTAATTATTTATTTAAATATGTGCATGTTTTAAAAAGATTATTTTGTCACTTATTAACAAGATATATTGGGAAAAATAAATGTTGGGCTAAAAATGGGGTTTTTGGTAAGTAAAAATAACAAAAAGGCCATTGAAAGCTCAAGTTGCGAGTGAGTGACGCGTAGTAAGCATGCTTGTGCAGATTTGGCAAAGTGAGTACACCTGTGCAAACTTGCAGGTTCAAAACTAAACAAAGAAGTCCATTTTGCCGCTTTATAAAGGAGCGACCTATTGAACCCTCTGTGTCATAAATTATTTGCTTAGAAGTTGGTGGTTTCCTATGCAAACAGTCAACAAGGAGAAACCCCAAAGAGGATGTCTGAGGATCAAGAGGAACGACCTTGAGGAGTAGAGGTCCTACTTGGGAGTTGACATTCTAGGTAAGAGGGAAAGCGAAAAATCTCACTTAGGGTTATGAGTATAACTGTGGGTAGAGGGGGTCGTCCTTAAGACCTTTAAAATTGAATATTTTGGATTATCTGAAGGGAGATTGAACTCTCTAGATTAAGACTTTTAACTAATTATTGTTGTTCATTATAATTATAAATTGTATGTTCTTGGTTGTCTTTGAAGAGGAAGCTGAGTTCCTTGGATTAGGTTGTTTGTTTATATTTCTTTTGTGAAATTTATTGTGTAATTGGTTGTATATACACAAAATGTAGAAAATCATTGGTTCCCTTATGAAAATTCAAAATTCTAGGCAAAAATCTAGGAAATTCGAGTTGTAGGCTATTGAGCACGATTGTGCTCATGAAGAATAGCCTGTGTTGATTATGCCATGTAGATTATGTCATGTAGATATTGTGCACACCTATGCAGAGGCACGTTGACTATGCACAACCATTTTAATGGGAGCATGTCCATGCTGTCCTATCTGTGCCTGTATAAGTTTTGTATTGTATTGGAATTTAATGCTTATTTGTTATCATATATATATATATATATATATATATATATATATATATATATTTGTATTGTTTTTAAAAGGTTATTTTTGAATTGAATAATTGAGAACAATGGTATGTGACCTGAAAATGAGTAATAAAGATAAATGTCCTTTGAAGGGTGACCTAGTCTGGGAGAGACAAGGATGGATCAAGGAGACATTTTTCTAGTACTTAACCTAACCGTATTCATGCATCATTTAACAAAATAGATATGTAAGAAAATAAAGATGAACCTGAGTGGTAAGGTCACTGGACTTCCTAGGGATACTCGGTACAAAAATCTCAATAACTATGATTGATCCCACGAGCCAGGATAAATGATGCAAATTTAGTAGTACCTGATCTGCTACCAAATGACATCATGCTAATGTAGGACGACGAATAAAGAGATTGAGCTGCGTTTGTGGGATGAGAGTTGGTATCACATTAGTACTATCATTTACGTGTATATGTGGATTGTTTATTGTCTATTAATTGTATGTTCGTGTTCTGCTTATGTTGTGCTCATATCACGAGCTTAAGTGAGGTATATTTCTCACCCCCTTATGATGTATCGTTTGGGTTTGGGCTAAATGTCATTTTGTAGTTGACGATGAGCAGGAGCATTAGGATTGAGTTGGCCCCATTTACTGCTTTTATTTTAGTTTTTTATTTTTGAATTTTATGTTCTGATAGGATATGTGACATCGGGACAGTTGTAATTACTTTATAATTATGTGTTTTGGTTTATATTTTATGACATTAGAAATTAACCTTTGGAGTGCTAGTAGGGATATATGTGTGTTTTAAATTACAGTATATGACCATATTATGTGAATCTTTTTCCAATCTATGTATGTTTTCAAGTTTAAATTTATTCTAAGTTTATTTTATTAGTATTGTTTAGTATTGTGGGTAAAAGGTGCCACAATCAAATGCTTTTCCAATGCAATTAGCATGTATATCAAGTTAAATCACTAGTTGACTTTCTATTTTTGGCAAAAGATGATTATGCTATTTATAATTAATTATGTTACCATTTGTGGTATAAAATTTAAAAGTGAAACTAACCATTTGGGACAAATTTCCATTAGCCTACTTCTTTCGAAATGTGGTAAGAACCATATTTACATTTCTTCCTTAAACTCTTGGGCATAATCAAATCCCCTTGACCCTTTGGTAAATGACTTCCTTAAGCTCCTTTGTAAGATACCACAACCAACTGAAGGCCAAAGTTACCACCTTCACCTTATAAATTTTCGTCCCAAATTCCCAACCTCACCATGTTACTAACTTAAGCTTCTTCACTAAAGTTTTCATTCCAATCTTCACTCTAGGTAAGGGAAGTTTACCTTTTTGTGTTCTAATGGTTAAATCATATTGTATGATAGTTAAAAACAAAGTTTAATGCATGAGAATTTGATGTAGTAAGCTGGAATGTGATTTGTTATAGGATTTCTTGAATATGATAAAATATGCATGATGAATCATAAAACTTTGATTTATTGTGGGAATGATGAATAAAACGTGTTCATTTTGCTGTATGATGATGTTATGGGTTTTTATTGGAGTGATATATGAGATTTTGAGTGTTTGTGTTGAGAAATCATACTAAGATATGAAAATGTTACGTTCTCTTGTTGAGTGAGTGTTCATACATGCCCAATAAGGCTAAAAAATCTAGGAGACTAATGAGTGCTTGTTAAGCAAGACCCATATTTCACTAAGCGCATTTCACTAAGTGCCTTAGTATAACACATGGAAAATTTGAAAAAACGACCATGCTCACTAAGCGAGTCCCATACTCATTGAGCGAGGATCGTAATCTTATGAATATGTATGAATGCTCTCTAGGAAAGAGATGCCTTTCACTAAGCAAATCATAATCTTTAACTTAAAATCTAGAAAATAATTATTTTTTTTAGCTAGTCACAAACTCATTAGGCGAGAACCCTAAAATTTCAGAAAGTCATACTTTCGTTGAGTGAGTCATATGTTCATTGAATGAAGGCCTTAGAAACATGGATAATCCTAGTTTCACTGAGTTATTCATCCATTCACTAAGCGACTAGTAAACCTTTTGAAGTATTCAATTTTTCTTGCCCTGATTCGTTAGGTGAGAGTTGTGTCTCATTGAGTGACTAAAACGAAAATAAGAGAACAAAACTGTCTTTGGCTTGTTTCATTGAGCGAGTGCAATACTTATTGGACAAATGTTAAATGTTGGATTCTCTGTATTCCCTTTTGTTGAGCGAAGGAAACTCTTTGCTAAGCGATAACAACAAATATAGGGAATTGAGTTCTCTATGGCTGGATTCATTGGGTAAATCATTTATTCACCTATCGCCTTAAAAAAAATTGACTAAGAACATACCTTCTTGGAACTTGATTCGGTGGATGACCCATGTGGTTCACTAAGCGAGTACGTTAACCTTGAAAAGTTACCAACTCTTTGTGGGTGGATTCACTGAGCAAGAATATCCACTTACTAAGGAAAAATATGAGTTAGGAAAGAAGACTGGAGTGATTCGATGAGTGACCCAAGGGGCTTATTGGGCGAGAGTGAAGAATTATAATACATACTGGAAATATATGAGAAATAATGTATCTAACGACTTGGAGGCCGACACAACCTATGAACAACTAAAAATTACGTTAAGCTCGAAAAATTATATTTTTATGAAAATATTTAATTAATTTAATTTTGAAATTAATAGATAAAATTTCTCTCTTTTCGTGAAGCACATTTAATAAGAATCTAAAACATAAAGCGAAACAATTGTTGATCATGAACATGCATCAAACATATATACACATAGTCTGGTTACATAACTTTTGGATTAGAGGGAAAATTTGTATCTTGTAACACTTACAATATCACAAAAAAAAAAAAAACTAAGGTTACCCAAGCATAAAATAAATACATCAAACAAGAGAATATCGAGCTGGTCCCTAAACAAAACAACAACCCAACTATTGAGGTGGTGATTGCATCACCCCCAACACTTGTAGGTCTAGTCTTGAAGCAACAAGGACAAGGATTGCATGCATTGGGATTGCAGCATTGACTCCTTGCCAAGATAAACCGAATTTTCGTATATTAATGAGAGGAGTTTTGGGGTTCAATTGCAATATTTTTAAATTATTATAATGCAAAATTCACCTTTTTTCTTTAAGTTTGAATAGTACAAGACACACCCCAAAGAAAGAAAAGGACTAAAACTCAAGCTTTTGAACCCAAAAGACAAAACCTACCAGGAAAACCCAATTCTTCAATTATAAAATGGAGCATATAGGGAGAAAAAAGAAACATCTAGAAATTCTAGAACTTTAGTCTTTGATACTCCCTCTTCCCTTATATTTCACTTTAGTTTTAGAACTCTCTAGAAGCACCTCAGGGTTAGTTAGCAAGGTTAAGACATAGTATAAAAGGGGATGGAACAAAGCTCTCAATCCCTATGAGTTCTTCTTCTTTAACTCTTATGTATTTTTTTAGCTTGTTTTGTTTTCTTCGTAAAAATGAGTGACTTAATTTGAAATTGAATGCAAATCTTTCTAGCTTTATTCTATCTATTGAATTATTTTATCATTTTAATATATTTGCTCGAGATTGATCAAACCATGCAAAACCTTAATCAATTAATTGATGACGACAGTAATGCAATTAACTGGTAGAACCATAAATTAATTGAGTTTAGGAAGAATTGTATGAAAAAACCTTTTTTCCAAACTTCTAATTTGAATAATTATTTAATATGCTTTTATGTGCCTTATGTTTTTCTTTTATTGCATCTCTATATGACTAACTAGGATTGTAGTTTAAAGTAAAAAATATTGGGAGTCTAGACCAAGGACTCCTAGTAGAATTAAGAGGTAAATTAGCAATAGAAAATTAAATTAAAGAGATTCACATGAAATAAAAAATTAGAGAATAAAATAATACAAATGAGATCATAACTCTTTCTTTTCTTAAAACTTAAATTCTAATTTTTTTACTTGATTTATTCGCTTTTACAATTCTTTTCGTTGCCCAACTCATTCTCAAAACTAAATTGGTATGTCAAAACTATATAAAAATTTCTAGAAGCTAGTAATCACACATACACTAGTCCATTGGGATAGAGTACGCTTGCTCTTAAGCGTATTCCGAAAAGCATCAAGTTTCCAGTGTTGTTGTCGGGGACTATTGTGATATTAGAAAGAAGTTCTAATTGGATTAAGTTTTCTTATCTTTATCTTTATTTTATCTTTATCATTTTTTTAAATTTCTCTATTTTCTTTATCTTTTATTTTTTTATTATTTTATTTTTTTCTTTATCTCTATCTTTTATCTTTACTTTTCCTTTATCTATTATATTTATTTTATCTTTATTTTTTTAATGGAGTCCTTTCTCTTTACATGAAAAATGGAGTACAAATCATTATTTTCCTTATGTATAGTCGAAAATTAAAGAACATTCTTAACCCTAAAGTTTCCCCTCAAATATTCTTTAGTTTTCAATTATACATGTGATAAATGATGAATTTTATTTTGTTTGTCATATAAGGAGATAGACTAAAACCAACTATTTTAAAAAATGATAGACTAAAAAAACAAATTTTAAATTTAAGTGGTAAAAAATAAAATTAACCCAAATTTAAATGACTAAAAACACATTTTAGACTATCTGTTATTGTTTTTGTTCTTTTTTTTTTTTCTCTTCTACTTTTATTTTTTGTTAATGCTAACCCTCTCTCAGAGACTTTAATTATAATTTGACCTTGAAATTGAGAGAGTTACTCACAGGAACAGGAAAACAAAGAGAGATATGGTTGAACAAGAGAACTAGGTGGTGACAGATATCGAGCAGGGAAACCTATCCTTAAGATTGGGTAATGACGAGGTAAATTTTCAAGTTTTTAAGTTTTATAGAAATCATTTGTCTTTTACTTCTATTAACTGTGTGCATACTCTTAATGTTTCTGATGGGAAAATCTCGAACAACCACCTAAACATAAGGAAGTCTTCCCTCAAAACCTGAGGATACCCTTGGCCATGTAAGGAGTCCATCAAAATGTGACCTAAGAAGCATATACAATAACATAAGTTCAAAGTAGCTTATTCTAGATAAGTTACATTCTAGGTGGTGTTGTCTTTACATAGTGACCAAAGTCCTTTTCTTTGGTATAGTGGAGGACACTAGGAAAGATGGAATCGCCTTTAAAGCAAATAGGCATTGAGTAAGGCACTATGAAATAAGACTCCTTCATATCCTTTTTGTCATTATCTTTGAGGACTAAACCCTTGAGTTTTCGTCAGGCTTGTTGTGGGACCCCAAAACTATCCACCCAAGCAAAATGGGCCAAGATTTGGCCCAATAAGCAAAAAAGAAACCAAGGCCTGCCCACCTCACGTAGTGGGACCCTCAGATCCGGCCAAGTCAACAATTGACCACCAGATCCGGCCAACTCAGCAAAAAGGAGACAAATATCCTACAAAACCCAAGAAGCCTAGGGTCGTTATATCCCATTAGATCAACATAGAACTCTTGGATCTAACCAGGTCAACAAGAGGAGACAATAATCCATGTCCAACTAGGCACCAGGAGACAAGGATCTCACGCATCCCAAGAAAATGAGATCTTCTGATCCAGCCATGTCAGCACTAGGGGACAAGAATCTACATGAATCAACCATTCCTAAAGTGGCTGAAAAGAATATGTCACGACTTGGCACAAGGTCCGAAGCATATAAACTTAGAGATTGGTGATACTAACAACCAAAATCAGGGGGTTAGGATTAATCCATGTGGCTCAATCTGATGCACCAATGACCTCAGACACAACCTATAAAAGGCCTCACAACGAAGAGCTCAGGGTCGACAATTTTCAAGCCGATAATTTGAGAGAAAGATCACTCTGAATCAAGAGTTTGAGGTTGAATGAGAAAAGGATAGAAGAAAGATTGTTAAGAACTCAACGAAGGAGAAGATTAAAGAGATCGAGTCAGAAGCTAAAAGTTGAGGGAAAGGAGGCTGAACTGATACTAGCCCCCTCAACGGAAAAACACTTCATTGGATACCAGGTTAGTCATCTAAGTTATAAAGATACTCATCTACATCAGTCAAAGTAGATAGCTCCTACCGTAAGGTCTGTTATCTACATCCCCATCGACTATTATCAATTAAAATAGCTAGGTCAGCCAACATGTAGTAGGCATTGGTGTGGACCGAGTCGGTCTCGGTCTGTCTCTTTGTATAAAGCCACTGAAAACATGCGTCCCAATGTGAGTGGTCCTGGATTGGTCCCAGCTCTACATAGCCGAAGGCCACATCCTCGTCGATTCAGTTGGCTGAGTCGGTCTTAGCATCCAGCCACATCTAGCATTGAGTCGTTCTCAGTCTTTTTAGTAGCATTTGTCATTAAAATACCTGTCGATTATCCAAGTTTTTTAGTTATGTTCAGGACGCCTATTGGATAGTCCACACTTCACTTTTAAAGTCATTTAGAATTAGGACGCCTAATAGATAGTCCATACTTCTCTTTTAAAGTCATTCAGGGTCTGAACGCCTAATGGATAGTTCAGCCTCCTCCTAAGGACGCCTAATGGATATTCCATACTTCTCTTTTAAAGTCATTCAGGGTCTGAACACCTAATGAATAGTTCAACTTGCTCCTAAGGAGGTCTAATTGATAGTCCACACTTCTCTTTTAAAGTCATTTAGGGTCTGAACGCCTAATGGATAGTTCAACTTTCTCTTGAGGACGCCTAATGGATAGTCCACATTTCTCTCTTTATTGTCACTCAATACTTGGACGCCTAACGGATAGTTCATCCCTCATACCTTATAACATGTCCAAAACTATGTGAACTTTGATTCCTTTGACTGAAAAGAGGTACGTAGGAGCAAGAGACACTTTTTGGCTAAGAGTAAGTTCCAAGAGGAGCTTAAGAGTAAGTTTTCTACCTCTTTGGCTAAGGAGAGAAGGAGCCCTTAGGAGACTTGGGCTTGGTCACTTTGAGCCAAGTAGAAGACTAGAGTGCTTGTGTGTTTTGGGTGTTTTGATTTCGACCTTATAAGGCTTGTAATAGGAACTTATTTTATTTATTTATTTTTACTTTATTTGACTTTCTTTTAGCTTTATGTTTTGGCAGTTGTCAAATACACCTTATATAATTACTAAGCTTACACTTTTTTATATTTCTTTTCCAAAATTATCCCTTTCTTGAAACAAATCTTCAAAATACATTACGACCTTCATTGCAACTTCTCCAACACCCCTACACCCCCTACACCCCACCTATTTAACAAAATTTTCAAATCATTCATTGTCGCAATAACCTCCTTACTTTTCCCTTCCTCTGCTAGCCACTACATCAAAAGAATTGGAGAAAAATGTTACTCAAGAACCTTTTAGATTTCTCTAGTTGAAAGCATTTGTTGAGTATTTGACATTCTTTTGTATCTGATGGCACTATGGAAAATAACAAAAGACAAAATTGAAGTTAGAGTTTCCCAATCCTATTAATTGCAAAATTAACTCACAACCATAAATTTTACATAAAAAAAAATGCTGCCAAGGACTTGGTTGTTATGATAGATTGAACTTTAATAGCAAAAGGGCATATCATTCCACTTTTTTTAATTTGTATATTTTTGCATTTTTAAATTTATGTATTTTTTCATTTTTTCAATTTTTCGTAATAAGTGACCATTGTGTTTGTCCACTAGGTATGCTATGTAAGGGACATTGGAAGATGTATAGTGAATATTGCAACATAGACTAGAAATATGTTTTGGAAAAGGATAATTATGGAAAAAAAATATCAAAAGGAGTAAGCTTAATAATTATGGGGGTGTATTTAACATTTGTCTATGTGTTAAGCTTGGTTAGTGGGCTTAAAGCTCAATTAGGAATCTTAATTGGGCTAGTATAAAAGACTTTTGTGAAAGATTAGTAGACACTTTTAAAAGTCATTAAAGAGTTTAGCTTATGCTAATTATGAGAGTGTTCTCTCTTGGTTCTTGAGTTGAACCTCTGATTCTCATCAAGAATTGCTAATTTTTATGGTGAATCTCCTTCAACTTATCACTCCAATGGATTGTGTTGTTGTTCAATAATTTCCTCTTCTAAATATATTTTCAATTTTGTATTCTTATTTTTTTTCCAAATTCTTACACCTAAAATTTGAATCTTGGGTTGAATTAAAGATTCTTAAAGGGAGGATCACATCACTATGTGTCATAAAAGAAAACATTGGAAAACAATATGTACTAAAGATTAATACAATATCTACTAAAGATTAATACAATATCTCCATCGTACCTTACATAATGACCTTTATAGTTGAAGCGCAATGCATGTTCTATATGTTGTCATAAATAAAATAAATTTGTAGCATGGGCGTGCACAGATTCTGCACGAGCATGCACAACTTGCACGGGCCGTTCTTTGTGAGCACGGTCGTGCTCAATAGGCTACTATCAAAGTTCCTATATTTTTGCCCAGATTTTTCAAAATTTAATGAGGGAACCTATTGCTTTCTATGTTCTGCACTTATACAACCAAGTACACAATTAATTTCACAACAACAGTATAAGCAACAAGACCTAATCTAGGGAGCTCAACCCCCTTCAGAGAACACCAAGAACATACAACTTATAACTATATGATTATCAATAATCTTAATAAAAAGAAAGAGTCCTAATTTAGGAAAATCAATCTTCCCTTCAGATAACCCAAAGCATACACTTTTGAAAGTCCTAAGGACGATCCTTTTTACCCATAATTATACCTATATCCAGAAGTGAGATTTTTTACTCCTCCTTACTTAGAGAATTGTAGATGTAGAAAACACATTTCTCATGGTCGTTCTTCTTGTTCCTTGGGGGTCTTTACAATTCCTCTGGTCGCTCTTTATATAGCCCCAAAATGGACCTCACAACTTCTTTCATGCTCCCACATAAAACCCAAACAAGCAATCACCATATCTTTTTCGGAAGCTTTAAGAGATGAGAAAGATTAAATTATCAAGGTTCAATGCTTTTCATTACACCCAACTTGTTTAGAGTTTCTCTTGTCTTTCCTATTGCTTAGTATCCAACTTCTTATATATATTTGTCCCAAAATATTATTTATTTAATTATAAAATAATTAAACCACTTATTAATAATAATTAGTAAAATACAATATTTAAAAAAATAGAATAAAAACTAGGATGTTACAAGCAAACCCTAAATACTTTTATTGAATGGCCTAGAAGTCTTGTTAAGTCTATTTTTGTTACAATATTCATAATAAATTATTTCATTATACTTACAATTCAAATAAGTTACTATATTTACTAATATTGTTTTATCTTTGTTTTTAGGACTTTGTTGAATCAAAGAAAGAGGTTCAACCCAAAAGGTCAAAACCTGAAGTTCATCCGATTCAAGGACTTTGGATGATGGCCATGAAGATTGGTGGCAGCTCGACACAAATAGAGTTGGATGTTGAAATAAGTGGCAAAAACTTTAGTGTTCCACTCTACCTTTACTAGAAGGATATTTTGGAAATTTGTAGTTGATGCAGGTATTTTTTTTTTCTTGTAAATCAATTTTAGGTTGGTTAAGTATTAAACTATTCCAATTATATTTGGTTTTAATATGTTGGGTATCTTTGTCAACTCTATTTGTCAAGGGGGAGCAAACACTTATATGAATTTATTGACCCTCTCTTTATTCATAGCACAAGCAATAAACTCACTAACATTAAAAAAATACATGCAAAACAAACTCACTAATGGAAGCAAAAGGTGTTACCTAGCATCTTATTACTATTTGTAAGTAGAACCTTACATTTTATATCACAAATTGTACAAGTGATTTTACTTTCTATATCATGATGTCACTCATTTTTCCTCAATGTAGGTCCCATTGGTAATTGTTGGTTCTTTGTGAACAAGAGAATGTGTGGTCTTGTTTTGAAAATCATACGCTTGTAAGTATTTACATGTAATGCACATGCTTTACTTTTTGTATTATAACTTTCAAACTTTAGAACATAATTTTTATGATTATTGATTGATCACAAAGCTTTTGAAGGATATGGTAGGTTGGTGGGTAAGCACTCATCACATATAAAGAAACCATGATTGGTTTGTATTTTTGTAAGTAGTTTAGAAATCAAGATTCAATTAAAATTTATAATATTTTCTAACTTTAATATTTACTAATTATATTTAAATTCTTTATTTGTAGACTTAGAGACAACGAGGAAGCTATGAGTGAAAATATTATATCATGAAACAAATGTTCAATATTGTCTTTACAACTATTATAGATTCATGGATGAAGGTAAATCATCAACTATAAAAACTTTTAGTAATTGTTTTCTTATTTAGTTCATGACTTATTATTTTATTTTTTCGTATTTGAAATTTTAGACATACAACAATAATACAGTACCATTTCCCAAAGAATAAATTAATGACATCAAGAGATGTCAGGCAAAGTTCTTGCTACAACTTACTCAATATTGAGTAATGTAATTATATTTCTTGTAGATAATTTAGAATATTTACTATAATTTTATGTTTTGAATATTTCTTATTTAGAAAATTTATAGTTTAGAACATTTATTGCTCATAACATTTATAGTTTAGATTTGTTATATATTTATTATTTTGAATATATAAATTGGTTTTCTGTTGGATATTTTCTACTTGGAAGTTTTTGTGGCCTGAGGTCAATTTTATGCAAATGGATGTAGAAAATGAACTAAATATTAAAAAACAAACATGTGTATAACTAATGTAAAAGGTATGATTTATTACATTGGTTATGCATTTCACTAATGTAAAAAGTGGAATTTTTACATCAATTATACGTATGATTGATGTAAAAGGTTATACTTTTTACTTTTTACATTGGTTTTTTATAGAACCAATGTAAAAGGCAGACTTTTTACATTAGTTACTCACAAAATCGATGTAAAAAGTCCTTTTTTTTCATTGATTCAACAACCTATGTAAAAAGTTAGACTTTCTATATTGCTTATTTCGATATCGGTCTTGTGACTAATGTAAAAAGTCGATTTTAACTTATGTAGAAAGTGTTTTATGTAGTAGTGGTTCACAAAAATTCAACCATCTTCTTATGTGTTTATTTCTTATTTTAGAGAGTGCAATGGACGATGAGGGTATTTATGAATGTGTTTGGAAAATGAATTATCACAACCTTATTTCAACAAGTGTGCCGAGTGTTCAAGTAAAAAAGTGATAAGCAAGACATTGTTTCTAAAGAGACTAGAATAAGCAAAGTGTACCGATGTTTGATACTAGTTAATAAAAAATAGTTAGATTGTTGCAATTAGTTGTTAGTAAGGGGTTAGCTTGGACCTAAGTTGAACTTTAGACTCCATTTAGTTGACATAATGGAAAAAGACTCAACACACAATACTCTACACAAACAACACGTAGCTCATGTTTCATAACTTTTAACTTCTACTCTATTATGTTGAACCTAGTTTGCATGCAATTGTTCAACATTTGACTTTCCTTGGAACCTTGTTTCAATTCTTTGACAATTTGCCCTAACTTTCAAAGCAAGTACCTTAATTTCTCAAGCCTATTCATTAAGCACTTGCACAATATGCTTAGGGTTCTCAATGAATGCACAAACACACACCATTTCTATAATCCTATGCATCTTGTATATTTCATGTTTCAATTCACTAACCTAGAATCTCTCTCTTGAGTTAATCCTAAGTTAGGATCATTTGGATGGTTTCCACTGTACTAAAATCACTAAACCTAGAAAGGATGAAATGGATAAAAAAACATGCCAAATAAGATTCAATTAAGAAAAATAAAAGTGCAAAGCAATATCACAATCATTATAGCAATTTCAAAACAAGAAGATAACACTTAGCAAAGGAAAAACATAGAAAAGAAGTCGTGAATGCACTTCATTAAAGCTCTAACTTTCCATTGAAGACCATTCCAAGAATCTCCAATCTTTTTCTAAATCCTTGATCAAGCTTGAAAAAGTCTCAAATAACTAAGTGGAAACTTTGCACAAGTCATAAAGTCTGCGAGGAACAAAGAGAATTTTGCTCAAAATCCAAAAATTCAAGAAAAGTCCTATAAACAGTTGTGGGATTCTGTGTCATCATTATACAATATCATACCATCACGGAGCACTAGAACATAACTGTTCCTGCATGACGTTGTATCACATAGTATACAATATCATACCATCACGGAGCACTAGAACATAACTGCTCCTGCATGATGTTGTATCACATAGCAACGCATCCTAATAACTCAAAAAATTGACAATTATGATATTACAAACAATTACATGTCAACTTACATCTATAGAGAAATCCTACTTTTCTCAATTTTTGCATTTATTGATAAAAATAATGAATATATACAAAAGTAATATTTTATAACTTTTAATATTTATAAATTTATTTAACTTTTATGATTATTGGTGAGGTTGTTTTTATTTATTTTAGTGTTTAATTTTCTAAATTGATTCAATAAATTTTTATAAGTTAAAGGTTCATCGTTAATCAAAATTGTTTAGAACATTTTAGGCTTTTGCAACAAATTTTCTTGTTGATAAATGATAGGGAAAACAACAATACACAACCAATGTGGCAATAATGCAGCAAATATGTCACAATCTAAATTGTGACGCGGCATGAGATGGGATGAAATGGGCCGAAATGGTCCCAGCCATCTGGTGACTGAAACCGACTCGGCCACGGAGAATTGTCATGGGCGTTTTTTCAAGGAACGCTAGGAAACTTGGGGGAATGACTGGTCTTGGAATTAGAGGTATGAGTTTTGGACTTGGTTACACGTTGGGGATACAGGGTGTCCTAGCACGCCTATCACCTGATAGTTACCCTTGGCTAGCTGTGAGGAAGTGAGGATGATGCTTAGGTTTGGGTCATATTTTCCTAGATATGAGTCATGGAGTGGCAGAGGTAAAGGTAGAGTCTTTTGGGTTTTTTGGGATTCATGACTTGATAGGGGTGTGCCTCTTGTACCTACGTACCTCTGTTGTAGTTCTGGCTTGTAAGGTAAAAAAGTGCTAATTGGAGGGGAGCAGGTGATTTTGAATTTTTAAAAGGGTTACTAATACTTAACTTCTCAAGGAATCCTTCATCAGTGATTGTGAACACAGCTGGTTTGGTCATATTTATGTCAAGGAAGGGCGAGGTTGATGCCTAGACTAAGGCTGAGATGACCTCAGCCTGGTGGTAGAAGGTATTGGAAGGGTGAGGAAAGGAGGGTGGTTTGGTTTTAGTCTTGTCTAGAAAGGAGGAGGGAGCTTCCTAAGGCTTCATCCTAGGGGTATGTTCATGCATTTATTTTACTAACCTGGTATCCAGAGGAGTTCGGTGTTTCCTTCCTTTTATCCAGTACTTTCTTCCTTTCCTCCGTCCTACTCTTGGCTTTCTGTTCGGCTTCTCTCGAGCTATCGTCACTTTCCTCTTCTCCCTTGCTCTCAAAGTTTAGTGTTTCCTCTTCTTTCTCTCAAGATTTTTCCACTTTTTTCCTTCTCCAAATTTCTGCTAAAAATTTTCAGTCCTTCCTTTCTTCGTCTTGAGGCCTTTTATAGACTCCGGATTAGTCTAGTTTGATAGCCTCCATATTCCCATGATTTTCTCCTTGATATTGGGATCATTATCCCATGATTTTCTCCTTGATATTGGGATCCACTATCCCATGATTTTCTCCTTAATATTGGGAAGTAACTCCACTACTCGTCATGATCTCCTCTTTGACACGGGTTATGGTGGATCCCGTGGAGACTTGGTGAAGACTTAGTCCCAGACAGCTTTTGGGTCTCACAAAATATAAATTTTCCTTCTGACAGTAACAATGATAAGAATGACATAAGAGATACCAAGATTTTTAATGTGAAAAACCTCTTCAATATGAGAGGTAAAAATCATGGGTCGTGTAGAGCAAAAAAAATCAATCTACTATTATCAAATAAGGGTATTAGAGTGTTCAATCAAGAACACAAATTCGTGAATACAACTAGGCAACTTAATCAAGCAACAAAGCTTGTAAATGGAGAGCAAGAAATGAGAAACAAGAAAGTGAAGAACTCACAAAATCGTGCTACTGTATGAGCACGATTTTTCACACCATAGACCTCCAAATCAAGATTCAAATGGTGAAGATGAAGAATTATGTGTTTTGAATATGCTGCCAAAGCTCCAACCCGATCCAATGGTTACAAAGTTACATAGGAGATATTTTGATTTTGACATCGTGTTGATCTGTGTAGAGATGAAAACAAAACAATTTTTTTCTCTTCTCTGTTTCTTTTTGGTTAGGAAAATTTACTCTCTTCACTCCTAATTTGATCATTTCTTCTCTACTAAGAGAGATGTAGTGGATTTGAGTGTATTTGATTTTTGTCTACATAGTTGGGAGAAACAAAAACACAACCAATAAAAAACTTTTGATAGGAAGGATTAAAGGAGTTGATGTGGAATTAATCCTTAGTTGATTTCTTATTGATTAGGATGAATAAACTATGTTGATTCAAGAATAAAGATACAAAAGTTGAAACTTTTGGTTTGTTAATAAAAATTATTTATTATTAATTTTATAAAACAAAAAGACATATAAGTTATCCAAAAGAACTCAACATATAACTCATTCCTTTAAAGTAAAAAAGTCTTTTTCAAGGTTTTTTTTTTTTAAATCTCACTCGCTGGACCCATGCGATGCTAAAAAGCTTCTTGGAGTTGTATGATGAGGATTGCTATGACTGATTGTTGTTAACCATATAAGAAAGTCCTTAAGAAGGTGCTGAATCCAAAAACACCGGACGTTAACCTCAATGGCAAGGATCTTCCATGGCATATGTTGTCATGCTATTCTGCCAAGAAAAAAAAAAAACTCTTTTAATCAAGATTTATTAGTCATCTACTCATTGCTCATAAGTCAGAAGATTGATCTCAACTACTTAATTAATATTTTTCTTTAATTTAACTATTCATTCAAAGGAAACTTATTGTTCCTTATTTTATAACCACTAAATCACTATTCAAATTTCTTCAAACAACATTATACATAATGGAATATTTTTAAATCTCCATTTGAAATTAATTAAATCAGGCTTTTAGATTTTTCCAAAACTAAAAACATTCATGTGTTTGTTTGTTTTATTTTAATTTTTATTATTAACTAATAAAAATATTTGACGTTAAATTAATTTTTTGAATGCTTTAAAATTTTTATCTTTATATTTTACGTGTATTTAAAAATACCTATTATATGGGGGTGAAGTTTTGTTGGTAAACTTCTATGCTTGATGCTTTAACTGTACAGTTGTCTGATAAATTTATTATACGAAAAAACATAGATGTATTTTATAATTATTTTTTGTGTTGTTAAAATAGAATTTTATCTAATTTATACAATAAAGGTTTTCCTTAAAGATGAACATAGTTATAGAGTTGAAATTTTAATTTTGATTAAAACAAACTACATTACTAGAAATAATTGTATTTAAATTTTATCTTTTCTATTATATTTTCAATTGGAAGTGTGAATGATCAGTTCATAGGAAACTATCAAGAAACAGCGCATCGTACGGTATGAGCAGCGCGGAGTTTGAAAATAGTTTTTGGAGGGGTAAAAAATATTTAATTTTAGAATATATAAATTAAATGAAATAGTTTTAAAAATATTATTTTTATAAATAATTGTTAATGATATTATTAAAATATTAAATATTTTTTAATTAACCGTTTCTATGATATTAAAATATATTTTCATTTTATTAATAACATTTCTGTTACTAAATAAAAAATAAAGAATTTATGTACATTTTTTTTTGCAAAAAATTTGCAAGACAAGGTAAATTTTTTATAAAAATAAATTTGGTATGAAACTTACGAAAAATATTACATTTTTTTATGAAATTTTCAACAAATTTAAAGAAATAATGATACTTTTGTCATAATCATAACAAATTTTGCAAAACGAATTTGAATAAAAATAAAAAGAAAATGACAAAATTCATAAAAGAATCTACATGAAAATATTTATAGATTCAAATCATATTGTATAGATTTTTTTGTACATAATAATGATATAAAAGTAATAAAAAAATGAGTTTAACGATAAAAAATAGTTTAAATTATGAAAAGATAATTAATTAATGAAGTAGTTAATGTTTGAAACATATTATTTATACTCAAAATTAGCGATAAAAACTAGTGTTATCAAAACTAAAATTTTAAATTATAATATTAACATAATTTTTTATAATAATAATAATAATAATAAATAAATAAATAAATAAATAAAATGACTAAATATTATTTTCAATACCTCATGCTTATGCAATAACTTAAAATTATTATTAATTGGTGAATAAATAAATTTAAAGAATATTCAAAAATATTATACAAATTTATTGATATAAATTAAAAATATATAATTTTTATATATGATTATATATATATATATATATATATATATATATATATATATATATATATATATATATATATATATATATATATATATATATATATATATATATATATATATATATAAATTCTACAAATTTTTGGGGAGCATTTCCCTCCGCTCCCAAGAAGTTTCGTCACTGGGTATGAGCCAGAGAAAAATAGCGAAGGAAAGTAGAAAAGAAAAGAAATTTTATTTAGCTCGTTTAATTATGATTGAGAAAAATGCATAAGAATAAATAAAGAAAAGATAGTAAGATCCATGTAAACTTTTTCCAAAAGAAAATAATGAAAAAAAAGTTTTTTAATCAACAAATTTATCTATTTATTTTTCTACTCACTAATACATTATAAAAATATAAAAATTATTTATCATAAAATTATTCTTTTTATTTTCAACAAATAAAAATAAAAGTATTACATTTTTTTTATTTTTTCTTTACTTAACGGTAAAAAAATATTTTTCAAATGTAATAAACATTTATTGAGTGTGAAATATTTTGTACTATTAACCTATAGTTATTCTTAACATGGTTATTAACCTATAGAAATTATTCTTAACTTAATATGGGTTGACACATATGTTCGAGTTTTTTTTTTACGATGATTATAATCTAAGTTTGATTCTCAATTTTTTTTATAAATAATATATAAATTTTAAGTTAAAATATATTTTTGCTTCTTTAAATTTAGATTAATTTTGTTTTTCATCTTCTAAAATTGAAATTACCCTTTTAGTCTCTACATTTCAAAAATAGTTAGTTTTAGTTTTTTTATTTTACCTATTAAACATAATACAAGTTATAAATTGTATCAATATATAATTAAAAGTCCAAAAACATTGTTAACTCTAAAGTTTTTTCTTTAATGTTCTTTGATTATTGATTAGATACATGACAAATGATTGTCTTCTGTTTGTCACATAAGACAAAAGACTAAAATCAGTTATATTTTAAAATATAGAAATTAAAAAATAATTTCAAATTTGGAAGATGAAAAATAAAATTAGACCAAATTTAAATGATAAAAAAATATATTTATATCGACCACAATCGGACATCCTCCGGACCTGGGTCCAGTAATAGATACAATCCAACAAAATACTTTTGCTCAAGGAAGTCAGTTCACTCAAACTAGTCCCTTTCTAGCCTAAACGTTCAGCTCCCAAAGACAGTTAGAAGATAATTGAAACGGTTAGGAATCTGTTAAGGAGAATAGTAAGGAATCATTTATGTATAAATGGGGACTCGGACGCTTTTACGAGAGGATCTCAGACACTATTTTACCTGTACTCACATACAAGAACAATATTTAAACCTAAATTTTAATATAAATGTTCGTCAAAATTAGTGATTTTCTTTAGCCTTGTAGAGCAATATGTCTTTTTCTAATTTAAATTTTTTTTCTAAAAATAACATTACACAAAATATATATATTATTTATTTTTATTTTTCCTTTTTCTTCGCCCTAGACAATACGTAAATAGTCGCACTGTAGGCCTGAAACGAAATTGTCTGTTGGGCGAACTGAAAATCGAGGGATAATGAGAAAATGATTTCGAGATTGGAGAAAGGTAGATTTAGTTTTCATATTTGACCATTTGATGCCTTGCCCCCTTTCCTCGGGCATACGTCAACCCTACTATAATTTTTCTGAAATATTTATTATAAATTTTTAATTTTAATATAAAATTATTGGATTTAAAATAAAAAATATATATTTATTTACAAATATTTTAACACATACTAAACAAGAGTGGATTTTAAAAGATATACGATTTTAAAATTCAGTCCCTATGGTATCCCGTGGGTCACCTTAACTCAAACTAATTCATCTTCAAATACATACATATTTAAATTAGTTAGTTTAATAGTAATGTATTAATAATAATGTATTAGTGAAATAATTTTATATTATTATTTAATAATAAATTATTGTTATGATAAATTATTGTTAGTATGACTTATAAGATATTTATTATAAAAGTCAATAAATTTATCCTATACAGTAGGTTGTGATTAGATAATAATATAAAATTATTTTATACTATTCATATATAACTTATTTTTTTTTTTGTTAATTTCATTCTTTTCTATTTTAAAAATTATACTATCTTGTGTAAATAAATAAGTGTACCCTACATTTTTTTATATATATATATATATATATATATATATATATATATATATTATAAAATAATATAAAAAATTTCAAACTTAAAACCTTAAGCATATTACTCAACCATCCTTCTAGATAAATGCTAGTGTTTTCTTGCATTTTAATATTAAGGATTTTATGATTTTAGTAAATGGAATAATATATTTATTTCCTTAAAAATATATTTATACTCATATTATCAACTTATAAATTACACTCAAAATATTTAATGCACTCACTAAAATCACAAGCATGTGTGTAAAGATTTAACTATTTAATATCGAGTCACAAAGAGAGACAAATTTACGGTAAGTGATTTTTATTCACATTAAAATGTAATAAAGTATAATACATGTTAATATTTAAAGAAAGGGAGTCAAAGTATCATATATATCATATATATATATATATATGATACGAGACTATTTATTTAGTGGAAACACTGGTATTCAATATTCAAATTATGTAAAAAAAATTTTTAATTAATAACAGCTGCACATCTACAAAATAAGATTAATTATTAGTCAAATAGGTAAGGTTAAATTTGTAAGAGACTAAAAACAGAGAAAGAGGAGTATAATTTTTTTTTTCAAAAAAAGAAGAAAATATAGTTTAACTCTCAAAAAGAAAATTATAATTTATCTATTAAGTAATAGGTTAAGAGAATATTTAACAAATTATTTTAAAAGAACAAAATTATTTTTCTTTTTGAGAAATTGATAAAAATAAGGCTTAAATATGTTTTAATTCTTATAAAATAGTAAATTTTAATCTTGGTCCTGCAATTTTTTTTATTTTTTATTTTTATAAATTTAAATTTTTTTTTGGTTCTGTAAAATGAGGAAATTTTAGTCATGTTATATATAGAATATTTTTCTTTAATTTTTATCTTTCTAAAATTCAAAATCATTATTTTTAGTTCCTAATATTCATTTTAGGTACTAGAAAAAAAATTTAGATATGTCATACATAATACTATAAATACTGGTAAGTATTATTTGAAATAATTATTTAACTTTCTGTTCTATTAAATATATAGACAGTTCACGAGTGTTATATAATATTAGAGATAAAAAAAATAATGATTTCAAACTTTATAAGATAAAAAACAGAATTTTTTTTAAAGAAATAAAAAACAAAACTTACTTATTTTATAGGAATTAAAAATATATTTAAAGATAATTACTTTAATAAGAAACATATTTCTGCGGGCACTAATTGTTTTCATTATATATAGTTGAAATCACCCTGACTAGATTTTCTCCCGAATCCATCATTTTTTGAGTTTAACCTAACTGCTTTGTTTTTTTTTTATTTTTTATACAAGATAGTTACGAAATCTTCATTGCTGAAAAAAGTCATTAATCTCCATCGAAAAAATCTTGATCTCATAATATACTTTATCTTACTCAATTCGAAATGATAACGTTAATTATCACGTAGAAACAAATTTGTTTCAAAAAATTTGTTTTTATGGATTTCATATAGATCTAGTTTGAACATATGAACTTGCTTGCAGCTGCGGTAGCGTTTTGGTCCCCAATATTACTTTACGTTTATTCCTTTACCTTAATAGTAACTGTCGGCAGAATCCTATACTTTGTTTAATTCTTTAACATATCAAACTTGTATACTTTTCTCTGAAATTCCTCTGACTTTCGTATTCATACATTTTAACCCTCTAAGTTCATGTCACGAATATCGAAGACGGGTTTAATTGATAAAATACACATAAAGCTACAATTTTGATAACTAGATATATATTTCTGTATCATACTGTAATTTTCATATCCATAAATTAATATAACCATCACAGTTCTTGAGAATCTAATTTACTTCTCATCATTCAAGAATAATTGTGGACTGTGGTGATACATAGCAGGTTAACAGGTCAAGACATTTTCTTAACTATAAGAATTGTGGTCATGCGTAGCATTTAAATATCCATTTAGTTCTTAAAAATTACCGTGTTTCTGATTTGTAGTTATTATTAAAATTTTATTCGCTTTTAGTTTCTAAAATTTATAAATTTATATTTTTTTAGTCTCTGAAAAGGGATTTATGAGAAAGTAAAAACACACTATTTTAAAAATATTGGGAACTAAAAATAAATAAAATTTTAATAAAGATTAAAACTATCGTAATATTTTTAGGAACAATATATATATTTAACTTAAAAAAATATAATAAGTTAATAAACTAAGAATTTTCCAATCCAATGGGTTGATGTAGTTGTTTAAAGCATCATTTCATTCATATGATTTAAGACAATTTATTCAGGGAGAAGTACTTATCTTTAATATTCGGAACTTCCAAAAATAATATTTGTTCGAGCCACGGTAATAGCAAATCAAAGCGAATTGAGGAGAAAAAAAAAACTAAATTTTATCTTTAAACTGACGTCACATTAAATGAATAAATTTTAAATTAAATAACCAATTCCTTTATTTTGTTATTTTATGTTACACTAATTGAATCATTAATTTTAAACTTATCTTTTTCAAAAGTAAATTAACATACTAAAAAGACTTACCTCATTATAAAACGGATAAATTGGCCGTTCCAATACATCCTTTTTAATGAGTTACCCTAGTTTCAAAATTGAGCTGCGAGGGGCATATTACTCATGAACACGAAATTAACTTTTTTCTTTTTTTTTTTCTCAAAAACAATTGTACTTGGTGCTGTTGATTTGTTGTTGTCAACATGAAGCACTGTTCAATTGGAATCGTGAGAGAGGAGAAAAGTAGTTGTACAACTTTTGGGGGGATGCAGCAATAATTGAAGAAGCAAACTTTTTATGTGTTGATGAAGGTGTCAAGCTAATGAGAGGGTGACCGTCACCAGCAGCATCTGCACCACTAGTCTACTTCTCTCATTAGATTCAAAAACATGAGTGAGACTATGCAATACTATGCTTTCCATTATTGAATTTGAAGTCATGTCCATTTCTTTGGAAAATATTTACTAGGCTGCTATACAATCATGGTCAAGGTTGGGTAAATGATGACCAAGTAGAGTTTTTTTTTTTTAATTTATATTTGTACTAAATTTCTAAGAGAAGTTTTCAAAATAGAAAAACTTTTGTTTTCTAGAATTAGTCAATACCAATTATAAGTTTTGACCTCAACTTATCTTGCTTTCTTAATATTAGAACTTATACGCAGTATTTAACCTAATTTTTTAAAGTTATTTTTAAGATGAATTAATCATAAAGCGGTCCAGATGGAGCAGTGAAAAGTCAATAGCTGTGGAAGTAAGTTACAATTTTAATTTTTTGTAATTTAGTATACAATTATTATATATATATAGGGGTTTTAAGTCATGATCAACGTCATATTTGTGAATTTTCTTCGTCACATCATCAAATGTGTTGAGACAAAAATGTCTCTGTTGACACATAAACACGGTCCACTTCACCCACCATGTTTCTATTCTTCTTCCCTCACAAAAACTAGTTGAAATCTGATGTTGTACAAAGTTGAATGTTGTGATATAATCTAAAAAGATTTTATTTTGACTTTTTTTTTAATTTTTTTTGTTGAGGTTGTTATTTGTGGCTTGAATCAACTTTATGATTTTGATAAATAAAATTAATGATTTAGTTATTATAAGTCATTAGTAATGAATGACTTAGGATAATTTTTTTTTTACCTATTATTATAGTATTCAATTCAGAAAACGTATAGGAAATTCAATCATTTAAAAGTAAAGTGGTAAGAGATAAAAATTCATTTTTGCAATTTCGTTTTTCCTTTTTATGTCGGAGATTATTTTTTTTATATATTTTGTATTTTGTATAGTTAAATTTTCTATGTCAAAGATATTTTTTATAATTGAGGTTTCAGGGTAATGAATACGACTTATTAAATAAGAAATGAAATGTATAAAAAAAATTATGATTTTCAATAAATTATAGTTAATAATAAAAGTGTTGAAAGGTGTTACTAATATTTCTTTTATAAAAAATTTTCTTGTAATTTATATTGGGATTGGTGTGATAAAAAAAACTTTTAATCTTGAAACACTTTATATCTAGGCATGATAATAAAATCAGAAACGGTGAATACTCATTCAATCGTACTCTTACTTCGACTTTGATAAGGAAAATTTGCTTTAACCAAAAGCAAGGAGTGGGTTCAAAGATATAACTCTCTCTACCTTCAAACTTGCCTTAATATGTATATTAGAAAAAAATTATTTTCATATTTTATTTTTTATAATAATTAAAATTAGTTTAAAATTGATTATTTTAATAGTTAACTAATTTGATTATAATGATAAATAAAATTAAAATTATGCATTTAACTAAAAATATAATTTAATTCTTAAGCTTTTCATTTTTAAGATATTTGTTATTTATTAATTGTAATATATTATTTAAATTAATGCATAGAGAAACTTAATATACAATTTATTTAAAAATACACAAGTATATTAAATTTTTAAAAAGTTATGACACGAGTTTCTCGCTGCTTTTTTCAAATTAAAAAAAAATCAATAGAATTATAAGTGTTTCTTTCTATATTTTTGTCTTTCCTAATTCATATTGAACTTTTATTTACATAGTTGGAAATTCAGTAAATTCAACAATTCAACCCCATCCCAAGCACGTCTTGTCTTTTGCGGGTACGAGGAGAGTCAAACTCACCCAACCTCGTCTCTTTACCATACCTTTAAGTGGTCCTAGTAGGGTACAATTGTTAAAACTTTGATAGAATTCACCTTATACAAAACATTATTGATAAAAATTCTTTTGTTGGCTTTATCATTGATAAAATCATTAATTATTTCATAAACTTGAGAACTAAAACAAGACTATTTTGAATAAGAAAAAGAAGAAATCATTAATTATTTCATAAACTTGAGAACTAAAACAAGACTATTTTGAATAAGAAAAAGAAGAGTTTTTGGATATAATCTATATATTAAAAATTTGAGATGAAATATAAATTACTCAAAGTTGATGAGAACAAAACTAATAAAGTTAAAAAAATAAAAAAGGACTTCCATAGAAATATGTCATTGAATTTATTTGTCGACAAAAGATATAATGACACAGTATAAATGTTCTACTAATATTAGTTATTAGAGTTGATAACTATTTCTAATAAACTAATAACAACTAACTAATATTTCTAGTAAACTAACTACTCTTGCACCCCTAGCAAGAGAATAAATGATATCACAACCATCACATTGACTTACAATAATGAAAATAGTATGCAGTTTTTTTTACAAACATCATCGGTATGAAACAAAACAAAAATGAAACCCAGATAACGAAGTGTTAGGGCATGGCCATGAAAAGAAAAAACAATATTAAGCTTGTCAAGTTGCATAAGGTTTTTGTTCCTCACTCCATCAAGTGAGATAGAAATTTCACAGCCAACTCTTATTCATGGAAACATTTCTATATGAGAGTTCAGAGAAAGACAAGGACGAAGCTCTGTCAAGAAGAGATTATAAGAAAACACGATAAATTCGTATATCGACACTGGGGCCGGGGTAGAGGAAATTGTGGCGAAACGGGCACAATGACTCAAATTTTGATTATGGCTCCGGTTTCGATACAGAGGATGATGAGTTAGAGTGGTCTAGTTTGGACTCAAAATCAGAGAGCACGTAATAATGGAAGCAAAAGGAGAAAAGGAAGTGAAAAATTGGTGACCACTAACAACTAGTACATGAATGACAAATGATGATTTTTTGCTAAGATCAAAGATATAAATTTTGTAGAAGAAAGACTCTGCTATCACTTTGGCAAAGCTATATTTTCCACTAGATACATTGTACAGGAGGTATATTCGCTTCCAAATGCACCCTAATTGGTCGTATAATTTCTGTAACTTGAGGAATAAATCCAAATTAGTTTTATCTTGTTCTTTAGCTTTGCATCCATGGCCATCATGTCCAAGCTTGCATGATGCATGAATGACATTTATTGTCACCGCAATGTCCTATTGGTGCTAGAATTCACATACAACATTATGTTCTTCTAGTGTTGTTCGATTTGGTCATGGATATCTTGTTGGATTTTTTTTGCTCTTAACTATGTGAACAAAAGTATAATACTCTCAAGCCCATTAGATCTCTCTTTGTAGAGGAGAAGGGGTTAGATTAGGAGGGTGAAAGAATGAATTTTCACAGGCAAAAGAGAGAATGGAAAGAGGGAGAGAAAGAAATAGAAGAGAAAGAGGGAGAGAAAGAAACTGTTCTATTTTCATCTTTGCATAGATGAGCACGACATCAAAATCATGTTATCTCATTCATTAACCATTGGATTGGGTTGGAACTTTGACATAAACTTCAACGCATACAGTTCTTCATCTTGACCATTTGGATCTTGATTTTGAGGTTAATGGTGTAAGAAATCATGCTCATACAGTAGCGCAATTTTGTGAGTTCTTCATTTTGTTATTCCTCATTTGTTACTCTCTATTTGCAAGCTTTATTACTTGATTGTGTTTGCTGGTTGTATGCACGAATTTGTACTCTTGATTGAACACTCTTGTACCCTTGTTTAATAATAGTGGATTGATTTCTTTGGTCCAAACGACCAATGATTTTTACCTCTCACATTGAGGGGGTTTTCCACATTAAAAATCTTGGTGTCTCTTGTGTAATTTTTATCATCATTACTACCATTTTTATTTATGATTACTCCTTATAAATTCTTGCAAGAAGGGGAATTTATATTTGCTGCGTTGTTGCCACATTGGTTATGTATTGTAGTTTTCCCTATCAAAGTGGTATCAAAACTCTTTGGTATAAAGGGTGTTCTACTTGCTTGAATAATGCAATTTAATACGAATAGAATGTTGAGTTTGAATGACACTAATTTTCACTTGTGGAAAGGAAAAATGAAAGATTTATTATTTGTGAAGAAAATGCATCTTCCTGTCTTTGTAACTCAAAAGCCATAATCAATGTCTGATGAAGAATGAGACTTTGAACATCAACTGGTACGTGGTTTTATTTGACATTTTGTGGATGATAATGTTTATAATCACATTGTAAGTGAGACACATGCTAGGACTTTGTGGGAGAAGATTGAATCTTTGTATGCCTCAAAGTGTGAGAACAACAAATTATTTTTATTGAATTCTATTGTGAGTTTGAAGTTCAAGGAAGGCACTTCCCTTTTAGATCACTTGAATGGGTTTTGAGGGATTCTTGATCAGATGTTAGGAATGAGCATCAAGTTTAAAGATGAGATTTTGGAATTGTTACTTTTGAATTCTCTGCCTGAGTCTTAGGAGACTTTTAAGGTCTCTATCACAAATTCAGCCCTTAATGGTGTTCTCTCTTTACAAATGACAAAGGGTAGTGTTCTCAACAAGGACATGAGAAGGAAGGCACAAGGTTCTTCATCTCGCTCTTAGGTGCTTGTCATTGAAAATAAGGGGTGAAGTCAAAAAAAGAGAAGAAGAGGAAGAGAAAAGAGCAAAAGTAAGTCCAAGTCCAAGTACAAGAATGTAGAGTGTCACTATTATCATAGAACAGGTCATATACAAAAGCATTGTTTCTTATGGAAAAAGGAGAACAAAGGCAAAAATGACAAGTCAAAAGAGAAGGACTATGATGATGATGATTGTGTCACTACTGCTATAGGTGATGATTTTGTTATTCTTCGAGACTTCGAGTCGATTAATTTTGTATTCGATGAGAGCATGTGAATTATTGATACTGGTGCTACATTGCATGTTACACCAAGGAAGGAGTTCTTTACATCTTACACCTCAGGTGATTTTTTGGAGTGTTGGAGATGGGTAATAATGGTGTGTATAAGGTGATTGGTGTTGGTGATATTTGCTTGCAAACCAATATGAGAGTGTAGTTGTGATTTAAAAGAGTCAAACATGCTCTAGATATTTGCTTTAACTTGATATATGTTCATATTCTTGATGGTGGTGGTTATGATAATCACTTTGGTTATGGAAAATGAAAACTCATCAAAGGTAACTTGGTTGTGGCTAGAGGGGAGAAAATTTCTAAACTGTATTGGACAAAAGCTTTGGTTTCTAAAGATAGTGTGAATGCCATGGATATGGAGACATCTTTGTGGCATCGAAGGCTTAGTCATATAAGTGAAAAAGTGCTTAATTGTTTAGACAAAAAAGGATATGCTTCGGGATTAAAGAATGTAGAGTTGGAGAAGTGCTCTCATTGCATGGCTAGTAAACAGACTAAAGTATCCTTTAAGAAGCATCCTCCCTCAAGGAAGTTAGAGTTGCTAGAATTGGTGCATTCTAATGTTTGTGCCCCATTGAAGGTAAAGTCATTTAGTGGTGCACTTTATTTTATTACCTTTATTGATGATTGTTCCAGGAAGCTTTAGGTTTATACTTTGAAGACAAAAGACCAAGTGTTGGAGAAGTTCAAACAATTCCAGGCTTTGGTTGAGAGACAATCAGGAAAGAAGGTGAAATGTATTCGTTTCGACAATGGTGGTGAGTATTGTGGACCCTTTGATGTATATTCCAAGCAACAGGGTATCAGACATGAAAAAACTCCTCCTAAAACTCCTCAATTGAATGGCTTAGAAGAAAGGATGAACATGACATAGATTGAGAGTGTTAGGTACATGCTTTCTGAAGCTAAGCTGCCTAAGCATTTCTAGGATGAGGCAATTTACACAGTAGTGCATGTTATTAATCTCAGTCCTGTAGTTGATTTGAATAATAAGGTGTCAAACAAGATTTGGTTAGGCAAAGATGTCAAGTATGATCATTTGTGAGTCTTCGGTTGCAAGGCCTTTGTGCATGTTCCAAAGGATAAAATATCCAAGTTGGATATGAAGACTAGGCAATGTATCTTCATTGGGTATGGTCAGGATGAGTATGGTTACAAGTTGTATGATCCTGTTAAGAAGAAACTTGTCAGAAGTCGTGATGTGCAATTTATGGAAGACTAAACCATTGAAGACATAGATAAGGTAAAGAAGACTACACTTGAGAAAGATAATAGTTTGTTTGAAATTGACCCAATTCGGATGCTTGTACATGATTTGAATACTTTTGAGAATAATCTTAAGAATGGTGAGCAACATGATTATGTTGGTGATCAATAACTTGGAGAAGTTTTTGATGTTCTTCTTGATAATGATGCTAAAGATGTACAAGAGATGTCACGAGATGAGAATCCAGGTGATGCTCTTGAACTACCTCTAGTTCAACTCAGGAAGTCTAATAGGCAGAGACAATCATCTACAAGGTATTCTTCTGATGAATATGTGACCTTGACAGATGGAGAAGAACCTAAGTGTTACCAAGAGGCCATGAAAAGTGAAGAGTGGCAAAAGTGGTTGGATGCAATGCAAGATGAAATAAAGTCTTTGTATGATAATCACACTTATGATTTGGTGAAGTTGCCTAAAAGCAAGAAGGTCTTGGAAAATAGGTTGATTTATAGGGTAAAGCAAGAGAGTAATTCAACATTTCCAAGGTATAAAGTCAGATTAGTAGGGAAAGACTTCAGGCAGAAAAAAGGTGTTGACTTCAATGAGATTTTCTTCTTTCCTATGGTGAAGATGTCATCTATCAAAATTGTGTTGAGTTTAGTTGTAATTTTTTATTAGAAGGTTGAGTAGATGGATGTAAAAACAATTTTCCTTTATGGTGATTTGGAGGAAGAGATATGCATGAAAAAAACCTGATGGTTTACACGTTAGTGGAAAGGGAGACTGTGTATGTAGGCTCAGAAAGAGCTTGTATGGTTTGAAGTAGGCTCCAAGACAATGGTACAAGAAGTTTGAGTCTATTATGTCTGAGCAAGGCTACAAGAAGACTACCTTTGATCATTGTGTCTTTGTTAGAAATTTTTTTGATGATGACTTTATTATCCTACTATTATATGTTAATGACATGCTTATTGTTGGGAAAAGTATTTCCAAAATTGATAGGTTGAAGAAGCAATTGAGCGAGTCATTTTCTATGAAAGACATAAGAGCTGCTAAATAGATTCTTGGTATAAGAATCATTCGTGATAGACAAGCAAATAAACTTTGGTTGTTATAGGAACATTATGTTAAAAGGGTGTTGTAGGAATTCCATTTGGAAAATGCTAAAGCAGTAAGTATCTTGTTACTCATTTTATACTAAGTTCTAGACATAGTCCTTCAAATGAAGCTGATAAACTAATATGAGCAGAGTTCCTTATGCATCTGTAGTGGGTAGTTTGTTGTATGCAATGGTATGTACAAGACCAGATATTGCACATGTCGTTGGTACTGTTAGTAGATTTTTGTCTAATCCAAGTAGAGAGCACTAAAATGCTGTGAAAAGGATCTTGAGGTATGTTGATGGTACTAATGATTTGAGGCTTTTTCTGGAGGTGATAAGTCTACTTTGGTGGGAAACTCAAACTCAGATATGGCTGGAGGCATTGATTCTAGAAAGTCCACATTGGGCTATTTAATTAAGTTTTTACGGGGAGTTGTAGCTTGGCAATCTAAAATGCAGAAGTGTGTTGCTTTATCGACTATCGAGGTGGAGTTAGTTGCAATTACAAAAGCATTCAAGGAGTTACTTTGGGTGAAGAAATTCTTGCAAGAGCTTAGTTTTGTTTAGGACAAGTACTTGTTATTTTGTGATAGTTAGAATGCAATTCATTTTGGTAAGAATTCAACTTTTCATTCTAGGTCCAAGCATATTGATGTGAGGTATCATTGGATACGTGATGCTTTGGATGCTAAGCTGTTGGAGTTGATTAAAGTTCATATTGATGATAATGGTGCTGATATGATGACCAAGACGTTATCAAGAGGGAAGTTTGAAGCTTGTTGTGAGATCACTAGAGTAACAATCATCTCCACATAGTTGTGATAGGGAGATATGTTGGGTTCTTTTTGGGCTCCCAACTATGTGGACAAAAGCCCAACACCCTCAAGCCCATTAGGTCTCTCTTAGTAGAAGAGAAGGGGTCAGATTAGGAGGGTGAAAGCGTGAATTTTCGTATCCAAAAAGAGAAGAGAAAGAGGGAGAGAAAGAATGTGTTCTGTTTTTATCTCTGCACATATAAGCATGACGTCTGAATCGTGATATCTCCTTCGTTAACCGTTGGATCAGGCTAGAACTTTGACAGCAGGTTCAAGAGACATAGTTCTTCATCTTGATTGTTTAGATCTTGGTTTAGATGTCTATGGTGTGAGAAATTATGCTTGTACAGTAGCATGATTTTGTGAGTTTTTCACTTTTTTGTTCCTCATTTCTTGCTCTCCATTTGCAAACTTTGTTGCTTGATTGTGTTGGCTGGTTGTATCCACGAATTTGTACTCTTGATTGAACATTATTGTACCCTTGCTTGAACATTATTGTACCCTTGCTTGATAATAGTGAATTGATTTCTTTGGTCTAGACGACCCGTGGGTTTTACCTCTTACATTGAGAGGATTTTCTACGTTAAAAATCTTGATGTCTCTTATGTAATTTTTATCATTATTACTGCCATTTTTATTTATGATTACTCCTTATAGATTCTTGCAAGAAGGGAAAATTATATCCATTGCATTGTTGTCACATTGGTTGTGTATTGTTGTTTTTCCCTATCATATCTTTCATTTCTTTTGTAACATCATTTATAATGTTACTATTTATTATTTATCAATTCTCAATCTTCTTCTTACCATCATTGATTTTTCAATGCTATTGCTCTTGGCATCCTTAGTACCATATGTAGAAGTAGTGAACTTGTTATTGTAGGGCTTAGTGACAAATTAAAAAATATTGTTGGATAAATAGCATGGAATCCAAGATAATGGTAAATTGGATTTTCAAAAGGTCAACCTAAAAACTTTTCTTTAACCTTCAAAACAAAAATCTCTTCAAAAAGATAGACATAATTGATTTTAGTCTTGTGATGTATAGAGTATGATCAATGCGAATATAATGCTTCATATATGATGCTAAAATGATTAAACCATAAAAGATACAATAATCATAAAGCAAATATGCCAAACTTACAAATATAAAGTGATAAATGGTAGAGAGATATGATATTATGATTTTTATCTTGGTTTGATCTCCATGTAACCTACATCCACTCCTGAACAAAACCTTTGGAGATTTTTCACTAGCTTGCAAAATCTTTACCAATACACCACAATCGAGATAATTCTTGACCTACCAAAGTTCTCTTGATACCTTCAAGAAAAATATGATCACTTGAAGAACCCTTCTATGTAACTTTTTGAGAAAACTTTTTCTCAAAAACTATAAAACCAATAATGCAAGAAAGATATCACCTTAATTTGTGATAAACAGACATCTTGTGATATTGCTATTTCTTTTCTTTGACTCAAGAGAGAAGGAATCCTTCTGATCCTTTTGAAAAACTTGTTAATCCTTTGTTTAAAAACTCTCTTTCTGAATTTCATATCTCTTTCTTATGTTTGTGAATAATAAAATATACTTTTTATATCATATGTGAACTTGGGTTAAAGATAGTTTGTTTTTCTTTTAAGCTCTATAACTATTGTAATTGATTATTGCTTCAAGTAATCAATTAAACTGTTCAATAGAACACATAAGTTTAAACTAAAACCAATGTAATTGGTTAATATGTCAAGTAATCGATTATTATCGAATGAATAACCTTTTATCAAACCATTATATAAGTGATTTGTAATCGATTACCTTTAGTAGTTATCAATTACTATCAAATATATTACTTTTTGCTAAACAAGTTACTAAGGTATGTATCAATTATCATTAATGGTAATCAATTACCTTGTTTCATAAACTACTTATCGAAATTGGGACAATATAACATATTGTAAAGATCAAATATAACTAATTTTAACCAACTTGTTAGGAAGATAACTTGATTTAATGAATGACTTAATGATAACTTATTATGCACTTGATTCATTTTATCTTTGAAAACAAATATTTTTACTAGTTAATCTTCATTAAGTTCTAATGCTCATTAGATTTATTCTAACTTTGCCAACTAAGATTCTAAGAATTAATAAAGCTAAGACTCACGACACAACAACAATTAAACTAAAACAAAAAATTAGAACTCACCATCACAACAAGTTTAAAGCTTCACCAAAACTGTCATAAAAACTAATAAACCAAATTTTTAAGTTTTTCCTCATCATCCCCTTGCTTGTTTAAGTTTATAAGTATAGGACTTACCTTTCTTCACAGACTCCTAAGACACAATAGCAATGATCTCATCAATGTTCCGCTCATGGTTTTCAATGTTATAAAAGGTATTTAGAATCTCAAATTGAGAAAGTAGTGACTCCAAAATCTTCAAAATCATGTAACTATCAATCTCTAGTTTCACGGACTTTAGTTTGTTACAATAATCCACCATCTTCAACATATGCTCATAAACACTATTAACACCATCATACATGGAGATACTGAATAAGAAGAAATAATGACATTTCCAAGCCATGTCAAAAGTCCTAAACAGTTTGCCATCAAACTATAGAAAAGTTTTAGCACAACAATTCTTTGGAATACTCTGTTTGGTGGATATTTTTCCATGGTGTACTTTGTCGCCATCAAACACACTTTATTTGAGAGATCTCTCTATCACGAAACATCTTTTGAGTAGTAGTAGATTCAACAATAAGAATTAGAGACTCTCCTTCCCTCAAAGCTAAGTCAATATTGGCAATGACTAAGTATAATTTGGCCTTTTCTTTCGCACTTCATAGTCACATTCAAAGTTATCATAGAAGTAGGAATAGTAACCAGTGGAGAAACAACAAAATTGTTTTAATATGCATAAAACAATATGCCTAGCATACAAAATTTCTCATGCACCATGATCTCTCCTAAGGGTCATAAATAAAAAATATAACAAAAATACAATGTATAAACTCAGGTCACAAAAATCCCAACATCAATATGATACTAGAACAAATATAAGAGTTAAAAGATTAAAATAAATTTTTATAATAAGATAAAAGAAAAAAATAATTTATCCATATTAATAATCTAAAAATTAATTTAATAATTCGATAATGTTAATCATAAAAATCCAACAAATAATAAATAAATGATTTTTTTATTAAAAATCAAAAGAATAATATATTAGTAATACTAACATTATACTTTTCTATTTTTTATTAATTAATGATTATTCTAAAGATATATTTTAAAACAAAATGTTAAACAAATATATTAAATATATTGATTAAAAACACTAATATTTAGTTAAAAATTATATTTATTATACTGAAAATATAAACTGAATATATATTTTTAAGCAATTAGACTAATTTAATATATTTTAATCTAATAATTTTTTTATAAAGGATAAAATTTATTATATAAAAAATGCATAAGTAATTTAACATTTTTTTTAGGTAAATGGAATAATTAATAGTATATATTTAATTTTTATGAATTAGTGCATTAAGACATTTGTTAACAAGAACTGAAAAAAATCATTTATCATAAATATATAAGTCTCTAACCCCTCATTTAACTTGAGGAAATATTGATAATAGTGTATTTGATTATCCATTTCAGTTAGTTTATAATTCATTTGATCAATTTTTAGTCTTGTTTAACTAAAATAAATATATTTGGTAAATGAATTTGTCTTACTACCTTATGATGCTTTTAAATATTATTTAAAGTAACATTTATATTTATAACATTACTTTTTACCCTCAAAATTTTAATAAAATTCTTCATTTACTTTCTTCCTTTAATATTTCACTATTTATTTGAATTATGACACTACTTCTTTTATATTTTAATAAAATTATTTGATATCTAAGCAGAAATTATAAGAAAAAATAAATAAATAAAAATTCTAAAACTGTACTTATACATAAGAATGTATTAACTTTTATAACATAAAATTTGAATTTATATTAAAAAATATTATATACATATCATTTTATGTGAATTATATTTATCATTTAAATTAATAGTTATTAAATAATTATAATTCAATAAGTTAACTTAATACCATTTCAATTTCTAATTTTATTACAACTTCATCCTTAGTCCTTACTCTTATTACTCTTATTTAATCATTACATTAAAAAAATAAATGTAATTCTAATATGTCTTTGAGTAACTTGAATGTGTATCTATCTATATATATACATATTACACCAAATACGTTGTAATGATTACAATTATTATTTCATTCAAGGTCAAAATGGGTCCCTCGTATATATGAGATATGTATCAAGCATTAAACAAGGTATGGCTATTCGAATTCGACACTGTATTCTGTCCATGAACCTGATGTATTATAATGTATATCAAGTTTAAGGACACAAGGCAAGGCAGATTGTGAACAAACTCAGTTAGCAAAAGGCAAGGCTGTCGGGTGCGTGGGCTTGGGACACTATTCTGCATAATGTGTCCGTTTGCACACCCTCGTGTGATGAACATCAATTATGGCTTTTGTCTGCTGCAATCATGCAAAGAAAAAATAACACAATCTATCTATGATCCCTTCAATATATCATTATCATCAGCCACTGGCATAGGCTATGGTTGATATATTTCCTTCTCACTCGATGGACCCGCAATATGCACAGGTTGTTACACTGTATTGACCTTTGACACCCTCAAAAGACCACAGAATTATTTATATATGTGGGAACTGAAGCTTTATTATAGATTTTTGCATTAATTGCCTTCAATCAAACAATGTGGGAACAAATACCTTATGTATAGGTCGTTCCTTTATTTCATTGGACAATATGTGAAGTTTAGGCCATTTTGGTCCCTAATGATGGAGCATGATGTTGCGTACCTATCAAAGAATGCTTCTAATGATACATGTATCAAATGTTTTAGATCGAGCAATATATTACTTTAACCCATATACTATTTTTTTTTTATCAATTTAGTTTTTAACATTTTAAATTTTCATTTGTTTATAAGTTTAATTTATATATATATATATATTCAGTATACAAAATTTTACATTATCAACCAATAAAAAATTATAATAAATATAATTTTTAAAGTAATTATTATAAAAATAAATAAATTTTTACTATATGATCATTTATCACTAAATATTAATTTATATAAAGTGAATATGTTATTTTATCTTATTTCATGATCTCCATCTAAAGATTAGCATTAACTTTCAACTAGCTAACTAACTAATTCACATAAATATGTTTCTTCCACTTCTTAGGTCTAATGAGCCTCTCTATTTAAATTAGTATTTAAAATTTTAAAAAAATATTAGTAACATCCTCCCTAACATTTTTTTTCTAATATTTTTTTATTATTGTCCACCTTCTTTCCTACCTCCATCAACGAGTCTTTCTTTATTTTAAGTTAGTATTTAAATTTTTTTTGAAGAATGTTAACAATATTCTCTTTCTGATACTTTCTCTGTTGTTAATTACAATTTATTAGAAAACATAAATTTTGGTGAATTATATTTCTAAATTAAGAGAATCAAGTGAGACTCAATAAAATTTCGACAAATATAAAAAAAAAATATTAGAAAGATAGTATTAGAGAAAACGTTGGTAACACTTTTTAAACTTTTTTAAAAGTAAAATCCTCCCAAATAACTTCTAAAATATAGATTTCGGACTTTAGTTTATTAAAAAGGAAATAATTATATTTCCAAGAGGTTAACCCTCTGTATGCCTATACCCTTCTTAATTTAAAAATGATACTCAATTCTTGAAAATCCCTACTTTTTAAAGATATATGATATGATCCGTATAAATATATATATATATATATAAAATTTATAATAATAATTATTAAATGTTAATAAGTGTCTGAGTAGTATCGGACTTAAATCTCTTAAGTAAGATTTATCTTCACTCTTGCGGATAAAAGAGAATATGATTGGAATGAGAAATTCTACTAAAAATGGTTAACAAATTTTTTAATAAAAATTAATTATTGATAAAGGCAGTAAATATTTCGCACCTAAAAAATAGATAAACGTAATATATAAAATAAGAAAGATAGGTGAAAATTTTCGGATTTAAATGTAATTATGAGATATCGATGTAATTATCCCTCAAAATGGCTACTTTCTTTTAAAAGAACTTTTATAAAATTATACTGGCTTAACTTATTCTATTAAAAGAAGAAAAATCTGAGAAAAAGTTAGGCCAACCCCCTACATCTTTTCAGAAACCAAAGTCTAACTATTCAGTTGGAATTTGACCCAAGGAATTCTTTGTAGCACAAACTAAGCAACCCTCCTCCCCTTTTGTATTGAATGTTCCCCTAAATTTAAGCATCTTGCACAATGCTATCTTTCCCTTTACTAGATGTTTTCTTTTAACCAATATATTTAAAATCTCGTTCCATTAAATTCCTCATGCTAAGGATCACAATCTAATTTCACAATCGTCAGCCTTATGGATACTCTATGGTGTACTTCAAACTCACTATAGACTCAGCGGATTACTTCAACAACATAATGAAAGAGAAAGTGAGAACATTTACTTTAGTAGGTGTTATTAAATTCACTTACAGGTTTTGTCAATGACGGTGCAGCCAATAAAGACGTCATTGACGATTTAATTGGGAGAGACTTAAATGGGCATGATCAAGATGGAACGAGCATCATTTACTTTACTTTTTTTACTTTTTTGTTGAACGTGGGGACAATATGCCATAGATGTAGAATCTGTTGACAATGGTGTGGAGGAAACCAAATACTAGTGTCATTGTAGGTAGGCAATGCAAATAATGAACCAACAATATAAATCGTTACAATAAAGCCTTAAACCCAAATTCAGGAAATTGCTAAAGGTAAATGCAAGTTTTTGTAACATACACTACAGGAGAGTGATTGTTTTAAAAGAGAATTACAAAGGTAGAGATAGAATAAGCGCATTGTTTTTGAATTTACTATTCAACAACATGATGAGTATAGATTGTTTGTTTTGTTTCCTTGGATAGGTTGTGTTTAGTCAATACAAATTATTTTATATAAATTAAATTTATTTATGGTTAAAATTATAACTTAATAAAATTTATTTATTTCTTTTATTTTTTAGGAAGTATATTTTGTTTTCAATTAAATTTGTTTTGTAATTAGTGTTTGATGAAGCATGATTTTATAAGAGCAATGGTGTGATGATGTAGAGTGAGAGGCTAGACTGAAAATGCAAAAAATAATATTCTCAAGTGAATCGTGAAAAAATGTTGGTGTAAGCCCAAATAGTCAACACTTTATGATTCACTTTTGTATCTTGTTTTCTTTGTTAATAATATGAGACATTCCATTATTATGTGTATTTGAACATAATAATGTTCGCATAATAATTTATTTGATACTATTCGTAACGACCCGTTATTATTACATGACACCTTACAACATAATTGTAGAATATTTTATTTCAATTTTAATTTAACTCTTTGTTAATTTCTTTATGAATATATATATATTTGCGTTTTAAAATTAATTGTCAATATAAATCAATTACAACTCAAAACTTTTGAGTGAAAAGAAACACATTATTAAATATGTGAAAACATAATATAAACGAGTAAACAAAAATGAGTCTAGAGGCATTATGACCCTTATACAAAAATTCATCTAAGTATCTGGAAGTCAATAAATGTGTACCAACATCAAGTGTACCATCAAGCAAATACATATAGAAGGGAGAAGGATCTATATATAATACAAACTCCCTAAGCTAGTCATGACTAAATAATCTAATCAACTATTATTAGAAAGTCCTTATAAGGATCTTCCTTTCTTTTTAGGAGGAGTGGGAGGGGGTAGGAAAGTTATATGTGAAAGGTAGCACACATATCACCCCACAAAAGCCACTATAGTTAGACTAATCTACATGTCGACTTGCAAAAACTCGAGGTAGTGTCAACCAAAGTCATCTAGAAGAAATCTTAACTGCATCATCACATTTCTTGTAGTTGATAACAAAGAATCCACAACTTGTACATAAACAATGAGGGACACCTCCTATATATCGAACTTGTAACGTAGTTATAATCCTTGAACCAATGGAATCTAAAAAAGATTTCTTAAATGAATTGAGCTTCAACCATCTACTCTTGTGAATGCGTACAACACAATGATCATAATCACACACATACACACAAACATACAAATATACCTGCAAGGATAAGCTCACACAAATAACGATAAGCATCAAAGTATTTTCCATATATTTCAAAACCAAGCATAACTATTATAACCAGTAATATATAACCAAAAATTACAAAAAAGTCAATATCCATCTAATAACGTCGTAAAAGATACTAATCCAATGGAATCTAAAAAGGATTTCTCAAAAGAATTGAACTTCAGCCATCTGCTCTTGCGAATACGTACATCACAATCATCACAATTATACACATACACACAAACACACAAACACACATGCAAGGGTAAGCTCACACAAATAAAGTACCAATGTATTTTTCATATATTTCAAAACAAAGCATAACTATTATAACCAACAACATATAACCAAAAATTACAAACAAGTCAATATCCATCAACAAACATGTATACACAAGTATGACCGTAAATTTATCATGCAACATATGCAGACTCAACTTCATAGAGATTTATGACATTTTGAGCCATCAGTACAAACATGTCCCTTAATATAGTTTAATAACAATAATGGACCTCGCAGATCCAAAGGGTGGCACATGCCATAAACCATTAGAGGACACAAAAAACCTGATCTACAGAAATAATATAATGGTTTGTCAAGATAGACATATGTGAGTTATGACTTACTGTGGCACAAGGTTTACAACAACTTAACTTGGTCTACAATGCAAGATTGACCTGTCTATCTATCCTGAATGTCCACCACAACTATCCCACAAACTTTTCCAGCACTAGGTTGAGGGTTTCACAAAACAACCCTAATTTATGTGCTTACTTGCAACACAACATGATGTCTATTGTCATCTACCTCAATCCTGGATTCATGCATAAATGCATACATCTATCATTATACATAACACAATCACTATGTTCAACAAGTGTCATCACTTAGACCTTCATCCTATAGATTAGACATAGCAACTCCATGTCTATCACCACACCATGGCCCTCCATGAGGTACTAAGCAAAAATACCACCTTTTGATATAAGGCATTCTCTAAAAAAAATCTTAAAAGAGTTTTCTAGCAATAGACTTTTTCTAATATCCAACATTTTTCACCACAAACAAAAACATTTTATGTAATTGTTTAATTAATTCCATTTACAAATTTTAATTATTTTCTCCCTTAAATTAGAATTTCAATAATAAATTATCAAAATACCCTTAATTTTTCTTCAAACTTACTTTAACTATACAAATTTCTAAACTATTTCAAATCGAATTATTTTAACTTAAAATTTTATCAAAGATAACTAATCCCACCGTATACTTATGAAATTGTTCCTGGAAATTTTCTTAATCATTGTATATAAAATTACACTTTTAACCATCTATTTATTTAATTTCTTAAACTAATTGAAAATTATCGAATATCAAAATGTCTTAATTATGAAAATTTGTATTTAATTCAATGAAAATATCTAATTTTAAGTTGGAAAATAATTTTGTTGAACTTAGAGAACCAATTTGTACCTTTTTAGTTTTTCTTATTAAAATAACTATTATTAATTAGTTCTTTGTCAAATTTAAAATAAAATTAAATACTTATTTTCTTTAGAATTAACTTTAAAGTAATCTGTTAATAATTACTAAAATGTGAAATTACAATTACAAAGTTATCCTCAATAGAATTTATTTTGAATTTTTATGTTACATATGTCACTCTTTTGTTTACTTTTAGTATACTAACTTCATAATATTCATTTTAAATTATAAAAAAATAATTTAATTAAAGAACCAAACTTCATCATTCATAATGAGGTAAAATAAGATTAGTGTGCCACTATTTTAATTTTTCTCCCGTTGTTCTAATTTATTTCAATTTTTCTAATAAACTTTTTTTCAAAATCAATTAAACAGTATAGTATATGGTAGACAAATGAGAGTCTAAAACCGCCGATACTTCTTCAAAAACTGTCTCAATATTTATTGGATATATGCAGAGTGTTTAGACATTATTTAAGGTCATTTATTTAGTATTAATTCATAAAATTGATTATAACATTTAATGTCATTTATTTAGTATTAATTCACAAAATTGATTTCTAATCAATTTTGGTGGCAAGCTCAAATCTTTCAACACTACATTAGTTCATAATAATGTAGATTTTCTTTAAAATTTTGTGACACTCAAATGCTACAAATATAAGGCATATTCATCAATCTTTCAACAAAATACTTTCATAAAAAATTTAATAATTATAAAAATTAAAATAAAATAGAAAATGAAATATATTTTAGCAGCAATACATCTGTCACATATTATATATTTTCCATGGATTCAACCACCAATAACAACTAAACAACGTGAAAATATGTTAAAAGATTTTCAACAAATATTAAATGTGGGTCATTTTCATGATCAACAACACCAACAAGCTAAGCAAGTTCATACTATAAAATTTTCAATATATTATACTCATAAAAATAGTGTTTTTAATCTATCAAAATGATGAAAAATAGCAAGAGTTTCCCTTACTCAAAAAGATGCTAAAATGCGAGCTTGAATAAGTAGATAATGGAGGAAATTTAGCCTCTTGAACAAGACACTTGAACCACCACTAAATTAAATAAACAACATAAAGACCAAGAAACAAAAATATATAATGGTTAGGAGATGGAGGGAGTTTGAGTCAAGTGGAGAAAAAAGATAATGGAATAGAAATGATCTTACCAATTTTTGAAAAGAACTTTGGAGAAGAATAGAAAAAGGAGACGTGAGGAGTAGGAAGATGGGAGTGGGCTTTGGTTACAATTCAAGGGAGAGGAAAGATGTAAGGAACATGACAAATTAATTTCATTTAATAAAATGTTTGGGTTCCAAATTTGTATTTAATTTTTGAAATAAAATGATTACATTTTAGACCATAACTCATTGTAATTGATGGAAGGAAGGTAAGAGAGAGAAAGTACTTGTGTGAATTGATACAAGTTATTGAAGATTAGGTAGAATAGATGAAGAAAAATTAAAGTTTTTGCAAGTTTTATTTTAAATTATGAAAATTGGACCCATCACAATCAAGTTGAAAAGACTTTTGAAAAATCGGGAGTTCTAGCCTAGAACATTAGTTAGCCTTTCCTTCATGGTTTGAAAGGTTTTCTCTTGGGGGTCTCCACACTTAAACTCCACGTCCTTTTTTATTATTTCATTTAAAGGGATAGTAATGATGTTGAAGTCCTTGACAAAACGTATGTTGAAGCTTACCAACCCTTGAAAACTTTCACATCACTAGCTCAAATGGCATGACAAAGTGTTTAGGGCACTCATTAGCCCAAATGGCATGACAAGTCATTCATACAGACAAACTTGGTCTTGAAGATGGCCTTCTTTTCATCACCTTCACACATGCGGATTTGGTGATATCCGCTACGAAAGTCTATTTTTGAAAATATAGATGCACCACACAATTCCTCGAGTAGATTGTCCAAATGGAGAATGAAGTGCTTATATCTTACAATGATAACATTTATTAGACAACAGTCCATAAACATTCTCCAAGAGTCGTCCTTCTTTGGAACCATGATCATAGGCACAACAAATGGGATTTTGCTCTCCCTAACCCAACCTTTTCCATGAGCTTTCCCACCTGTTGTTAAATTTCCTCACTTTCCTCAAGGTTAGCTTTGCTCTATTTGGCAAGGTAGCTCCCATAGTGAAATCATTTTGGTGCTCTATCCCTTTGATAGGTGGTGATCCATGTAGAATTTCCTAGAAAGAGTTCTTGGAAGCTTTCTAACATCTTTGTAAAACCTGTAGGTAAGTCAAAAAGTTATGCAAACAAATGGAAGCACATGTTAATAGGTAACAAGTAAAGTGGTTCCTTCTTTGCTAACAACATTTTCTTCACAACTCCCTTACTCACATTCAACCCTTGCTTGCCTATTGCATTTTCTTTTTATTCATTTTTTTGCTTTGGTGCTTAGAGTCCTTTAGATGCAATTCGTCCTTTGGACGCACAGTCCATTTGGACGCTTTGTCCTCCATTTATTTCACTTTTTTACTCTTTTCTCTATTTTTTTCTTTTTCTCTCCTCAACTTCATTTTAGCTCGATCTTCTTTCACCTCTTTAAGTGACAGAGGCTTGAGGATAAGCTTCTGACCTCTATGGATGAACGTGATTTGTTGGTAACCTTGTCATGGATTACCTTGCGATCATACTGCCAAGGCCTTCCAAGTAGGATGTGAGATACTTCCATGGGTACCACATCACAAACTACCTCATCTTTGTAGCATCCCACTATAAAAGCCAAGGATACTTTCTTTGCAATTGCTATCTCTCCCTTACTATTCAATAATTTGTATGGCTTAGGATGAGCCAAGGTAGGTGACACTATCTTAAAATTGGACCGTCTTGAAATCAAACGAAAAGAAGAACTTGACCCTAGCCGCGACCTGCCGGTAGAACCAAAGTTATCCGAAGTGCAACCCTAACCGCGACCTGCCGGCAGAACCAACACTATAAGGTTACCCAAGTAATTGTCACGTCTTGGTTCACCTCTTCTTCTCCTTTCATTTTTATTATATCTTCCACTTGAATACTCCTCTTCTTCTTCCTCATCACCATGTCGACTAGTAGGACTCTTATACTTGGTTATAGATTATAAATCATCCATCCTTGCATTTAGAGTCTTGAATTGTTCTTGAACAGCCTTGATGAATAATTTGATATCAACATTTCGTTCTCCTTCGCTACTCATGATTAAAATACTGCAAAATCAAGTTAGAAAAAAAAAATCCTCACACAACACTCCCTCACGTGTTTACGCTCGAATTATGTTGTAATCACTCGTGTATCACTCAATTTGGCTTTTTATTTTGTTTCACCACTCTTGCCTTTTACCACTCAACTTTTCCGAGCTCTTAAATAAGAACCTTTAAGAATGATGGTACACAGCAAGAAACAATAAAGATTTGGTAATTTGATAACTTTAGAGAACAAGAATTAGCAAGAAACAAGGAATTCTAGATTGTTTGACACGTACAATGAAAGTAGTGTAGATGCAAGGGGGGAAATATGACAAAAATTCAAAATTTTGTGTTTAGTTTTTTTTTTTCAATATGCAAGGCAAAATAACAAATTGACTACTAGCCCTTCTTGTTTTTGCTCTTTTTTTTTCACCTTTCTCTTTCGTTCTTTATTTTTTTGTGATTTTTTTTTATTGAAGAGAACAAAACACAATGAGGCAAAAGGAAGGATGACAAACTTAATGACTTAAACAAATGGATATGAATGGACACGAATAATTAAAATAAATAAGGATGACAAAGTACGGGAAATATCAAAAGAACTAACAATTTTTTTTTTAATAAATTGAAAAAAATAGAGACACAAAGGATAGAGAACACCTGATTTCAAGAGCCGAAGCTCTGATACCAAATGACACGATCTTAAAATTGGACCGTCTTGAAATCAGATGAAAAGAGGAACTTGACCCTAGCCGCGACCTACCGGTAGAACCAAAGTTATCAGAAGTGCGACCCTAACCGCGACCTGCCGGCAGAACCAACACTATAAAAGTTCTTTAACCTAAGAACCAAAGGAAAAGTGCTCACAAATAAACATGAATATTATTCAAATTATAAATTCTCCCCTGCTTGATGGTTACAAGAGTTTATTTATATGCTTAACTAGACAACTCTGAAATCAATGCCCATTAATATTTTAATTGGCATAAAATCTCATGGATTTAATGTCCATTAATACCTTAATTGACATAAAATCCTAGTCACTAGATCTCCCCACTAACCTTTTATTTTTATCATTAATGACCTTCCTATTTTTCCACCAACTATCCAACTTTCCCTTTTTCTACCAACTATCAAAACGTGATTTATGTGAAAATACATATAAATAAATCCTAATTAACTACTTAACCCAAATTACATGACAATGACTTTGGGTTTTACATGTGTTCTTCAATATGGGCTCCAATCTTCATCAACTTGTAATAAAGTGACCCATTTTGGTACAGTCTCTAATTCACTTTGCTCTAAACTTTTCGTAATTCTCAACCTTAGGCCTAGCAACGATTGCTTCATTATTTGGGTTTTGGGCCTAGTCATGAGACCTCCAATGTCATGCCAATTATCTTTGACTTTGTTGGTTGGGTCTCTATCAGTAGGCAGTTTCAATTTCTCTACTAGCCTTGTGCTTACAACGTTGACACTACTACCACTATCAATGATAACTAAGCATAGTTTACCTACAACATGACAACGTGAGTGAAAAATATTTTCCTCTGTGAGGCATCATCCTTCACCACTTGCGAATTCATCAAACGTCTCACCACTAACAGATCTCCCTTTCACCGGGTGAGTATTCACAAGAAGCATCATATTCACTTTTGGACGATGACTTAGAATTAGAGTTAGCACTATCATAATCATACTTCTCTTGTTAGAATAATGTAAGGCTATATGGCCCTTGCCAACACAAAAGAAGCATTTTATAGTGCTGCTTTTGGATGCTAGAATTGGATTTGGTAGCTGCCCTTCTTCCTTTCACCCCGGGGGTAATAAGTTCCCTTTCTTGGGACTCTTCTCCCTTCTAGGCCTTTATTTCTCCCTTTCCTTACCCCTCCAATTGTTGGGAGTGTTGGTGTAAGTTCTTCTTGAAGCCATACGTCTTCTCTATTATGCCTCTATGCTCATTATGTAGTGTACTAGATTGTCCATAGTTGAGCATTGACTCATCTCAACCATGTCTTGTATGTCTTGGTTTAGCCCGTGCAAGAACCCTTCATAGTGGCTTTGCTGAATTTTAGTACATTAGCCCCCGATAGAGCCATTATATATCTCTATGGTACTCCTCTACACTCTTGGAACCCTGAAACATCTACTATAGTTCATTGTACAAGTCCCTTGTGCAAGGAACTGGTACGAACCTTGTCCTCATCTCTCTTTTGAGGTCCACCCATGTATCAGCATGTCTCCTCCTCCCTTCATGAATTTCCTTACAAAATTGGTTCCATTATACCAAAGCATACCTTGTGAATTCATAGGTGACCATTCAGACTTTTTTACACTCAATGTAATTAAAACAAGATAACACCTTATCCACCTTCATTTCCCAGTCCAAGTAGGTTTCGAGATCTTTTGCTCTAAGGGGGAATATGACATTTTAGAGGGTCCATTAGAGTTCTTTTATGCTCCTCTACATTTGGATGATAAGGGGAACAACCATTTTTCTTTCTTCGTTCATTGTAGCCTCTTTATACCTTCATTCTCACCTTCCCTTGTGAGGTACTTCCTCCATCCTTCCATCTTATTTTGGTCTTTCACCTATCTCACTATGGTGTAACCTATGAGAGCGTTTGGACGAGTCCTTTGGACTCTCGATACTGCTTGCTCCACTATCAACTTTAGACAAGGTAGCCTTCTCTCTGGACTTGCTAAGTGCCTCCACTTTCGCATTGACACTAGTAGTGTCTGGTAGAACAACCTCCAATCCTCCTCCTAGATGAGCCAATTGTTCTTCAAGTCTAGCCATTTGTTCCACCATTTTCTTGGATTTTGGAGAGTGACTACTAACTGCAATACTACTACTGCCAGCCATTATTACACATGTCTTTTTTTATATTGGAAGTTTCTCAAAGAAAAATGTTAGTAATACAAGGCAATTACTTATCACTCCTCACGTGTTTACACTTGTCACTCATGTATTCACTCTAAGGTGGCTTTTTCTCGCATGAGCTCTCTTCCTTTATCTCTCAATTCCCAATTATGTCTTGAAAGAGAACCTAAATTCTACGAATCAAGTTCTACGATGCAAGTGTAAGTTGTCGAATCAAGATGACTCTTAAGAATAGAAACTAAAAACTAAAAATTCAAAGACAAAACTAAAGGAAACAATGAAAACAAGAAATAAAAGCAATAGAAAGAAATGCAACTCAAGTAAGGATTAATAAAGAAGGAAACACAAAGACTCAAAAGTAATAACACTACGAAAAGAATGCAGAAAAAACAAAATTTTTCTCTCGATCCAAATGAGGTGTCCGTACAAATCAATGGACAATTGACGAAGTCAATGAATGACTACCAAAGTCAATGGACTTAAACTGAAAACAGTTAGAGAAACATAACTAAATTTTTTTTTTGGACACATGTTAATTGTTTGAAGATCTGTAACCAACTTTCTATTATGACAATTATTGATTTTTTTTATGCTCTTCATGCATGCTCTGTTTTTGCAGCAACGGTTTCCGCCATGAATAATCAATAATTTTTCTCAATTCTTGATCCAATTCTTTTTTTATATAATCACCACAAGATTTTCTAACAATTTGCAATCAAATTCACAATCAAAGAATTCATAAAAAAGGAATGAAAAACTCATATCATAATGCTTTGTTTTATTGAAATTTGTGAAATTGAACTCAAAGAAAGCAATTTGCACTGATTAAATCAGTAATTGAACTGATTAAAAGGAAATTAAACCGATTAAAAGGAAATTGAACCAATTAAATTACTAACAAACAGCTAGACAAATAAAACCTAAGCTCAAATATCAATAAGCATGACTAATTGAAGCAAGATTATGCATCTGGAAACATTACTTCTTGACATGAGTTTGATAGACGCAAAACCAAGGAGAATGCTTCAATTTGCAACATGAAGTATAATAAATTACAATTCAATCAAGGTTGAAATACCAAAGCTTATTAAGCTCTAATACTACCTAATACAATCTTGGATCCCCGAAGCTTGGTTTGGATTAAACCTGCATCAGAAATCCTCATGTGGATCGTGTCTTCCTAGATCAAGCTACTATGCATAACATTGCTCTGGATTTAGAACTAAAATCCTAATGAAATTTAGTGTTTTTATCAAAGTATTATAATGTGAAAACTAAAGATAAAGTAAAAGAAAGTAGAAAAATGAAAAGAGTTAAGAAATGACTCGTCATAGATTTTCCTAAGAAAATTAGATAAGAGGAATCAAGATTTATCACAACCCTCTCTCAATAGCTTAATGAGAATAAAGTATTCTAATTCAAGAACAAGTTAGGAGAATCCTCTCCGATATGCTTAACAAAGCAACTTAATTTCACAAATGAACCAAAGTTGATAAAATAATCCTAAGTGATGCTTATTTATAAAAGGAATGGGTGCGTAAAAATAAGAAACTATCCTATGTGGGCCTTAAGCTACAAATTGTATGAGAAGCTTCAGGAATCTTCCAAAAAAGTTCCAACCTTTATTCGTACGTTCAAAGGCGAAGTGGCTACTATGGCTGCGTCCAAAGGCCATCGGGCTTGGTCCAAGGCCCAAAGTGACTTGTAAAGTCTACATCCAAAGGTACTTGAACAAAAGGAACAAGGAAACAGAAGGGAGCCTTCCTACATCGAAACGCGTGCTGGATTTCAGGAGTGCGTCCATTGGACTCAGCATGTCCAAATGAGGCTCAAACGTTCTTTGAGCCTTACGAGGTCATCCTATCTATTACAAGGAATGAAGAAATGTTATACAAAGGATCCTAGTTACGCGAAGACAATACAAACAATTAAAATCCTTCTTTGGATGCTTCATGTCTTCTAAGGAGTCTCATGTTCTTCTACACTTTAGGTTTCAACTTCTTCAACTTACACCTTTAAGTTTGGCCTACGTCTTTTGTTGGCTTATCTTGACCTCCCTTATTCATATCATCTATCATCATACTTAATACAATCACTATGTTCAACAGATGTCACCACATAGACCTTCATCATATGGATTAGGCATAATAACTCATGTCTTCTATCACACCATGACCTTCCACGAAGGTCCTAAGCAAAAGTACAGCCTTAATAAATGATGCACGCTCTAAAAATATCTTCAAAAGATTTTTCTGACAAAACTTTTCTACTATCCAATATTTTTCGTCGCCAACAAAATAACGTGCATTATAATGTTTTTTTTACTGTTTAATTAATTCAACTTAAAAAATTTAATTATTTTCTCTCTTAAATTAGAATTTCATTAATAAATAGAAGAAAAGATAAATAACAAAAATACCCCTAATTTTTATTAAAACTTACTAAACTTTAAAATTTTCAAAACTATTTTAAATCGACTTATTTTAACTTCAAAATTTTATCATATACTACTAATCTCACAGTATACATGCAAACGTTTTTGAAAATTCTCTAACTCATTAGATATCAAATGACACTTTTCCCTTTATATTCATTTAATTTCTTAAACTAATGAAAAATTATTGATAGATGTCAAAATGTCTTAATTCTGAAAATTCATATATAATTCAATGAAAATACCTTATTTTTAACCTAGAAAACAATTCTATTGAAGTAGAAGGACCAATTTGTCATTTTTTAGTATTTTATCATCAAAATAATTATTATTAATCAATTCCTGGTCAATTTTTTAAAAATAATAAATAAATTTTAAATATTTATATTTCTTCAGAATTAAATTTAAAGTAATATATTAATAATTACTGAAATGTGAAATTATGAAATTACCCTCGATATACTTTATTTTGAATTTTTATGCTAAAATTGTCACCATTTTGCTTACTTTTGGTATACTAATTTTATGATATTCATTTTAAATTCTCAAAAATTACAGAACCAATTTATAATGAGGGAAAAAAAATTAATTTGACACTATTTCAATTTTTCCAACAAACAAAAAAAGAATTTCTTTGCACACCACAAAATTAAATAATATCCGACAACCAAATAAGAGTCCAAAATAACCAATACTTCTTCAAAAAATTTGTCACAGTATTTATTGGATATTTGTAGAATTTTTAGGCATTTAGTGTTGCGTATTTAGTATTAATTCACAAAATTTAGACAATAAGTTCAAATATTTCCACGTCAAAATAGCTTCCCAATAAAGTACATTTTTTCCAAAAATTTCATGACACTCAAATGCCACCAAAATAAGGCATATCCATCAATCTTTTCACAAATTACTTGCATGAAAAAATATATTTTAATAATTATAAAAATAAAATATTTTCATCAATATATCCATCACATATTAACTTATATTTTTCATGGAATCAACCACCAATAGCTACTAAACAAGAACAAGAAAAATTACAACAAATATCAAAGGTAGAAAGTTCATACTATAAAATTTTAAACATATTATACTTATAAAAAAAAGTGTTTTTAATCTATCAAAATGATGAAAAATAGCAAGAGCTTCCCTTACCTAGAAAAATGTTAAAATGAGAGCTTGAAGAAGTAGATAATGGAGAATCTTTAGTCTCTTGAACCACCACTATAAAAAATACTAAATAACCAACATCAAGACCGAGAAACAAGAAAATAAAATGGCTAGAAGATGGAGGGAGTGTTCGATTAAGTGGATAAAAGAGAGAAGAGAATGGAAATAACATTAAACAACTTTTTGAAGAGAACATTGGAGAAGAAAAGAAAAAGGAAATGTGAGGAGTAGGGAGATGGGAGTGAACTATAATTAATATTCAAGGGGGAGGAAAGATGTAGTCATCAATATGATAAAATCTCATCATCTACTACATGACAAATTAATTCTATTTAATAAAATGTTTAGGTTTTAAATTTGTATTTAATTTTTTAAATAAAATGGCCACATTTTTTACCATATCTCAGGTAATTGAGAGAAGGTAAGTGAGAGAAATTACTTGTAGCAATGAGTACAAGTCGGTAAAGGTTAGGTAGAATAGGTGAGAAAAAATCAAAAGTCTTTGTAAATTTTATTTTAAATTTACTCAAAAAATGCTAATCACAAAATTAATAATTACTCATTAATATTAAGTTAGGATTTCTCAGAATAATGAGAGGTCACAATATATTTTCCTGACTCTTAGAGAACTCTAAAATTTGCATTCCTTGGTCGGGTTAAAATGTTACTATTTTAATCAACAATAACAGAATAAAATAAAAATTTTATAAGAATCTAATTATAATTAATATAGATTAATTATAATTAAATCTTTAATTTTTCTTGATTGTTTGTGCACTTTCACAATGTATTCTTACATAATTAGTGTAAAACATAGCCTAGATTTCAATAGAATTTTCTACTTGAACTTACATAAAAAAAAAAATCACACATGCTTATTAATAATTTTTTGAAATTAAATTTAATTATCTCTTATAATTATTTTCAATCAATTTATAAATTACAAAAGTGAAAATAGTAGGTGTTACACTATTCTTAAACATCTCTAATCTAGTGCTATTATTGATAAGGACAACAATAGTGTGTTAAGATTAGCATGTGAGTGGAATGCTGATCGTGTATGGGTCATGGATATAAGATATCAAATCTTCACATAGGTACGTGATTAGTATAATGGTGAACTAGATTGACCCACTATGAGAACATTACATAGAAAAATTATGAAAGTGCTATAAGTGATTCTCAAGGTGACTAGTGTATATAGTCCTTAGATATGAAATCACTATAATTCCCAACATGGGAGTTATATATTTTAATATCATCAAATATAACTTGGAATAAGGTGATTATAAAGTTATTAATTGGATATAGAAAAAATCATGAAGAGAGATGTGAATGATATAGATGAGATTTGTCCCTCATTCATAATAGGAGTAGTATCTATGGACCCTCATAATAGAGTGAGACAAAAATGTGTGACCATGCTAAAATTAGTCAATATGCGAAATTGATCTCATTTATTATGTCTACTTGAACATCAAGAGATAAATAAATTGAATCATGCAAGGATGACACATTCTATGTCTTATGCTCAATTACGACAAAGGGACAAAGTTACACAACATATGTCATGGAAAGATTATGATAGCAAGACATTCTTATTACTTGAATAATAATGATGTGTTGTTAGATAATGCTCATTATGTAACATCTTGATTTTTATGTTATAATAATAATAATAATAATAATAATAATAATAATAATAATAATTATTATTATTATTATTATTATTATTATTATTATTATTATTATTATTATTATTATTATTATTATTATTATTATTTTATTATTATTATTATTATTTTTGTTGTTGTTGTTGTTGTTGTTGTTATTGTAATTATCCTATTAAATAATTGATTGTTATATTTTATCACCTTTTAAAATAATTTATTATTTTATGAATAATTAAATAGATTGTACGTTTGAGAATGAGGAGCATCGTAAGGACATCTCAAAACCTTTGTTTTACACCTTCCAAGTAAGGAGGGAGTGAGAAATCTCACTCAAGAGTGTGAGTATGATTATGGGTAGAAGGGTTGTTCACAGACCCCATTGGTTGCTTGTGTTGACTATCTTTGTTGATTGATAGATTTTTTAGTTGTTTGTTAGTGGGTTGCTTGTGTTTGACTACCTTTGTCAATTGATAGAGTGTTCAGTTGTTTATTTGTGGTTTTTTGTCTTTATCAATTGATAAAATACAAGACTCTTAATTTTGTGATTGTGGATTAAAATGGGTTGTTTCTAGAACCTTAATTTGTCATGTTTGTCTATCTCTCCTAGTTGGTAGAATATAAAGCTTTTAACCTCATCATCGTGAGTTAAAGGTTTTTTCCTACAACCTCAATTGTAGTATTTGGTTGTTTGGATGTCTTTGAAAGGGAGATTAAACTCCTCATACTAGGATGTAACTTTAGTGTTAATTGTTGTGAATTTGGTTGATTTTGTGAAAGTGTATCAATATATGTGTTTAGCTGTATTATCAAGAATTCATGTATGTTAAGTTATGTTGAAATTATACTATGTGTATATGTGTTGATATGAAAGCATTGCATCAAGAATTATGAGATATAAATTGAGAAACGAGTTAATAAGGATGAGTATCGATGAGTTACCTAGGCTATGAGATGGTGAGAATGGACTCAAGTGACACATGTCAAATGAGTGACCTAGTCCAAAAGAGCAAGAATGGTACTCACTAATTATTGTGGATCGTAGATGAGGTACCTAAGTACAAAGAGGTGAGATTGGTCCCCATTAGCTTAATTGCGAAAGGCGAAATAATAAGTATAAGCTAAGACATGTCATGCATCATTTAATACAAACAAATGCGTAGGGAAGTGGATACAAAACCGAATTGGTAAGGTCACTAGACTTCCTAGGGGTTACTCGATTTGTCATGCATAGGGGTTACAAACAAATGCATAGGGAAGTGGATACAAAACCAAATTTGTCATGCATCGTGTTTGATCTCATAGGCTAGAGCATACATCCAAGTTGAGTAGATCCTAATGTGCTACCAGAGGATATCATGCTAGTATAGGACAAGTCAACAAAAGGGTTAAGTCATGTTACCGCCAGTCCATTCCTGATGATAAATTGCATATGGAGACTAATTTGCATTATTTTCATTCATATGCATTCAAATTAATATTTTTGTATTATTTTTGTAATCTATTATGTTTTTTTTATGATGTCTTGTGAATGCTACTTACGTTGTACTCGCACCACGAGTTAAGTAAAATGCATTTCTCACGCCCTTTTGTTATGTATTATTTGTGTTTGGGTTGAATGTCACTTGTAAGTAATGAAGAGCTAAAGCATGAAGACTATTGACATCAGGATTAGGTTTATGAATTGGATTTATTAGGTTTTGAACTTGAGGATATGGATTTCAAAGTGTCATCCTTTTGTATTTGTTTTGTTTTTTTGCATTATTTAAGAATATGAGGTCTTGTTTCTCCATCAATGTAAACCCCAATTAGATTCAAGAATGATAGGGGGGTAAAAGGTGTATGAGTCAAGGAAGGTTGGAATAAGACGAATGCGTGACTTGTGGGCCGAGTATGGACCAACTACTCCTAGGTAAAATGTTAAGGAGCTTTTATACAAAGAAACCTTATGAAGTATTAATACACATGTAGTTTCTCGTAGTCACATACTGTATTAGTATGCACAAACACCCTAGCCCCAAGAATTCTAGTTGTTATCCTTGAAGCAGAGCTAGAACTTCTTCCATTCCTAATCATTTTTGGACCATTCCATTTGTGAGAAGACAAATTTATCACGCTACAATAAGTTAATCCCTAATAGTGTTTTGTTCTTTTGCTTGATACCTGGGATGGGAAAATTTTTCACTAGGGACTATTGTTTTTGGTTTATGTTTTACATCAAAAACAAGGAAAAGAGATTAAACGGTAAATTTTGTGAAGTTATAATTTTAGCCATAAATAAATTATAATTTATAATAAATGATTTAAATTGATTTAATATGACCTCTCTTTCTAAAAGTAAAAAAAAAATATATTCAAATCTAACTATTTTAAAAAGAAATTGCAAAAGGTAGAGAAATGAACATGTTGTTTTTGGTATTTACCACTCAATAACATGACGAGTAAAGGAGGTTTGTTTTGTTTTTAAGATAGGAGGTGTTAATAGAAAAATAGGGATGATTGTATAAAGAGAAATAATAGTAATATTTTTTTTTTTTGATTACTCTTTATTGTGGAATAAATTCTTATTGGTATATTATTGCAAAGAAACTCCCTTTGTCAACCCCCTTCAATCTTACCACAAAACCTTTTGCAGACTCAAGACAACCACTTACTTATGGTATCTTTTATAGAAGATTGATTGGCATATTGCTTTATCTAACATAAGGCCAAATATCTCCTATGTTTTTTAACAATTAAGTATGATTCCAAGCCTTTTGATGTGCATTTTCAAACTGCCACTCAAATCTTAGGTAACTTAAAGCCTATCCAGCAAAAGGGCATTTTTTTCCCAACATCAAACAATTTGTCCCTCTCTGAATTTGTTAATTCTAATTGGGCAACCTGCCTTGAGAATAGAAAATCAATATTTGGATACTGTGTATTTCTTGGAAGCTCAATCATTTCATGGAAATCTTGAAAGAAAAATATAGTTTCAAGATCATCCTCGAAGTTGAATATTGTGCAATATATAGTATGTTTAACATGTGAAATACAATGGCTTCGTTACTTGTTCAAAGATATCCAAATTCACTTTAATAATCCAACTTCAGTTTACAATGACAATAAATTAGCAATCTATTTGGCTCACAATCCCACTTTTCATGGACAAACAAAACACATACAAATAGATTGTCATGTTGTGCGTGTGAAGATCTAATCTAACCTTATTCACCTTCTACATATTCCTTCTTCATCTAAACTTGTGGATGACTTCCCAAAACCATTACAAACTAAATCACCTTTAATTTTATAATTTTCATGCTAGATTTTCGTGACATACATAGTCCCATTTGAAGAGTATCAATATTGGTTACTTGTTATTTTATTATTCTATTAATAATCTTTTTGGTAGTTTCAATTTTATTTTTTTGGTTAGTTTTTGTTAGGTAGTTTCTTTTTGCTTCTTTCTTATTTTCTTTTGTAAGCCTACCCATATAAGACATTTCCCCTTCCTATATTCAAGAGACTTTTTAATAATAAATTTCAATTTTCATCATTTTATCTATTATATCTTTATTTCTCTAGCATTCTACATACTATTATGTAATTATTACAAATAGTTAGTTAGTAATTTTTATATATATATATATATATATATATATATATATATATATATATATATATATATATATATATATATATATAAAATATGTATCTAATGATAGGATTTTTATTATTTGAGCATAAGAGAAATAAATAATAATTATTAAATCTTATCATAAATTATCAAAATTAAAACATAAGTCATGTTGTATATTTTTTTAAGTGATAATTTGACTTTTAAATTTTTTTTTTGTCTCAATCAGATATTACTTAGATGATTTGATTTACTCCACTTTTTTCCATATAAAAAAATATCTCCCTAGATATGACTCTTATATGTATATGTGTATAAAAAAAATTATGTATTTATGAATGTTTTAATTATTTAAAATTGCATATATATAATTATTAGGATAATATAATTAACTAGATGATTTGATTGACAAAATTTAATATTCATATTACTAAAGATATTATTTTGTTAAATTCGATATTTAGTGTTTCTTGATTATTGTAAACACATGCGTAGCTATGAAGAATATATAAGAAAAGGACAAATATAGGAAAATTTTTAAAATGTAAACACTTTCTTAAACTGATTAGGCATGTACTAAAAAGAAACAACACAACAATGAAGATGACAAGCTTAGACAAAGTTTTACTTAGGAAGACACATATATTGAAACACATTTTACCTACAAATTATTCTAGACAAACTAAATAAATTACTAGAGAAAAAAAATTAAATTATTTCATCGAATGATTTCTTGAAAGAAAACACGATAAGTGAAAGAAACAAGTGGCAAAACATATCTAAGCCCAATAAAAGAAAAGGAGACCCTGTTTGGGCCTTTTCGATTGCATTGTCGAGAAGCCTGTAAGAGCTGAAAATGATACACATCTTCTAGTGAGTTGGGTTCTACTTCAAATCATGCTTCAAGTGGCACGTCACATCTTCTAGGTTATGCCAAGAACATCAAATATTTTAAAAGTAAGTTATTATTTTAATCTCTGAAATTCTAAGACATTGTTAGAGTAATTTTTACAAATAGAAAAATATTAAACAAATTTATGAAATGGAAACATGTTAATCATGTTAGTTTAGGTTGTTAAATCAATTATGAATTATAATGATGCTAAATTATAAAATTCAAGGATTATAATTATAGTAAGTTACGTATATTAAGGATTAAAATGACAATAATTATAAATTTCAAAAATTTATTTGACATTTTTTACTTCCAAATACTAATATGATAACGCTCCACAATTTTAGAAACTAAAATGATAATTTACTCGAAATTATAATCTAAATTGAATAGTTTATTTTTATTTACAATTTCTACATCTTTTTATTTTTTTATTTTTCCTTTTTGATATGTCTCTATCGTATTCTTCATTTTATCTTATACTTCATTGTTTTATTTTTTTTTCTTTTTGTAATATAAATTATTATGAAATAACATTACTCATCTAAATTAAACAAAAAGTTTGGCAAAGTTTGGTTGGTTTGGAGAAAGTTCCAATTTAATGCTACTAGTGTATCATGAGATTGTATGTTAACTTTCCTATCATGATTCAATCATGTAATTTAATAACAAGGTCAACTTATCAAGTTACTTCTAGTGAACTATAAAAAAAATAGTGGGAAATAAAAATGCCAAGTGAAAAAAAAAATAGCAAAGGGAAGGAAATTTTGACACAAAAAGCTAACGCATGTCCAACCTTTGGACAATTTTTATTTATCTAAGGATCTAAACGCATATGTTGTTTCACACTAAGAAATAGAAAATATGGTGCAACAAATACATTGTAGCATACATGCACAAATAGTAACCTTTTATCAACATGATCGATTCTTTTCTCATAAAGGACCATCATGTAAACCATCTACTCAATGATGAAGAATTGGTTTAAAATAATATGCATATTATTATCAACTATTTAGATATTGAAGTTTGTAACAACATTAATGTGATCATGCTTAAAGAAGAAACAGATGAGGCTACAAAATTTGTTGCAGCAACATCTAAGCTATTACTCTATTATTACTTTTTAACAACAATGCTCAAAGATAAGTTTTCTATTGACATAGTGACCATTCAAGTGTCAGATGCTTAATAAGGAATATAGATATATGATTCAAGTTGCTCAAATAAACTCTATACAATTAATTTCTATTGAAATTGATGAAAATGAAGCAGCTTCTTGCACTAACAACCTTGAAAATGGTGGGAAGGCCTATGCTGATTATTTCTCCCTCCTGGTAATATTAAATGGCCAAAACATTAGTTCTATTGATTTCAATGTAGGGGATTCCTAACTAAACTCATTCACATAATCCACTAAAGAAGTTACCAAACCACAACATGTCCTGGATGTCTTGTCACTGCCTTATACTGTTAGTTTCTAAAGTGTTGCCGCATACTTTCAATTCGACGTGCAGGTGGTCGAGCAGGAACTCTCAAACTAGTTTCATTCAAGTCGAACTGGTCACTACTATCAACACATGCATTTCCATAAATAGGGATAATGCCTTCTTCAGTTACCTCTCCTTTGCAAACTGGACATTCCTTTGCATTTGAATATGCATATGACAACTTGTAAAAGCATGGCCAACAAAACAAGTGACCACAACAAGTTAAAATTGGATGTCTTGCCATGTCCAAGCATATGTTACAATCAAAAAAATTTCCAGCATAACACTCACCCTCGTTACTATATGTTTCCACCTCCAATGCTTTAGCAATCAAATAGGTACCCTTCCTTTTACCAACTTGCCCACCTTCCACAATTTCTCCTTCAACAATACTAACCCCTTCTTGGTTCACCCTACCTTCACCTTGAACATTACCTGTTGCTATCAATTCTCCTGCAAAATTGGTTATCTGAATTGGATTATGACTCGATTCCTGCCTTTGACGTTGCCTAGCTCTGAAAACCACTGCTTCTAAGCATCTAATACGCTCTTCTATTCGAACCAAATGCTCTTGATTCAAATCAAGCGCCATTACAAACTTCAATTCTATGCACTGGTTTGTCCCATCAACAACTCATCTCAATTGTATCAATGACCTAACACAAATAAAACCAAATTAATGATTAATACATCATACACTAATAAATGAATGATTATCAAACACAAACAAGAGTACCACTAGACCCACATTATGATTCCTGCATACGACACAGTGGAATTATAGACCACCATTCACCTCCTTTACACAAGCTAATCAAATACCGAAATTTTGTATACCAACAATCATTTTTTATTTTCTTTTAGTTAACAATAATACTTTTAGAATGAGTAATGATAAATATAAATTCATTTTCTCTTCTATCTAATTTTCCATTTCATTTTTAATCTATCTTTATTTTTTGTTCACATCACATCACTTAATTACTTTCTTTCTACATTTTTCTTTTATCTTTCGTCTCTCTCTTCCTTCAATCCCATACACCCCAAAATGGGTGTTTACCTTTTAGAACAAAACCCCATCCAAGCATCCAACGCAAAAGCAAGAAAAAAAATTATGGTTTGTATAATTACGAATGAGTACTTAATTAGTCACCGAAATTTTTAATATTCTGCACGGATTTGTTAATACTTATAGGTAGTTCTCCTCCCAACAAGATTTTCTTCCTACGCACCAATCAGGAGTCTTGTGCCACTCGAAACAACCACTTATTGGAAAAAGAAAAAGAAAATATGATGCAAAGAAAATACAATTCATTAAAAACTCAACAAAGTAAAACATAAAAAAACTTAAATGGTGGAAAAAAATTGATTCCAAAAGAGATTAGAGGAATTACCTAAATATTGTTGACAAATGTTCTTTACGGGCAATGATCAATTAGGTTTCTTTTTCTTACTTTGAACTTGAGAGAGAAAAATTGGGGCGAGGTTATCAAGTGAATCAACAATGAATGGGTTTCTTAAACAAGGTTTGTGTTCTTTGGGGAGCATTGTAGGTATAGAAGTGATTTGTGGGGTTAACAAAATATTTTCAAAATAAATACTACAATCGGTTCTCCGAAATCTCAATGCAATCTGAAACGATGAAATCGGTAACATACTTTCTTTATCTTTTCTATTTTTTTATCTATCTTTTTTCTTTCATCCTTAAATCCACCAAAAATGAGATTTAATATTAGTATTTTCCTTTTAAAAACTTTATGAGATCTCTATCTTAAAAGAAAAGAATTTAGGCAATATTACACAAACCAAGGTCTAGCACATGGTAGATGGATGAGTTTTTTAAGTACGCTTATTCTAATATTTTCTTTATTATTAGTTAAAATTTATTAAAAATTAAAAAAATCATGAAAAGAACTCATGAAATAAAGAAAATTTGTTAAACAAATTATTTAATTAAAATAAATAAATTTTATTGAGATGGTGTGTTAAAAATCAAAATTTAATTGGGATTAACTAAAATTATACTAATATTGAAATTTATTTTATCTCAAAAAATATTTTTTTAATTTGATATAGTTCATCAAAATTTAAAATTTAAATTAAATTCATATTGAAATAAAATTGAAGAAATTATATTTGAAAAATAAAAAAATAAAAATAAAAATAAATACTTAATAAAGAAGAATTCACAAGACTTAATAAAAAAGAAAATAGTTTCTAAAATTCCTACCATATTCAAGATTAAGTATTTAAATTTATAATATATAAGTTGATTAATAGTCAACCGAAAAATATATATATTTTAAAATACACTAAATATAAAAGTTTAATTATGCTTTTGGTCTTTTTAATATAGTCAAATTTCAAATTTGGTCTTTCCATTTTTTTTTAAATTGAATTTCTCATTATTTTAATTGAATAATTTTAGTTATTATGTTAACTGACATTTGAATTGAAATTAGTTATCTCATATTTTGTGTCTCACTATATGTCTCACCAATAAAATTTTGTCACTTCAATTAAAAAGAGACACATAAGATTTAAAATTTTCTCACCACCTCTTTCACTTGATAAAACCACCCTTCTTTTTTTACGTTTTTCACTCCCTTTGCCAAACCACCAAAGTAGAGGCTAAATATTAAAAAAAATGATATTGAATGTATACACATTAAATTTTATGAATAAATAGTGTAAATAAGAGTTATGTTAAGTTTTATATGGTTATTTAGTTACAAATTATCATGTATAATAAATTTGTAAAATTTTAAAATAATTACCTTAAAATTATGTCAATGAAGATTGGCTTAAATATGTGTTTTGTCCCTTAAATTGAGAGTGAATTTGTTTTTAGTTCATGTAATTGAGAAATATTCATTTTTAGTCTCTCAACCCAAACAACATAGTGAGCCTACTAAAATAGTTAATGAATGTCACGTCATCAATTACCATGTGAAAAGATTTGTCTAGGTAGAAAGGCTAAAATATGTTTTCATCCCTCAAGTTAGGGGTGAATTTGTTTTGGTCCCTAAAATAAAATAAAAAAGTGTTTTAATTCCTATAATTAAAAAATAGTCATTTTTAGTCGCTCGACCCATACAATAATAGTGAACTCACTCACGTGACTAATAGATCCTAAGTTAGTAATTGTCACGTGAAAAAAGTTGTTTAGGTGGAAAATTATTTTTTTTATAATTTTATTAAGAGAGAGAATGAATTCCCCCATTACATATTATTGAAAAATATTCATAAATTAAATCCTAAAATATTTATGAACTAGTTAGGGGTTGTGCACATATTCATACGAAGGAACAATTGGGCTTAAAAATATTTGATCCCCTAACTCACAACTCCTAACTTGTTCTTTGTTATGAATATATTCATTACCTCCAACCAAGGAACAATTAAACCAAAAAATATTTGACACTTCGCTCACAACCCTCGACCTATTCTTTGGTTGGAGGTAGTGAACAGATTCGTAACAGGGAATAGGTTGGGTTCAATTGTTCCTTGTTATGAATATGTTCATTGCCTCCAACTAAGGAACAATTGAACCTAAAAATATCTGACCCTTACTCATAGCCACTAACTTATTCCTTTGCTAAAGGCATTGTACAGATTCACAACAAGGAACAAGTTAGGGGCTATAAACAAAGGGAGTCATATATTTTCGGGTTCAATTGTTCCTTGATTGGAGGTAGTGAACAGATTTATAACAAGGAATGGAGGGAGCTTTATATAAGCTCCCTCATGACTAAAAGAGGGTATTTGGTTAATGAATTAGATATACATTCCATGCAAGGAATTATCTAATCTTGTTATCCAAACAAGCTACAAGACTATCCTATCTACATAACCAAACAAGCAAGGCTTAAGTCTTAATGTACTTTGAGACTTGAGCTAGAGATTTACAAATAAGATACAAATGACATCTAAGCGATATGTCAATGAATTACATATACTTTTAGAGTGTTAAGGAGCAAGCACAAACACAGTATAAGGTTGGACTTGTGCTTGGACTTAAGTCCTCCAAGCTTTTGAGTATCCTTAGCTTTTGAAGTACTTTTCTTGTAATCTTCTTAGCCTTCCTCTAGTCATTGGGCCTTTGAGTGCTTGACTATCCTTTGCCTGCTTGTCCTCTTAGGTACCTTCTAAAGTGATACTCTGGTTCTCATCACTAGTACTATTTGAGTTAAGGGACTTAAAATGATTATTTCCAATTATAGTGACTAAAAACACATTTTTTAATTTCAAGGACCAAAAGTGTAACATCCTAAAATTTATTTAATTATTTTTAGAAATTAATTACATTATTATTATTATTATCAATTTTATTTCAATAAAGTGGTTAATGATTTTATAAATTGATAAGGCTTTATCTAAATTATTTTCATTTATTAATTTAATTAATTGAATTAACGGGGGAGGCTGACGAGCGGGTCGGGGTTGACCCGACCCAGCTAGAATATTAGACAGGGGGTAATCAGTTTACCCAATTGGTGTTTTACGCGTCAGACAGCCAGACCTAGAGGAGAGAGAACGTCGACCTGCAAGGAAGAGGAGTTAAAGTGTTCAGACCGTCCTAGAGCTGCATCAGATCATCACTATTCTTCGCATCTAAGGTACCGGGGAGATGGGTTTGATCATATATGAATGCGGGAGTGTACGGGTAGTGAGGGCAATCCCTAAGTCCCTCTAAGATCTAAATTATCAATTTCGTTTGATTATTATGTTTTAAAAATATTTTAATCGGTAGAAAAGATTTATCAATATTCTCTGTGGTCTAATTAACGTCTTGTCCTAATGTAATTTTGTTGGGAAACTGTATGATTAATTTCCCTAATTACTTGATTCTTGTGTTGTTTATGGTTGTTCATGATTTGAGGCTCTTGTGTGCAATGATGAAATTAGGTGAAACTCAATGGTGTTTTATGTGCGTTTCTGTGCTTTCTGATGAATGATTTATAATAATGATGGTTAAATTAATATGGTTGGGTATGATTGTGGACTGTGCGAATGATGTACAAATAAATCATGAGAATAAGAGTGTAGATGACAATGCATTGAGTATGGACATGAGAGGCATGAGATGCATGAGAAGCCAGACGTGGCTATAATACCCTGGCCATATGTGGTGTTTAACAGGGGACTAATGATGGGGGACAATCATATGCATGGGCCATAGGTGGTGTTTAACCATGCTGCACGTCGGTCATAGGTGGTGTTTAACGGTTGTGTGGAATATCTTCGCACGGGCCATAGGTGATGTTTAACTGTGCGACACACCGGCCCATACGGGGTGTTTAACGGTGTGGCCATCATTAGTGATAACTAAGGGGAGTGAGGAGGTTCGCCCATGGTGTGGAGTTCCGACTCGAGACTCTTAGGTGTGGTGATGAGCATCTGTTAACCGTTAGTAATTGAGTACGGTAATGGGTGGGATTTGGCGCATTATTTGCCTTTATATATGATTGAATGTGATTTCTCACCATACTTTCTCTTGTTGTTTTCTTTTAGGTAACGTTGAGGGCACTCATGGTGCCAAGTTTTGAAAACGCGGGGTCTTGCTCTGATTAGTGTGACATCGGGGTTCTAGAAGTTAGAATAGTTGCTTCATGCCTTGAAGTTTGAATGACTTATTTTAAAGATGATGATGACTTTAGTTTTCTCAATTATAATGTTTAGATCTAAAACCTCCTTGAAAACTTTGTGCCTACCTGTTAATTATCATGTGAACCTTTTATCCTTAATACAAATTGTGCGTTTTGGTTTTAACTATTACCCAGTTTTCATTTTATTTTTATTTACTTGATTATTTTAATTTAAGTATTCGGGGTAGAAGGGTGTCACATTTAGTGGTATCAGAGTAGGTCGATTCATTCGGCTGTGAGTTATGTGTCTAACACGTTTTGCATTGCGTCTGTTAGCATAGTTGGACTGATTTGAAAGATGACAATAAATTGTTTGTTCTGTTTTGCATTGTGTTGAATTCTGGGAGATTCATTCGACCAGTGAGTTATGTGTCTACCATGTGTAATCTAGTGTATTTTAAGGAAGTGTTGAGGTAATATAGATGTTCCTTTGTTGGTTGTTGTATCAAGCATCCCTATTTCTAACTACGATCTATTAAGTCTGATCAACTCAATATGTTGTTAAAGGCAAAAGGACTCTTGGCGAGTCGGTGGATCAATTGATTTGAAATGTTTTCTTTTGAAGAATGAACATTTTGTTTTGACTAGCCTAAGTAGCTATTTATTTTGGATGTCTGTGAAGTTTGAGGAATGAGTTCCTCGTCCTTGTTCTAATAAAATTGGAAAGTGATGATGTGATGTGTTTTATTGTTGTATTTATTATTGTCATGCTTCACAGCTCATGGCAAGGGCCTTAAGTAATTAATGAGTTAGAGGGGATACTTGAGGGTAGTGCTTCAGACTCTTAGAGATTAACATGCTAAATTATTTGAGTGTGACCTTTGGTTAGAAGAAGTGAGTTCTCTAGGTCATGTAATCTCTAAAAGAACTATAGGGGTAGATCATTCTGAGGCAAAAGTTGTTCTTAAGTGGGAGATCCCTTAATCGGTGAGTGAGCATAGAAGTTTTCTTGGACTAGTTGGTCATGAGAGAAGGCTTATCTAAGTTAGCTTGACCTTGATGGAGTTGGTTAGGAAGGGAGTTGTTTTTGGTAGAATAGTTAGTGTGGGTATAGCTTCCAAACCCTTAAGGAGAAGTTGACTAGTGCACCAGTTTTAGTATTATCAAACCTTACTGAACCTTTTGTAGTATATTGTGATACTTCTAGGATGTGTATAGGTGGACTGCTGACGTAAGAGGGTAGAGTGGTAGCTTATGCTTCTAACCCACAAGAGGAATTACCCTACCCATGATCTTGAGTTGGCGACTGTAGTGTTCATTCTTAAGATTTGGAAACCAGAAGGCTTTAAAGTTCTTGAAGTGTCAAAAGAAATAGAATTTCTTCCCTTTATCTCACTACAAGGATTTATGGCCATGATTCCCTTATCTTCATGGGAACCATTGCTTTCACCCATTGATGACACTGGAGAGAACCCATCAGTGGATACAAAAGGTGACATGCAGCAACGGTTCTTTTTAACAGATGAATAAGTTGGGTGACAACATTTTCTGGGGTGATTTCGTTGGTTATTATTCTGTGGATAGATGGAGGGATAAGGGAACAATTGCAAGCATAAGGGTTGCTATTAGGGGTATCATTTTTCACTATTGAAAACTCAATAAAGTTGTTGTAGGGTGAACACAAACAGGTGGAACCATTTATGCAAGAATGAGAGCTCAACGATGAAAATTCCCGAGAGAGAGTAGTACAACTAGTTAGATTTCTCTATCAAACATTTTCTGCAATAACAGTCATTGCTTTAAATTTCATAGAATCAAGGCCAATAAGAAAGGTACGATATTTGTGTGCCATTGTGCATTTAGAAATCTTACCTCTTGCTTTGACAGTTTTGCTTTCCCCATTGACTTCATTTGAAAACAGAGGAACTCTTTTGGTGGGAGCTATTGAGGCATTTCTTTTAACTCTTCTTGATATTGTGGTGGCCTAAATGGAAAGAGACATGGCGGATTTTGTTAATGATTGTTTAGTTTGAAAAAAGCTTGAGTAGCATCTAAGGATACTAGTCCGTACTATTGAAATGAGTCATGGTATAGTTGTTTAATAAAAGTTAAATGGAAGATATGAGTTCTTTAATTTATGTGATCTTTAGTGTGAGAACCCAATAGTCAGCCTTTTAAGGTAGGAGTTTCTCTTTAAGTTAAAAACTTTGCCTTAGTGAGTAAGATTATAAATTTTCCTAGGATTGGACAAATACCGTGGTGAATTCCTAGACGTATTCCTTAAGTTAGCATAGTCTTCAACTCAAGAATCTAGGAAGGGAGCAAGGTTTAGGTGGATTGATAATTTGGAATTAGTTCCTAATGTCTTGGAGAAGCATTATATAGCGTGCCAACCTTAGTAATACCTGACCTTAGTTATTGAGAAGAGTGTTGTTACTAGATAGTGAGGATGTATTTTAATCTTACAGACAATTGGGAGTTGTAAGACGAATTATTTGACCCCTAGCTTGGAGGTAGTAGTAGTAATGGCTACTCTTAAGATTCAAAGACACCACTTGCATGATTTCAAGTTGATATTCTCGATGACGTAGAAACACTAAGTGGAAATTCAACTAGTAGGAGAGGAACCTAAAATAGATGAGGTGATTGGAATTTCCAAATGACCAAGGTTTTAGGAAGCCGTCACTAGGTAGAATCAAGACAGTAGAATATGTCGTAAATAGGAAATCCTTTCGCATCCTTTCGTGTGATTAGAGGGCATGATTTGTTAACTAGTTAGAACACCCATTTTAGTGGATAGAAGAGAGACCATAAGACGAGGAATATGATTTTCTAGATGGCATTAAGTAATTTAGAAATGGAGTTATGTACTTAGTAAGTCTTAGAAGAGGATCGTACGGTAGATTTAATATCAAATTGAGGTGGTATAGATGCCTGAGGATCTTTAGAAGATGTTTTGGCAGCTTAAATCATGGGAAGAGTGGATAAGTGTGAGCACCTATTTGGTTAACAGGTTGGAATCCTAGAGTTATTTTAGAACTTGGGGGTGAGATTTTGTTAAACTCGAGGAATCTAATTGGATTGGGTTCAGTCTACCACTTCACCCGTGCCATGTACACAATAATTGCACATGTTTCAACTCTAGATGTACATTGTTATTCTGGCAAGTAATCGAACTAACTTGTTTGAAGGTTAAAAGAAGACTAGGTATGAGAATTGATACTAGAAATTGTGAAAGATTTAAGGTTAACTGGTTTAGAGAGGTGAGATGATTATTTAGCCAATGAAAATCAAGTAAGGACTGTCGTTAGAAACACTAAATGAGTAAGGGAGGGCAATTGTAAGGGTATGGGAAGTACTTACTCTATGTAAATTCGAGGACGAATTTTCTTTTAGGAGGGGAGAATTGTAACATCCTAAAATTTATTTAATTATTTTTAGAAATTAATTACATTATTATTATTATTATTATTATTATCAATTTTATTTTAAGAAAGGAGTTAATGATTTTATAAACTGATGAGGCTTTATCTAAATTATTTTCATTTATTAATTTAATTAATTGAATTAACGGGGGAGGCTGACGGGCGGTACCTTCATGACCAAGCCTATAACATTTCTTTCATTCTTTCAACTCTTTGACTAGTTAATGAACCTCACATTTTTTTGTAAAAGATCTTTAAAACTATTGGACATGATCGAATGACTATCATTCTTGAACTCTTTGAAAAGATTCTTCTTTGAATCAAATTCGACACAAAAATAAGTAAGCAAAGATAAAAGTAGTAGTGACTTGATACTCACTTGACCAATCAAATTTATAAACATTTTTATTAATATTCTCATTCACTTGAAAATGGTTATTGTCTTTTGGTAACAACTTGAATTTCCTTTATTCTAGAAACCACTCCTCACATATGTACAACCACACCTAATCCTATTGATCAAAGATAAGCTTGCAACATCCCTTGTTAGGAAATACATCTTCATGTTCCTTCAAAAAAGAAATATCTAAACTATGAAAAGAAGATGAATTAATGTTAGTGCTTAAGCTTGTCTTCTTATACAAAAGTATAAGCATTAGTTGATTGGATAAGAATAATCTTTTAAAGTCTCACTTTCTCTTACTAATAAGCTTTTTTATTTTCTCTCTTCTAAATCATTCTTTTTTCTTTTATTTTCTCACTTTTTTTTCTTACTCCTCCTTTCTATTTGATCACTCTTTTTTTTCTTTTTTCTTTAAATGTCACATTCTCCCTTGCTTATCTCATCTTTGTTTGGTCTTCAAAGACTTGTTTTGGGACAAAGGAGCAAGAGAATTGTTTTGGTTGTTGTGAACAAAAGACAAGTTATTAGTATATCCATTATAGATTAGCTTATGGTCATATTGCCATGAGTATATACATCCTCAATAGCAACCACAACACAATATTTTATATTTGTATCTTACAATATCAAATGAAACTAAAACTTGTTTTTCAACCTTCACTCTTCCAATATCACTAACCCATTTCAATTTACAAGTATGCTTACTCGAGTGCAAGTTCAATTTCTCCCACTATAATAATGTTAGCCACATGATAAAGGTCCAACCAGCCAACCTAATGGCATGATCCTTTCTGTGATATTAAACATCCCATGACAATGTCTAAGACTAAGATGGTAAATCAAGCTTTGCAAGATCTAATTATAGAGATCAAAGAAAGATTTTATAGAAGTGGACTAGGGGCTGCATTAAAATGAATTACTTTTCTACAAGTTGTGGATTATTTAACTTAAAGACAACTTGAAGATAACAATTTGAAAAGTTCAATTACATGATCAGAAAATATTCATGCACTATGGTTGTTTAGTTTAGTGCAATATTAGTATTGAACTTAATAATTAAACAACTTTCCTAGTTTTTATTATTTTCGTATTTAATTTTGTAAGATTAAGTTCAAATGTCCTTTGGTTTTTCTTGATTCAATTTTTTTTGTTTTAAATACTTCCTAAGTCATTGTGATAACCAATGGAAATTTATTGTGATGTTTGACTAGTAGGAATTATTATAGTGGAGATTTAATTCTTGCATTTTAAGGGTTGGTAATACTTATGACTTCATCTATATATAGGAACTTTTTGTGCAAAAATAAGGTAGAGAATTTGAAGATTTGTAAAAATGAGTATTTTTCTATTGTGTGAGTTTTCCCTTTATTCTTATGGACCAAAGGCTGAGAACTTTATAGGTTGTGATTAGGTAAAGATGACAAAACAAGTCAATCCAATTAACACACCCACAACCCCTAAAAAATGGGTTTAGTTGAACCTTTTTTTGTCATTAAGTTGAAAATTTTAACCTAAGTAAACCCTAATAGATTGTGCGTTGAGTTGGGTTGATTTGTCAAAATCTATAATAAAAAAAGTTAAAAAAGATAATTCATGAATTAACTCACTAAATAAATAAATAAATAAAAATAAAAAAACATATATCACTATTATATATATCAACCACAAAGAAAACACAAATAAACCACATTGTTAGTATAACAAATCATACAAATATCTCAATTTTAGAATTACAATAAAAAAATCTCAACACAACTCAATTTGTCGTTGACTCACCGAGTTAGTGGGTTACGTGAGTTAGTAGATTTAAACATACAACCAAACCCAACCTATTTAGGTAGGTTAAATTGCATGTTCAACTTATTTTGATATCTTTACAATTAGGATCATACTATTTTGATAACTTTAGTCCTACTAACAAGTTGAGATTAAAGTTAAGTCTATCTTATCTTTTTTTTTTTTACATGTTTTTAAGATGATCTTAAGTATTATTATATCATTTCAAATTCAATCATCGTCTCTTGAAATTAGGTATTATTTATCCTTTGTATATGTATCTTATTCATTTAAAAAAAACCAATATTCATGTTGTTGGTTTATTTTTTCCTTTGTTATTATGCTATATTCTTTTGTTCTATTCCATTGAGTTTATTTATCTCTCTTTGTTCTATTAATATATCTTTGTATCTTTTTTTTTCCTATCCTATTATCATGAAAAATTCGTGCAAAAAAAAATTAAAAGAGAGAAGAAAGTGGCTTATTAATAAGTATACCTTCTTTTTTTTTTTTTATTACTAAAATATTTTTTATATAAAAGTAATATAAATCATGTTTCTGCATACCAATTTCATCATTCTTTAAATAAATTTGTATACCTTGTCTTTATCATTCTTTAAAGTCCTATTTTTACACTATCATTCTCATCATTCTTTAAATCTTATTTTTACACATTCATGTTCATCATTCTTTAAATTTTATTTTTACACCCTCCATCTTCATTATTTTTCAAATCCCTCACATTTATTTTTTTTCTCTATTGAAATTAATAAAATTTTACCACAATTTCATTCCTTATATTGAATACAATGTATGACTTAATATATTAAAATACATTTTCCCTAAATAATAGTTTACAATTTACATAATTAGGTATCGTTCATTGTGATTTATATTTTCTAGTGATATTTTGTTCAACAACTATCAACTTGTGGTGCACATTTTTTTTCAACACATAGTGGTATTTAATTTTCAAGGTATTCTTATTTTCTTTATCGTGATAGGCATTGCATTTTCAATGTATAATTCAACTTGTGATATTTTTATTTTTGCAGAAAAATACTTTTTGGAACAAACATATACTTATTTTAAAAAGTAATTTATATAACTACGTGGTCTTTGTTAAAACATAATTTCAGAAATTACTTTTTAAAATAAGTATATGTTTGTTTTAGAAAGTAATTTTTGGTAGACTTATTTTAAAATTTCTAATAAATTAGAAGGACATTTAAGAAAAAAAATCAAGAGAGAGAAAAAAAATTATTAAGAAAAGAAGGTAAAATATCATTTGCCTACTTTTATTCATGTTTTTTGCATTAAAAAAATCTGACGGCGACTTTATTTTATTTTCTTTGATTTGGATTGACCAGTCCATGAATTGTTACTCCGTTTATTTTTTCCTTATTTTCGTTAACTTTTTTATAAAAAAATAAATAGGCCAACATAGTTTGAAGGACTGAATTTACCTTTTTTAATTTATTTATTTGTTGGCTCCTTCAAAGAAGTCTTTTGTAGAATACTTTTCAGCTTAAAACGCAATGAGAATTGTCAAGAAAAGAAAAAAAAATGAATTAGACTTTTGAGCCCATAAGATAAAATCTAAAATGGAATATATTAGTGTCTTATTATATCTATACCCTTTTTTTACAAAAATGCCCTTCTCGAAAAAACTAATTTCTAAAAGGTATTTTTGAGAAATTTGTAAATGTCCTAAAAATTAATTTGCCAGATGTATTTAATACACTCTGAAAGTTAATTTTCAATAAATAATTTTAAGAATTTGTATAATTTTTTTGAAATTAACTTTTAAAATGCATTAAATTCATTTCAGGAATTAATTTTCAAAAATATATTTTAAGATTTGTATATTTTTTGAAATTTAATTTCTTGAATGCATTTAATATATTTTCAATATTAATTTATTGTACTAAATGTTGCTAGCACATTTGATTTCACACTTGAATTTCTTAATCAAGATTTAAATTCAATCTCTCGCCGGCTCCACAATTGGAGGTACCCTTTACCTTTGAAGGGAATAGTGGAGGGAGATTTGGTTTTCCAAAATAATATTATAGTTTATTGTCAAAGTATATTTAATATATTCAAGAAATTAATTTTTTAAATGTAAAAAGTGCAAAAAGAAAGGTTCTTAATGTATTGGGCTACATGAACCCATTTCAAAAATAAGCTTTCAGTCCAATTTACAAAACCAAGATGTAAAATTACATGACAAAAACGGAAACACAACAAAACAAGGCATCCAAATGGGTTATGTAAGCCCAATTTCAGTCAACCCAAAAATAAAATACATAAAAAAAATTTAATCAAATTTTCTTTTGACTCTGCCTTCTAACGTATCTAGAAGTTCACTCTAGAACAACTGCTTCCACTACATTGTCTCCTACGTGTAAATTTGGTATACTGACAGCTGCAAAAAGAATAAAATTAAATTAATTGGAAAAATTCAATCTAAGAAGCTTATAAATACCATAAAATTCCACTGGGACAAAATTATATATTTATTCAGTTACTCTGTTAAAAATTCAACTAAAAAATATTTAAACTGAATTAAAAAATAATTTAGTTCTTTCTTAACTAACCTTTTTTTGTTTTATTTTTTTATGTAAAAAACAAAAACTGCAAGTTCACAATTAAGTTACGGAAACCATGACCTTAATTAAATCTTACGATCTTCTCAATTTATGCTTAAAAATGTAGTGCCATGTACAAATGGTTTGGTAATATATATATATATATATATATATATATATATATATATATATATATATATATATATATATATATATATATATATATATATATATTATCAAGATAAATCAAATTACTCAAAAAATAAAAAAAATTATTTTTTATCTCCTTCATTTTCTTACATCTAACAAATAAGATATAGTTAGAATCTTTAAATTATAATTAAATGAAGAATAGGATTGTTAGGATCTTCATTTCATGTGATGTGGGCACCTCCTCCTATGATCATTACAAAACAAATATCAATAAAGAAATGTCTCGTACTCATGAAAAAAAAAATTATGTATGCAAAATTTGATTTAATTTAATTTAATTTCTGATATCATTTCTAGAATATCTTTTATTTAATTTAAATTTTATTTGCAATGACTTTTTTATTCTTCATATTTCGTTAATGAAAGATAGTTTAGAAAAAAATTATTATAAAATGAGATTATATAATTAAATTATATTTAACTAACTTTTTAATTAATATAAATTAATTTCCTTTTTTATTTTACTTATATTTAAGACTGAATGAATTAAAAAAATGATTTTTCCTACACTATTAGTATCCTAAAGACCTCATACAATTTGTTTCTGTTTGTTTTGGGTAAATCAGGTTTGATGACACATATGGTTATACGAAAGGTATGTAGTTTACTTTATCCGTTTTCATATTGTTTAAAGTTTTGGTACATTAATTAAAAAAATATAATTAATATTTTAAATTTTATAAAAATTACTATTATTCAATTTTTTAATATACTTTTTATCTTTGACATTAACTAGATTTTTTTCTCATTTATACTTCTTTTATATTTTCTTCACTTCACAATAAGTTATTAAAAACAAAAAATACATATATTTAATGTTTTATTAATATTATTAAAATAATAATAAGTAAGACAAGTTTTTACTAAAACGTGGAAAGAGTAATTTTTTATAAATAAAAAGGGCTATAAGCCCAAATCATTCAACTACAAAACTATGTTACTCTTCTACAGGTAGATAAAATTGATAAAAAAAAAAAAAAAAGGGGTGAATGAGTCCAACCACTTTTAGCCCTTACTCAAGAGACAAATCATCATTAGACAACCCACCAGCAACTACGTTAGGGGAATATTCTTCCTATGAGAACTTTGTTATAAAGCTTAAAAGGGTTTTGATCTTGCAAACTAAACCGACAAGGAAAATGCTAAGTGACACGTAGTTAACATATTTTGTCAACACATTAAAGTAAATTTCACCTTTTTCTAACTTTTTACTCTCTCTTAGATATAACATATACTAAAGTATTAAGAAAATTAAGAGATAATGTTTTTTATATTTTCGTAAATATTTTTTAGATATTGTCAAAATTTATATATATATATATGAGCAGCATCACAAGACATTTGAAATGTATTGAAGGAATAGTAACAACTTTCTATATTATATAATAAAAATTAGGTGTGGTGTTAAACAACTAAAAATTTAGGAAGGATTGAAATTCATTTCTTTAGTGAGATAATCTAGTAATAATGGAAGGGATTATATAATGCTTACGAAGATATATTAACCAAAAAGAAAAAATAAATAAAAGTAATCAGTTCTAAATTGATAAGTTAAAGACACATCGATTGTCTTTCGAACAGCTCGTTTCATCCCAGCTAAAGTCGACCATAGTTCAATTTCTATCAGCATGATACGAGACAAGATACGTGTCAAAACCCTCGAGTAGCACGTCTGGGAATCAAGTTGTATGGGTTGTCGCTGTAGACGAATCCAACCTCTATAAATAGAAGAATACACCACTTGTGTCAGGTACGCTTAGTTCGCTCCATGCTTGTACATACCCGACCCACACTAACTTGAACGTCGAAGTGTATTTGCAAGTACCTCTTCTCCTGCTGTCAGCGATGCCTCGAAGGGCGAAGAGGAGAGGTTAGAGCTTGGGTACTAGAGCACATAGTCAAGGAGAAGAAGAGGAGATTGCCCTAACTTGGGAAGTTCTCATCGAGAGTTCCAGGTGAGAATTCTTGGTAATAACATTTGGGAGCACAACCAAGAAGAAGAAGAAGAGATCACCCCAACTTGGAAAGTTGTTGTCAAATGTTTTAGGTGAGAATTCTTGGTAAGAACATTTGGTGTCATTTGTGGGGAACAATATTGAAAAAAACAAAAATACCAGCTCGATTAACTAAATCACCTCGGTTGCCAAGGTCAGCTCGGTTGCCAAGACTAGCTCAATCGCTTGGGCCAGCTTGGTTGCCAAGACCAGTTTGGTCGCCTACACCAATTTTGTCGCCAAGACCAGCTCGATCACCTATACCAACTTGATCAAAGACTAGGTCGGTCGCCAAGACTAACTTGGTCACCTAGACCACCTCGATTAGCTCTATCACCTATACTAGTTTGGTCGCTAAGACCAACTCGATCACCTAAACCACTCGGTCACCTAGATGACATAGATTAACTTGATTGACTAGACCATCTCGATCATCAAGGTCAGCTCAGTCACCTAGACTAGCTTGGTTGCAAAGACCAACTTGGTCACCTAGACCACCACGACCACCTAGGCCACCTCGGCTGTCTAGACCAACTTGATCGTCAAGACCAGCTCGATCACCAAGACCAGCTTGATCGCCAAGATCAGGTCGGTCACCAAGACCAACTCGGTCACTGATAGGCTTGTTGGTTCTATTGGTAGGTCGTAGTTAGAGTCACGCTTTCTTTTGATAACTCTGGTTCTACTAGCAAGTCGCGGTTAGGGTCAAATTCCTCATTTACCTAATTTCAAGACATTCCTAAACTAAAATCACATCAAATGTCATACCAACTCTAGTCCAATAAGTAGTCTAGGAACAACATTGTGTAACCCTCTCTTATTAGACATACCACTCTAGAATGATATCTTATAATAGTATATCAGGTACTATTCAGCTTACATTATGTATCCTGACCTGTGAAATCAATCACGACCACTAAAATTTCTATATTGAATAGTTCCCAAGAGGTTTAGTGACCTTACCACTTTGGTTTGTATAGACTCTTTTACACCCCAGCTTCATTAAATGATGCATGTCACATATTTCTTTAAGTTACTCTTTTGAAAATTGGGTCGATTAAAGTTATGCTCACATTTCTCAAGTTATGCGTCTTATCTAACAATCATTCACAATTAGCAAGTACCATCCTTGCTCTCACGGATAGGTCACTCAATTAATGTCACCTAGGTCCATCCTCGCCATCTCATAGGCTAGGTCACCTGTCACAATGACTTTAACCCTCTTTCACTCAATTTTTTATTTCATATTCACATTTCTCAATATAAATGCAAGGCATTCATAGCAAAATTCATGTTCACATCTCATAGGCTAGGTCACCTGTCACAATGACATTAACCCTCTTTTACTCAATTTTTTATTTCATATTCACATTTCTCAATATAATGCAAGGCATTCATAGCAAAATTCACCAACATGTAATCATAGAATAACTTTACAACATCTACTCAGCATAAATGCAATGGAATCTCATATTACAACTCAATGTGATGAAACTCAGTTACAAACAAGTTATAGTCACACACATAGGTACATTCAAGGTCACATGGATGCGCTCTTGAAAACACAACCACGCACGATTAATACAAGCCTTGCACGAGTGCACTCATCATGAGCACGAATGTGCTCAACATAGAAACCTAGGAATGTGTATACTCATCTTAAGCATGGGCGTGCTTAACAACCTAGGTCTGCTAAGCAAGAGTATGCTCATCAATTTGTCATTCGCAAATTTCCAGAATTTAACCCAAAATTTGCTCACATAGGAGAACCTATAGGTTTTCTACGTGGTTCACAAAACCAATAAAAGAAGTGATTTATATAGAGAGAGAAAGGGAGAGAGGAGTTTAAGAGAGTTACACATCATTTTCATCTTTTATTTTCTTGCAATCTAATGAATAAATATATGTTACCATAATTATATTTAAGAAAATAATGGATGAGAATGAAGAATAACTCTTTTTGAATAATTTGATCTCTCCTCGTATGTATATATATATATATATATATATATATATACTCAAATAAATACTAATACAATGAGTTCAATCCCTCCCTTAAGGGAATTAAAACATATAATTTTAAGGGTTACAGGGACAATCCTTTTACTTACATTTATACTCATACTCTTAAGCGAGATTACTCACTCAACATGGGTATGCTCCTAGAAGTATGGACATGCTCACTGTTGTCTGTTTTAAGACGACTGTACACAATAGTCTGAGTGTGTTTTTGGATCAAAACATGACCTAAAGGTTTCTTTTCTCCCATTTTACTTCTAAACTTTCACTTTTTTCACCTAAGACTTATTCTTCTAAAATACAATTATTTAATTATTAATAAAATATGATTTAAATATTCACATATTTAAATAGATAATCACAAACAATATTACAATATTACATATAAATTAGAGTGTTACACTAAACTTTTAATAAATAAGTTAGGTAAAACTAAACTTTATGTAGAACAAGTTGTAGAGACTTGAGAGATTGTTTAAACTATTTTCATCCTTAATAACAAAATATAATTAGAGGTAATTAAAATAATAATTTATTTATGAAATACTCATATTTATAATAAAGTGAAATTGAGAACTTAATATTTTTATCTTTAATTTTGTCTTCTTAGTATATCTATTGAAATTCCTAAAAAAATATTTAATTATTTTAGTTACTTATTTTATGTTTTAAGCAACCTTTATACCAAACGAAAACTAGAATGGAATAGTTAACCCTTCCCACGAGAAAATATTTCTTATCCTTTGATTAAATGATTTTAAAATATTTATATATTTAATTTTGTCTTCTCTATTTAAATTCCTAAAAAAATTAATTGTTTTACTTACTTGCTTTTATGTTTTAAGCTACCTTTCCATAAAGACAAAGAATAGGATGGGAAAGTTAACATGTCTCCCAAGGCAAGTATGTATTTATTTTAGATTAAATAGTTTTAAAATCAATAGTTAAGATTTTTTCTTTTTCTTTTAATTTTATTTTTCTCTCTCTTTCCAAATTTTCCTTTAATTGCCCATCCTTCTCTATCTCCAATCTTTTTCCTTCCTTTCACGTCTACCCAACCACCACAAACCTCTACCACATGGAAGCCACTGATGACGTCACGACGCAGTGGCCATACACCTCCCATGCTACAAAAATGGTCATCCAGTACAATCACAAAATGAAAAAACTCCTCAAATGATAACACATGGAAATCTAACTCCTCCAACCTCCTTTCCAAGCCCTCTTCCTCAAATGCTGACGAAGGTTCTAGAACAGAGTGAGAGTAGTGTTTCATTTCTAGAGAGAGAAGTGAAGACCGTGACATCGATTTCTTTCCGCTGAATTTTTCTGATCTGATTTGTTGTTGCTGATTTTTTTTTATCTGATTTATTGCATCGGTTGCTGGGTTGAGATTTGGGTTTGGACTATGGGTGAGTGATATTGATTTTGACAAGAGAATCTACATATCTAGGAAGAAAAGGAGAAGAGAAGAAAAAAGGAAATGAGAAAAGAAGAAAAAATTGATGCGTCACCGCTGGAAATACAATGGTGGTACACTCTGGTCTGCAGTGGTAGCTACAGCAGTTGCTGCTTGACAGTTCAAAAAAAGTAGGGGCAAACAAGAAAAAGAGAGAGAAAGAAAATAAATAAAAATAAAAAATATTAACCATTGATTTAAAATTTAACAGATCTAACCATGTATATTTCTTTTCTACTATGGGAAACATACCTACCGTTGTAATTGGGTAATTTCATTGAAGTGGAGCATAAAGAAATAGATGGAAAGAAATAGATTAGACATAAAATATAATTTAAATTATTTAGAAGAAATGAAATATAAGAAAAATAAAGTTTTTTTAAAGATAAAATAAAATATAAAAATATATAAAATTATAATTTTATTCTTAAATATAATTATTTAATTATATATGTAAATGTAAATTGATTCTATATAACATATTATATATATATTAATCAATTATTTTAAAGTTATATAGTTTTATTTAATCTATTAGATAATTTTTATTTATTATATAAAATTGATCAAAATTCAATTTTAATATATTAAATTTATTTTAGGTTAATAAATTCAATAATGAACTGTGTAATTAATTAGATAGAAATTCCAAAAATATAATTAATTACATATTTTTAAATCAATTAAAATCAAATATATTTATTATTAAAATAATATATAATGATAAATATATAAATATATTAAAAAATATATAATTATATAAGTAAAATATAATTATATAATCATTTATAATTCAACCTAACCGATTAAGTTGAATTATATAATCGATTATATATAAATCATGTAGAAGCACGGTAACAAAAATAAATAAATAATTTTATTTTGATATTTCGATTATTTTTTTTATTTCACCACTTTCTTTTTTTTTTTCAACCAAATGAACCTACTTATTTCTAGTTTTGCCTCTCCTCAATATTAGTGGGTAACAAAGAGAGTATAAGTCTCGTCCTTGGACATAATCCCAAGTATAATATTTATTTTCGCCGTTTTATTTTATACATGATCCGAGTCAGTTTTCCCATGTAACATTTATTTGCAAGAGGGCTCAAGGTATTTATTAGGATACTTTTAACTTTTTCTTATTTATGGTCATTACGTTGCTTGTAAAATAACTAATATAATGGAGGGTAAAGCCAACCACTTGCATATATCTTAGAATCTGATAATTTGGTGGTATTTCTCACTTCACCTTTTTAATGGTCCAAAACGGATTAGATGCCCTCAGTTTGGTACCACAGATTCCAATTGTCTGGAGTACTATACTATTGTTCTTCTCACAAGACAGGTAGAAATCAAATTTTCTGTCATCTCTAATATTTTCTCCATAAATTATTAGTGTCTAGTAATCAAATTAAGGACATGCATATCTCGTGAGCTAGATATAGATCAGCATGTGATGGAAAATATTAAGATTAAATCTTTTAGCCATCTTTTATCCCCTTTCTACTGCAATTTTTGTTAAATTGCTCTTAGTTTCAATAAAAAATTAGCTTATTAAAAAAAATTAAGAACATGACTGAATCGAGACACAAAAATGGGGTAGGTAATTTAAATCTTAATTAGAAGATGTTGTTCCAAGAGAAAAAAAAAAAAAAAAGAAAGTAGCAGGCTAACATAATCAACACTAACAGAAAGATTCCAACCTAACTACTAATAGAAACTAACTAACTAATTGGTTAACTGATGTTTCTGTGACATGAATAATGGAGAAATGCACAATATATATATATAGTATATACCTTGAGAGAGTAACAGCTATTTTCGGAGATAAAGCCAGAGACCTGATAATTGGTGAAAAGACAAAATGTTATAATTAATCTGTATATTTCGTGTAACAGATAATACTAATAGGTCTCAAACAGCAAGTAATCGTGTCTTTCGAATGTTTAATCAAATAAAATAAGAAGACAAAAAGTAAACAAAAACTAAGCCGAAATAGTTCAGCAGCTGTGATTGATAAGTTTTGAATAATAATCGATAGCATATGATAATTTTGCCTAAAATATTAAGTCAATAATTACTCAAATTCTTATTGGGCATCAAGTTTTCTCTCAATGATTGTAGGGGCTAAGCACATCCTTGAAACTAAGCATGGAAACTGCGAATACACTTTACCCATCTTTAATGATCGATGTCTCGTTGAAAACCATTATTGGAACAATGGACGTGGGCTAAAGAATGCAAATATAATGTTATATTTTAGGTAGATAATTATATTTTTTAAACACGTAGTTAAATATTTAATTTTTAAATTCATGTATATAAAAAAAATATTATCTGTTAAAAAATGTCGATACCTTAAATAAATTTATATATCTTAAAAGATTAATTTGTTATCATCAGCAGAAAAATATATCACGTATCCAAAACAATAAATAAATTTAAACCTTAAATAGGTAGATGTCTCAAACTCTAAATAATCCTCATCTAAATTCTAACTACACAAGTCAATTAATGACGTGAGTTAACAAAGGACAGTTGCATCCTTATGAATTTGTATGGATAATATTTTTCATAATAAAAGAACAAAATAATTTTTTTATAAATTAAAATTAATATGATAATTTTTATAAATTAATTTATAAAAAAATTCATATTTTTTTCTCCTATAATTATTAATAAAAAAATTAGCCAAACAGATATAAAAACTTCTTTAACATCAGTCAAATGAATTTTTTTTTACACATTGACAACAGAGTTTTTAAGTTTTTTTTGGTAGAGTTTCATAATCTCATAACTTAAATCTCCTTATTAAGTATATAGTTGTGCTTCTTTGATATTCTATTAAATGAACTTTTTTAAACATAATTTGTATTTTTTATTTTAAATTTTAAATACCCATAAAATATGTGTGAAATATTGTTGTGTTTTTTTATATTCTATTAAATGAACTTTTTAAACAATTAAATTTTTTTTTATTAAAAATACTTAAAAGAGCTGAAGGTAAGCCTTGGCCAACTATATTTTCATGTTCTGGTTTACCGAGGAAACAAGCTACCCATGCCATGCTCTCTTTTTGAAGTGCAAGAGAAAGAGCAAGCATTTGTCGTGGTATTTAGTTTATACATAAATTAAAAATTAAAGTTTAAAGAATTTAATATAAGAAAATTTTATTTATTTTTCTATTATTTTTTATAAATAATTATAAAAAAAATCCAAATAAAATTTTGCCCCTTATTTGCCATAAGAGGTCAAAGGTATGTTTAACTTCGTTCTCACGTTTTTGTTTTAAAAATTATTTTCTAAAACTTCTTATACTGCCTAGTAATTCATTTTTTTTTATGCAAAATCTATTAAATTTTGATAATTATTTTCAAAACAAAACAAGTGTTTTAAATAGCAAAAGACAGAAACAATGAAAATAAAAAATGTTCCGGAGGGACAAATTACTTTTAAAAATATTCATGGAACAAGTTTTAGAAAAACAAAAAATTGATTTTTTATAACTGTAAACAAACATCGCCTAAGTCTCCTCCGTTACTTTCTTATCGATTATGTTGTATTGTTTTCTTGTTTAATCGATAAGATTGAATGAGTTTTGTAAAATCCAAATAAACCAAACTAATATTTTTTTAACATATATTGGTTATTACATCATTTATATGTAATTTTTATTTTTATATATATATATAGATATTTATTAATACTTTTATTATATTTTTCATATATGTAACTAATGTAGGAAAATTATATATATATCGTTTTTTTAAATCCTAAAACTAAAAAACGAGATATAATTTTTCTACATTAATTACATATATGAAAAGTATAATAAAAATATTGATAAATATCTATATATATATATCTTTAGGAAAAAGAAATTATGTTAAATGATAATTAATTAATTAATTTATTTTTTTTTATTTTTTGTATTTTTATTTTTAAATAAATTATTAGTAGTTACACTCAAAAATCAATTTACAAACACCCTTATTGTCTACTCTGCTTTTCACTACCAAGTTAATCTCCACGTTGGATGTTCTTTTTCTCACACTATTAACTTGTAAGAATAAAATCCATATCTATTTCATCTCTTTTCGCATGCAATAAGATTATTAAAATTTAAGTTTTAGATCTACTGACAAAAAAATTACATCTTTTGGTCTTGAATATAAGAAAAAATATTTATGAATGTTGATTTTAAATATAAGTAAATCTCAATTAATTTTATTTTGTTTAATAAATTTATCCCCAAAATACTCTTCATTTATTGGAGGTTCTATTTTTAAGAATCTTTTTCATTCTTAATATTAAATTTTAATGAAAGATAATTTAGGAAACAGTGGTAAAATTAGATAATGTTAACTATATTTTTTAATTAGCATAAATTTAGTTTTTTATTTGTTGCTTATATTTGAGAGTGAAAAAGTATTTGTTATTAGCTTCTACAAAGCAAAAAAGTCAAGTAGGTTGATGAAAAGACTCAATATATGACTCTTATTTAAAATAGAAAAGTTTCTTTCAAAATTTGTTTTAGGTCTTACCCACAATTTAGTTTAATCATTATTACAATGCTAAGAGTGTAATGGTGGCCTTGAGCACGACCAAAATGGGTAATTTGCCTAAGACCCAATTTGTAGAGGGGCACAATTTTTATTTATTTAATTTATATAAAAATTAAAATAAAATTTTATATAATTAAAATTATGTAAAAACATTATATGAAAAATTTATTATAAAAGTAAAACATCACAAGTAATTAGTTCACTAATTAAATAAATTGTATTTTTGGAAAAATATGTCTTTTGGTTTATTAAATTGAGTTTTTTTTGTTAAGTTAAAAAAATTATTTCAAATATAACTAATAATTTTTGAATATTTAAAAGATATTATTTTTATATGTATAACAAATATTTAATAACATTTAAATATTTAAAAAATGGATATTTAATAATCTAACACGATTCATTTTAACCTTATAAGAAAGGGAGAGCTAGTACCGTCTGTGGTGTGTAAAAAACTTTTCTTCTAAATCTCTTGTATTGTCGTTGCAAAGGATAAAAGAGGATAATCCTAAGGAACGTTATGCTGCCAAAGCTCTGCTTTTGTAGGTAAAGGAGTGGAAATGTCTTGCTCAAGAGTGTATGTGTAATTGTAAGTAGTAAGTAGAGGAGTTGGCCTTAGACCCCAATTTGTTGTTTGTTTGCTCAAGTCTTTTAGGGACACGATTTGATAAAGACAAACAAACACAACAAATTTGAGTATAGGGCATCAAACAAACAACAAATTGGGTATAGGGTCAACCCTCTACTCACAATTACATTCACACCCTTGAGTAAGACATTCTAATCCCTATTACCTGAAAAAGTAAACCTTTGATAGCACAACATTTTCCAAGGTTCTCCTCCTCTATCCTTTGTAGTGACAATACAAGAGAGTTTAAAAGAAGAATTTTTGATGCACTAGAGATTGTGTTACACCATGTCAAATCACTTGAATACAAAAACATGAGTACACAAACACAGTTATACAAAAAATTAATTTTAGTGCTTTAAAACATTGCAATAAATTAAGGGTTTAAGATAAAAAATTTACGTACTCTTCTTTAATCTCATTACTTTTTACTCATCAAAATCTCACTATTTGATTAATAGATTATACTTTTGTACTTTTTTTTATACTTGTTGTCTAATCTAAGCATGTCGCCAAGGAAATAACCTTCTATCCATATAAAACAAAAAAGAAAGAAACAAATTGATATTGAATCTCAAAACGGTACTCTTGATAAATTTTATATCAAATATCCTACAATTTCTATTCAAAATGATGTAAATCTAGATAGTTTAGACTCCAAAGATGAACTTTTAGAGAATGAAGAACTAGATAGGAATAATGGAAAACAAGATATCTTAGTGGAAAACAATAAAATAAATGTGATTATCATAATGAAACTAAATATCTTGATTATGAATAAAAAATGCAAGAAAACAATATAATAATTATGAAGGCATCATTTTCTGGATTCACCCCAAACACCAAAAAAACTCAAGATGGCTTGCAAGAGTGTGTGTGTATGGCCACCATTTAGATTTTGCAACAATCCAACAACATAAGAGTGCAAAGCAAAATCTGAAGAAGACACTAAATTGTGCATAACATAAGAATCTCTCTCTCTCTCCTCACCTTATTGCTCAAAACCAGTTACTACTCATTCTATCACTCATTTACTTCAAAATATGTAGCATACACTCAATGTACAAGAATGATGAGAAGCATGTAGCACTAAGATTGATCAAGCTTTCCATGGAAAACATTTAAGTATTCATTATTGTTGTAGTTGTCCATGATCATCATGATGGGGAAAAAGCCACTCTGATGATGGGAAGGTAATAAGATACTAGAAAAACCAATAAGGCACCACCAATGTGGTGACACAACGAGCGGATAAAAATTCCCATAACTTGCAAGAACCTCTAAGGAGTAACCACAAATAAGAATGATAGTAACAGTGAGAAGAATCACACAAGAGAGACCAATATTTTTAACATGGAAAAACCCCCTCAACGTGAGAAGTAAAAACCACGGGATCGTTCAGACCAAAGAAATCAATCCACTATAATGAAATAAGGATACAAGAGTGTTCAAGTCAAGAACAGTATTTGTTCATACAACCAACCACCACAAGCAAGCAAGCAAAACTTGCAGATGAAGAACAAGATGAAAGAAAAGAACTCACAAAATTGAGCTACTGTGTGATCACGATTTCTCACACCTCTACTCTTTTCTCTTTTCTTTTTCTCTCTTCTCTCTTTTACCTTGTGAAAATCCACTCTCTCTCAATCTCTGTTTCTATATGTCTCTCACGGTCTGCCACTCCCTCAATCTGACCCATTCTCCTCTTATAAAGAGAGACCTAGCGGGCTTGAGAGTATTGAGCTTTTGTCCACATAGTTGGGAGCTCAAAAATAACCCAACACATCAATCCTTGTCAATTATGAATTTGCAAATTTAGATGTGTGAATCTCAATTTGTTCTTCATTTGTATAAAACACAAATATGTACACACAAATAGTCTGAGATGTGTGATAATCACATTGTCCTTAAGGACTTATTCACGTAATGTGCAAGTTCCCCAGGATATAACAAACTCTTCCCAATAATAATAATTGGGGCAACAAAACTAGCAAAATTTTAAATGAAAATACCTAAGAACTCATAGGGATAAAGAAGGAGAAGAAAATACGTGTGAGATAACACTCCTAAAAACCTTCTAAAACGTTATATTTATACTGAGAAAAAATAGTGGTTCAATAACTTCTCGAGACTTAGTCAACAAATAAGGTGAGACTTAGTTTAGAATACCAATTTTAAAAAGAACGGAGTCTAAAAGCATTGAGACTAAGTCAATGAGTTTTAGTTAAAAAGTTTTAATTAATTAAAAAGATTTTTATATCTAAGTAATAAAAAATTTTAACCTTTTGAAATATCCACTCAAGATATACAATAGTCTCCCACATATTTCAAAAGGTTAAAAAAAACCTTTTGAGAAAAGAAAATTTTCTTGGGTTCTCATTTCTTCTTGGTTGTAATGCGTCGAACTTGGTGTAGCAAGCTATTTAAATAGACCTAGACTGATAAGACTTAATACATAGTGTAATTGGTGTAGCAAGTTAGATGAACCAAAGACACTTGGTGTATGTTAGAGATCTACCAATCACTTAACACTCGTCCCCCCCCCCACAGTTCTTGAGATGGTTGTTGTAGTTGTCCATGAGCACCTCTTCAATTACGAATTCACGAATTTAGATGTGTGAATATGAATCCATTCTTCAACTACATAAAACATAAATATGTACACAAAAATAGTTTAAAATGTGTGATAATCACACCGTCCTCAATCCACATGATGCACAAATCTCCTAGGATATAACAAACTTTTTTCCATTAATAATTGGGGTAACAAAATAGCAAAATTTTAAATAAGAATATCCAAAAACTCATAGGGATAAAGAAGAAAAATAAAATATGTATGAGAGAACACTCCTCAAAACCTTCTTAAACGTTATATTTATAGTGAAAAAAAATAATAGTTTCATAACCATTCAAAACTTAACCAAAAGATAAAGTAAGGCTCAATCTAAAAGATCAAGTCAAAAAATTTCGTCTAAAAATATAGCGAAACTAAGTTAACAAAACTTAATCAAGAGAATTTTTAATTAATTAAAAATATTTAATTAATAAAAAATTGACCTTTTAAAATATACACACAGCATATACAATATCCCCTTTATCACCAACTTTGATAAATATGTAATTAATCCATGCCTGTTATTTAATTGCAATTATATATATATATATATATATATATATATATATATATATATATATATATATATACGATGAGTTATATAATTTCATATAAATGAACCATTTCGACTTTGATTTTAAATTTGATTCAGCGCGTGAAAGATAATTACATTTTTTATTCCCCACAACGCTGAGCTAAGTTACTTTTCTTTTTATCTTGAAGGTGACATGTTATATAGTGGTTTCCAAAAGCGAATTACTAATATCTTCCAAATAATTCACACAATATTCCTGCCCTTTTTAACTTATAGTAAACAACGACACACAGAATAACGTGTTAGTGTAATGTATTTTAAATAATTAAGATTTATTGTAAAAAGAAAAGGACAAGGATATAGTATGAATTTCGAAAGAATTACAGCAATTAATGTAGTTTACTTTTTTTTAACAGACATGAAGTGGTACTTGTAAATGGTAATGAACTCTTTTCTTCATACTGTGGTAGATGCTAGATTAATGCTGGTGGTACTGAAGTTGTAGTTTTACACGGATCTCATTCCTCCACAGGGATTGAATCCATTCTATCACTTTGTACAAAAGAAAAGATTGATATATAGCTGTCTGGAACTTGCATAAGGTATGTTTCTTTTCTGCAACTAGATAATGGAATTCTGATTAATTTCAAATGAAAAATCAGAATAGTACATATTTATCCCTTTGGATTCATGCATGGTACCTACACAAGTCTCCATTTGGCACTGAGCATCAAGTGACACAAGGAAACTTCCTAGTTTCCTTTAAAGCATCTTACCCAAGCATTCACTTTAGCCTAGGAGGTACATAAAAGGAAAAAAATAAATTCTTATTATTTTTTTAAATATTTTTTAATGTAAGCATAGATATTTTGATATTTGATTTACACCTAAATTTTTAGATTAGACTTCATACATGGATAGAGCTGTACTTTTTTCTGCTAACAGTAACACGTTGGTCACAAAATATTAATTATATTTAAAATATATAAATTTTAAAATAATTATTGTAAAAATCAATAAACTTATTATATATATATATATATATATATATATGATAATTTGTTATAATTATATTTATCAGAATTAAATCAAATTAAATAATCTCTATCAGTGTTAATTATTTATTTTTGTGCAAAATAATTATTTACTTTTAATAAATTCATATTGAATCAAATTTTTTTCCTAACCATTTACTACTTTCATCCTCGGAACAAAACAAACGTATCCCACACCGCTAATGTATTGCAATGGCCGTTGTCTTTTCAGCCACAAAAATTATATCCTTTGATTTTTAGATTTTTGCTAACTGCGATAAATGAAAATAACAACAAATTAAATGTTTAAAATAAATAATTAGTAAAAATAATTAAGTATATGGGTGCTAACGCCTAACATTATTTTTTAGAGTAATTATAAACATTCACCTTATTTTTCTGATGAATTGAGATGGAAAGAAGAAAGCCGAAGGAAAGAAGAAAAGGTAAACAGAAATATCAATTAATATAATAAGTGATGTAGTGAAAAAAAAAGAAAAAAATCAGAATTGAATGATATAAAAAAATAGAGAATATGTTTTTCATTTATGTATTTTTGGTCAAATTTAGATTTAGGTTATGTATTTTTAAATCGATAAAATTAATCTTTTAACTTTTAAAAATATCTAATAAAATTAACAGAGATGAATAAAAATAATATATTTTGAAATTTTAAAAGATTAATTTCATCAATTTAAAAGTAAAATAATTAAAATCAAATTTGACTAAAAACACATTTTTTTTTTCTAAAAAGAACTAGTGAATATTTAGTATTTTTTTTATAAGTTTTTAAAAACTCTTTTAACAAATAAATAAAAAGATAACTATTTATTCGAAATGAATTAAATCAAATACGGACTAAATTATATTTAAAGTTATACTTATAACATAAATCTAAAATATTTTTTTATTACAATAATATCATATATTAATTAGTATATAAAAATATTGAAAAACAATATTATTCCCTGCGACACATATCACTTAGTAATACGTTATTAAAAAAATGTTATTAATATTGTAATATTTTTAGTAATATTTAATAAATAAAAAATATTATTATTAATATTTTGCAAGGTTAGATACATTAAAATATTTGTTAAAATTTTATTAAAATTAACTAATAATATTTTTCTGTATTTATGTTAAAAAAATTGATTCATAAAGTAAAAATATATATAAAAATAAAAAATAAAAATGTACCAGTAAACTCTTATAGGTCACTTCAATCCACGAATTTTCACTAAAAAAAAAAAAAATCTTAACTATTTTAAGCTCTTATTTAGCTCTTGATTTTACAAAATTCATTTCCCTTAAACTTAAACGTCAATAAGAAAATAAGATGAAAAACATATAAAGTAAATAACTTCGTTTTATAAGTAAATATTAAATTTTTTTTTAAAATTAAAAGCAATTAATTAACACTTACAATCTCATTAACTCTTTTTGGTTACAACAATATCATTAACTATTCTAAAGATTTTCTCAAAAGTGTATCTATTGATAATTTAAATTAAAAAAATGTCATAAATTTATCTCCCTTCAAATTAAGGGTCCACACACCCTTTTTTCATCACTTCAGAAGGGTGAAATACTGAAATCCATGATGGAATTTGATTATTTAAAATACTTCAAATTTAAGAGAAAAATAACTACCAGAAATATATCTATCAACGGCAATTCCCAGTACAAACACAAAATGCTTGATCGATCATATGACGATGTACAAACACCACATATAATTCACATATGATCCTATGCTGCTTACTGAGAGGGAATCTATTTCAAAATAATGGAACTTTGTCTAACCAAATGGATCCCACATAAAAAAAATTATTTATACAATAATTTGTATAATAAATTATATAAAAAAAGAAAAAAAAAGAAAAAAAGATGATATAATTAATGATAAACTATAAAAAAAAATCATATAAATTATTATATTTATAACATAACTCTAAGAAATAAAAAAAAAAAGAAAAAACACAACAAAATCCATAAGGTACACTTCCTGTTCCTGCCACTATTGGCCTTTCCCTGCTGCCGTGTGGCGAGTGTGCAGACAAAATAATTTTCCATGTCACACAAAAAATCAAATAACAAGAATTAAGAACCACAATCATTCTCTTTTGGCAAAAAGCACCACACCCAAGTAGCCAAAAAAAAAAAATTCCTCCTCTTGCAATACATAGCTTCTTCATGTCCCCAACAAACATTAAAAACATAATATGAGTCAGTTAACAAAAAAAACTTTACCAAAAACAAACAAATTCTCTGATCTCTAACTCTAACTAAAACACTGTCCATTTGTTATTCAACTGAGTTTCAAAGTCCTAACTCCTAACTAAACCCACACAGCACAACCCAAGTTTGTTAATCAAAGAGTTAGGTTACAAAGGATAATTGACATTAACTACTTAAAATAAACCAAACTAAAACTAACACTACATTATATTTTTGTACAATCTTTTATTTATCTACCAAAATTAAAAAAAAAAAATACTAAACACTATGTCACCGTCATCGATGGTCGGTATCATTATGATCACCATCAAACAGTTCCGGTGAGAAAATTCTCTGCCTCGCCCTCACCGTCACCGCCGCGGCTCGTGGTTGCGTCGGTCTCCAAGAACAGAATCCTTCTCCTTAAGTCACCCAATTCTCTTTCCATGAGAAAAAGTTTCTCTTTCAGCGTCAAATTCTCTTCTTCAAGGTGCGCAATTTGCGTGTCCTGTTCATCAACCCTTTTGTCTAGGTTCTGTTCTTCGCCAGAATTAGGATAAACCATCTCGAACCTTCCGGCGCCGGAGATTTCGCCGGAGCCCTCGCCGGAGATACATTTTCCGGGTCGGAGCCGGATGAGGCCCTTCATGGAGCCGTATCCGTTGAAGCCCCACTGCTCCTTCGCCGCCTCCACGTCGAACGTCGCCGGCGAGAGCGATGCCGCTGGCGAAAGTGATGCCGCCGGAAGAACCGCCGGCATCAGCGGCGAAACCAGCGGTGCGATGCCGCCGGACTTCTTCGCGCGGATTATGAACGACGTCGTGTTGCGAGGTGCGAACGGTGGCGTGAGCCGACAGTCGCCGCCGCCACCGCCGAATTTCCGTTTCGGGTGGTGAAACCGGCGACCCTGCGCGCCGGAGCGGTTCGCCAGCGGTGGTTGCTGCGAATTCTTCAGGCTTGGGGTAACGGGTTTGAAAACATGAACCGGACCCGGCCCGGTTCGGTGGGAGTCCCTTCTTTTGTTCCGGCTGGCCCGACCCGGATGGGGTTTGAACTCCGGCGGGCGGGCGAACACCACCGCATTTTCCGGCGGGTATGGCGGCCGGGGATGCAGCCAAGCGGCGTAGTTTTGAAAGATCTGAGACTGGGGCATCATTTGGTGTAGGTCGTTCATGAAAAAAAAGCCTCTGAAATTTCAACGGAAAATGAGACACAGAAATTAAAGAAAATAAAGAAAAAAACAAGGAGAACTTAACGAAAAAATCCGAAAAAATATATAAATAAAATATAAACCTGAGCTTTGCGTTTTTATGTTTTGTTTTTTGAGGGATTAATTGTCGTTGGCGCGGAGTGAGTGGAAAATGGTGTCTGAGAATTCGTAATCGAAAGGGAAAACTAATTGCTCATTTCATCAGCTACCTAGTGATGATGAAGAGGGAGAAAGATAGAAAGGATCAACGGTCAGATTTGGTTTTTGTTAGATTGGACGGTGGTGATTTGAATGCGTTGTTCAGATAAGAAGAATCGGGTTCTGAGGGTCTGGAGAAATTAAAATCACAGTATAGTTTGGTATTGCATATTGCAATTGCAGTGTGATTATCACTTTTATCTTAAATTTTCCATTATACAACTGCCATGTGTAAGTCTCAATTGTATTGCAGAAGACTATTATATAGACCGAACCCACTGAAGTACCCCATTTATTTATTTACTTTTTTGGACATACATGATAAAAGAAGTGTCTTATTTCTGTTGGTTAGTTTATTAATTGTGTTTTTTAATAAATTTGTGATTAATTTTTATAAGAAAATAAGGTATGTACTTGTATCGATAATATAAAATATTTTTATATATTTATTTAATTACAAATTATAATATATGATAAATTATTTATTGGTTTTTAATAATTATTTTAAAATTGTACTAATAAAATGTATGATTGAATAATATCGTAAAATTATTTTAAACTGTTTTTACATTGTTTATAAACTAATTTTTTATTTTTATATTATTTAAGATAGGTTAAAAATCTATAAAAAAAAATCTGACAATATAAAATAGTTTTATACTATTAATAAATAAAAATTATTATATATAATAAAATTATTAATTTTTATTATAACATTTAACTATTAGAGCAATAATAATTTGTGATTACAATATAAAATTGTTATTCAATTAGTGTATCTATTACAGTAAAAATTTATTTAATTCAATTTTCATGTGTATATCAGGGTTGCCATGGTGTAAGTTGAATTAAAAACAGGATAACTTTTTCCTTTTCGGTTTTTATATGAAAATTACATTGATTTGTAAGGTAATTTTGTAAATTTAAATTATACTGGAGAGATTATATTATATTACATAAGTATAATTTAGACTAGTTACTACACCAATCAATATTTTCAATTAGATAATTTTATTTTAAAGTTTGAATTAAAGTTTATTCCATATAAATTATATTTACAATATTTTATATTAATATAAAGTTATTTGATACTCTATTTATATTCATCAAAATTAATTTAATATATATTTTTAATATACTAAAATATGAATTATTTAATTATATTTTTATTGTTGTTCAATTTTTATAAAATATTAATTAAAAAATAAAGTAGTATATAATTATAAATTTAATGGTTAGGTTATAAAATTAAAATTTTATATAAAATTATTAATTATATAATAATTAACATAAATTATATTGGTATAATTTAATTTCTTCTCGAATTATATTTATAAGGTATATTTTGAAAAAATAAGACTTAATTAGAAAATAGTGACGATTAATTCAACATTATTTATTTTTTATTTCTTCTCAAATTATTTTTATAAGGTATATTTTGTAAAAATAAGACTTAAATAGAATATTAGTAACGAGATTAATTCAACACTATTTATTTGTATTTTTTCATTAATGAGTGTTATCATTAAGATGCATTTAATTGAAATGATATATTTTATTTTTCTTACAAACATCAGTTTGCGTTTAGTGAGATGTAAAACAATAATTTATTTGTATGAAACGTATTTTCGTGTTAAGGTTTGACATGAAGCTTACGATGATGCAAACTTTTCTGCTTTAAAATTAATATATCTAATATTGCCATATTGGTAAATGTTAATCAATGATTTTATTAAGCTATTAGTTAAAATAAATAAATAAATAAAGTATTTGTTAGAGTTGACACATGAAATTTTGATGGATAATAAATCATTAAGACTTAAATAATCTTTTCATCTGATAAGAACAAATAAAGGATCAGCATATTTAAGTATCTGCATATCACTATATCACAACATCTTACAAGGATGAAGATACTAATATTTTAATAGTGAAAAAATATATATTTTTTAATATTTATATATTTTTAATCACACCAATCATTAAAACTTGTTTGTTTCCTCTTTCATTTTTCAGCGCAAATGTATGTTGCCATTGAAGATACTTTTGCTGGATATAATAATTTTCTTTCTAAACAAACATCGATTCGCATTTAGTGATTTGTAAAACAAAACTTGATTATTTTTTCAAAAATGTATTTTTATTATGTTAATGCTTAATTAATGTTTGGAGTTTTTGATGATACAACTATTATATTACAAAATTAAACATATTTAAAAAATATGAATGTTAACCATTTTCTTAAAGACATTGATTAAGGAAATAAAAATAAAAAATATTTATTAAAAAAGAAATTGATCATATTCCAAATATAAAAATAATTTAATAGTTACGTTATAGTAACTTGATACTATAGAAAATGTGGAGACAAAAGAATTAATAATAGTAAAATATTAATCGTATTTAAAATTAAAGGAGGAGCACATTAAAAAAATTAAAGGAGGAGCACACTAAAAAAAAATTAATGAGTAACGTGAAAAAATATCAAAAACTAGATGAATAATAAACTATATTAGAATGATTTACTATATTATTTTTTTATTACATAATTTTTTGTATGCTTCATTCGCACTAATTTTACTATTCTTAATGCTTGCATTATAAATTTTTATGCATAATGTTTACTATTATATAAAATATTATCTTTATAATTATAGAAAAATATAAAATATTATATATTTTGACACAATCTTAAAATAATTGTATTGAAAATAAATAAAGGGGAAACTTGACCCTAGTCGCGACCTGTTAGTAGAACCAAAGTTATCAAAACGTGACCTTAACCGTGACCTGCCGATAGAACTAATACTATAAAAATTCTTTAACTTAAAAATAAAGGAAAAGTTCTTAGAAAGTAATCATAAATTTTATTCAAATTATAAATTATGTCATGATGGTTGCTTACAAGAATTTATTTATAGGCTTATCTACACAGTCCTGAAATTAATGTCTATTAATATTTTAATATGCATAAAATTTCATGGATTTAATGTCCATTAATATTTTAATTGACATAAAATCTCATCTTCTATAACTCTCCACTGACCTTTTATTTCCACCATAAATGACCTTCATGTTCTTTCACCTATTATCAAACTTTTCCTTTTTCTACCAACTATCAAAATATGATTTAAGCAAAAATACATGTAAATGGATCCTAAATAACTATTCAGCTCAAATTACATGATAATAACTTTGGGTTTTAGATGTATTTTTCAGGATGGGCTCCAATCATCATCAACTTGTAATAAAGTGACCCATTTTGGTACAGTCTCTGATTCATTTTATTCTAAACTTTTCTTAATTCCTAAACTCAGGTCTGGCAAAGATTGTTTCATCATTTTGATTTTTTGTTTAGTCATGGGACTTCCAACGTCACGCAAATTATCTTTGTCTTTGTCGATTGAGTTTCTATCATGTTTAACTTATAGGAATGGTAAAATTAGTTATAGTTTTATTTTTATCTTGACTTTATTTTGGGCAAATTCAAGATATAATATCATTGTAGATTTAATTTATGAATCCAACTATATCAAATTAAAATTTATAACTTTTTAAAAAAGAAAGGTTGACAACTTTCTTAATTCATAAGTTTTTAACAAATATTTCACAATTATTTTTTAAAATGTATTGAAACTATTTTTAATTTCTCAAAATTATATCATATACATTTATTTTAGTTTCTTTCTTCTTTTTTCATTCATCATTTTTCTAATTACTCACCCATAATTTTTTTATTTGTTAATTTGAAATTTTAAAATTAAGTGTATTGTTTTTGTTTTTAAAATGTTGTATCAAAATATATTTATGACTATAGTAATGAATGTATACTAATAATTGTCTTTTTAAGAGTTACTTAATTATCTCTTCACACCACCTTCACTCTTTCTACCTCTTATGTTGATGGACACTATGTTTATAATGATAGCAATTGCAAATTGATATATAAAATATGTAGATTAAATAGGTGTACGAAGGTCTTGTTGGGTTTTTTTGGGCTCTCAACTATGTGAACAAAAGCTCAATATCTTCAAACTTATTATGTATTTCTTAGTAGAGGAGAAGGGATTAGATTAGGAAGATGAGAGAGTGAATTTTCATAGTAAAAAAGAAACAAAGAAGAGAAAGAGGGAGAGTAAGAAAGTGTTATGTTTTTATCTCTACACATATTACCATGACATCAAAATCACAATATCTCCTTTGTTAACCGTTGGATTGGGCTGAAACTTTGATAGCAAGTTCAAAAGACATAGTTTTTCATCTTGATTGTTCAGATCTTCATTTTGAGGTCTATTATGTAAGAAATAGTGCTCATACAGTAGCATAATTTTGTGAGTTCTTCACTTTCTTGTTCCACATTTCTTGCTCTCCATTTGCAAGCTTTGTTGCTTGATTGTGTTGGCTGGTTGTATACACGGATTTAGCTCTTGATTGAATACTCTTGTATCCTTGTTTGATAATAGTTGATTGAATTATTTGGTTTGGACGACACATTATTTTTACTTCTCACATTGAAGGGGTTTTCTACGTTAAAAATCTTGGTGTCTCTTGTGAAATTCTTATCATTGTTACTGCCATCTTTACTTATAATTACTCCTTATAGATTCTTGCAAGAAGAGGAATTTATATTCGTTGCGTTGTTGCCACATTGGTTGTGTATTGTTGTTTTCCCCCATCAAAGTAATATCAAAGCTCTTTGGTTTAAAGGATGTTCTACTTGCTTGAATAATGGAGGTTAATACAAATAGAATGTTAAGTTTGAATGACACTGATTATCACTTGTGGAAAGGGAAAATGAAATATTTATTATTTGTGAAGAAAATACATCTTCCTATCTTTGCTACTCATAAGCATGAATTCATGTTTGATGAAGAATAGGACTTTGAGCATCAATAGGTATGTGGTTTTATTCGGCATTTTGTGGATAATAATGTTTATAATCACATTGCAAGTGAGGCACATGTCAGGACTTTGTGGGAGAAGATTGAATCTCTATATGCGTCAAAGTATGGGAATAACAAATTATTTTTATTAAATTCTATTGTGAGTTTGAAGTTCAAGAAAGGCGTTTCCCTTTTAGATCACTTGAATGAGTTTCAAGAGATTCTTGATTAGGTGTCAAGAATGGGCATCAAGTTTGAAGATGAGATTTTGGGATTACTTTTGAATTATCTACCTGAGTCTTGAGAGACTTTTAAAGTCTTTATCACATATTCATCTCCTAATGGTATTATCTCTTTACAAATGACAAAGGGTAGTGTTCTCAATGAGGAGATGAGAAGGAAGGCACAAGGTTCTTCATCTCGGTTTGAGGTGCTTGTCACTGAAAATAAGGGAAAAAGTCAAAAAAAGAGAAGAGAAGGAAGAAGAGAAAAGAGCATAAGTAAGTCTATGTCTAGGTACAAGAATGTGGAATGTCATTATTGTCACAGAACATGACATATACAGAAGCATTATTTCTCATGAAAAAAGCAGAACAAAGGCAAAAAGGGTAAGTCAAAAAGAGAAGGACCATGATGATGATGATCGTGTCACTATTGCTATAGGTGATGATCTTGTTATTCATTGAGACTTTGAGTTGGTTAATCTTGTATCGGATAAGAGTACGTGGATTATTGATAGTAGTGCTACATTGCATGTTACACCAAGGAAGGAATTATTTATATCTTATACCTCAAGTGATTTTGGAGTGTTGAAGATGAATAATGATGATGTGTCTAAGATGATTGGTGTTGGTGATGTTTGCTTGCAAACCAACATGGGAGTGCAATTGTGACTTAGAGGAGTAAAACATGCTCTAGATGTTTGCTTTAACTTGATATTTGTGCATATGCTTGATGATGGTGGTTATGATAATCATTTTGGTTATGAAAAATGGAAACTCACCAAAGGTAACTTGGTTGTGGCCAAAAGGAAGAGAATTTCTAAATTGTATTGGACAAAAACTTTGGTTGCTAAAGATAGTGTGAATGTCATGGAAGACATTCATAAGGTAAAGAAAACTACACCTGAGAAAGATAATAGTTGGTTTGAAATTGATCTAGTTTGGATACATGTACATGATTTGAATACTGGTGAGAGTAATGTTTAGAATGGTGGGCAACATAATTATGTTGGTGATAAGTAACTTGGAGATGTTTTTAATGTACCTCCTGATGATGATGCTAAAAAGGAACAAGAGATGTCAGAAGATGAGAATCCAGGTGATGCTCTTGAACCACCTCTAATTCAACTCAAGAAGTCTAATAGGCAGAAACAATCATCTACAAGGTATCCTTCTGATGAGTATATGACCTTGATAGATGGAAAAGAACCTGAGTGTTACCAAGAGACCATGGAGAGTGAAGAGAGGCAAAAGTGGTTGGACACAATGCAAGATGAAATAAAGTCTTTGCATGATAATCACACTTATGATTTGATGAAGTTGCCTAAAGGTAAGAAGGTCTTCGAAAATAGGTGGATTTACTAGGTATAAAGCCAGATTAGTAGTGAAAGGTTTCAGATAGAAAAAAGGTGTTGACTTCTATGAGATTTTCTCTTCTATGGTGAAGATGTCATCCATTAGAATTGTATTGAGTTTAGTTGCTATTTTTTATTTGGAGGTTGAGCATATGGATGTAAAAACAACTTTCCTTCGTGGTGATTTGGAGAAAGAGATATACATGAAGCAACCTGATGGTTTTTAGGTTAGTGGAAAGGAAGACTATGTGTGTAGGTTTAGAAAGAGCTTGTATGGTTTGAAGTAGGCTCTAAGACAGTGGTACAAGAAGTTTGAGTCTATATGTGTAAGCAAGGCTACAAGAATACTTTTTATCATTGTGTCTTTGTTAGAAAATTTTCTGATGATGGCTTCATTATCTTGTTGTTGTATATTGATGACATGCTTATTATTGGGAAAAGTGTTTCCAAAATTGACAAGTTGAAGAAGCAATTGAATGAGTCATTTGCTATGAAATACATGGGAGTTCCTAAACACATTATTAGTATAAGAATCATTCGTGATAGACAAGCAAAGAAACTTTGGTTGTCATAGGAACACTATGTTAAAAGGGTGTTGCAAAGATTTCATATGGAAAATGCTAAAGTAGTGAACACTCCTCTTGGTACTCATTTTAAACTGAGTTCTAGACATAGTCCTTCAAATGAAGCTGAGAAGACTAATATGAGCAGAGTTCCTTATGTATATGTAGTGGGTAGTTTGATGTATGCAATGATGTGTACAAGACCAGATATTGCACATGTTGTTGGTACTGTCAGTAGATTTTTGTCTAATCCAGGTAAAGAGCACTAGAATGTTGTGAAATGGATCTTGAGGTATCTTCATAGTACTTGTGATTTAAGGCTTTGTTTTGGAGGTGATAAGCCTACTTTGGTGGGATACTCAGACTCAGATGTGGCTGGAGACATTGATTCTAGAAAGTCTACTTCGGGCTATTTGATTAAGTTTGTAGGGGGAGTTGTGGCTTAGCCATCTAAATAGCAGAAGTGTGTTGTTTTGTCCACTACCGACGTAGAGTTCATTGTCATTACAAAAGCATGCAAGGAGTTGCTTTGGGTAAAGAAATTCATGTAGGGGCTTGGTTTTGTTCAGGACAAGTACTTGTTATTCTATGATAGTCAGAGTGCAATTCATCTTGGTAAGAATTCAACTTTTCATTCTAGGTCCAAGCATATTGATGTGAGGTGTCATTGGATACGTGATGCTTTGGATGCTAAGTTGTTGGAGTTGGCTTAAAGTTCATATTGATGATAATGGTGCTGATATGATGACCAAGACATTTCCAAGAGGGAAGTTTGAAGCTTGTTGTGAGATTGTTGGACTACCAATCACCTCCACATAGTTGTGATGGGGAAGATATGTTGGATTTTTTTTTTGGCTCCAAACTATGTGGACTAAAGCCCAATATCCTCAAGTCCACTAGGTCTCTCTTAGTAGAGGAGAATGGGTCAGATTAGAAGGGTGAAAGAGTGAATTTTTCACAGCCAAAAGAAATAGAGAAGAGAAAGAAGGAGAGAAAGAAAATTTTGTTTTCATCTCTGTATAAATTAGCATGACATCAAAATCACAATATCTCATTTGTTAACCATTGGATCAGGCTAAAACTTTGACAACAAGTTCAACACACATAGCTCTCCATCTTGACCGTTCTGATCTTGATTTAGAGGTCTATGCTCTAAGGTCTAAGAAATAGTGCTCATACAGTAACACAATTTTGTGAGTTCTTCATTTTCTTGTTCCTCATTTCTTACTCTCCATTTGCAAGATTTGTTGCTTGATTGTATTGGTTAGTTGTATATACAAATTTATGATCTTAATTGAACACTCTTGTACCCTTGTTTGATAATAGTGGATTGATTTCTTTCATTTGGACAATCTGTTGTTTTTACTTCTCACGTTGAGAGGGTTTTCCGTGTTAAAAATCTCGGTGTGTCTTGTGAAATTCTTATTATTGTTACTGTCATCTTTATTTGTGATTACTTCTTATAGATTCTTACAAAAAGAGGAATTTATATCTGCTGCGTTGTTGTCACATTAGTTGTGTATTGTTATTTTTTCCTATGAGATCTTTACCAAACAAAGAAGTCCTTTAAAAAAAAAGCATATAAAAATGCTTTCCAACCAAAGAGAGATTATATCTACACAATACATGTGCTCCCTTGATTAACTTTTCCTTCTACTTTTGACATTTATTTTTTTTCCTCTAAATAAATTAAAATTTTGCGTTTGAATTCAAATCTCTTTGTATTTTTTAAGACAAGATAAAATAAAATAAGTTAAAACATATTAGGTTGAAATGAGATGTCATACTAATTCCATTGATATTTGCCTTCAGAATTGAGTTATTGGTAGCTTTCAAGTTTCAATGATTATTATGTTAATTATATTGTGTAGAAAATTTCTATTGTTGGGTATAAGTTGTTGTATTCAATATCATTTGCTGTTTTTGCAGATTTTTTTTAATTAAATTTGACTAATGTACATAATAACAAATTAAAAAAGTGAAGTAAGTTGATGTAAATTAACATGGCATTCAAAGAATAGATATCCGTTCAATCCATATACATATTGCATCATATTCTTAATTTAAATAAATTAAGAAACTTGTATCATATTTTAGAAGTGTTTAATGTGATAGAGAATTTGGAATTATATTTAAAATTATTTTTTAATTATATTTACTGTTGCACGATAACAAATAAAAAAATGAATTATATTAAGCAAGTAAGGGCAGCAAATTGGGATAATTCATATCAACAATCAAATTTAGTATCTTTAGAATTTTAGTATAATAAGGGATGAGTAGCAAGTTAATTACAATGTCTCAACAAAATACTCTCCACTAAATATCCTCTATTTTTTCTCTTTTTCCACTTAATTAACAAATAAGTCTTAGTTTAAAGCAATTTGTAAAGCCTTGGACAAATCATTATTTCAACACTATTATTACTTAAAAAAAACAAAACATAATAAATTTTAATAGGCTTTATTTTTTTAAGATAATATTCGTTCAATTAAAAATATAATTAATTATCTTTGTCAAATTTGATGTGATTAGAGTTAATATGTTATTAAATAATTAAAATTGATATTTATATTTGTGTATATGTAGTTTAATATAATGTAAAATATAAATATACAAATTTAATAATTAAGTATTAATATTTCTTTTAAAAACATTTCACGAGATTTTTTTCACATAACCTTTTTTTAAAAAACAGAAGTTGATATTATAACTTATTTAAAAATTATTATCATTGTCTAATTTATTTGTATTTTGTGATAAATTATTAATATTTATATGTACCAGTTAGTAAATGGAACTCAGATAAAAATAAATGGAAAAGCTATTTTTAATTTCTCAACATTATATATTATACATTTATTTAGTTGTAGGTCAGTATCTAATTTTCTTTCATTTTGACTGGTACAAAATTTCTCATGAATAAAAGCTTAAGTTAGTTAGATCTCAAATGCTCATCAAGATTAAAATAAGTCTTAAGACTTCTTAATAAACACTTACAAAAAATACTTATAAATTATCTATTAACAAAGTTTTTACATTGATAACTAAATTCAAATTCACATTCTTATCAACTAAACTAAATTTTATTAGATAATACAAAATTTCTTTTAACTACATAAAACACCTTCAACATTATCACTGAAAATAAACAAAAGGGCATTATCACTGAAAATAAACAAAAGGGAAGAAAGAGAGAAAGCAAGGGTCATCAAAAAAATGGGTAATTAAAAGGCACACGTAGCAGAAATTATAAAACCTAGTACAATTTACAGACTAGAAGGCCTTGCTCTTCTAGTAGAACTTTTAAACTTTAATCCATACTAAAGCGTATATGTACAATATTCAACATGGAAATAAGTTACAAAACTATATTTACAAAATGACAAGTGTGAATACAAATGTACAAACATCTTATTATCTTTAATTATCATTCAATCATGCATGGTCACATTATTTAAAAAATAAGTTAAATTAATTATTTGTTTCACGTACTTACACCAACTTTTTGTTATAGTTTCTATACCTAAAAGTTCTATGTTTTAGTTTCTATATGAACAATGTTTTTATGTTTTAGTCCATATTATCAGTTTTCTGGCCGTATAAAACCGCTACAAGATGAAGACATAGGGACTAACACATAAAATTTTGTTCTTATAAGACTAAAACGTAGAATTTTTAAGTATAGAAACTAAAACAAAAAGTTATCACATGTATAAGGACATGGTAATAACAACCTTTAAAGTCAAAACTCTTCTAACAATGTAAGCGGTTGAAACGTTTGATAAAGATAATAGATGAAAATGAAACTTGGTGTCACTCTTTGTTGTTGGAGGAGCGATCACTTCTTTGTCCACCAAGAATACGTGAAATCTGCAAACCTCTACTGAAAGCTTGGTTGAAAAGCATTCGAGTTTGAAACTCTGAAACGAATGGGAACCATGCCAAGAAAGCAACTGGTGTGAAGAGAAGCAAGCCCATTATTACTTCGTATCCACGAGCAAGTGCCCGAACAGAACCCCAGAACCCAGCTTTTTCAATCACAGGCTTACAAGCTTGTGCAATCTTTTAGAGCAAAAAAGAATAAAACACAATGTAATGAGTATATATGCTCAAACAAGGATTAGAAGCAGAAATATTGAGGTGTAACTTCTTAAAATTTTGACAATGAACCTTCAAGTTTGTAGAGGGTGTAACAAAAGAGAGATGCCACATAAGCAAAAGAATTAATTATTTTGGTCACAATGGCAAGTTGCATTGATTTGATCCCCAAAAGTTTTTGTGTATACAAATTAGTCCACTGTGAAATAAAGGATTGTTTGTTACAGCTTTTTTCAGAATCACCATTTTTTAAATTAGATTATTTTACATCAGAATCACCATTTTTTTTTAATCTATTGGAACTTGACAACTTGATAGGGTAAACTAGTTAGCATGTGAACACTTTTGGAGACCAATTTGTTTAGATGTGTACTCTGTTAGGGATCAAAGGAACAAAAAGTATATATTGACTCAAGAAAATGTGAGTAAAGAAAAGAAGTATTTATTGACCTGCAGCAACCCCCAGCCTGTTGGCATGACTGCTAGAATGCAGATTATGATGTCCTTAATTGTCATATTGGCGACTGCTATTAAGATTATGAAGATGGTAAGGTATGTAATGAAAATAGCACCCTTAATCAATCGGAATAGAAGCTGGAAATCTGCACTGAGGCGGCGCCGGCCTACAGATACACCCTGCAAAAATCCAATAGATAGGGATGTGTGAGGGGTGTAAGAGAAAAGATGCACATAAATATGTCTGACCATGATAAAAAGGAAACATGGAGAATGACCTTAGAAGGTTAATGAAAAGGTGGCATATTATAAACCTACTTGGATAAACTTCTTTCATAAATATGCATAGGAATAAAAAATGAAATAAATTTCTCCATGAGCTAAAACTAGCTGTCCATCTTGGATATGAACTTTTATTACTCTATTTTTGCAAATAATACTATTTAACTGAAAAATAGAGCTGTTTTAATTTATTTTTTGTAATGCAGTTAAAACTTCTATATGATGTATCTTGGTTTTGTCTTATTATTTCTTTATTTGTTATTATTTCAAGTAATGTAATGCTTAAAACTCAGTAATGGTGTTCTTAAACAAAACATCTTTTCAGCTAGTTTTCATATAGAGGCAATCAGCACTCAGCAACAAAGAATACACCAAATCTTAACAATACAGAATATAATAATGTGAATTCTCACCTTCATTAAACCCAATATTACAAAGATTATCATCCATGAAACACCATAAACCTGTAAGCCAATAGTAACTACAATTAAACTGATATCCTAGTTGCTAGGATCATAAGACAAAGGAGTAGTCCTATGGAGAGTCATGTGAGAAAAGCACTTACCAGAACACTTTGAGTCTTATCAGTGATTGAGAGGTGATACACAAGGCCATATTGATATAGGAAAAAGCGGAAGGATAATATTATCTCAGCGGCAATACCACGCTTTCCGGAGTGCCGGAGATGCTCTTGTTCCTTTTCCCACCAGGATTCCCAACTTTTATCAGCAGATACACCAATGCCACCGCGGTTGCTTATCCATTTGTGCCAATCTGTCCAGTCATCAACTATCTTCTGCCACTCAAAGCCTGATGGATTGAAAAGGAAGGGAGCAAAAAGCCATGTCCCTACCATGAACCATATGGTTATGGTAATTAAAATATAGGCAACCACTCCTCTGTATGCATGGCCAAATATATGGTAGACCACAAGCAGAATCATCAATTCAATTCCTTTAACAAAATGGCTGCGAGAATAGAGCCTATAGTTTTCAGCAAATCTGGCATGGAACACCACAAAACCTCGACCGGTGCCTCTGTACTGTGCACCTCCATGAAGCAATGTCCTTCCATAATAGTGTGTTTTTGTTCCAAGAGAAAAAGTGAAAAATACAGGAGCCAACTGTAGTTGCATCAGTATAAATTCACTTAATGCCTGGCGAAATCCCCTCTCCAAGCCAATTTCCATCAACATAGGCAAGGCCAACAAAAATCCAATTTGCACAACTGACTGAGAAGCAAGAGCTACTTGAAGAGCTTTGTTGCCTCGAATAGCTCTCTGTTTGTTCAGACCTTCTTCAAGTCCACTAAGGGCAAGATAGAGGCGTCCATAAAGGAATACATAAACTGTGAGGACAGTAATCTGTCAAAATCAAAGTCAGTATTTGCGATGAATCATATTCATATATGGTACAACAAGTAAGGTAGGTTCCTAGTATACCAGGGTACTGAAATAGAAGCCAATGGTAGTGAAATAACAAGATAGCATTCGGAAGAAATCAAAACGGTGTCCGAGCCTGTATATGTCTCTACTCATTGTCTGCTCGCCATTCCCAGCAGCAATTTTTGCTTCAAACATTGATATCTGGTTAAGACCCACATCCCTTCCTTTACCAACTTGTATGTACTCGTGATGAGTGACATTTCCTTCACGTAATGTAGAATTGAAACCTGCAGATCATAAAGAAACTTTTAGTATCAATACCTCTAAAAGAAATAGAAACAAGTTCTGCACATACAGGAAAAGAAACTAAAATACTTGCCTGCAAATATATCTTCACTCAAGTTGATGACCTTAGAAGCCTTGCTTACACCCCCTCTTGTCAGGTGGAAAAGTCTATCAAACACATCTGGATGGCCATAATGGAACCGCACTCTGAATGATAGAAACAAAAACATTACTAAGATCATCCAACAATAAATGACACAGCTAGTGGAGACATGAAGACTAAACATTTCAACTGGATAACATCTGAATTGTGACACAGCACCTTGACCAACCTTACCATAGAGAAAGAAAGAATATCACAAAATAAAAGTAGGGAAATATAACTAATATATTTATATTTCTGGCCACTTTTGGATTTGAATAAATTTGGTTATGATTATGGGAACAAGGCTCCTATTGCTGTAAGGTATTTTTTCTGAAATCCATTTTTGCTTTCAGATAGGCTAAACACAAGAGAGGAGTATCTAAGTTATACTTATTATTGTAGAATTTGAGACCCTGAGGTTAAAACGCACTGGAGAGGTTTGCAATTGGCAGAGTAGAGTAGATAATATACCCATGTAGGTATGGAAGGGGCTTGGTGAGAACTGAGAAAGGTTTAATTGGCTCACAAAGTTATTTAATGAGATTATAAGGTCTAAGAAAATGTGGGAAGGTGGAGGAGTAGTATACTAATCTCTATGTTGGAGATATTATAAATATTTAATAAGACATGATAAGTAACTCACTAAGAGGTTTAAAATATCTAAATATCTCGTCAGGAGATCGTGAATATCACATTTAATCTACAATGATTATCTTTTATTTTTCTATTAGTCATATTATCTTTAAGCATTTTTTATCCTATAAAAAGAGAGATTAGAAATTGTATTATTCAATCCAATTAATACACAACTTCTTTTGCTTTCAATTTGGTATCAGAGCTTCCGATCTTGGGAGCTCTGTTTCTGCTACTTCACTCCAGTGAACTGCTACCCTCTGACGAGACCCACACATTGGTACGAGACTCGTCAAAGTTTTTTATGTCCTTACCAACGATCTATGATAATGGTAGAAGATAAAGCCGTTATCTTGAGACCTAATGAACTTTCAAATTTGGTAGGTTCCTCTCGCAATTATCTACAATGGGCATAGTATATTCCTCTCACAATTATCTACAATGGGCATAGTATATTCATACTACTCTCAAAGGGTACAAGAAGTTGAGTCATATTGAAGGAAGTGGTCCATCTAGAGATGATCCAAAGTTTGAAGTGTGGGATGATGAGGATTCTCTCATTATGACATGGCTATGGAACTCTATGACTCTGGAAATAAGCTGAAATTATATGTTCTATTCTTCCATTCGTAAGATATGAGAGAGTCTCATTGAGACATATTCAATGAAAAATGACTTTATTGCTTGCTATGATATTGAAAGCAAGATCTTCAACTCTAGACAAGGACCTCTCTCGTTAACAGAGTACTATGAGACTCTGAATGGGTTATGGATCGAGTTGGACCAATACCAAGGATTAAAGATGTGCAAAGCTAATTCTATTACATACACCAAGCCCGTTGAAAGGGGGAGAATCTTTAAGTTCCCCTCTATCTAAGGTATTTTCTATTGTGCGAAGTGAAGAAACCCGACGATCAGTCATGCTTGATAAAGGAAGATCCAACACAGGATTTGTCATGGTGACAGGAAAAGGTTCTACAAAAGGATCAGCAGGTTCCACAAAAGGATCAACCTCCGAAAGAAAATTCTTCACAGAGAGTAGTCGTGGAGAATACTACAAGTATTGCAAACGGTGGATCATGACATACCAAGGAGCTACAAGCTTAATGGAAAAGAGAAAGTTCTTGAACGAATGGGTGGGAATAAAGGCTCAACTCAAATGTGGGTGAATCAAATGACCTCCGATAAGGAGAATGTAGTTGAACATCCTTCTACCTCGCAACTTGACCAGGATACTCAAGCTTTTAGTAAGGAGGAGATGGGACCGTCTTGAGTCCTCCTAAACTCTCTTGGCCCGTGTGCCTTGACCATGAAAGGTACAAATTCCTTCAATATTTATGATTCAATTCCACAAAGAATCTGGATCCTTAATTCCGGGGTAACAAATCAGCTGACCCCATTTCTTTCATATTTTACATCATACTTTAAAGTATCCAAAAAGCAACTCATTACTATTGCTAATGGAGATTATGTTCCTATTGTTGGATCTAGCAATGTCCAACTTCAGTCTTCTTTATTCCTACACAATGTTTTTCATGTTCCTAAATTGGCTAACAACCTTATCTCTATACATAGGCTTATACAAGATTGGAATTGCGCAGTAACTTTTTTTCGTTCTCATCGTGTTATTTAGGAACTTACAACGGGGAGGAGATTGGAATTGCTAAAGATCAGGGTGGGTTATATTACTTACAACGTACTAAGATAGGTAACAACACCAATAAGGAAGATTTGCCTTCCAACAGGCAACCTCAGAAACTTGGACAACTTCTCAAATTTGGTTTTACCATAAACGTCTTGGACATCCACCGTTTAGGTTACTTAAGACAATGTTTCCACATTTATTTACAAAAGAGTCCGTCAAGTCCTTTAATTGTGATGTTTTTCAGTTTTCAAAACACCATCGTGCAACATTTTCTCCTAGTAATAATAAAAGTCTTATTCCGTTTGACCTTATTCACGCTTATGTGTGGGGGGCCAGCTAGTAACTCTATATCGGAGGCTAAGTGGTTTGTATCATTTATTGATGATTGTACCTGTGTAACATAGATATTTCTTATGAAACATAAATATGAGGTTTGTCGACTTTTTTCGTCTTGACAAAAACCAATTCGATAAATCTATTAAAAGACTACAATCAAATACTAATACTGAATTTGTAAATCTTGAGTTCTCCAAATTTCTTAAAGATAATTGTGTGGTTCATAAACTAACATGTATGAATACTCCCCAACAAAATGGGATTTCAGAAAGGAAAAATCGTCATCTCCTCGAGGTTACTAGAGTCCTCCTCTTCCAAATGTATGTTCCTAATGTCTATTGGGGAGAAGCTGTCCTAACTGCCACCTATCTCATCAACAGGTTAGCCACTCGTGTCTTAAACGGTATTAATTCAATTAAACATATGTTATCCTTATTTCCTTCTTCTCCCTTAATGTTAAGCTTACCAAGTCGTGTCTTTGGGTGTGTTGCCTTGGTCCACTCTCATAATCCACATCATGGGAAGTTAGATCCTAGAGTTGTCAAATGTGTCTTCATTGGTTATCCCTCAAATAAAAAGGGGTTTAAGTGTTATCATCCTCCGAGTAGTTGGGTCCTAATCTCAATGGATGTTACTTTTCATGAAACAGAGTCGTTCTTTGTTAGCCCTCCACTTCAGGGGGAGAGTTATTAAAAAATCGAGTTTGTCATCAAGTCATTACCTTTTCCTACTCAAGATGTTCAAGTTCAAGAAATCACCCCTACTCAAGATGTTCAAGTTCAAGAAGTCACCCGTACTCAGGATGTTCAAGTTCAAGAAGTCACTCCTAAAGAATTTATTACTAAAAAGGCCCACAATGAAGTAGGAGAGAAAGATAGATACTATGGAAAGCAATATCAAAGGCATGAGAAACCCACTCTGGTCCCACAGTAAGTCCAATTGTTTGAGTCGGAGGTAAATATCCCTGAAAACCCCATTGAGGATGTTACTGATGACATACCTACTGCTTTGAGGAAAGGGAAACAATCATGTGTCAAGTATTTTATTTCTTAATTTGTGTGTACTAACCATCTCTCTATACAACATCAGATTTTTATTGTTGTCATTGACGCAATCAAAACTCCTACATCAGTACAGGAAGCTTTGAAAGATGAGAATTGGGTTCAAGCCATGAAAGAAGAGATAAAGGCGTTAGAGAAAAATTCAACTTGAGAGATTGTTGATAGACCCAAAGAGATAAGAGATGTAGGCTATAGATGGATATACATTATGAAGTGTAATTCTGATGGGACCCTTGATTGATACAAAGCAAGATTGGTCGCTAAAGGGTATACACAAACTTATGGAATAGACTATGAGGAAACATTTGCCCCTGTAACAAAGATGAACACGGTCGGAGTTATTCTTTCCTTAGCCGTCCACTTTGGCTGGAACTTGCAACAATTTGATGTAAAAAATGTCTTCCTTCATGGAGACCTAGAAGAGGAAGTCTACATGGAGATTCCCTCAGGATTCTATTCTCATAATGAAAAGAACAAGGTATGCAAACTCAAAAAGGCATTGTATGGACTTAAACAGTCTTCTCGAGCATGGTTTGAAAGATTTGCTCAAGTCATGATATCCCTAGGATATAGGCAGAGTCAAAGTGATCATACTCTCTTTATAAAACATTCTCCTAATGGTAAACTCACTCGTCTCCTAGTCTATGTAGACGATATGATTGTTACAGGTGATGATAAGATTGAAAAACTAACTCTGAAAGAAAAGCAGGCAACATAATTTGAAATGAAGGAGTTAGGAAAGCTAAAATACTTCCTTAGGATAGAGATTGCATATTCCAAACAAGGTATCTTTATCTCCCAAAGGAAGTATGTACTCGATCTCCTCAAAGAAACAGGAAAATTGAGATGCAAGACCTCTACCTAATAGGATTGGGTGTGAAGAAAGTCCAACCATAGAGAAGTCTCAATATCAAAGATTGGTGGGGAAATTGATCTACTTATCCCACACTAGGCCAAATATTGCATATGCTATTAGTGTGGTCAGCCAATTTATGCATGATCCCAGGGAAAGGTACCTTCAGGCAGTTGAAAGGATCCTCCAATATTTGAAGACAAGTCTAGGAAAAGGACTATTGTTCAAAAAAGAAGGTACATTGTCCATAAAAATATATACAGATGCAAACTATGCAAGATCAATTGTAGATAGAAGATCAACTTCCAGATATTGTATGTTTTGGAGAGGAAATCTAGTAACATGGAGGAGCAAGAAGCAAAATGTGGTTGCTCGATCTAGTGTAGAAGTAGAATTTCGAGCCATTGCACATAGTATATGTGAAGGATTGTAAATGAAGATTATTCTTGATGACCTCAAAGTAAAATACGAAGGACGCATGAAGTTGTTTTGTGACAACAACTCATCTATTAGTATTGCCCATAATCCAATCCAACATAACAAGACAAAGCACATAGAGATTGACAAACACTTCATTAAAGAGAAGTTGGACAGTGGACTTATAGTCACAGCACATGTTCCTATAGGGCTCCAAGTGATAGATATTTTCACCAAAGGGCTCCCTACAACTAGATTTCAAGAACTCAATGGCAAGTTGGGAATGATTGATATTATAAAAATTTCCCAACTTGAGGGAGAGTGTTGGAGATATTATAAAAATTTGATAAGATATGATAGATAACCCATTAAAAGGTTACAAATATCTAAATATCTCATTGGAAAATCGTGAATATCGCATTTTATCTACAATGATTATCTTTTATTTTTCTGTTATTCATATTACCTTTAAATAGTCTTTAGCCTATAAAAAGGGAGATTGGAAAATTATATTATTCAATTCAATCAATACACAGTTTCTTTTACTTTTAATTCTCTATTTATAAGAACAAGGGAGATATACAAAATTGTACAAATTATAGGGGAACAAGGCTCATGAGTCCTAAGAAAGGGTAATTGAGCATAAATCAATACTGGACACTAACATTACTGAAAATCAATTTAGATTTATGCCTGGTAGGTCAAACATGGAAGCAATATACTTTCTGCAACATTTAATGGAGAGGTATTAGAGGATACAAAAATTTACATGAAGTCTTCATGAGTCGGCAAAGGCATATGGTTGGGTGCCAAGAGAAGGATTGTTGAAAGCCCTAGAGAAGTAAGAAGTTTATATTGCTTATATTTGAGTAATTAAGATATGTACGAGGGGGTCATGACTTGGGTGGGAACACAAAATAGGGTCATAGATGACTTTTCTATAACCATAGACAATAGAGAAATAGAAGATGCAAACCAAAATTGATTTAACAAAATGGGAAACCAAGTTCAGGTATCACTTCTATTCCAGGCTCAAGAATTTATGACAACTTAGTACCAGGAATAGAGCTCTCTGAGAAGTGGATAAGTACAATATTCTACTTATAGATAAACCAATATATTATTTTAACATAACCAAGCTATAGAAAAATACCCAAAAAAGAAGTGGCTACAGCTCTATTTGGTTTCAGAAGTACCTATAGAATATTAAAATTCTCATTGTTTTAGGAGCCTAATTATCTTTATAGTGTAAACTGTGTTGGCTTGAACTAATTGTCCTACATTAAAATTTAACCTAGACTAATAATATAAATAGGAGATTAGGTTAGTATTCTGCAATACAGCCATCATAAGCCTCCAATAAATACAGAAACCAAAAAAAAACTTACTTCAAGGGGTAAGCCAACAATCTTTGTCCAATTGTCACAAAACTATGCTCCTGATTGGACATAAACCATGCAAGGGATGAAACACTGCAAGAAACATAAGGTAGACAATGATAAACAGAAAGCACTAATAGATTTCATATTATATCATAAATAATAGCAAGTAAATTGAAATTGATAATTTGATACAACAGATCATACCTGCCAGTAAAAATATGCTCTCTCAGTCCAAGTATTGTTGGCATTCTTGGACCATCATGTTGTTCAAGAAATTCTTGCAGCAAATTCCTCATTTTGAAAGCTTCTTCCATATAGTTATCCTGTTACACAATATTTAGCAATCTGATTTTTTTAAAAAGCTAGCTTTCCCTTCTTTCATATATACATATATATATATAAATAATGCAAAAAGACCTGATTCATATCAATTGTTTGCAAGCCTTCCCCACGTGTGAAAATGATGGCATGGTTTTGATTTTCTGGCTTCCCCTCACCCAATATTGCAGGTCCTGGAAGCTTTATTCTGTAAATTACCTACACCAAAATAACCAATCAACAAATTGAAAACCATAGCTATGCTACTGTAAAGAATATATCATAGCGCTGGATATATTTGACAAGAATCTATCCATCTAGAATTTGTTTGATTATTTTACACAATAACTAATCTATCATATATATATAAGAAAACTTGTTACAAAATAGAGGAAAGATCATTTTGCTAATGTATTCCTTCCAACAGGAAAGATGCCACAGGATGGTTTGTTGTAGAAATTGTCTGTCACTCATTTGTGTCTATAGGAATTTTGGTTTCTTATTCAGTATTGAGCATTGAAAAGTAGGCTTTAATAATGTGCAGGATTTTCATCAATTTCAATCTATTGACTTTAGTTACCATAATTTCAGGAATGGTCTACGAACAGTACCTGATCTAAACTCTGAACTGTTTCAGATGAATCATTTGATTTTGACGGTAAAGCAGCTTTCACTAGAGCTGAATAATAAACCTTATCTGTTTTTCGTAATGAACCTTTGGTATGCTCTTCAACCTCATCAATGTAAGCAACTCGAAGAGAAGGGTACCTGCAATTATAACATCAGTAATGAATGTTACACAGGACAGTGCTTGCATAAGCTATAACAAGTGAGGAGCTTGATTTGAGAGACATACTTAATCATAAGCTTTAAAATTTCTTTTGCCTTGGGATCACCAGATCGCTTTTGAATACTATATTGTTGACATGAAACTACATATGTGAACTTCATGTCAGCTAATGATTGACATTGTGTCCACAGTGACCGCTCGCTGGTTGTATTTTCCTTGCTCTCTAGTTCTGCAGCCTTGTAACCTTTCATTAATTCTGTGAAGTGAAAGGAAATATTAAGCTCAGCCTATAATAGATAAGGTAATGATCTCTCTCTCTCTTTCAATGAATCTTTCGCAATGTACCTTCATCCTTTGCCATATCAAGAAAAGCCTGTAGCTCCAATGCTTGTCGGATATACATCATTCCTCGGACTTCAGTCAACGAAAATAAAGTGAAAAGACATGGAGGAAATTCATAATTATACAATGCAAAATAGAACCTTAAATCATGCATATGACATGCAGAAAGGTTGGTAGAGGGAGAAGAAGCAGTTTCTACCAGTTTTGGTCAATGTCTGGCCTCTGTATGATGCCCATAAACGAAGTTCTTCTTCTGACTCTACTCTGATTTTTTCCTCGCTTTTATTGTCTAAACGTTGAAGGAAGTTTTTCCATTCATCTGCAGTAAACCATTAGTAGAAGCAAAAGTAAATTACAGAATTGTACAGACTGGGATATGAGAGGAGAAAAGTACATCATTAGCAAGGATGGACCGAGTTGTTGGTAATGAGGTTATGTGTGTGCCCACTAAATTTTATATATATTTCAATTACCATGGAAGTATTTGGTCTGTTTGCATTATATTTCAAAATTTGACTTCATAATAGTGATGAATGAGTATATTTTTAAGAAAATTTGAAACCCACCCATCTCTACTGTGCTTGCCCTTACTGCCTAAAATTTTTAGGTAAGCTACTGATCATTGGGATTACAAAAACAAACGTTTGGCCCTAGCTTATCAGTTTATGATTTTAGGTTAAGTGGTCCTAACTTCTAAGCCAAGTTGACCAAGTTTTCGAGGATTAAATTCATGCACATCAATCTTCTAATTAAATTTTAGTTAAAGCAGTATCGTTTTCAGTACATTAAACTTTTACTACATTTCAAGCCCAAAAGACTCTTGCATGGTGGCATGCTACAGTTCCAGCAACCATTCTTGTGCTCCATCTTGATACCACAACATAAGCTTTTAGATCAAGCAGTTATTTGACAAATATCTAGAGGAATGGGGAAACCTGGAAATATCTTTTGCAAGTAAAAGAGGATAGAGACTCCATCTTCATTTTGCTCTTCTAGATGATTTAGGGAGAAAAGCACAGGCTCATCATAGTATGGTGTCAAGACACTACAAAATCAAGATATATAATGCCATTAATAAGTTTATATAGAGATTATATCAGGACATGTTTGTTGTACTTCACAATGCTCCTTAATGCTTATTGTATATAGAATAATTGTTAAAAATATGTTTCAAATATTTTGTATTTATTGTATAGCAATTTTATAGGCAAACCATATATGGTTTATAGGCACCAAAATCATATATGATTTTTTGTATTTATTGTAAGAAGCCTATATAAATCAGGCTCCGTGGTGTTATTTAAGCACATGGTTTCATCATTTCTTCTCTTTTTAACATGGTATCTAGCCTAATAGAGGTATTCTAAGAAACTATGTCATTCGCCGCCATTTTTCCGATTACCTAACTCCAGCAACTGACCACACGCACAGGGTTGCCTTTGCTCTGTCCACCAACGTCATTGACGGCATCCGCTGACGAAAACTCACGTGCCCCCACGTGCATGTCAGAGACATGCCAAACAGACCTTTTCCAGCCGCTTTTTTTGAAACTACAATCGCCTTTCCTTGCACGACATACCCAGGCATTCGCAACCTTTTTACTGCACCTTGTGTGTTGCCTTGTTTCAGGTATTTTTTGTTTTGTCATTTTTGCCCTTTTCTTTGACCATGGTTGTTGCGGGCTCTTCAGATCCTCCTAGGGCAAAACCTCCTTTCTCAACAATTTCGTCCTCTCCACTGAGAAACTGGATGGATCCAATTATGCTACTTGGGCATCTAATACTACGCTATGGATTAGTGGTCAAGGGTACATGAACCACTTCATTGATATTGTTGACTCTATGGCCACCCAAATCGTGCTAAATGGGAGAAGATTGATGCATAGTTGTGTAGTTTCATCAAATCCACTCTCCATCTGTCCATCAAACCAATTTTCTGACCTCACATCACATGTGAGTTTGTTTGGTCCAAGGCACACGTACTCTACACCAATGACACTCAACGCCTCTATGGCGTGTGTCACAATTTGATGACTCTCGTAGCCCCACAAAAGGTTGATGCCCTATGTCGGCCTATATTGGTAGAGTTCATGCCACCCTTCATAACTTTAATGAACTCTTACCTCCTATTGCCACTAATCCTGCAGAAGCTAAGATGGAACTTGAAAATCACAGCACCTTCTTCATGCTTTTTGCGCTTTATGGCTTGCCTTCGTAGTATCTTGCTACCCATGACCAAATTCTAGGGTCACCTATAGTCCCAACTATGACCACGACATCTTCTGCCCTTCTTTGGATTCCAGCTAAAGCGCCTTCCGAGCCTCTTGTTGCCCCTTTACTTGGTGGCACCTCTACTCTTGCCTCCCAGAGTAGCAATCCAGGTCACTCTCGAGGCAGCTCATCTCACTCCAAGAATCACTACAAGTGTGATCATTGCCATCATCTAGGCCACGCTATTGATCGATGCTGGAAATTAATGGTTGACCTCTATGCCCTGCCAATGTTGCCTAGACGACCCCACCCGATATATCTCAACCAACTGATCAACCTTGGGCCACCCTCGCCACGTATGAAGATTTCCTCCAATGGTATGACAAGCGCCAAAATCCTTGAGCTACTACCTCGGTTGCACACTCTGGTAATTCATTTGCTTACATATCTTAATCTCTTTCACTTGGGCCTTGGGTTCTTGACTCTGGTGCATTTGATCACATCTTTGGTAATAGATTCCTTTTCTTCTTCCCTTTCTACATATGGTTATTTACCTAGTATTACTTCCATCAATGGTTCCCAAACCCAATCTCATGGGATTGGCATTGCCAATCCTCTACCTTTCTTGACTATAGACTCTGTCCTTTATGTTCCTGGCTGTCCATTTAACTTAATCTCTATCCATCACCTTACCCATTCTCATAACTATATAATTACATTTGCTAAAGACATTGTTACATTGCAAGATCAGAGTTCGGGACAGACGATTGGCATCGAATGTGAGTTTCATGGCCTCTACTACCTCTACTACACCACAAGCATGTTCTGCCACAGATTCCCCTCTTACCATACATGCTCAGTTGGGAAATCTTGGTCTTCCTAAACTTCAAAATTTGGTGTCAAGCCTATCGAAATTATCTAGTTTGCATTGTTAGTCATGTAAATTAGGAAAAGGCATTCCAGTAGTTCATTTCCCAAATATCTTAATGAACATTCTTCTCATACTGTAATAACTCCAAGTGGATTTAAATATTTTATTACGTTTATTGATGATTTTACACGTACATTGATTTTTGTAATGAAAAATAGGTCTGAGTTATTTTCTATTTTTGAGCAGTTTTATAATGAAATTAAAACTCAATTTGGTGTTCCTGTTCACTCTCTCTATAGCACAATGCACGTGAATATTTGTCTCATCCCTTTCAGCAATTTACGGCGTCAAAGGCATTCTTCACAAAACATCTTGCGCTCATACCCCTCAACAAAACGAGGTCGTCAAACACAAAAATTGGCATCTCCTTGGCACCACTTGGACTCTTATTCTCCACGGTCATGTTCCAACTTGATTCTAAGGTGATGTTATCTTAACAGCCTGCTATCTCATCAATCGCATGCCTTCTTCCATCCTGGATGATCAAGTCCCTCACTCCATCCTTTTTCCATATACACCTCTCCATCCCCTTCCCCCAAGAGTCTTTGGATTCACCTACTTTGTCCACAATCTCTCTCCAAGTCTTGACAAACTCAGCTCGATTACTCAAATGCGTCTTCTTGGATTATCATCATTAGTCGCAAAAAGGTTATCATTTCTTTTCCCCTACCCTTCATCGTTACTTAATATCTGTTGATTTTACCTTTCTTTGAATTTGTCCCTTAATTTGAGTCTACTCAATTACCTCATGCACCTCTGTCTATGGTACTCCTTGGTCCTCCTACTCTTGTACCTCTTAATTTTATATCACAAGACATTCAACATCCAGATCCCCCAACTATGCGACCTCTTCAAACATATCAACATCGCCAACGATCCGTTGTCGTACCTGAACCTACCCCTGAGGCCATGTCAAACTCCTCCCCAACACCTCTTCCTTTACTGGATCCGGCTCTACCACTTGACCTGGACATGCCCATTGCTCTCCAAAAAGGTACTCGCTCTACTCGTAACCCATCCCCTCATATACATCTCATTGTGTATGTGGACGATATTGTATAACTAGCAGTGATCAACATGGCATACTCCACTTGAAACATCTCTTACAACTTCAAACTAAGGACCTTGGCAAGCTTCGATGTTTCTTAGGTATTGAGGTAGCTCAATCCAAGGATGGTTTAGTGATTTCACATAGGAAATATTCCCTTGATATTCTTGAAGAGATTGGCTTGTTGAATTCCAAATTTGTTGACACTCCTATGGATCCAAACGTCAAACTTTTACCTAATCAGGGGGAGCCCTTGCCTGATCCAGGAAGATACAGAAGATTGGTGAGGAAACTAAACTACCTCACAATCACTTAGTCAAACATTTCCTTTGCAGTCAATGTGGTTAGCCAATTCTTAAATTCTTCTTGCCAAGACCATTAGGATGTAGTGATACGAATCCTGAAATACATAAAGAATGCTCCAAGAAAGGGACTAGTTTACAAAGATAGAGGACATGCTCAGATAGTTGGTTACTCAGACGCCGATTGAGCTGGTTCACCCACTGATAGGCGATCCACTTCTGGGTATTGTGTACTTATCAAAGGAAACTTGATATCCTGGAAGAGTAAGAAACAGAATGTTGTGGCGAAATCTACTGTTGAAGCTGAATACATGATCATGGCATTAGTAACCTGTGAACTCAATTAGTTAAGTAGCTACTTAGAGAGCTTCAATTTGAAGAGATTGCGCAAATGTCACTAATTTGTGATAATCAAGCAGCTTTGCATATTGCCTCTAACCCAGTTTTTCATTAGAGGACCAAGCACATTGTGGTAGATTGTCATTTTATTAAGGAAAAGATCGAATCAGGAGACATCATCACTAGCTTTGTCAACTCTAGTGACCAATTGGCTTATGTTTTCACCAAATTCCTTAAAGGCCCTAAAATTAGCTATATATGTAACAAACTTGGTGCATATGATTTATATGCTCCAACTTGAAGGGGACTGTTGAAAATATGTTTCAAATATTTTGTATTTATTGTATAGCGATTTTATAGGCAAATCATATATGGTTTATAGGCACAAAATCATATATGATTATTTGTATTTATTGTAATAAGCCTATATAAATCAAGCTCTATGGTGTTATTCAAAACACGATTTCAGCATTTTTTCTCCTCTTTAAAAATAATCATACAGAATGTATATAAGTCACTAATATAGTATTTGTTGTCCTTTTGAAAAACTCAAGATAATGGCATGTAATTTACTAAATAATAAATCACAAAATGATGCTCTGGTATGCAACATAAAATGAAGATGAAATGAGCTTACGAGAAGGACATCATATTCCGAACTTTGGGAGCAGGTGGCATATCCATAAACAATGAATTAGAGAAGAAAGATATACGCCTCCTAGCATCCAAGTTGGACGGAACATCCATAGCAGACTCCTTGACAGTAAGCAGTAAATGAAGCCTTTTAATCTGTCAAAAACAACAAATCAAGAAAATGAATAAACCATATTATCACGTGGGATAAGTAGACTGACAAACTGGTAATAGAAATCCGGGTAAAATGTGGTTGAGAGCAAACATATAATTTTTATTTTCCATAATAATAAAATTTCTTATTGTAAAGCTTACTTTCTCTGTCCAAGCCTCAATATCTGTTTTGACAGGAAATTGAAGTTTACCAAAAAACGTATATTGTTGATCAAGGGGTGTTAACCTTTCATCTTTGCTATAAGACCCACCATGGCTTGAATCTAGCAAACTACAAGAGAATGATAATGAATCCAAAATGATCACTACTTATCAAATTAGCAAGGGATACAGAAATTTTCAAAGGACTTACCCCTCAATTTCTCTTTCCATTATGTCTCTGGTCACAATCTCTAGCATGTCAAGCAAGAGAATCACAACTGAATCCTTGTCCTCCTCTTTGTTCTCCAACTGAATAAATAACAACAAATTTGGTTGAAGTTCACACTTGATCAAACAGAAAATGTAGCATTACTAGTTACAAAATAATTACCAAGCGTTCAATCAGTTTAATAAATCGATCATATAGATTAGGAAGAGCTCTCAGATTCAATTCACTCAGCAGATCTTCGTTTGCTATGTGCTCATCAACTCTTTGAAAAATATTCTGTATAACCCTGCATTAGTGAAACCATAATGTAACAATGTCTGTTGGTGTATCAAACTTTGTGAATCTTCTTTTTTGATGCATATTTCAGAAAATATGAAACTTACATTTTCTCACGTTCTCCTAGAACCAAGAAGTTAATAATACTTCTAAAAGAAGCATAGCATTCCTGAATAGCAGATTTCATGTATTTGTCTCTTGACAATCTTTTCTCCAGTTCTTGTCCTTTTCCATAACTGTCTTCAGCCATGGACACTGCTATTGGGATCTGTACAACAAATAGAGTTATAGTGAATTTAAAAAAGGATACAGATTATTCTCACACAAACACAGAACAATTGAACACAAGTAGGTGAACCTTGCTGGCAAGTAAGAAAGGAGGCCATTGGATGAGGCTCAAAGAAGCATCAAACCAATATGGTACGAGCATGAGGTCCATCTCCCTAAATGTTTCATAGTAGTCAGACTTCTTTGCAACAAAAAATAAAGACCTCACATGGAAGCATGAAAATTTCAATACTGTAATAATTCAAGGTTCATCATGAACAAAGAATTAAGAAGATATTGAGAAATGTTGTCATAGCACTACCTGTTATCAATTAGGTCCTCCTCCCTCAAACTAGTGATTATTTTGTTCCATAACTGTGCAAACCTTGCAGACTCCTTATCTTTATTAGAAGAGACCTGAAACAACCGCCTCTCCAAGAATCAAATATATATTGATAAAGGAAGACTACATTTAGAAAGAAAGCAAATACAAGACAGGTAGATCAGGAATTATATCCACAAAGAAAACAATAAAAGTAAACATTCAGTTCAAGAGCGGCATATTTGTCAAGGAAAGTAGGAAACACCCTTTAAAAATATTCCATAATTGAACACCAAAAAGTATGATTTAAACTGCAAGCCTGTCTGATAAAAGGTGTGTGCGGAAAAAATTGTCATGCTAAATTCTAGAACCAAGCCAATTAGACTATACAGCCGGAAAAGCAGTGCCAATCTAAGTTACCCTACCATCGTTTTATACTAAATGATGGATAGATTTAGTTAGGAATACATGTTCTCCAAAGCAACTTGCTTGTAGGTTGTCAAACTCAGAAGTAAGTTTTAATTATCCAAGCTTGCAGGTTAATGATGAGTGTTGAGATAACAGTTATCAACAGTAACAGATTTTGATAGTGTGGAAAAGTTTCAAAACCTGATCAAATTTGTGAGAAAAAAAGGCATTTAATAATCCCCTGCGTTTTTTCTTCTCGGTCTTTTCTGTGGGAATCAAGCAAGCATTAAAAGCACCTGGAATTGCTTCAAAGCGAGACCTCAGTAATTCCAATGTTCGAATCTGAAATTAAAATGAAAACAATGACTTAAGAAGTATTTCAAGACCCATAAATCTGCAGTTAATGCAACAGAAAACCTGCATGGGTTTTCTTTAGCATAGTTTGAAGGACAGTTTGCACAACAAAAATAACATAAAGAAAACAAGAAATCAATTCAAATTTGAACAATAAACCCTGGATCATTTCTTAACTTTCAATGATATTGTTACTTTGTTAAGATCCAATTGCAAGGTATGTGTTGAATATACACACTTAATACATGTAAATAAGGAAACAGGGATAGATTACATTTCTAGAAATTAGGGATTTCTTTATTATTTGTTTCCTTAATTATAGCCTTGATTGTATCCTTTTCTTCCTATAAATAAAGGATCATATGTGTGGGTTTATACACATTCAGTAAAACACTCTTACATGCTATCTAACTTGTTATTTATGTTGATGATATCGTCATCACTAGCGATGACTTAGCCAGTATCCACTGCCTCAAGTCCCATCTCTACAAAATATTTGAATCTAATTTTCAACACTCCCCCTCAAGTTAGAGCATATAAATCATATGCACCAAGTTTGTTACATTTATGGCTAATTCTAAGGCCTCTTAGGGATTTGTTGCAAATATCTTCCTATTGGTAACTGGAGTTGACAAAGCTAGTGGTGATGTCCCCTAATTTGATTTTCTCCTTGGTTGAGTGGTAATCTACCTCGATGTGCTTGGTCCTCTCATGAAAAACTTGATTAGAAACAATATGTAAAGATGCTTGATTACCTTAACGTCATTTGCATAGTCTCTTCAAAATGAAGCTCCTTGAGGAGCTGCTTTAACCAAATGAGTTCACAAGTTACTAATGTCATGACTATGTATTCAGCTTCAGCACTGGATCTTACCATGATGTTTTGTTTCTTACTCTTTCAAGATATATCGTTTCCTCCAACAAGTACATAATACCCAAAAATGGATCGCCTATCACTAGGTGAACCAGTCCAATCAGCATTGGAGGGCATATTTGGCGTTCAACAAGTGGAGTAACCGGCGATTTGGCATTCAATAAGTCAATCTGTTCAAGAATATCGAGGGCATATTTCCTCTGAGATTTCCAAACCATCCTTGGATTGAGCTACCTCAATACCTAAGAAGTATCGGAGCTTACCAAGATCCTTAGTTTGAAACTGCTGTGAGAGATATTATTTCAAGTGATGTATGTCATGTTGATCATTGCCAGTTATAACAAAATCGTCCACATACACAATGAAATAAACGCATCCTTGAACTGAATGACAATAAAAAATAGAGTGGTCGACTTCAATGTGGATCATACCAAACTACTGTGATACCGTACAAGCTGAGGGAGACTATTTATGCCCATCTATAGACTTGCAAAGCGACAAACCATGGTAGAAGACTCCCCCTGAGCAACAAACCCATGGTTACTCCATGTATACTTCCTCCTCAAGATCACCATCTAGGAAAACCATTTTTAATGTCAAGTTGAAACAGAGGCCAACAACAAATAGCCACAATAAAGATCAATCTAGTCGAAGTCATTTTGACCACAAGCAAGAAGGTATCAATGTAATCATGTCCAAAGATCTGAGTGTAACCCTTAGCCACCAAATGAGCCTTAAAATGATCAATCTTGCCATCAGGACGAACGTTGAGAGTGAAAAGTCATTATTGACATCCAACCACAAATTTCCCATTAGGTAGAAAAAACAATTCGTAGGTACCATTACTTTGGAGGGCACATATTTCGTCAATCATTGCCTACTTCCATTCTGGGTGGGCTAGAGCTTCACCTAGAGAGTTAGGAATAAACACGATGACAAAGAGGGGAGGCAAGCATAATGCACAGGAGAAAGTCTGTGATAACCCAAGTTAAGGTAATGAGGTGATGGGTTAAGAGTAGAGTGGATACCTTTTCTGAGGGCAATAGGTAGGTCAAGATCAGGTGGGACAGCTGAGTCTGATAAAGGAGTTGGCATCGGGGAAGAATCTGGCAAGGCCACACTGGGCGAGAATAGTGGCATGTTAAGTCACCATAGTGAATTGTTGGCGACAATGGTATGTTTGAAGAGGCCGCACTACTAGGGGATCCTCGTGTTGAACATCTTGTGGGACAGAATGAAGTACATGAGCAGGAGGAACAAGAAAGGCTATAGAAGGAGACTCAGGGAATAATTTGGTGTACTCAACGTAAGGTACAAATTTAAAAAAGGTAACATCAACAAAAATAATGTAACATTAAAGAGTGGGGCAAAAACAACGATAACCTTTTCGTGACCAATGATCACCTAGGAAGACACATTTGAGGGACTGAGTTGAGAATTTGTCAAGACCTAGAGAGAAATAGTGGACAAAACATGTGGATCCAAAGACTCAAGGTGGAAGTGAATGCAAAGGTGTATGGGGAAGTAGCACCGTGTGAGGAACCTAATTATCCAATATAGATAAAGGCATGCAGTTGATGAGGTAGTAGGCCATTATCGCCCTAGAATAGTTGTAGGATGTGACCATGTAGAAGTGTTTGAGTGGTATCAATGAGATGTTGATTTTTGCATTTAGGGACCTTGTTTTGTTGAGGAGTATGAGCACATGATGCTTGGTGAAGAATGCCATTGGAAGCCATAAATCGCTAAAATCGGTGTGGCAAGTATTCACAGGCATTGTCGCTACATAGAGTATAGATAGGAACACTAAACTGAGTTTTTACTCATGATAAAACTACTTAAAGATGGAAAACAAATCAGACCTACTTCTCATTAAAAAAATCATGTACAACATGTAAAGTCATCAATAAATGTAACAAAATATTTATATCCACGATGAGAAACAATACAAGGACCCTAAACATCGAAATGCAAACTTGATAACTTGAGAGGATGGATACCAACATCTGAAGTTCAAGAAGACCAAGATGTCCCAACTAAGCATGTGTGGTGAGAGAGGAATCTATGGCAAAGCATACTTAGGTGTAGCGGAGAGATAGTAGAGGTAATGAGACTCACATCCAACACCAGTCACCCCTCTCAAACTACAATCCTATAATGTAAAATTGTATTTAGTAAAGGTAATTAAACAGTCATGAGAATGGGTTAAGTGGTGGACAAATAGTAAATTAAATGAACAACCAGGTACATACAAGACAAAGTTAACAAGTAAGGAAGGAAGGGAATGGGTAGTGTCAATTCTTTGGGATTGAGTTTAGGAACCATTGGCAGAAGTAATACTAGGTAAATAACCAGATGTTGAGAGAAAAGAGAAAAGAGATTGATTACCAGAGACATGGTCAAATGCACAAAAGTCAAGAACCCAGGAACCAAGGGAAGGACACTAAGATATGTAAGCAAATGAATTACCAATGTGGACCACTAAACAGTAGTGGCAGCGTTTTGGCAGTTCATATTTAGTGGAGTACTACCAAAAGTGCCCAGAAAAAAGTGGGGGTAGGTAGGGTTGTGGTGCACAAGTTTCAAGAAAAGTCATCAAATAGTGGCGGGTTGTTGTATCTACCGGAAAAGGTCGCCAAAAAAGAGAGATGGTGAAAAACAAAATGTCAATAGAGACAATGGATTCACTAGAAGGCACGGTTTCCAAGGAGCCTTTGTCAGGCTCAAGATACCATGTTTGAAGAGAGAAAAACAAGAGCATATTGACTAAAACCGTGTGTTTGAAAGACATCACAAAGCTTGATTTATATAGACTTATTCCAATAAATACAATTGATTATAAAAGTTATTTTTTCCTATAAATCATATATGATTTTGCCTATCCAATCTTTATTCAACAAATACAGAATATTTGAATTTGATTTTCAACAGAAGTGTTTGCTCTAAACTAGTCAAAGGACTAGTGCACAACCAACTTGTGTGGGTGCTATGGCTGCGAATTGTGGTGGGATATTAGGATCCAATTGCATATTGATTGAAACTGTTTTTGAAAGACACCACAGAGCTTGATTTATATAGGCTTATTCCAATAAATACAATTGATTATAGGAGATTTTGTTCCTATAAATCAGATATAATTTTGCCTATACAAGCGTTATTCAATTAATACAAAATATTTGAATTTGATTTTCAACAATAGTGTTTGCTCTGGACTAGTCAAAGAACTAGTACACAACCAACTTGTGTGGGTGCTATCGCTACAAACTATGGTAAGATATTAATATCCAATTGCAAGGTATGAGACTTGAGTCCAACATTAGAAATATGAGATTTTAGTGTGGGCTCTCCAACTACAACGACTATCTTTTGTAGTGTGGTTCTATCAAGGTTTTTATCATTCTTTATTTGATTTCTAACTAAGAAGTTCCATTGACTTTGAAATTCCTTATGTCACCAGCTATATATGCCAAAATTTAGAGGTTTTATCCATAAAAGTAAGCTATTCATACAGCATCCAACCATTGGCTGCTCATTAAGCCCTAGTACTGTAGTCAGCAGTCAAGCCAGAATTATCATCAACAAGGGGCAAGGTCCAAATGAAATTGGAAAGCTTAGAAATGTTAAGTTAGATATGCAACAGCTTTAAATCTAGACATAAATAGTTCTCAGAAAAATTGTGTGATATCTAAATAAATCTTTCTAGAACACAGCACATTTCAAGTCTAATTGTGAATTTACACAGTCCATGAGTCACATACAATCATGTGCTATGAAAGTTTCTCTTTTATAAGTATACAAGAAAAAGATTTTAGTGAGATAACAACTTGAAAATACGTTAGGACTTAGGAGTAAGGTAGTTAGGAGTAGAAAGGTATGTCAGAGGGGATTTGAGAGGTAAATAGACAGGAGGAGGATGTAAGGAAGAGACATTCTTCTATGATGTATCATTTGAGAATTAAGCTTTGCTCTATGTGAAAGGAGAAATCATTTGTCAAGGGAAACCTTTGGAGGAAAGTTGTCTCCTATTTTCTGTTTTCTTGTAATCAAGAAATACCATCTTTCTTTTCTCCTATTTTCTAATTTGGGTTCCTAACATAATTAAAGGATAATTGAACACTGAAAAGAGAACTAATAATACAACAACAACATGAAAAGAGTAATAAAAAATAGTAATATAATAAACAAAATATAACAAAACCAAGAGAATGTATGGAAAGGAAAATAGGGAGACAATAAGGTTGAAAATGTGTTTAGTTCAAATTTAGAAAACATTTTTAAAGAAAATGTTTCTCAAGAGGGGTCCAAATCAAAAAAAAAAAATAATTGTTTTCAGTGTTTTCAATAAACACATGGTATGGCATTAGGTGATTACAAAAATCTTCTACCACCCTTTAGAGTGGTTACAAAAAATCTTCTACCATTCTTCTGAAGCTATTTTAAGAAAATAAATATTAGAAACTTATACTAAACATGTTTTTTAAATCTTAAAAACTGAAAATGAAAACTATTTTTAAAAATGAAAATAGAAAATACTTTCTAAAACCAAACAACCCCTAATTTGAAAAGAGAGAAATAGTAATATTTTTTAATTGAAAAACTGGACATAGGCTGAAGGTTGTTAATATATAGACTTAGCTACATTAACTACACTAATGTTAATAAAATCTCTTAAATATGGAAACTATGGACCCTAATAATCTGTACAGATAAGCAAATGTCAATATTACACCTACTAGGGTTGGCCTAGTGGTAGGAAGTCTGAGTAATTTGCACAAGGTCTTAGGTTCAAACCTTATTTCCACCATTATACACTAAAAGATGTCAATATAACAATGTGGATCTACAACAAGTTTTCAAACTAGAAAGGAATGCTTAATACACACAATAGACAAACCTCTCCCAAACGTCGAAATGCACCATATATGCCTCCTACTATTGTAGAGAAGATAGCATACCAAATCTGTGTATCCATAAAGTAGACCTGCAAAGGGCCCCTAGTTGACTAATATAACACATAGAATATAGCGATAATACAATTGGTGAGACGTGACAGAAAGATAGACATACAAGTATGATAGGGGACCATATCGCAATCACTACACCAATATTCTTTCTGGCTGCATGGAGTAGAAGATGATATTAAAAACAATCCCATTATATGAACTAAATTCATTTTCATTTATCCCAGTGTTACCATGAGGGAAGAATTCATGCCATCTATAAGTTGATACATGAGCATTCATGATGGCTTGTGTTGGACCCACAAGAGGCTTAATCTGCAGTGTAAAGTAAATGAACCTAATGAGTTTAACCAACACATGAATATAAGATGCTATATAAAAACTCTGCAACTTTTCCGATGTAAGTACAGTCCTAAACTTGTAATGATTCCTTAGATCATTTACAATAATCCCATTATATGAAATTCCTGATTCCTATACATAGAAGCACATATATTGATATCTACACAATGAAATTGGGTGGAAAGGAACCAGTTAGTAGATAGAACTCGGATAAAAATAAATGGGAAAGTGAAGAGAAAGAAGAAAATAGGATCACAAAGGAAATATGAAATGAAATGAAAAGAAATATGTTTTCAAATAATCAGTCAATAAACCTCCTCCATGCAGGAATAAATGGAACTTACCGAAAAAAGGGAAAGCAACACGGAAGAAAAAGAAGAAAATAGGATCCAAAAGTAACTATGAAATGATAAGAATTCTATTTATCAATAGCCAATCAAAAAATTGAATTATACAGACTCACTATTGAATGCCCTCTTCTACCTTGTACACTTGATGTTCCAATATCATCCATATTAGACAGACATATACATTGTAATTATTCTAAGAACCAATAAAAAAATAATATATTTCTGGATCAAATTTTTACCTCCATGTAGTAACTGAATGCTAATTTAGATAGAATAAGGGTAACCCAGAAAGAAGTGTACCTAGAAAATTAAGACAGTTACAGTTGAATCAATCAGAGATGACCAGTGAAAATGATTATAGATGAGGACCAAGAAAATAATTTCATTCTCTTACTTCAACAATGAAATTGGACCCTCCTGCATTCCTCTTCCAACAAAGAGCCGAGGCTGCAAATTAAGAGAAAGAAATAAGAAATACTGAAAAAAATAAAGAAAAAAGACTAAATTTATGTTCTTTCTCATAAATCAGTATCTCCTTATCATCTTAATGAAAGACTAGACAGGACAAATAATATTTGTCAGAAGTATTTCTTAAGGAAGATATAAAGCCATTGGTTTATGAGAAAGAACTAGTATCATTATAAAATATACAAGCATAAACACACAAACCAAACATGCATCTGTTTACCTGCGACCACCACATCATGAGCTTCACAACGCCATTGTTAGACCTCTCAAGATACCGGCGAATGAATGGGAACACAAATAACAGTGCAGAGAGAATATTTGGAGATAAGTAGATGAAGACAGCCAAAATGAACATAGAAGGGGAACCTGTACCATTGCCAAACCAATTTTTTATGGTTTGTGCAAAGCCAGATGGATTTTTCCAACTGTAAGCATAAGTGACTGGTAAAATTATGACCCATGCTGCAGCTGAAATTGCCTTAAATATATACCGCAGCTTGACATGAAGCGACATGACTTTCCTTGCTTTCCAACTAAGGACTATGTCAAGAATGGCTGGAAAAATATAAAAGACAACATAATCAAGTTGCAATTTCATAAAGTAGAACTCATTGTTGTTTGATAATTAAACATAAAGATAAAAAAGAAAAATTGGGAATTTTATAAGGTACAAACATCCCAGAGACCCAACAAAAGTTCTCAGTAATTTTGTGAAATAAAATATCAATAAGAACAAAAAAACAAGAGATTCAACTTGTTAATCTTTTGAATAAGCATTCCAACAAGTTCCACATCAAAGCCCACTCTACAAACTCCTACATGGAAGAAGCTCAAACTAATACTTAACTACCATGAACAAAACCTCTGATACCATCTTAGAAAGTGAGTTTGAGTCTAACTCAACCCCAAAAGCTAATGCGAGAGGTGAGGATTGCTCCCTACTTATAAATTCTTTTTAAGCTCTATCTCTAGCCAATGTAGGACTTGGGTTTTTCCCAATACACTCCCTCACACCTAGCACAATTAGGCTTGATGCTTGGATAATATGGTGAGTAGTCCTTTAATGAATCTAGGATAGACTCTGATACCAATTTAAAATAGTATCTTTAATGCTTAACCATCCATGGACAAAAGCTCTAATACCATCTTAGATGGTAGATTTGAGTCTAACTCAACTCGAAAAGCTAACTCGAGAGATGAGAATTGTTCTTCACTTATAAAAAAACTCTTTTCAGGCTCTATAGGTTTTTCCCAATATACTAAGCCTCACTTGGAAGAATAATTTCTGAATACTATTTCTTAATTTCTCAATACTTTTGAGTTTAGCTGCTATATGAAATGGACCACAAGGCACAAACAATGCATTACTATCCAATGTTGCTACTTGTTAATTAAATGAAATAATCAACAGCATTGAGCCTATTTGGCTTCATTTTCATAATCTTGACAGTAGAAATCTCCTGAAATAAATTTTTAACGTTTTTCAGCAAAAATGAGAAAATAAAATGTAAAGTGGAAAGAAAGACATATTTTTATGCCTTAAAACTTAGTTATATAGTGATTCCTCTCCATCTCTGCTTCAGCACTTTAAGACAGAAAAAATATATGGAAACAAGAGCTGCAGCCTCTAGAAAAACTACATGTTTTTATCTACCTTGTGCAAGCTTCAATATTGCAGCAGTTATGAAGATGCTGAGAACTTTCTTGAAAACATCACCATCAAATACGGAGCTTAATTGACCAGAACCATTCCAAGCAATGATTACCATTGCCTTAATTGAAAAGCAAGATCAGCACACCTCATTAGTTGAATGGATGCAGAATGAAGTAAAGGTTTGAAATCAAAAACCAAATCTGAAACTATTACCTGTAAACTGAGTATATAAAAGCTCCACATTCTATCAAAACTTCTAAATACATGCCAAAATGTGCGTATTTCAACAAAATTAGTTTTTCCACTCCACCTGTCTACAACACGACCTCTGTTTTCCTGTTTTCCAAAATCAAGCACAAGTAGTTAGGATAAGATCATGGGAAGAGGTTGCTTCATTCATGTTTCATGTTTGAGGCAACATTTGGTGTTCAAAAGAACTTCAAGAGGAAAAAATTAGATGTATGCATCTCTAATAAATACCAAGTTCCTAAATATGCAGCCCTAAATACAAGTGTCAAACTGAAACTCTATCAATGACAGGTGGAAAAAAAGGTAATAAATGTTTATAGTATAGTGTTATATACTTATATAAATGCACCAATTATGATCATGATAACAGTTTAAACCACAAGAAAAGCTATATATGAAATTTTGTATAACTGAAGGCAAGGAGTGACCTAAAGAGAATATTGGGGAGGTGTATTGAATTAGGATTTTAAAGGATTTTAAAAGACTTTTTCAAGATAAAAAAAACACTTGGTATTCAATCAAGATTTTTAAATAATATAAATAAGTCTTGTGGTATTCAATTAGAATTGTTAGAATTTTTATAATAAGGGTAACGAAATTCAGCGTAGTAAGCGACGAATTGCTGAATCCATGGACAGGAAAGAGACAACCTGGTGAACTGAAACATCTTAGTAGCCAAAGGAAAAGAAAGCAAAAGCAATTCCCGTAGTAGTGGCGAGCGAAATGGGAGCAGCCTAAACTGTGAAAACGGAGTTGTGGGAGAACTATTCAAGTGTCGTGCTGCTAGGTAAAGCAGTGGAGTGCTGCATAGTAGCCGAAAGCATCACTAGCTTACGCTCTGACCCAAGTAGCATGGGGCACGTGGAATCCCGTGTGAATCAGCAAGGACCACCTTGCAAGGCTAAATACTCGTGGGTGACCGATAGTGAAGTAGTACTGTGAGGGAAGAGTGAAAAGAACCCCCATCGAAGAGTGAAATAGAAAATGAAACCGTAAGCTCCCAAGCAGTGGGAGGAGCCTAGCCCAGGACTCTGACCGTATGCCTGTTGAAGAATGAGTCGGCAACTCACAGGCAGTGGCTTGGTTAAGGGAAACCACTGGAGTCATAGCGAAAGCGAGTCTTCATAGGACAATTGTCATTGCTTATGGACCCAAACCCGGGTGATCTATCCATGACCAGGATGAAGCTTAGGTGTAGTATTCAATTAGGACTATTATGATTTTTTAAAAGAGTAACAAAATCCAATGGTATTCAATTGAGATTTTTTACGACTTATAAAAAATCTTATGATATTCAAAAACATACAAATTTCAATGGATTATTTTGTAGGGTAGATTTCATGCGACTGTTCAGTAGGATGTATAAATATCGCACCAATCCTACCCAAAACCTTGAGACTTTTTATAGATGCTAGACTTTTCTTTCTCCTCCCACGCATAATTACTTTTGTCTTGATTATCTTTTTCATTCAATCTTTCACGCATTCTCTGCAATCAATTTTTTTGCCTATCAAGTTGTTTAATCGAATTTACTACGTGTATCAAGTCTTGAGTAATTTTTATTTTTTTTGCACCTATTGTGCTAATTCAATTGCGCTACCAAGGGTAATTGTTATTATATATGATTGTTCCATTATTGAATTGGTGATCCTAACAATGATATTTTCATAGCACCAAATCATTATGAACCACCCTACTAGCCTCCATCACCTAACTAATGTAGCCTACCATCCCACTCCCCTTTAGGTTTAAAGGCTCTCATTGAAAAATCAAGTCATCACAAGAGAAGTAGATATGAGAATGGAGGGAGTTCTAGCTTTGTTGGAACCAACTATAAAACTAAAGTGTTACAAAATATTTCCATTGGCATTGAGACTCTTGCTGCCAATTTTGAGAAAAATATCTAATTTAATGGGAAAAGAGAGATGGAAAAAAAAATAGTAATATTTAGGATGCTATAAAAGAGATCTCAAATTTGAATGACAAAACTTGTTACGTAGCTGTTGATTTTCTTAATATTAAAGCAAAGAAGGATTTGTTCTTTAATGTGTAGAACGCTAATCTTGAATAAACTTCAAGTTATGATGATCAATCTTATAAATCTATAAAGTCTTTTAAATTCTTATAAATCTACAAAATCTTTTAAAATCTTATAAATTTTTATGATATAAATCCATTAAAATCCAAACTACAAATCTTATAAATCTAAAAAAAATTGAAAATCCTAAAAATAGTCTTATAAGTCATTACATTCTTATATAGTCTTTTAAAATCCACAGGACTTTTTTACGCTAAAAAAGCCTTTTAAAATTCCAATCCAACACACTCCCTTAATCAGTTTTCATTTGGACACACACTCACCAATCAAGCTTCTTCTTAATGTAGACGGTTTCTTTGGAGTTCCAGCAAAGTAAGAGGCCTAAATGGTTCTTGTTACACAATCCTATGTGTAACTCTAATCACACACCAGACATGAAATATGCCATACCTCATCTTTGTTAACTGAATGTTGCTCCCGAACAGAGAAGAAATTGGAGTCAACACGCATAGGCCAACCTAGCCGAAAACAATCAACTGACCTACATTTTGGGAACAATAACCCATTTAATGATAAAAATTACTGTAAGGGAAAACAACTGGATCAAAAAGCAGAATAATACCAAAAATATTCATTTAAATCATCATAGTTTCTCCATTGAGAATGCTTTGATTTTCCCATATTACTCCTCTTAGCTTCCTGCAATACAAAAAAAAATCCAATGAAACAGATAAAAGAAGGCTATCAAATGTTGAAAGTAAACCAAAACAGTTCTTCAGCTCATAAAAAAGCAGAAGCTCACCTTGGCTATTACATCATATATTGGTTTTATTACTTTTGTAAGAAAAGCCTCGTTTTCACCACCATAGGCAGGCCTTACAGGTTCACCCGTCAGTGGACTAACATTCCCAGCTAACATCCCATACAACTCAAATGCCATCTAGGTAGATGAAGAAAAAATTTATGCTTAGGTTCTGTTCGTAATTATTTTGACATTCAAATCAAATAACATCAGAAAAATAGAATTTTACAACATATAATGAAAGATACATCAAAACTTGGAACTAACAAAGCACATGGAAAATAAATAAAAATACCTTAGGTAGAGTATGTCAAAAGGAAGAGATCATATTAGACAATTTTAGTGGAATATGAGTGTACCACTAATAAGGGAAGGTCTAATTCTCTCTTCAGACTGAAGAAAGTCTTCTTTTTTAATATCTTTTATTTTAAATAATACTTACATGATGGTAGATATAACAAAGGCATTCTGGCATAAATCTCAAATTTGCAGCTTCTCCCCATATAAGGAGATATAGACCCATGTATAACAATTTTCGCTGTTGCATTTCCTGCTGAATAGTTGGCAACCTAGCAATCATTAAAAAAAAAAAACTTTAAAAGAGTTTATTACAAAGTCCTAAAGAAGGAAAGAACAAAATTATAAAAAAAAAAATACATTCTACTTTAAGTACCAAAACAACAAAGTAAACATAGGGCTGTACTTAAGCAAAGCAGATTGACCTCTACCCACGACTCACTAGGTACATACAAGACCATAAATTTCAATTTGACACTCAGATAAACTAGCATTTGGAGTAATTACTAGATTAAGATATGCAAATCTCACCAAAGACTACTTTTCCGACCCAAATACTTGCACCATTTTTTGTAGTTTCTAAAGAGTTTCTTCATCACCTCATTTAAAGCACGATCTTCCAACTACATAGGGAAAGTGCAATATGTAAGAAACAAGAAAAAAAAATTATGCCTAAAGGTCCAAACCATAGCAATACATAAAAGCAAACCTTAGGTTGTTGATCAGGTTTTGGAACTTGTCGTATATGTACATTCGCAAGCAAAAGAATCAAGTGCTCCCTTTGATTTTCCACATTGTCCTTCTGCACATGAGTGAATGTACAAGGAAGATAACCTTTGAATGAAATATAAAAAAATTAAACACCAAATGGTAGACACAGATCAGTTCAGTCACTACCTGGAAACCAAACATCAGCTGAAGCCAGTCTAGAATGTCTTCATTTACTTTGTTACCATGATCCTTTGGCCAAGGCAAACCCCTGATATTACGGAGTGCAGAAACAGCAGCTTTAATCTGTAAAAGCAAATAAGTACAAGCAACCTAATCAAGACTTCGAAAGAAATTCTAACAGGTTATTCATCAGCTGAAAGTAGTAATAATAAGTTGGTGTTAATCATGCAAAAGGATGAGTAAATTATCAACCACATACTGTTTCTAGAGAAATGTTTTTTCCTCTGAAACGTAGGCTGAATTATCCTCCGATTGTGCATTGATGGGTGTTTAGAGGATCATGCGTGATAGATTGTATCGTGCATGATGACAATTTCTACTGATTTGAAGGATTATTCAACAAAATGATTCAAAGGATATAGCATTACTCTATTTCTATACCCAAGTATTGGAGTTTTTAAATCTTAACTTCTGCCTGTGTTTGTAACACAAGAAATGCCTAACCAACTGAATGACTTTATGTTTCTAGGCAATCAGTTTTTCATTCAGTGATTCTGCAGCCTTTTTACATAGTCTTTTTTTTTTCATTTGCTTAAACAGGAGTTTCCAAGTTCTACTTCAGGGTGTGACCTCTTGGAACCTTATACATCAAGCATTAACTCAAATGAAAAATGGATTAAAACATAATTAAAGAGAACAAACCTCGTCATAGCTCATTATAGCCTCTTTTCCACTCTCTGGATCAAGTGGCAAAATATTATAAGGGGCATACAATTGCTTCTGTTCCTCAACCTTAGTATGAGTCTCCATAATCTGCAATTAAATATCAAAAACAGAATGGAGCAATCAAAATAGAAAACAAGGAAGGTTTTATATATTATTCTCTTTATATGTAAACTTTATTCGGTGACCAATAGACTTAGTAATTTTACCTCTTCAGATACTGGAACATCTTCTGTTCGATTAACTGCCTTCAATACCTCAAATAAAACAGCAGCAGTTTGATATGCTTTTGTGAGCTGGGCACTGGGGAAGCATATGAAGTTAGTTTCAGTATTTTCCTTTTACAATTAAAAGGAATTTATATTAACAGCAATTAGTATAATTCACAGATAATTGTGTAATATAAGAGAGAAATAATCAAGTCAAGGACCAAATTATTGATTCAATTAGATTGTAAACTCACCGGTCCTTATCAGCAGCATTATGTAACGCTTGAATATACTTTTGGTAGTACTGCCTATAAAAAGTCTGCATTTCACGGGCATCACTCTTTTTCCTTTCCTCATATGTTGTGACATTTTCCTGTTAAGAATAGAAAAATGCTCCCATATCTTCAAAATTTCAAAGAAATGCATTACAATCTATGCTACTCTAATATAGGAAGCATTTGTTCTTTGCTTTTTTGCTGGTCCATTAACACACTCAAATTACACAAGCCATTGCAACTCTCTTAATTGTGGCTTTTATTAGACAAGGTAGCGAATGATCCTAACAAAGAAAAAAGTAGAAATTCTTAACAAATGAAATCAGAATTTTACCTTCTCTAGACGCTGAAGAAGAGCAGTTTTGAATTGGCGAACACCACGTCCACTAGATGAGGGATCTAGTCTGTGAGCTAGTTCAAAGGCATAAAACCGACCTAATGACAATAAAGACATGAGCATTAGATAAAGAACATTCACATCAAAGTTCAGAAAGCATCTAATTGCTGTGTCATACTATGAGACTAACATAATATCCAAATAGAATAATCATAAGAAAAGGAGTAACAAGGTAAAAATAACAAAAAACAAAAATTGCAACAGTGGTTTCAGATAAAAAGGAAGTAAACATACAATAATTTGATAGAAGTGACAAATTATGAGCTACATAAAGAGCATTTACCCGATGACTTAACCAATTAAAAGGAAGAAGCAATGAAGCTCAGATATCAAATAGTTTTTATTCTTTGTGAGTTTTTAAAGAACCAGAAATTACCAATTATTGACATTATGTACAAGCAAAAATTTTAAGGAATTAAGAAAAACATAATGCGCTCTAGTATTTTACAAATAAAATTAAGCATTCAAGCAAAGACTGGTTTGGAACATACCAAGAAATTTCCCAACCCAAAACTCTATAAAATATTCAATGATCTGTAACACACAAGACCATTTTTAACACAACCCTCGGGAACACTTCCAATCAAACCAAGAATCTGGTAAGTCAATCCATCAATGAGAGCTTAGAACCACATTTGTTTTCCTTTCTCAAAGAATATTAGCAACATGTCTATTCTTCTAAAAACTTAAGCTTCTAAACAATATTGGACTTCAACTTTTGCATGTCCTTACAGAACAAGAATCTATCCTGCAGTTATCTAACCAAACTTGTCAAATAACAAACACCTCACACAGAAACTTACAAAGATAAGCAACTCTTTTATTGCTAGCCTCTACTTCATTAGCAACACGGAGAATGGGAGCTATCTCGACAAGCGAGGAAGGAACCACTTCACTGTCCAAGATCGGGTCGGCTCCTAAATTCCCAGCAGTCTGAGTCCGCAGTATCCGCCTCTGCGGTTGCTGATCAGACCCCCTTCTATAAGACATCTTGATACCTCAATTTATCAATCTATATCACTTCTAACTGCTATCACTTCTGCAAGAAGCGAAAAGGAAAACATTAAATTAAATACATATACATTCAGAAACAAAAAAAATTGACAAGTATAGGAAATTATGGTAAATCAGAAAACTGACCCTTCACAATTCTGTAATAATAATCACTTTTCAATAATTGGAAAGGCAAACACATATTAAACTTGGTTATTTGGCAGAGTCATGGATCAAAAAACTTTCTTTCCTCTCTCACTATCCCTCTGTGTGTGAGATATTAAGATTGAAGGGAGCATAAGATGCAAGGTTGAATGTGACTATACTATTCTTATGATCCAGAATAAAGAGAAAATTCTATTCCATTTGCAGTAAAAAGTTGAAATCCATGAAACCCTATATAAACTACATACAAATAAATTGGAGATAGGAAATCAGTATGGAAGGAAAATTCCCCAAAACCACCGGCGCTATGATCAGTAAACACAAGCAAAAGCAACTTTCCAAATTCAGAACTAGAAAGAAAAACCAAAATCCTATTTTCAAGAAAGCGCAGATAAACACACACACCTCAGAAGGCCATGGATGAAACTCTGCCGAATAGGCAGTGATATCTTCGATTCTGCAAGACAAACCAATCAAGAAAGAAAATTTCTTCAGTTTCCCACTATCTCTGAGCAACCCAACATGCAGCAAAGCAAAAAGAATCAACTTTTACATGAATCATGTTGTGGGTAACTAGGCACGTGGGAGAGAGTGTGAATAGGAAGATCAAAATTAACTCTTAAATCTTAATCATTAAGGATAATATTTTAAAAAGGAAAAACAAAAGGGGGGTTGTGTGCAATCTGCACAAGTCCAAGTGACAATAAAATAAAAAGAAAGTGAAAGGAAAAAAGAGTCAAGAAGTTTACAAGGTTGTTAGATAGTGTGAGAGACAGAGAAAATGAAAGAGCAATAGTTGTTGGGAAAGAACATGGGTGATTGCAACCAACAATACACAAATTAGTGAAGAAAGCAAGCAATGGTAACTGGGGATGGGATGCACTATGTGCATGATTGTTGTTTAAAGTCAATGCTCTTTAGCGGGTAAAGTTCTTCCAATCTGATAAAGCCACGTCATCACTTGGATGTTCTGTGTTGCTTCCCCTTCTAAAATAGTAAGCATTTTACTTAAAACATACAAAAGAAAATAAAAAGGTGAAAAGAATGTGTAGGGAAAGCTTTTACTAATTGCCTGTTTAAAAAGAAAATTAGGCAATTAATCAGAAATTATATAATTTTTAATATAATTATTATAAACTTTAAGTAATTCATAACAATTTGTAATGAAAAATTTAACCGTCTAATATATATATATATATATATATATATATATATATATTATAACAAATATTTTTTTCATTCTTCAAAATTAAACTAATTTTGTCTTTAATTTTTTTAGTTTGAAATTATTTTTCTAACTCTTATATTTTCAAAAATAATTAATTTTATTCTCTCATTAAATGACAAACGGATTATAAATCTTTATTTGTCACATAAATAATCAAAAAATAAAAGAAAATAGTTAATTCTAAAGTTTCTTTTCAAATTTTCTTCCATTTTTTATTATATATATACTACATAAAAATTTATATTTCATTTTTCACTTATGACGAGTTTAAAATGTGCTTATTTTTTAAAATATAAAATTTAAAAATATATTTTTAAATTTGAATGATAAAAAATAAAATTAATTCAAATTTAAGATAATTATGTCATTGTCTAATGTTTTAATCAACTTTGAAAAAATATAATATTTAAATGATGAGGACAAAATATTTAATGAGACAAAATTGATGATTGTGTGGATTTGTGATAGTTGTTCAATTTTTTTTTGCTTTCAATGACATGATAAAAAGAGAGGGAAAGGATTAACCACTTGATCATTATCATGATGAAAGCATAGAATATAAGTTGTCATATTTGAATTAAATCTGATATTGGACGGTGATTTTAGCATAGCAGTCAAGATAGGTTTGTTGGATGGAAGTCCTTTTGGCCATCCCATCTTTTATAAATCTGCTATATGGATTCTCTTTTTACTTCCTTTTCTTGTCTTTATTTTTGTATCTTTATGCAGCTTCTTTGGCTACTCCAACCTCACCTCTAAATTTTAGTGGTTTGGCACATCCTCTAAAATATACTTTAACACTTCAACTTATTATATAAGTACTAGTATTATGTCTTTATTCGTGAGTCCCTATAGTATTTTATTAGGATCTAATGAATCATTAATTAATTAATTATATATATATATATATACTTAAAAACATTTTTGGTCTATGTAATATATTATTTTTTATTTTAGTCTTTGTAAAATTATTTTTAAAAAAGTGTCTTTCTAAAAAAAGTTTGAAGTTTTTGTTATTTTGTTTTAGTCTTTTTAAATTGTAAATAATTTTTTTAGTTATTATTTTTTTAAAAAAGACTAATACAAAATAAACAAAATATAATACGAACTAAAACAAAAAAAATTAGAATATTACAAGGACTAAAATAAAATAATAAAGACTAAAATAAAATAAATAAATTGTATAAGAACTATTTTAAAAAATAATTTTACAATAATCAAAATAAAAAACGATATATTATAGAAATAAAAGAACATATTTAATCTATAATATGTAAATTTTTACATTTATATTACTTAATAATTCTATACAAAATATGAAATTAATCGATATCACCTTTTAATTATTTGATATTAGCTTTTTATGATGTATATCATTGGTACGTATTTAATAACATATATTTACTTATATTTTAAATAATTATTATTCGTCAAAATAAAATAAAATAATAAAATATTAATTAATTTTTATTTTTATAAAATTTTATAAACTTAATTTATTTTATAAAATCTTTTAATTCAATAGTCATAATTCATATTAGTTAATAATACTAAGCAGTGAAAGTAGTGCAATCCTTTCTCTGTATATATATATATACAAATAAATGACAATGTACACGTCACATCTACTACTTCAAGCATTTGTTCCGAAAATACGTTGCACGATCAATTTCCTGAGTCATCAATTTATAAATCATTGACTTATAGACTTTAAAACTCTCATGAATCATTTAAAACGCTTAATTTCTTCCTTTAAATAATTTCTGGTTTCATCTCTCGATGAAATAAAAATTTAGTATAAAGTTGTATTCGATTCGAATAGGATTATCACTCGGGCACGTGATTTTCACTCGGGCACGTGATTTATATTAAAAAAATGTATTTGAATTCAGTGTATAACTCAAATTAGTAAGACCAACACGGTGAATTTGTAAAAGGAATTTGAGTTATAAAAAATCTTCTTAAAAAAAAGTTTTAAATTTGATGAAGTCTTATGAATATATGTAGGTTAACTACATTTACTTGAGTTACATTAGATTATATTATGTATATATATATATATATATGGTTTTTTATTTCCAAAAATAACTAGATTATATTAATTAGGCTACTTTTTTGGCTCTGCTAGACAATGGAGCGTAAAAGACGGGTTGAAATTCTCCTACTTTTGCTTTTGAGCTTCTTTTGTCCTGCAATTTTAATTAAATGGATCAAGAGTTGTTAGTTATTAAATTCAACTTGGACTCAATTATATACTTGTTCAATATTATTTTATTAAGTAAAGAAATTCATTTATAAATTTAATTATAAAAATTATTGAAATATGTTTAAAAATAAAAAATCATAAATTAATGAAGGGCAACTATTTATGTGAATTTAAGTGAAAATAAGAGAATAAATAATAATTATTATGATATGAAAATTAATAAATTATTAATATTAAAATTTAATTATAACTATCATCTTTAATTATAACTATCATCATCAATATCATGCTCCTCTCACTTCTATTACTATAATCCTTATCATTACTATATCTCTCTTCCCATAATTATGAAATTGAGAGAATCATAAAACAAGTTTATAATTAAATTTTAATTTTTAATTTCAATTATGTAAGGGAGTGATAATTAAAATTAAAATAATATTAATTATTTTTGTATATTTTATTTATCAAAATCAAATATGGTATAAATAATTTCCAAAATACATCATTCTCAATCAATCAACGTAACTATGTTTCAATTGTAACTATTTTTGTACGATTGTATGAATATAATTAATCTTTTTTACCTTTTATATTATTACAAAATGTGCCTTTTTATATGTGAGTGGTGCTTAAAAAAGAAAGAAGGAGGCACTAGTGACTATCATTGTCAAGATAAGGCAGATGTTAAAACGTAGGAATCAAGATGGATGATCCATCTGAATACTTAATAGGTTGAAAGAAGACCAAAACAATGTAGTAAGCATCGCTGAGTCACGTCAGTGACCTGTGGTAGTGATCTCTAGTGAGGTATAATAATGTCATGGGTTGTGTACAATAAATTTTTGTTGTCCACATGCATCTGCTCCTTCAAGATTTTTTTATTACACTGAAACGACCAGCGACCAAAAAGACATTGACTCTGCTATTGTTTTGCATTATTGTCACTTTGTTAGTCTGCCTTACAGAATAATTCTCAAAACAAACAAATTTTATAGCAAATTATTTCGGGCAGGGATCGGAACACAAGGCATGGCCAGTGGCTCTTGTCTTTTTTTTTTTTTTTATTCGTAAAATTCAAATACGATTTTACAGTATTCACATACCTTATTTAGCCAAACTTCACTCATCTTTTCTATTTATTTGATCACACACAGGTTCCCTGCATCACTGTTGTTTTGCTTCTGTGCTAAGAAACATTGTATATCCCATAAAGTAATTGGTGCTTTTGGAAAATTATAACTTTCCAGAAAGATGGATCGTGGTCATTGAGAATAGAGTTTTATATAACAAGCAACAATCCCAAAAGTTGGATAAGAAGAAGACAGACAATGAAACGAATTAAAGTTTATATGCTCGTTAAAAATATATTCACATTTATTCGAAAGAAAATAATACTCGTCGGAAACAAAAAATAATATAATTTTTTTTTTTAATTCTTGTGAAACTGTACTTATATTAGAGATGAAAAATGAATTCTGGTACATAAGTCAAGAGAAAATGAAATAATTCGATCTTCTTTGATTTTTATTGGTCAAGATTTTATTAATTTGGATAATCCCAATTTGAGGCTAATTTTTTTTAAAATATATTTAAATTTTTAAAAAAAATTTTAAAATAATACCAAATTAAATGGATGTAGCAGACTAAATCAAATTAATTCAATTTTATTATGATTAAATTTTTTGAATTCAATCCAATCCAATAAACTATCGATTGAATTAGTCTATCGAGTCAAACTTATTTCACCACTCTTAACTACTATTAATATATTAATATTTTGATTCAACAATAAGCTAGTTAAATTATTGATTTTTCATAAAACAAAATCAAAACCGGTTAAAAACTCTGGTGTATTTTTTAAGATATTATATTGTATTTCTATGTATCATATTCTTAAGAATAAAGAATATTACAGTGAAGTTGATTTTTTAGTATTATTTAAAAATATATTTGGTTAGATTTTAATGCTTTTTAAAATATTATTAAGGTTTAAAATAATTGAAATTAAATGGATGTAGTTGATTTCAAGATAAGTTTCTTTTTACATTAACTTAGTTTCATGGGTCTAATAGACTAAGCCGAATTAATCCAATTTTGTTATGATTAAATCTAATCTAATAAACTACCAACTGAACTAGTCTATTGAATCGAACTCATTTTACCACTCTTAACTATTATTAATATATTAATATTTTGATTGAAAGAACAATAAGCTAGCTAAATTATTGATTTTCCATAAAACAAAATAAAACCGGTTAAAAACTCTAGGTGTATCTTTCAAGATATTATATTGTATTTCTATGCATCATATTCTTAAGAATAAAGAATATTATAGTGAAGGTGATTTTTTAGTATATTTAAAAATATATTTGGTTAGATTTTAATGCTTTTTAAAATATTATTAAAGTTTAAAATAATTGAAATTAAAAATAAGAGTATAACTGGAAGGTATAGTTAGGTTGAAAAGTAACTTCCTACATAATTTTCCCACATCTCATCATAAAAATAAAAATACGGTAAAACATGGTAATACTACTTTTTTAAAATACAATATTTAGAAATATTTTTTCAAAACACAAATCAAACATATGGAAGTATTATATTTTCAAATTCATGCTCTCAAAAATAAACTTTTAATCCTTGAAATAAAAGCATTTCAACATTTCTTGTTTAGCAAAAAATGTTCGGGTCTGGAAATTGATATAAAATCAACAATTTAATCTTCTTTTCATACTCTTACCCATATATATATACAAGTCATTTTCTCTTTCCTATTAGGATTTTGTCCCCTAGCTTATATACAACATGACAAAAGGTGTCAGGGACATGTCAGGTGCAAAACGGTTGCTCAGGCTCTACTCCCTCACATGTCAGTTACAATCCGCCCTTGCTAGAGGGTGATACAAGTTGTTATGTCACCTCATAAACTCGACTTGGCATGCAGAGCGGAGTCGGCATGCGAAGCGGAGTGGCATGCAGAGCGAAGTTGGCATGCAGAGCGGAATCGGCATGCAGAGCGAAGTCGGCATGTAGAGTGGAGTCGACATGCGGAATGGAGTTGGCCTATGGGAAGGACCCCAACTGTCCAGTAGGGCCTTGAGGACCAACTGGTACACAGCCCCAAAAGTACCGAGTGAAGTGATAGGCATTTTGAATTGGAGATCCAGCCAGGATGGGACTCGCTGGCCAAAGGGAACTCGGTTGTCCAAGATGGGCTTTGAAGGTCAACCGGTACACAACCCTCAAGTGCCAAGTGGAGCAATAGGCACTTTGAATTCGCAAGTTGATCATTTTTTGTTGGCCAAGAAGCATTCAGTAACAAGTTTGGCCAAAGGGTATTTCGGTCTATGGACCAGCCTCTCCCAGGTCTTGCTTTTTTGCCTGGAGGTCTATTAACTGACCTCTCTCAGGTCTTACTTTTTTGCCTGGGGTTGATAAGTTGAGAATTTAGTTGTTATTTTTACTATCAAAATACTAGATTTTCTATGTTATGAGTAGCATAAGGGTAACCTAGGCCGATTCTCTTAAGGACACATGGTTCTAGTGTTTTCTATTGTGCAAGGCTAAAAAGATGCAGAACTGGGAATGTATGATGTGGACTGATTCGGCAAGGAAAGTAAAAGGGGGTTTTTGTAGTAAGAAATAAAGTTTGTGGAAAGTAAATGGCTATATAGGAAAGTAAAGGTTATCTACTGTTACTATAATTACTAAGACATATTTATCCTATCACTATCTCGGTTTATCAATTAACTGGCTTAGTTTCGATCCCTGCTATGCAAGCAACTCCTCACCAACCCAACTTCCTACGATAATCGTCGAACATTTGTTCATTGCTTACTAAGGGCTTACACGATCGCAGCCTCGAGTTTGGCAGGGATTACGCCCTTGGCTGATGTAGGCTATTTACTGATTACCTATTTTGTTATTAGAGTGGTTCTGATTGGCCCTTAAACTAACATATTCTATTCCTACCTTACACAATCGTGAGCAAGTAAGAATAGATTATGCTACAGAAATTACAACATAGCAGTAAAGGAATTAACCATTCATTGATTAACATGTACAATGATACAAGGAAAGGTGTAGCGTTTGTGGATGGAATGTGGATCAGCTTCCCACGATGATCGCCAGCGGTAGCTGTAGTGTTGCATCAAAGGTGACTAGAGAGCATGAGAGACAATACCCTCTAGAGTGTGCCATGAAGACAGATTGATTTTCCCTCCTGGTCAGTCTATCTCTAGCAACTCTGATCTGTGTCTACTCGATCGATTAGGCGCCACACTAAAGCATAGTGGAACTACTGAGGTACGAAGTGAAACTCAGGCTCAGGGACGGAAAGTGTGTATGTGTTAAGCTAAAAGTGTATCTGTGTGTTCACTAACCTTTGAACTTAGTCATGCGTCCTTATTTATACATGCATTATCTAACTAACTCTATAACCAAAATAACTAAAATAACGTAGTTAATAGCCTCACCTAACAACATTAACAGAATTAACCAATCTCTAACTACTTTCCTAACAACTTCGTGTTGAGTTACAAGTGTGTACGTGCTTGAATTTGCCAAAGTGGAGTCAGTCTTTACTTGTTGGGACAAATCCGGACGGATGGAATTCAATTGGACTAGAGTCGGCATTCGGTTTGGAGTCGGCCCTTAGTTAGGAATCGACATTTGGTTTAGAGTCAGACACGAAGTCAACTTCATCCGACCGAGATGCTTTCGACCTTAATTAGGATGACCTCGATCTTTGGAGTCGGCTACATCCGGAGTTGGGACGGAATTAGTTGGGCTGGAATCGACTATTGAACTCGGCATGTGAAGCCTCCATGTTAAAGTCGGCTATTGGAACGGAATCGGCCAGGAGAGGAACTCATCTTGGCCAGGACGACTTCATCTGGGCGAGATGCCTTTAGTTGGCCGCAACACCTTCGGTTGGCCAAGACGATTCGGGAGGACTCAGTCTTAGTCTCGGCTAGGATGGTTTCGAGACTCTAGTTTGACCTACAAAATGAAACTACTCTTTTTGTTAGCTAAAATCATCAAATTAGCATAAATTTATATTTTCCTTAGTTTAACCTTGGAAATCTGAATCTTTAGCTAATAAAGGATTCTTAACTACAAAATAAAGTCTCTTATGCCCGTCTTAAGACCTATTTAGGGGGATAAAATACAAATTATCAAGGGTCTATTGACTGGTCTCTCTCGGGTCTTGCTTTTTTGCCTGGGGGGTCTATTGACTGACCTCTCAGGTCTTGCTTTTTTTCTTGGGGAGGTCTATTGACCGGCCTCTCTCAAGTCTTGCTTTTTTGCCTATGGGGTTTATTGACCAGCCTCTCTTAGGTCTTTATTTTTTGCCTCGTGGGTCTATTAATCGACCTCTCTCGGGTCTTTATTTTTTGCTTGGGGAGGGTCTATTAACCATCCTCTCTCAGGTCTTTATTTGTCACAAACGGTCTCGACCCACTCGTCTCATACAAGTCTTTATTTGTCCCAGATGGTCTCGACCGACTCGTCTTAGATAGGTCTTTATTTGCCCTAGATGGTCTCGACTGACTCGTCTCAAACAAGTCTTTAATTGCCCCGAACGGTATTGATCGACTCGTCTCATAAAGGTCTTTATTTGTCCTGGACAATCTCGATCGACTCGTCTCAGACAGGTCTTTAATTGCCTTGGACGGTCTCGATCGACTCATCTCAAACATGTCTTTAATTGCCCAGACGGTCTCGACCGACTCGTCTCAAACAAGTTTTTCTAGAAAGAAAGACAATATAAATCATCTTAAGAAAAACATATTGTCTTAATATGCATAAGCATATATTCAACAAAAAGACTATGTTTTTTTAAAACAAAAGATGAAGCAGGTTTTGTTGGAAATATTTATCTATCCTTAGGGTTCCTTATTTCTTATTCCTCTTGGAGGTTTTCAGATAATCAAAGCTTTAAATAAGGATGCATAAATAAATAAATACCTGGATCCATTTGTCATACTAGGAAACTGTAGCAGAATCTTCAGTATCTCCAATGATTGAGAACCGTTGGTTTGTGGTCTTCCTCAACCAAACTACCTTAATTCCTTTTGGGGACTTTTGTTTCTCTTTTCCGATGGAGAGAACAGAGAATATATTTTTGGTTTGGTATATTGAGGACCATAATCTTTCCTGATGTATTAGCCTAAATATAGGATTCTCATTATCCCTTAACGGGCCAACCTGGGTATCCACTCATTAAGCTCATATCAAGCCTTTTAGGAAGTCTTTTTGATTACTTAATTGGATTACTTAAGATTATAATCACTGAAAATAAATAGCTGATATAATTGTATTTAAAATATAAAGCCCACATGATTAAAAGAAATTATAAATTTCTAACAGGTTTTACATATTGAAGAATTATATACATACATTTATGTTGTTTTGACTGTGCAAGTTTTTATTATCGAATGCGTCATTGTTGTACTTAAGAAATTTCACATGAAAGGTCAAAACGTATCTAATTATACCTAGTCAACATTAAAAGGCTTGTCACTACAAAAAGGAAGTAGACTGCACTTAGTAGTACTTTTGTTACCTACTCCAAGACATGAGTACTAAAAGAGAAAGATAAGGAGAATGATTTATCTTATCACTTTGACAAGGTGATGAAATGTATTTATCGAAGCATTTAATATCCCTAATAAATCCTTTCCCTCTTTGGAAGCAAAGAAAGACGTTAGGATGACCCTCTACTCTCGTAGTAGATACATCATGAAGACACCCTATACAAATAAGACTAAAGATTATAACAAGTGATGTATTGAAAATCTTTCAAGCATATAGTAATTAATCATTCTATGTAAATTGTTGTAAAAAAATATATAATCTAAAGTCTTCAATGAAAAAACTATATTTCATTGTAATATCTCGTTCGAAAGATGATATGGATAGTTTATAAGTTTTATCCTTAAATCATATTCTTTGTGAATTGATTGAAGCCCAAAGAGACTTTGTGTAAGAAATAATACTTGTATGTTACTTGAAGAGGCAAAGTAAAAACTACTTTGTTGTTGAGTTTGAAGAGACTTATGATAAAAGAATACTTTTAACCTATTTTAGTTAGTGGAGAAATCTCGATGGTATATTAAGGACTAGAAATAGTCTAAGGGTTAGAGACAATTCAGGATAAAAATTTTTGTGTTATATTCTCTCCATCTCGCATTGAGATATTCGTGTTTTATATCTTTTTGAAAAACTAAGTTGTTGAACTACGTCTTTTGATAAAATAAACACTGCAATTATTTTTTACAAAAAAAAATATAAAAAATTTTAAAACACAATTTAACCATCCTTCTTGTATTTACTTGTGATTTACAAGATCATTTTTGGAAAAATTTCTTCAAAAAGAATGTTTTTAAGGATTTATTAACCTCTTATCTCTCTCAATCTATTATGTTCATCTTTATTTTTAAATTGAATTTTAATATTCTTTTAGAAAAATTCATCAATAGTTAAAAATAACTTGATATCACAATTTTTTTACATTAACTAAAAATATAATTTATATATTTAAAATATTTATTTATTATAAATTTTAATTATAATATAATTTATATATTAAAAATAGTTATTATAAATTTTAATTATATAAAAATAAATATTTATCTTGCTCAAGCATTATAATTCAATAATTATCTATATGTAAACATTAGAATAATTATCTTGAATTAGAATATTTTTAAAAGATTTTTTTTAACGAGACTGTTTATAAGAATTCTTTTTAATATTTTATCTCTTTCCTTCAATATTTCTCTATTTTATTTTTAAATTAAATTCTAATTTTTAAAAGAAATTATCAATAATTAAAAATAATTTTATATCACAATATATTTTTTTTTAATTATAAACCTAAATTATTTAAAAATATATTTTTTAATTCTAAAATTTAATTATAATATAATTTATATATTTAAAAGTATTTATTTATTATAAATTTTCATTATATAAAATAAATATTTATTGTGTACATTATACATGCTTGAATACTACTTAGATTTGTTAAATCTATATTCTATAAAAAGTTATTAAGACTTTGTTTTACATAATTAGTTGAAAAACGAGGTGGAAATTGAAAAAGATGCTAAGAGCAGAAATTTGAAAACTAAAAACTGGTAAGCTAGTACATTTAATTAATAGTTTTTAGTATACTTAATTAAATGATATATATAAAAATAGTACAAAAATATATTTATATATATATATATATATATATATTTTAGTATTTTAGTTTGTGTAATGTATACCATAATTTTTTAATTTATATAACTAAAATTACTAATAAATGAATATTTTTAAATATAAAAGTCATATTATAATTAAAATTTATAATAAATAAATATTTTGAACATATAAATTATATTTTAAATTTATGATAATTTTATATTGAGATACAAAATTATTTTTAATTATTGATTATTTCTTTTAAAAAATCTTGAAAGAGAAAATAGGTCATACACGAATAGTGAAAAGTAGTTTTTGCATTGTTATCCAATAATAAATTACCATGTATGGTTAGTATGTTTACTTTGACAATATTATCTTAAAAATTATACTAATGATAATTTTATTAATTGGTAATGTAAAATTATTTTATACTATCAATATATGATCATTAAAATTATATTGAAATACAAGATAAAAATTATATATAGAAAATAAAATAAAGGTTAAGAAATTTTTCTAAAAATATTCTCGCTTAAAAAAAATTCTAAACATGCTCTTGTTTAAAATAGCTCTAAAAATACTCTTATTCAACCTAATTATTCTAATTTTTAGAGAGATATTAAAAATAAAATACTAATTTAAAAATGAACAGATAAAATAAATCGAAATTAACTAGCTAAATAGGGTGTGAAATTCAAACTGAAGTGGGTACATGGACCTGGGTTGGTCCGGTCAAGTTGTTGGTGTTGGGTTTCGGCCCAGCGGACTTGTAAAGTCCAAAAGTAATATTAGTAATTAATTGGACTCAAAAACTAATTTACGAAAGGTATTTTTGAGAAATTTTTAGATGTCCAGGGACTAATTTCCATAATCTATTAAATACACCTGGGATAATTTATAAAATATATTTAATATATTCCGAAAAATAACTTTTGAAAGATATTTTTAGAAATTTGTAGATGTTCCAAAAAAATTATTTTTAGCATGAATTTAATATATTTTGAAAATAAATTTTTGCAATACATTTCATAAAAGGTTATGTATGATATGTTGTTTTAGTTAGTTTCTAATTTTTTTACTAATTAAAAAATTTATTTGACTTTATTGATTTTTTTTTTAGGTAAAAGGGTGCAAATCCTCCCATAAACTCAATAATCATTAAAAAAAAGTTACGCTTGAAGAGTTAACATATAATCTTAAAGATAAAAACTGAATAGGAATGTAAAAAATTTATCCCTCAACGTTACAATGTAAATCATATTTTGCAAGAACGCTTACCTCCTAATTATCCTCGCAGAAAGCATAAGAAAAGTTCACATAAATCCTAGTTGTTGTCAACCTCTTAATCTCATGAACTAATCTAAAGTAAGGGTGTGCAAGTTCATAATCATTATGAATTAATACAAGGTTGTCCAACTACAAGGATATTAAGGAAACCTCAATTACAAATCAAAGACAATCATTTTTTAACACCTCATAATTCAACCTAGGTCACCAACAAGAACCTAGTTAATTGCAAATCTAACTAAAAATAATGAAGTATGATCACAAATAATTACCTCACAAGTCACCATTTTCGTCAATAACTATTACTTTACCATATGAATTAATCTTGACAAAACTATGATGAGGAGACTCCCAACAACTATTTTACACATTATTGATATACTAATCACTACACTTCGTCTTATCCTCTAAAGAATAGGTATGAAAAATATAATACAAGTGTTTTCTTACCATAGCCACTACTACATACTCTAACTCCACTCTTAGATGTCAGAAAACCAAGTCATTTCTTACTTGCCAAAGACAATCCAAGATGACTGCAAATGTAGTTGCCTAGTTGGAGGGAAGTTGATTAATTGGAGAGAGATTGTCATGAAGTCAAACTTTTGGTAGTAGTGTTTTGTGAGACGTTATTTCAAGTAAAGTAATATTTTTTAAAATGGTAGTTTCTAACTTCTTATATTTTATTCTCCTTTTGTCCTTAAAATATTTATTATTTTTTTACCCTTTTCTAAATAAGGTAAGATTTTACTATAATTTTTTGTTTCTCTTCTTCCACTCATAAAATAGAATTTTCTTATTTTTATCTTTTTTTAACATTGCGTAGGATTTTCATATTTTTACCCTTTTATAGCATAAGATATTGATAATAGTAGATAATGAGTAAATTATATTATTATTATTGTTGTTGTTATTATTATTGTTATTATTACACTTCATATTTTAACTATTATCTTCAAAATATTGATATTGATAGATAATAAGTTTGTTTGCTTTTTAAATATTTTAATATTACATTAATTAATATAATAACAGTACGACGTCTACTTAAGTGTATATTATTTTTACTTTATTTTAAACTTGATTATAAATATTTCAATATGTAGTATAAAATTAATATTAGAATATGAAATGTAAAAAATATTCTATCTTGATTATGGATACCAGACATGTTACATTTTGATTGGTCAAGTTTGTTAGATTAATCTTATACAAATTATTCTATCTCTTAGCAACAAAATATTATAGAATCTTTGCAGTCTTTGACTATGCATTCTCCCTTATTAAAGAAAACATCATACACATTATCACACGATTGACTTATTCTCAGTAGATTTTGTTTCAATCCTTTAACATATAAAACATTGTTTATGGACGGGAAGAGATGCTTACTAATCCTTCCTACGCCAACTATCTTACCTTTATTATTACCTCCAAAGGTAACTCATCCTCCTTTCTTTGGACGGAGGTCTTGGAACATAGACTTTTCACTTGTCATGTGTCATGAGCACCCATTGTCCAAGTACCATGACAAGGGTTTTCTTCCTGCTGTTAAGCACATATGCAATAGGAATAAACATTGTTTTATGTACCCAAATTTGCTTGAGTCCTTTTGGATTAGTCATTGAAGGTTTGAACAGTCTTTTTGGATGCTTTTTGCAGTCATAGGATGTGTCCAAATTTTCTATAATTTGAACATTGAATATTTGGTTTATTTTATTTCCTTTTCAAAACCTAAGAAGAATTTGTCATGTGGACTTCTACTGTATTTCAACAACTTGTTTAAATTTTTTGTACCATTGACAAATTTGGCTAGACTTTGTCTAAGGTCAATTACTTCTTTTTGAAGTTCAATTACTTCAGAAGTGTTGAGTTTAGATAAGTCATTAGTTTGTTCTTCTTTCAACTTTTCATTTTCTTTCTTAAGGATACTATTTTCTTTTTCCAAGGATTCAAAATCTTTGATTAGTTTTGAAAATTTTCTTTTTAGTTCCTTATATCCAAGAGAAAGTGTCGAGGAGTTTGAAAGAAGTTCTTGATAGGCTATTTGTAAATATTCTAAGTTATTGAAATTTAGCTCTTCATCATCCCCATCTTCAGATGTTATGTCTACCATCAAGCATAAGTTGTCTTCTTCATCTTCATCTTTTAAAGATGACAGGTCAAGATCTTCGCAAGTAGCTGTGAGACTTTTCTTCTTCTTGATGAATGGTTTCTTCTTCTCCTTCTCTTCCTCCTTTTCAAGGTTATGACATTCGCATTTGAAGTGTCACAGTTTCTTACATTCATAATACACCAACTGCGTCTTGTCTTTCGTTTCCTTGGTGTGCTTCTATCTTGATCCTCTTTTGTGCTTCCACATAGACTAGATCTTCCTTGAAATGAAGGAGAGTTCATCCTCATCAAAACAATCTTCGTCTGATGTGTTTCCACATGATTCCTCTGCCTTGAAGGCTTTGGACACTGAGCCTTTAGAAGCCTTCTAAGCTTTAAGGCCTATGGAATTTCCTTTCATTGTGCCTCATCTTTGTTTAGCTCCATCTCGTGAACTTTGAGCGTACCAAGAAGTTCTTCCATGGAAAGCTTCTTAATATCTTTGGATGCTCTTAAGGTTGTGACCCGTGGTCTCCATCTTCTAGGAAAACTTCTCAAAATTTTTGTTATATGATCGCAATTATCATAAGTTTTTCCTAGTGATATAAGGTTATTAATAATCACTTGGAATCTTCCAAACATTAGATCAATAGTCTCATTATCTTCCATTTTAAACAATTCATATTTGTGTACGAGCATGCTAATTTTAGAGTCTCTTACCTGAGACGTCCCTTCGTAAGCTAGAGCAAGAGTGTCCCACATTTCTTTAGACAACTTGCAATTGCGACTTTCTCATATTCTGATTCCATTAATGCATACATGAGAAAGTTTCTAGCCTTTGAGTTTAGAAGATACCTTATCTTCTGTTCTTCATTCCACAAAGATCTTGGAATCTTCACTCCTTCTTTGTTGGTAGGGATATAATTATCATTTTCAATTATGTCCCACAGTCTATGTGGCATGCATCAAAGAGTGTCATTATTCTTTGTTTTCAATAGTCATAGTTTTGGCCTTTGAATAGAGGAGGTATATTCACTACATGTCCTTCAATAACCATAGTTTTCAAGATCGTTTCCCCTGCACTATTAAATGCTCAACCCATAGAGGATGAGCTATGATACCAATTGAAGGAAAAGATAGCACATAAGAAGGGGGTTAAATTTTGTGTGCGTAATTTTTTGAAAGTTTTTCAAAAAATTGAAGGATTTAAAAACATAGTTTAATATGATCGTCCAAAGGAATCAGAAATAAAAGAGTGTAGGGTAAGAGAGAAAAACACATAGAGATTATACTGGTATTCTCTACCTGAGGGAATTTCACTAAGTTACCTGACTTATAAACAAGTATTCTCTACCTCTTAAGGTATTCTAACTCTTGTAGTCTACTTGATTACAAGAAATCCAAGTACTCTTTGACACTTAACATTTTCATGCTATCACATTAACTCAGTAGAGCTTTTACAAAAGAGTAACTCACACAATGATCGTTTACAATATAGAGCACAAACTTTATTTTGCTTCACAAAGAAAGTTTTACAAGACAGTCATTCAAAACATAAGAAAGTGTTTTTTTTCTTTCTTGATAGAATGTGTTTTACTTCAACTTCACTTTCTTTTAAGCATGATAGATCCCTTTATATAGCATGTGAAAATTTGAACGTTGTTTTTTTCATGAGGAGTGGTTGGATCTATATTAAATACTACTTGATTACTTCTTGTAGTACTTCTGCAGAGACTCCTATTTTTCTAAAGATAAAGAAAGGTTATGTCAGGAAAAAAACTATTTTTCTCTAGATTCTATGTATTGCCTACTATTGATGAGTGAGGAAGCTTGTGATGGTTCCTCCTAAATGAAGTCATAATCTGGGTTTCCTTTTATTAGACTTAACTTGTATTATAAAATCTTTGTTGTTGTTCTTCGTCAATCTGAAATCTTAACATGTTCTTAAACAATATATTAAGTAGACATTTGAATGTTGAATCTATATAATCAGTTCTTTATACAAATGAAAAAGTTCACGAGACAAGATAAAAATATCAATAATTTCTTCAAGTAGCCACTCAAGGTTAATATTTTAATAATAATTATTATTATTTGATAAATGATGTTAGTATATGAAAAGTGACTATATATTTTTAACAAAAAAGTCATCTTATTTTACATTTATTTTCTTTAAATTAAAAAATTATAATAATTAATTAGAAAATTAACAATTAAATGTACGTAACACTTCATACTATTCAAATATTTTATTACTATATCGATCCTAATTATTCAAATACATATAAATAAATTATATAATTGTAATTATATAAATTTTAATAATTAATTTTGTAATTAATGACTATAACTTCTCATCCTATAAGATTAAAGGAATTAGGGTTAATGTGAATTTTTTTATTTGTTTAGTTTAGTTTTTCTTTTGGTTAAAGAAAGGAAATATAATGTATTAAATTGTTTTTTTTTTCTACATTGTTTCCTAGGTTAGTTTTTAAACTTTTTTAGTAATTCAGAATCCAATTCTGTATATATAATTATGTTAAAACTTAAATATATCCTTATCTATCATAATAATTTTATAAATAATTTGTATTTTCAAAAATTCAAAAGATAAGCTTTTTAATAAAATATTAATATTAATTTTTAAAATTTGGTTTTAAACCTAAAAATATGTTGAGTTGAACTATAGTTACTTAACACATGTTTCGTAACTCATACCGTTAATAGCTTTCTGAGTTACATTCAGTTGTGTATAATCAATATATCTATTTTTTGCATGCCGTTTTATCATTGCTAATGAGCATCTATAAATATTACTCAACTCAGTTTTTAAGATCAAACAATTACATAGGTAATTGACGTTGATTGAGTTTTTACCTTCAATATTCACATCCCCTATATTTATATTGTTGATAAATGTTATTTCTCTCGTCTCTAATATCTCGGCTTTTAAAGTAAGTGGGAACTTAATTTAAAAACGTTTTACAAAATTAATTTCACATTTAAAATAAAAAAAACATAAAATATCTAAATTTGAATTATTAAAAAGTTAAATATCCTAATATAATTTTAACTAAATTATATATATATATATATATATACTCATTATCCATACTAAGTGTGTTTAGAGAATGATTATAGTAATTTATAAATTTGTTTGAGTAGTTTATAACTTATAAGTTTGTTTGATCAAAATAAATTTAGTAATTTTTAATTTATTTTTATAAGCTTGTAAGTCTGTCTAATTTGTTAAAAGAATATAGTAATGGTCAACACAAATATAATTGTTTTGTGTTTGATTTTAAAACAAGTCTACAAGAGAGTTGATAAATCAAGTGAGGAAGGACACGATAAAAACTCCATTTTTTTTGTTCCTCAATACATTTTTGTCTCAAGTACAAAATACTCGTAGGATAAAAAATATCTATTTTATTTATCATTTAATAACTATATTTTCTCTCTTGTGTCTCTCACCCAACATCAGTGCCTCCATCATTACGACCACCACTACCTTGACCATCGTCATCGTTACTACCATTACAACGACCATCACCTCTGTAATTATCATTATTATTGTTGTCGTCACCATCACTACCGTCACCACAACCATCATTACCAATGTTATCATCATCATTGTCATGATCATTATCACCGTCACCATTATCACCATTGTCGTTGTTATTATCATCAATATCATTGTTTCTGTTACCATCGGTCATCATAACCATTGTTGCCGTCATATTAAGTAATTAATATTATTAAAAAAGTATTATAGTAAAATTATATTAGCTTGTTTGTGTTGCTCGTTGTTTCCCAAATAACACACAAGATAAAAAGTTGTCATATAACTTATGTATTTATTGTGTATTGTTCTCCTTGTGTTGTACCTTAGCATGTACCAAACAAATCTTATATGTAACACCTTAATTTTTGTTATTATTATTATTAGTATTATTTATAAATTATCTTATTTAAATACATGAGTGCTAGAGTCATATATTGCACATAATTAAATAATTATATTTTGGAACATAAGTGTTTGGTTGTTAAAATTGGGTTTTTAGCGAAATTAGAGAAAAAAAATGTTAAACTTAAGGGTCCATAAACAAGAATTAATTAGAAAATTACACAAAAACTAAGTCTAAACTTAGGAATGTAAATTGAAAGAAGAAATCAAAGATATAAAGAAAATAAAAATGAAGTTTTTGTCACTAATTCCAATGAAACTAAACAAGAAAAAGTGAGATTTGTCACAAATATTTTAGAAACGTAATGAAAACTAGGGTTCTTGTTGAAGAATAAAAGAAGAGATAAATTCTCCAAAATTGCAATGCTCAATTCATTTAATTTAAATAGTAATTATGTTAATTACAAAAAAGTTTTTATAGGTTAAGTTAATCCTAATTAACTAACTTAATCTAATCTTAAAACTAATCTAAAAATCCATCATAAGAGGTTCAAAATGCAAGCCTAAATTCACTCAAATTTTTTTTTCTTATCTTTATCTTCCCCTATTTCAATTATGGTTGTTCACTAGTTTCAAAACGACTTATAAATCCAACTTTACTCTATTCAAACCAAACCCAATGATTTAGATTTTGATATTATTCGGAATCGAATTTACTCGGTTAAAATTAAATGATCTTTTATTTGAATAACAAGAATTTGATTTTAAATTTACAAATTCATTAACATAATATTTTTTAGTTATTAATTATACATTTTTATTTGTTTATAATTTAAAAAATAAAATAAAAATAATTTTTTTAGACCACATAGACCCGACTAATCCGTTATTGACCAAGTTGATTTAATTGTTGGATAGAAACCACACAAACTTAACATGAACCAAATACACCCGTGTCACTCCTAAGTCCTAACCTAATATACCCAATTTAGATGGACATTCCAAAAAAAACATAAAGAAAAAGAGAAGACGGAGCGTGCGTGTCTGTCAATGACTCTACACTTGAAGCTATTATAAGAAAAGAAGAGATCATAGAAAGCGTCAGCAACAAGACTACACAAACCGGTTTCCCAGACAGCGAAATCCCATGGCAGAGGAAGGCAAACCTGACGCACAGCTCTTCGAGCTTCTCTCTAATCTCCTTCAACAGGTTCATCATTCATTTCACCTTCCATGTCTTTTCATCTCATTATCTTGTTCCATTTTCGAATTAGGCTTCAAGTTTCTCCTTTTATGCAAGTTTATCATCTGGGTATCTCACTTTTTGCCATCTCATTATTCCCAGATCCGTTCATTGCGATTTTATTCTGGTTTCATGCTTGAATTCAGTTTGATTTTACATACTGGATTGTAATTTAACGTGGGTGTTGGGCAGTTATCTAGCATAGGCACATACTTTGGTCTGTGTGTGTGCTTATGAGTTTCCATCGTACCTTTGAGGTTTGTGATCAATCCTTGTCTAAAGAAGTTGGTGGAGATGCCCTGAATAGTATATATAAGTGGGCACGATGATAGAGTTGGGTTAAACTTAAATCTACTTTCTTAAGATGACATCATAGTCTATTATAACAATTGTTCTTGGGACTATCTACTATCGGGTTGTTATTGGGTCATCCACATATATCCAAACTTAATATTCAAGATGTATAAATAGATTTATGAATGGAATAAAATATGCAGTATTTACAGACAAAAGTATTCGATTATTGGGGAAAAATCAATATACTTCTAATCGGGATCAACTAGGACAGAAATAAAGCATTGGGTCGAACTCTTCTTTGATATTAAAGTAATAGCTATGAATAGTCATCTACTCCCGCTAAAGGGTAGAAGAGTACGACCTATTATAGGACATACAATGCATTACAGACGTATGATCATTACACTTCAACCGGGTTATTAGGTGTGCGTTTGTAGGATTGAATTAGGCTAAATTCACTTTCTTAAGAGAAGTATTGATGTTGTTCCTCTGTATGTAATTTTTGTTTTGTTAATGTAATTGCATCAGTAGTATGTTTTCATTTATTTGCTTAATGCTACTCCCTGTGACTCATGAAAATTTGTTGCTTCTCTTATGGAAAGTATGGGTTACTGCAATTTTATATGTAAGAATGTGGTAGGCTCATCGTCATTATCATTTATAATTTTATATGCTTCTTTTGACCTTTCCTTATGGTCCTACCCAGATTGTGTATGATGGTTACCTGTGGAGGATATATGTGGTCTGTATAAAAAAAAAATTGTGAATTTGGGAGATAAAAGCAATTTGCCAGTTATTCTGATGCCATGATCTGAATTTGTATGATAAGTGCAAGTGTAAGATGAATAGATGGGCAATCGATGGCCGATTGTCTCTTGGTGAGATGCAGTAAGATGTCATCATATCAAAACTTTGAAGAGTTTTATAAAAATAAATTCAAACAAAAATTTGTCAGGTGTTGAGGTGAATTAAAAGATAACTAGCATGAGGTTGTGCTTATCAATTTTCATTGCACACCATCCATGCCCCTTTGTGAATGGTTTCTCTGGTCATCCTTCTTCTGGTTGCATGCACTTATTGTCTTTCTTCATTTTCATCGTGTTTGTGATGGCTGCATGACTGAAGCATGCAAGAATTTGACCATGCAATGATGCACCGCTGTGGTTCATTGTTATGCCACCATGTATTATAGTTCACCCTAAAGGTCTAATATATTTGTCCAGACCTAACAATATGCTGTGCATTATTTGTCCAGACCTTCATGAAGCTGCTGTCATCCATGTTTCAATTATGAATGATGTTTGGATAATAATTATGCAAAGGAAACACAAAAGTATTTGTATCTGCCTTTAACAGTGTGTTTAGACCAAGTTATTGATTAATCATTGATACAAGTTATGTTTGTTTTCAAAATTTGGAGATGAATGAGCGTTAGTGAGGATATTGTACAATGACAATGAAAACCTTTTCCCATTAGGTGGGGTTGGCCACATGGATCAAACAAAACCATTCTGTTCTGTCAAAAATAAAATCTTTAGAGAGGCCATTTAGAATTAAATCTTTTGTAATTGTTTCACTTAAAGTGATTCTTGATCTACATCTACCTCTATTTAGCAATGTTGTTAAGTAACTATTATAGTGCTGCCATAACACTATAACATGGTGTTTTCCTCCATAGGCAATTGGTGATGGGAGGCCGGCTATGGCAGCACCATAGGCCACAATGGCATGATTACATGGTGGAGTTTTGGCCATCTGCCATTGATAAGCTTGCTATTTAGTGGATTATCCTCAATCTGTTCAACACTTCCAACTGGCACTTCTATTGCTCTTCTTCTCACCTGTCCAAAATTGAGGACACTACCAAAAATAAAAGGGCAACTAAGTTCACGAGGCTCCCACCTAGTGGGGTCTAGAGAGGGTATATGTATGCATCCTTACCCTCGCAAGTGGAGAGGTTTTTCGAGGATTGTTACCTGTGACCCTAAAGTGAGGATACTATACCAAAAAACAAAAAACTTTAGCTTTTTTGTTGAAACTATGGAGTTGTGGATTTCTCCATTGAGAATCTGTACTGTGAATTGTGCATAATCATTTACAATGTAATGAACTGAATTTCTTGTGTTATAGGCCTAAACTAGAGCAAGATCAGTGTTTTCTGGCGGAAAAGAATATCCGTATATATTCTGTGGTCCTCATTTAACTATAATCTAAGTCCCCTACTTCCTATAATTAGTTTTAACTTGTTTCCAATGTTCTTGTAAACATAAAAAAACTTAGACTACTTTTCACCTTGATGAGTTTGATTTGTTATATTTGGCTGTGTTACTACAAATTTTGAACTTCTAAATCACTTGAGTATTAGGCATTCTAATGCATACAATATTGAAGAATATTACATATGCATGCAGCCTCTCTGGATTCCATCCATAGTTGAACCTCCACTGCATTCTCTCTTACTGATCGGTGCTATATAATATACTCATGCATGTGTGATGGTAAACTGTGTAGGTGGAAGCACTGACAAATAAAGAAGAAGTTGAGCTGCGTTCTAAAATTGAAACTCTTGGATTAGAGGTTACAAAGGTTCCTTCAAAGTCAATTCAACATCTTAACGAGGTAGTTTTCACTTTATAGTTTAGCCATTACTTGATGCAGAGTTTTCTTATCCCAGTTGAAATGTGTTAAAATATATGAAAAGATTTTATCTTTGATTAGATTATCCTCTGAATTAGTTTTTATTATTTCCTCGCTATCTCTTAGAATTTGTTGTCATATTTTCTTTTCTCGTCTTGATTTATTTTCTTAATTAGTTAGGATTATGTTTATTATAAATAAGAGTTAGTGCCGTAAGTTTTTATGAACAGATCAATCAATAAAATGAAATAACATTATCTTATTTTGTTTTTATTATTACATAGTTGGAAATAGCTACGGAGTTGGATAAGTTATCAGCAAGATTGGATGTTCTTGATGAGATGGTATCATCATCAATGGCTTCAGATCCAGAGGTGCAAAAACTATTGAGTGGCACAGCTGATGTGTGGATGCCAGTTATCACTGCTACCTCCGACGAAAGACGCAATTTCACAGCGCCTACGGCAGACAACACCCCACAAACAGATGTGGAAAACTCTAAATAGTGTCCTGTATTCTTGTCTTTGAATATGGACATGTTTTGAGTGCTTTATAGTACTTATTTTATTATTTGTAATAGACTGACTTACATAAAAAAGGAAGTGTTTCGTTATTTTGTCCTTTTTTATTGGCATGTCAATCGAATAATGAAATTGGAAAAGGAAATAAAAGAAAGGCCAGTTTTTTTTTTCTTTTTCTTTTTTCTTTAGATTTTGAGGCATTCTAGAAGGAGAGAGTTGAGCATTAGGAGTTCTTTTTCTTTTCTTTGTTTTTGTGGGTTAAATGGTAAGAAGATTAACGTTGTGGTGGGTAGAGTAGATATAAATATAATATAGTAAAGAGAAATAGTAAAGTGAGAAATAAGTTATAGATTTAGATTGTTTGGTAAAAAAAAAATAGAAGAAAAATAATGTTATCAAGTTGTTTGATTTAGATGGAGAAGAGAAAAAATAAATACAATGCTAAAAAAATTATGCATTTGCTTTTTTATTGTGATAAAAAATTATATAAAAATACTACTAATGAATTATCACAATAATTAATTAATTAATTTAAAATATATATAATTTTTAATTATAAATATATTAAATGCATTAAAAATAAAAATATATATTTAATATTAAAAATAATTAAGCAATTACATATATATATATATATAATAGATTATTTAAAGTTGCTTTTGACATCGCGTGCGATGTAGTGATGGAAGAAGAATATATAAGAGACAATTATGTAACTATGCATTTCTATTCTATTTCACCGGAGAAATGTGATTATTATGTTTGCATCTCTTTCTTCACTATTTCAAGGTAACCAAATCATTTTTATTATTTCTTGCTCATTTCCTTACTATTTTACGTCTAACAAACGGAGCCTAAGATACTTGGTGCAAGAAAAATTATACAGTTTTGTGGAAATCATGTGCGATTTTGGTGTTTTTTTTAAATATTTAAAAAAAAATTGTTAATATTACAATCACAATTAACATAATGTAATGATGTTTGATGATTGATGTAGTAAGCTATATAATACTAATATGATGACATGACATTGATATTTATAAATATAAAATCTATAAATACTTATTTAATGAATATCATTGACAAATATGTTGCCTAAGTATGAAAAGGCTACCACATGCATAGTCTAGCTGCTACTACACATGATATGTAAAATTAAAAGAAAAAATGTTAAAATATTAAAGGTGGAATTCAAACCCTTTATCCTATACTCCAAGAACACTTGGCTATTATGTTAATAGATTTGTTTAGAATGTGAATAAAAATTATATTATATATAACTTAAACTGAGACTAAAATTGCACATATAATTAATACTAATAATATATATTATTATATATACACATATATAATTAGTATTAATAAATTAATACTACTAATAGTATTATTAGTATATTAATAGATAAATTAATAATTGAATAAATAAAAATTAGTATATATTAATATACTTTTATAAAAATATGAATATATTAGATCTGACATTAATATACTAAATTATATTTATTAATAAATTAATATTAATAACATTACTAATTTTAGTATATACTTCTACAGAAATATTTATAAAATAATTTATTATTATTAATAAATTTATTATTTTATTAACATATTTATGTAGAAGTATATTCTAATATTATTAAAATTAATTTATTAATGAATATAAATTGACACTGCTATATTTTGAGAGAGATAATTTTTTACTTAGTAATTTTCAAGTGATTGAGATTCCCGTGAATGTTGTACATCTAATTTGCATATTTTATCTCTAAAATTTATATTTATGTTGAAGTATATAAATATGATCTAATTTATATTTATTAATATTATTATTAATATTAGTTTATAAATAATATTATCAACACTAATAACATATATAAATTTGTTTATTTAATAGTAGTAAATATAAGTACAATTTTAACCTTCATTTAAGTTATATATAATCTAATTTTTATTCATATGCCAAAGAAATTCATTAACCAAGTAGTTAAGGAGTGTTGTTGAACAACCCAACCAACATTTTAACAATTTCTTCTCTTATTTTTGCATGTCTCGACTCACAGCATCTGTGACATGTCATTGTGTTAGTATCATGTTAACCACCATGTCATTTACCATCTCAACCATCAATGTCTCATTAGTAAAATATACTAAAAATCACACATATGATGCATGGAGGACCGACAATTGCTATACATGGTTAAAATTTATTAAATTTTTTTGACTTAACTGCACTTTTGTTCTTCAAGTTTCACAATTATGCGATTTTGATTTTCCATGATTAAATTGTACAAAGAGGGATTAATTAATGAAGGGTAAATTGTCAGCATACCCGTCTAACCACTAAGTTAAAGTTCTAGCTGACCAAAATAACACCGACATTTATGTTTATGAGCAATGGCCTCCCTCAGGTTGGTTAGTTTTGCATTAGTTTTTGACCAATTCAAGAGCAAAATTTGAAATGCATCAAGACTAAAACAAATGAACTGATAACAGACTATTTTTATACATTGAACAAATATCCTGCTTTGTGCAGACATCAAGACATCCAACACTATCAAAACCCAATTGAAACAATAAAAACAATTATTCACTGCTATGCACAAAATTACGTGATCAGGGACTTTAATCGAATCCAACCTTTCAAAACCAGGAGGAATCACTTCAACTACAAGTGAACTCACTCTTGTCCACTGTATGCAAATCCATGTCAGTGTAAATGAAAACAAGCAGAAGGACATAAACTAGTATTCTTGTTTTACTCTTAAATTTTAAACATCTACTCTTACCAGCTTCTAAGTTTATGCAGCAAAGCAGCAACAAGTGGTCTTCTTCACGTTCCTTGCATCAAAACTTTGTTTTCATTACAGTCAGATTCTTGCCCTAATCACGTTAGGCCTCTCCAACGCCTGTCAGTTTGTAGACGATGGCCACTGAAAGGAGTCTTACATTTTCAAAGAGGGGTTTAACTGATAGTATAGTGGTTTTTGCAGGTTTAGGTTCAATCATTTTAATCTTTTGTAATGGACCTCAAGGCCTTTTTCTTAGTAATATTACAAATATTTAAATGTTATTTAAATGAAGAAAAAAAATCAAGGACATAAATGATGTTGGTCTACATAAGAGAGGTATCAAAAACCCATTTAAACGTGAAAGCATCACATTAAAGGTGAGTCAGTGACATAAACAAATAGGACTGAACCAGAGAGAATTCATTAATTGAGATCTGTCATAAACTTATGGTTTGTAAATTGAGCATTAGATTTTTTTTAAATGAGAAATCATTTCTGAAGGGGAAACCCTCTTTGTTCTGTTCTTTTGCAATGAATCAATAATACAATCTTTCCTTTTCTCTATATTCTGTTGTGTTCCTAAATCCTAAGTCCTAACACACTCTATACATGGAGATATGGTTGACAAACTATGTTCCCCTCATCAGACCATGGTAAGAGCTATTTTACATGATTTAAATCTACTTTCCATCTAAACAAATTACAAAGGGTGGTGTGTCTGTCTATATCTACCTTGAAAATGACAATGTCCTGTTAGGAGAAAAACTAGAGAACTCATCCATATCAGCACCTAGACAAGAAATGCTGGTGTTACCTGAAAGTGGCAAGTTCAACTTCATCCTTTCTCCAACAGCAAGCACAATTTAAGATGAAACTACATGAGGCAATTGTCAGTTGGAGCCTTTACTCCCCACTCTTTCATTTCCCGGGCTTCCCCAACGTCGCCAAGAGCATCATTTGAGATGAAATAACATTAAGTCAAATGTTATACCTCTGAAATTACATGAGGCTGCTGCAAGTTGTTTCCTTCATTTCCCCTATAATTCCACAGTTCCTTCTATTCCCCTTGGCTTTTCATCACTGCATTCATCCTCTTTCAAATTGTATCATTTGATATGAAATAGCAGTATGCCGAAGCCATGTCTCTGAAATTACACGATGCAACCTCCAGTTGTTTTGTTTCCTTCACTCCCCATTCTTTCATGAATTCACTTCCCTTCTAAGTCTGCACTCCCTTCCCCTTGGCATTTCATCACCACATTCAACACAACCACACAACTCCAAACATCCCGGCTCAGAATACACAACTCAACTACACCCTGCTGCCGCCATTCTTCTTTCATTCCCCTTATAATTCTATTTCCCCTTGTCATTTCATCACTGCATTCATCCCTTTTCAAATTACATCATTTGACACAAAATCAAACATGAAGCTAATTCCACATTCCCTTCCAAGCATTTCATCACCACATTCATCCCTTTTCAAATCACACCATTCAACACAAAACCACAGGCATCATGACTCAGAATACACAACCCAACTACTCCCCGGTGCCGCCCTCACTCCCCGCTCCTTCATCTCCCTCCTGACCTTCTGCGCCTCCTCCATCCTCCCCACACTAGCATACATCTTCCCCAACAGCACATAATTAGCAGCATTCTCCGGCTCCACCTGGGCCAACGCAGTGGCCGCAACCTCAGCCAACCTCAACTCCCCAAAATTCCTACAAGCCCCGAGCAGTGCTCCCCACGCCTTGGCCGTGACCATCACCGGCATCCCCCTAATGACCTCATACGCCTCCTGCAACCTCCCCGCCCGCCCCAAAACATCCACCAAACACGAATAATGATCGCTCCCGGGCTCCACACCATGACAACCTCCCCGCATCCTCGCAAAACAACAAAGCGCTTCGTCCGCCAAGCCAGCGTGACTGCAAGCCTTCAAAACCCCGAGAAACGCGACCCCGTCGGGCCTCACTCCGGCGGCCTCCATCCGGCGGAAAATCTCCAGCGCCGCTTCCGCCTGGCCGTGGAAAGCGCACGCCGATATCAAACTACTCCACGCAACCACGTCCTTGTCCTCATCCCTCATCCTCCAGAACAGCAAGGTCGAGTACGAAAGAGAGCCGCATCTTCCGTACGCTTCGACCAAAGCGCTGCTCAATTGGCGGTGCGGGTGGATTGAGTTTCGCAGCGCGTAGGCGTGGATCTCCTTGATTAAGTTGAGCGCGGCGAGGCTGACGCAAGCGGGGAGCAAGGAGAGGAGTGTTATCAAACGCGGTTTTAGGTTTAGGTCGAGCATTTTGCGGTAGAAGGCGATGGATTGGAAGGGATGAGAGGTGGCGGCGAGGGCGGCGATGATGGGGTTGAAGGTGGAGTCGGTGGGGGCGGTGTCGAGGGAGTGGAAGAGGTGGAGGGCTTGAGGGAGATTGTGGTGGTGGGCGTGGAGGGCAATGATGGCATTCCAGACGACGACGTTTCGAGGTTGGGTTTGGAGGAAGAGGTTGTGGGCCATGGAGAGGGAGAGGCAAGTGCCGTAAAGGTTGAGGAGGGCGGAGGAGACGAAGGGGTTGGAGAGGGAGCCGGATTTGGCGGCGTGGGCGTGGAGGGAGGTGCCAAGGCGGGGGAGGTTGAGGGCTGTGCATGACTTGAGGGTGAGGGAGACCAAGTGGGGATCCAGTGGGAGTAAGAGCATGGAATGTATGTGCTGGAATAGGGTTAGGGCTTCCGAGTGCCGAGACTTGGTCACGTGGGTCGAGATGAGTTTAGTGTAGTGGAGTAAGACTGAGTATGAGTTGCAGACCATCGTCTCTGCCTGCCTGCGTGCTTCTCAATCACCCTTCAACCTAATATAACTATCCCATGCCACAAAATATAAATCAATTTTCTTATAAATCTATCATGCACTTCATTATCACTGGGATAAAATAGAAACTTGAAGGGTGTTGATCCTGGCCATATCATTTTATTTATACTTCATCTCCACACTGAAAATATAAGGAAAAGGAAAATTCAACAAAAGTAAAGAGAAAAAAATTATTTTTCTTTTATTATTTGGATGTAAAGAAAAAGGAGAAAGAAAAAGTGAAAAAAATATAAACCTAAACACTTAGTTATATTTAGTAGACAAGAAGTTTTTAACTTTTTAGAAATTTAAATCACATTATATTATCTTAAAAAAATCTCAAGAAGTCGTTAATGTCTTTGCTCTTATTTCTTACAAATATTCTTATGGGAGATGAGAATCTTACTTTCTTAAATTGGAAGATAAATTTTAATAATATAAAAATATTGCAATCCTCTTATTAACTTGTATAAAAATAATACCTAATCAAATGCAATAAATAATATATTTAAAAATAATAAATATTCTTATTATACTTATAATTTTAAAAATAAAACTATTTTATAAAATATCTTTTAAATATTTTTAATTTTTAATTATTATAATTATCAAAGTATTAATTAACAAATTGTTTAATAATATTATTATTGAAACATTTCATAAATATTTTAGTAAAAACTATAAAAAAATATTAAGTAGAAAAAATAAAAAAAAATTATTATATTAAAGTTAAATAAAAAAATTAAAAATTCTACCAATACATTTATTATTTTAAAATTTATATGAAATATTTTTACATCAAAACTTATTTAAACCTATAATTTAAAAAACATAAAAAAATTTACAATAAAATTTCATATAAATTTATCTAACAAAGTTATTTATCTAAAAATAAATTTTTAGGAAAATCACTTTATGTGCATAGGAATGTTCTATTAAAACCAAATATAAAACACTTTAATTCCTAAAAACAAATGAAAATATTTTCAATAATATTTATAATTAACCAAAAAGACTGTAGTTATTCTTAGAAATCATGATTCTCAAATATGATAAAACTTTATTTTTACCAAACATCTCCCTTATAAAACAAGAAAATAAAATGATAAATTGAATTTCTCCCCTAAATTAAAATTAATTTAAATATTTAATTTGTTATAGAACTTTCTTCATTTAACTTTTTAAAAATTAAGGTGCATAAGTTTATTTTATTTTATTAATTTATTTTATAAGTACTTGCAAAAAAGTTTCTAAATAAAGTGTATAATTATATTAAATGAAATTTAAACTCTTATCAATAAAATATAATTGGAACAAAAATACACTAGTTATTCCACTAATTCATAACATTTTGGGTTGTTTTCTCTACTCTTTGGAGTAGAAAAGTTAGGAATAAATAAATAAAAGTTTAAAAAAATACAATCTTATTAAATGACATTTAAATTCTTATAATGTAATAAAATATAATCAGAACAATGATATACTAGTTATTTCACCAAAATTTTATCATTCTATCTCATTTTCTCTATTCTTTTTATGCAAGTCTCACTCATTTTTCTTTCTTAGTTTATAGGTCATTATTCTGAGATCCATCTTTTCTAGCATCTTTTTTTTCCTTGTTTTGTATCTTCCCAAACACAATGTTAAGGTTGAGTTGTTAATATAGTGTTATTAATCTCAAACTTGTTCTTAACAAGACAAAAAAATTCAGACTTATCATTCATTCAATAAAGGTGTTGAGTCAATAAGTTTATGATCAAACTAATTAATCATTAGTTGAATTGCATGTAGTGGTATGTTTAAATTTTATACTAAAGATATTGCATATAAATTATATTTGTTATATAAGTATTAAATGGATACTCTAATGTTTTGGCAATATTTGTTTTAAAAAAACATCTAGGACCTAGTTTCAAACTCCACAAAAGCTCCTGATATAAGTAAAATTCTCGAGAGTGGTTGAGGTTGATAGTTTTGTCTACTTCAAAGTTGAGTTGATTATATTAGTATCTAATTAAACTATCACAACAAATCAACCATAAGTCTAGTTTCTAGATAAGCCAAACATACCTCCTACTCTAATGAGATTAATAAAGATGGTTAAGAGTTTGATTGAGTATTCTTATCTATAAACATTTACAGGAAGAAAAAACAAAACAAGTTTTTCTATAGATTAAGATTAACTTATGTATAAGTTAAAAAATTAGAAAAATTTCTACAAATTAGCTTATGTATAAGTTAATATTAATTTATAAAAAAAATTATTTCATTTTTTTTCTTTCAATAAGTACTTATTGAGAAGTAAGTCCTAAGTCTCTAACATATCTCAAATTCTCTTTATGGTAAGCTTGAAATAACATTTTAATTATATAATTTTTTTATTCAAAAATTTATTTTTTCAGTTTTTGAGAAAAAAGATAGTTTGATTTGAAATTTTTATATTTTTTAGAACACTTATTTATTTATTTTACTTTTTTAAAGATGCTATTGAAAATAAAAGAGAAATCATTTTTCTTAAAAACATAAACAAATAAGTCAATAAAGTATCTTAAAAAAAACTGTTATGATATAATTTTTTATAAACTATTTTTCTAACTTACAAGAAAAGTACCAATTTTTAAAAATTAATATTAATTTAATTATTGCAAAAATTTTAATCTCATTTTCAATTAAAAATAGTTTTTGTTTTTACAAAGAAACATGATAATCAGAGGACTTGCTAATACAGTTGTTAATAAAAGCTAGTTCGACCCATTATTCCAACAAGATCTATTGTAAAGGACTAAAATATTCAACCGTAGTGAGTTAGATTAATTTATGTACAAAATTGAGATACATTTTCCTAGCTATTGTTTGTACTATATTTTTTTATTAGAATTAAAGTTTTATTTCAATAATTTTACACAAATTATTAAAATAAGATTTTAATTTTAATTAGAAAACACAAACGGCATTTATAAAATTATTTAAGTTTTGTCCTAATTTAATTGCAAGTAAAAAAATTATTGATTCAATTCAATCTTTTTAAATCTTTGAATAAAATAGGTATCCCATTGGTCCTCTTTTTATAAAAAAAAATAAAATTTTAACTTTAATTTTATATGGATAAAAGTATTACATTTTAACTTTTTCAATCAATTCACAATAATAATCTTGGTCAAATTTTATTATATCTAAAGTTAAAAAAGGTCCAATACAACAGTTTTAATATATCAAGTTGAAATTACAATAATAAGTTAAATTATCATTAATAAAAAAAAGCAAGCAATTCATATTAAACAAGTTAAAATTTGTGCTAATTTTTTTTGAATTCAACACATTAAGTTTTAATAGACTAAAATAAAGCCCCCCATCAAACATTTACTATGACATTAAACTACCAGTTTGATTTTGATTTACGTTGTAAAGATTTTTATATTGTTAATTAATTAATATTACTATCTTCGTGTTTTTTTTTTGTCGTTTACAAGTTTTTTTAAACTCATTTAGTCAACTACAATTGTTATCTTTGTTTTTATATATAAAAAATAAGTAAGTATATTTATTGTTTTATTTATAAAAAAAATATAGGCTCATTTTCGTATGTATTAATTGTTGATTTTTTTTTATTTTTAATTTATTCTGAAATTTATTAATTAGATACTTACCCATCTTTTCTATAAGTAAATGTATTTATTAGCCTACAAACAATATAAATCATTTCCATTGATAGAAAAATTATATGAGTAATCTCATTAAATATAATAATAACTTAAATTATTTAATTTTATGGATATTTCTAGAATAAAATTTAAATTTATGATTTTTTAATTAAAATTAATTAATTAATTATTTTTATTGATCTAAATGAGTTTATTATTTGTTGGATTTTATATATGATTTTAAAGTAATTATTATAAAAATGAATAATTTTATTACAGTGATAATTTATAATTAAATATTATTGTAAAAAGAAACTATACTACTAGTATATTATATGTAAATTAGTTTTTTTTTTAATTTTAAAAAGCCTCTAATTTTTAACTTTACAATTTTTTTAATTCTAGTTTTTCTTACGTTATTTTTTTATAACTAATATTTTAGTTTATGCATTATTGAAGATAAATATTTATTTATATATAATTATAGTAAATAAATTATTTTAAATTTATAAATTATATTATTAATAAAATTTATAAAAACAATTTAAATTGTAATATAAGATTAATTTTACATTAAAATTAATAGACAATTAAAAAAATTAAATATACAATAAAGATAAAAAGTAATAAATTAAAACAATTGAAAAAATTATGTTTTAATCGATTAGAAAGATAACGTGTGAAATGTAACTCCTCTTGACAAAAGAGGTGAAAAAAATTATTATACACTTTCTTAAATACTATTTTTTCGAAAATTGCTTCCGTAAATACTTTTTGTGTTTATTCTTTAATCGAAATAAAAAATTTATTTTAATAACCTAACTAATAAATATTTGGTTTTAAGTTGAGCATAATGACATTACAACGTTTCTTACTTCATCTACGTTTTATGGTAACGTTTGTGCATAGGAAAGTGGAATGAGTTTGAGAAGCAAGTTTTGCGGCATGGCAGCGACGCGTTTGGGTAGACGAATAGGCACAGCGGCAAAGGAAGAACTAAGAAGCAAGAAAGGGGCATGGCGCGATTCTCTTATGGCCGCTGCTTCTGACGCAATCGCGGAAAGAATCCCGTTGGCGGATCTCGTCGTTGAAGTTAGAGACGCAAGGGTCTGTTTCTACGCATTCCTATTAATACGCGAATAACCGTTTCATTTTGTTCCTTCCACACCTATTGTTTTATTTTTCAGATTCCTTTGTCCTCCGAATGCCAGATACTCAGAAACTATCCACCTTCCCTCAAACAAATCATAGCGCTCAACAAAATGGATCTCGCTGGCCCATCGTCTCTCAAGGTGCCCCTTCTTCTTCCGTTCTTTATTTTCTTTTACCGTTTTTAAGGTTTTTCACTACATAAACTTCCCTTTTACTCTTGAATTTGTGGCTCACTGTTATAATAGTCACTGCAATTAGAAAACAAGAAAATAAGTTGTAGTGGAAAAAGTTTTATACGGTAATCTAATCTAATCACAACTTACTGTTTGTTTACTTTTTTATATGTTAAAAGTTATATTAACGAAGATTTCTTATTGGACGTAAATGTAAAATTGTTTTAAAATAGATAATTCTTTTGGATCTTTTATAAAATAAAAACAAGATGAAAGAGTAAGAGAGAAGAGAGAGTAGATGTTGAATAGAAAATAGGAAGGAATGTAAGAAAGTAGTTTGTAATTTTAAGAACAGTTGAAAGGTAAAATAGTTTGCACAAAATGTGGAGACTAAAGAGAAGAATGTTCTTTATATATTGTTATAGATTATAGAATATAGATAATGATTGTTATAAAATTTAGGAACTAATGATAATAAGTTATAAATGTATTAAAATGACAATAATTTTAATTTTGGAGATTTATTTGATATTTTTCTAATTCTGGAAACAATGTCTCACAATTTTAGAAACTAAAATGGTAGTTTATCCTTTTTTATTTTTGGAAATTCTGCTGTCAGGTATTTATGTATATACAAGTGAAAGTATGAATTCTGCTGTCAGGTATTTATGTATACACAAGTGAAAGTATGAATGAAGATTAGTTCAGTTGCTAATAAAAAAAGAATAAATAATAGTGGCACAGACACAAGCATTTTTCAATCATAAATTGTTATGTATAATAAACTTTTTTATTTTTATGATAATTACTTTAAAAATCATATTAAGAATGATTTCTAAGTATGATTGGTGGTACATGTTTATTAAATTTATAAAAAATGAAAATTAAAATAATATATAAGCATTTGAAAATTTTAATTAATTGCTTTTTTTTATCCTTATAATATGATACATGTATAACTTTGATCCCACAAAATTAATTGCTTAAATTAAATTTTCATACTTTTTGGATCAATGAAATCTGGTCCAACTATTAATACTTAGTCCAATTATTAATATCATGAAGTGAGGTGGATTACATTTTGTGACATGGCAACAGATTCAAATGACATTACTTGTCACAAAATATACTATCATGTCATGAGACAGTTGCCGCGACATAAAATGTCATTCGCACCAGTTCGCTCAGATAACAATTAGACTAAGTATTAACAATTGGACTAAATTTATACTTTTAATATACTACCATGTCATTTGATGTTGTTGCCACATCACAAAATGTCATCAAATCATCTTAGATATTAAAAATTAGATGGAGCATTAACTGTTAAACCAAATTTCATTGATTGGAGAAGTATGAGACTTGATTTAAGCAGTTGAAACCTCAGGATACTTCTCCCTTTATGATGAACCCATAATACTGAATCGTGTGACTTGTGGTATTTGGTATAGTCCCCAATTTTTACCTCCAAGCTAGGATTGAACTCTCTTACTTCTACTTATGTGTTTCTATAGCTTGTCTTCACATCTCTAACTTTCCTTTTATTTTTATTCTTTTTTCTTTTATATATATATATAAGCCCATTTGTTTTTGTTCTTGACTCTTTGAATATGACTATATCATCTTCAAAAAAAATAAATAATGTATTGCAGCATTAGCTCTTGAATAACTAATTAAAGAGGAAAAACTATTGATTTAATTTGATATAAAAGCTTAGAAGACTTTGTCACAAAGTAAAGAAGACACATAACTACATTAGGAGAGTACATACAGAAGTTATTCCATTTTCAACTTTCAAGCATGAGGACATGATTTATTCTATAAGAGTGGAATATAAAATATATCAAGTCCTCATTCTTGCTAAGCACTGGTGGTATTTAGGTAAATAATTCTCAGTGTTATTCGACACACTGCCTAGGATCACAGCCTACTTTTTAGTACGACAACTAACATTATTGGATTATCTTACATGCTGTTAAAATAAAGGTAAACAAGTATGGTTAAAATTGATTATTTTTCAAAAAAATAAATAAATAACATATTGGTAAGCATGATCTGAGAGCCTGCTAAACTACTAAGATTTTTACCGTCAGAGTATGTAAGTATTGTTCTTATGGAATGTGATTTGCAGTCTATTTGTTGCAGAACATAGTAGCAGAGAAAATTGAGAGAAGAAAATGAAATTAAATGAAAAAAGTTGTGTGTAAACAAAATAGTAATGTGCTTCTACAGAAGCTCTTGACGGAGCTAAGCTAACTAGAGTAATCAACAATGCCATGTAGGCTAACTTCCTAACCAAATTAGTAACCAACTAATAAACTATTCTAACAAATTGATTTATGAAGTTTAACCAAACTCAACCAAATAACCATGTCTAGTGATGAGTGAAATTGTATTCCTTTTAGATTTATTAATTTATGAACTTTGTTTGTTTTATTTAATAAATGTTCTGTGAATAGGCTTGGATGGAATATTTTAGGGAAAGGAACTGCATATCTTGTGGAGTCAATGCTCATAACAAGGAGAACATCAAACAGGTAAACTGTATGCTCTCTTTTTGTGCATTCTTCCAAAGAGACTCAGGAATGAATGATCTTATTGCAAATTAATATCAAGGTGTTTGGCTTTGTCTATAAATCGTTAAAGGACATGGAACCAAGTTTCTAATTTTGAATCTTACTGTTGTGTACATTCATGTTCAAATTCAAATTGATTTGAATTAATTTTGAACTCACATATGATATCACTTATATATAAAGAATCCGGTTACATACGGTAAGATGCATCTATGGTTTTGTCTGTAACGCACATCAGTAGTAGTGAGAATTTTTTAATTCTTTAAGCACAACCTATCAGATAGATATTCTGAAAAATGTTTGTACTATATTGCTGCTATTCATTTTGGCTTTTTTCTCTCCCTTTCCTTTTAATGATTCTGTTATTGTTTTCTTTTGCTTTGTTTCTCTTGTCAATGCATCTTTTAGTTTGTGGAAATAAGATCTAAGGAAATGGGCAATGGCTGGGATGATTTGACTACGTGAGATTCCATATTTGGTATTGGATCTCCTAGTTGCTAAGTATTTTTGTAGTAAGATGAGACAATTTTTGTTCTCTACGTTCTAGAAAAGTAAAAGGTTTTCCATGGAATATGACATTGACAAATACAGTATATTCTCTGTATTGTTATATTGAGTTTGTATGTTTTTTTTTTTTAAAATTCAATAATAATATTATTTTTTTGTAACTGATACTGATTTTAGAGTTGTTCATGAACTAATTTACTAATAAGGACTTTTGCTTTTAGATAGCTTCTAAGCCTTATACAACGCCAGGTGAGTGAATTGAGGGGAGCTGATCAATTCGACAATAATTATACTGCTACAGTAATGTTAATTGGGATTCCAAATGTTGGTAAATCGGCACTTACCAACGCCTTGCATCAGGTGGGGAGAATCAGTGCAGCAGGTATTCAAATTATTGTTACAAAATTGGCTAAATTACATGCTCAATTTGTGAGAAACACCGGGGAATGCATATATTCACAAAAAATTCAGTTTTATCTTATAAACTTTTTTGTTGTTCACTTTTTATTTTATAGAAAAAGGAAAGTTAAAGCATGCAACTGTGAGTCCAGAGCCAGGGGAGACTAAAGACATACGAAGTTTTAAGGTTATCCCTTTGTTTTCTCTATATATTATATAATTTTGGTAGGAAAAAATATTTATGGACAACCAAAGTTTCATTTTTCCTTAATATGGACTGTCAGTTTTATAATTTTGCGTTGTGCTGAAGGATACCAGAACACTTAATTAGCCTCTAAAATGATTTTGGAAAATCGGAGTACTCCCTGTAGTCGTTCTTTTCTTTTTAAAAAACTCATTATTTGTCTTAATTAAACATTTGATCATCATGTTGAACAGAACAACACTTTATCAATGATAATTTTAACTCTTGGTAGGTGTATGGTGCACAGACATGCTCCATCTAGGCATCTTATATTACCAGATATCTAATATGCTTGTGAAAGATGCTCATGTTTAGTAAGCTGGTAAAATTCTTTTATTAAGAGAAGAAATTTTGCTAGAGAATTGAAAGAAAAAAAATACAAAAGCAGAGGATAGGATATCCACTTAAACACCAAAAAATGATCTAGAATACATATGCTGAAAATTGTCAATAGGTCGCTAATCACTTTGTATTTCAAACTAAGAAGCCACTAGTATGCTTGCTTGAGATACCTTCCAAAACATATGGCCATATGGGGATTTCACATTCCCAGATAAGAACCAGGATACTTTTTTTTTCCATAGATTTCCAGTGTACTAAACATCTCCTAGGTATTCCAACATGCAATTGCAAATTATTTGTAGCCACCTGCTATATACTTTTAAGAATATACTTAAAAAATAAAGGATAAAATTTTTTGGATGGTTTCTATTTCATTTAATCAGATGACTTGCACCTTGGGAAAGCAGTTTTGAAAGGGATAAATATCTAGTTGAAGAAAATAGTCATGTATTTAAATGTTTAGAGAAGGTTGATGTCCGTTGCGTACTTTTTGTTGGCCTATCTATGCTACTATGATCTCCATACTTCCTTTCCCTATTTTGCTTCCCGTCCACATATTTGTGTATTAGTACATCTTTTGTGCTTTTCTCACTTTTGAAACTTCTGCTTTCCATTCAGATTGGTAGCCATCCCAATATATATGTGTTAGACACTCCAGCTATTTTATCTCCCAAGGTTCCTAATGTTGATGTTTTATCTAAATTAATTTTAACAGGTACGTTTCGTTACTTTTCTTCTTCCTATGGTTTGCTTTTGTTTCATAGCTAAAATGAATATTATTGAAATCCCTGCACAAAATTTGGTATTTGTTGATTTAAACCGAAGACAAAATTAGTTAGCTATCAACAATAGGCCAATTGTTTTTATATCATTAGGTGGTGGTTTAAGTGTCTTGCATCCATCATATAAATGAGGAGGAAATAGAGGGTGATGTAAATCATAAGATTCAAATAGGGTGGATGAAATGGAAGAGTGCTTAAGGTGCCTTTTGTGATAGAAAAGCATCACTCAAGCTTAAGGAAAAATTTTATTGCACAAATATAAAACAGAGAATGTTGGGTGGTCAAGAGCCAACAGGAGCATAAACCCAATACCACAAAGATGAAAAATATTATGATGGACGAGTGGACGCACAAGACAAGATTAGGAATGAATGCATTAGAGAGAAAATTGGGGTAGCATCTAAAGTGAAAATGATGGTAGAATCTCACCTTAGGTAGTTTGGGCATGTGTGGAGACAACTTGTAGAAGTCCTAGTAAAAAGAATTGATCAAATGGAAGGTAGTCCAACAGTTGGAGGTAGAGGAAGGCCAAGAAAAAATATTGACTCAAACCATTAAGAAGGATTTATATTTAAATGGCATGCCATTACCCATGATATATGACATGACATTATGAATTTGATCCATGCAACTAACCCCATCAAGTGGGAAAAGGCTTTCATTATTATTGTTGTTGTTTAGGTGGTGAACTGGTGATGGTATTAGGGTACAAATTTGTGAGGGCTGGGATTGATAAGCAATTACTGTGTTCTACAAGAAGCACTTAGTGATGGTTGTCTATGAAGTACTTATAGAAAAGGAGGCTAAACTTTTGTGACCAGTGTGATGCAAAGGAGAAAAGGTATAAGAATATGGGTGTCTCACATTTTTATTGGTCTCTCTACTTCCTAAACTTGTTCTGCTCATGGACGTTTCTAGGGAGCTGCTATTTTAGATATGCACAGAGAATGGGCTGCATTGCTGCATTTTTATATTTTATCATGTTCTCTAAAATATCCAGTTTTTCTTGTTTTTGGGGGCTTTTCTTTCTAATAAAATTTCTTTTCCTGTTAAGAAAGAAGACAATAAACTACACTCCTAAGCATAAGTGACCATCTGGTACAAGCAAGCACCAAGACAAAATATTACCATTACATCCCTCTAATTGCATCATAGAAAGCCACTTTCAAGAAATGAACTATCATAAGCACATCGTAACTTTCAAGTGAACCAAAGAACAAAACCAGTTTCCATAAAGGGAAATGTTCTATTTATGAACTAGGTTAGCCTTTTTAGTTAAAACTTTCAAATAATCTCTTATTCTTGTTTTTCTAGTTCAGACCTTCATTTTAATCATTATCCAGGAGTAATTGGGGATTTTTTGGTCAAGAGAAAAGAAGTTGCTCAATATTTTCTAGCTATTCACAACTCTAGTGAGCAATACAAGAAATGGGCAAAATTATCTACAAAGGATAATGATAGATTATTCCTTAACGGCACAACAGAATGGTTGACTAGCTCTGGGTTGCATATGAAGCAGAAAAACCAAATCCCTACAGATCACACACAGGTATCTGTAATTTATTGTGTTATTATCTTAATGCTCATCTAATGTTTAGTGTATCATTGAAAAAAATATTAATTGTGTTCTGATAAAAATAACACAGCAAGCAAAAGAATGAAAGGACAATCAAAGAATTGAACCCAAACAAATGGTTGCCAAGTTGGATATGTAACAGTAAAAAAAATGGAAACTAATAAAGGAGCCCAATTTTTTGAAGAAATAGTGTCTCTCCTTTGGAAGTTGACTTGTATGCTATTGGAGTGCTAGTGAAAATTCAGCATGAAGATTTTCAGTTTGACACTAGACATTGAAATTTCAAGTTGGATTAGTGTGCATTTATTTTCTTCATTTCCCATGGTTCATGTGATTCATGAAGACTGGTTAAAATAAATTGCATCCTTGATCAGTGTCTTTGCTCTCTTTGAAGTTCAAATGCATTTTAACTTTTGGTTTGACAGGATTGCATAGTGCAGGATGTTCGACGAACACTTTTTGAAACAATTTCATCCTTTGAAGGCAATATAAGACGTGAAGATGAAATGGAAGCACTTATTGCTAGGCAGTTTACTGCCTTGCAGGAAACTTTCCATGTTTCAATTGAATTTGAAGAAGATGCTCATGACAAGGTTGCTGGGAAGTTGCTTAATCTTTTCCGTACTGGCCGTCTTGGACATTATATTTTAGATCATCTTCCCAGAACTATTCAATGATCATTATTGGCCAATTGATACGAGTACTTCTATGGAGGAGGTCATTTTTGTGACAAGTTATTGCTTCTCTTTTCATTGCATCTGTTTCTGTTTGTTATAATTGTCTTTGCTTGATAAGAGTTAGGGAGCAGTGAAGTGTGTATAGATATATAAAGGTGCCAAGCTATTGGATAATTAGAAGGGATGTGCTAGCAACACATTTTCAAACACTCTTCCTTTAACACACTTTATTATTGGATAGAATTTATTGAAAATTGTTAGGTAACCCTATTAGTAGTTAGGTACAATAGGTAACAATTAGTTATGATAGATTAGTTACCCATTAGTTAGTTAGGAGTTTTATAAATAAGAGGGGTTGAGAGAAAGAGAGGTTGTCTTTGAATTTGGAAAGTCTTTGGGAGAGATTTAGGTCTCTCGAAAACTTGGAGTGTAACTTGTTTTTCTATCAATAAAGTTCATTTCTATAATATATCTACAATATGATCCGGTTTGTATCAACTAGTATCACAACTTCGATCCTAGAGCCGTGGGGTTGTGAAAATGATTCTAAAATTTGATAGAAGGATGATTCCAAGATTTGATGGGACAGATAATGCCTATTGGTGGCTGATCAATTTAGATTAGTATTTTGAGGGCCTTTGAGTGTGTAAGGAGAAGCTATTGGTGGAGTCCTACTACTTTTCTAACTCCCTCGTGCTTTAATTACATTCACACGTGCTTGAAATCTTGCTTTTGGTGGAGTCGGGATGGATCCGGTTCCAAATGGGAGTTGGTTCTGCTTTGAGGTCGGCCACGGAGTCGGTCCTACAGAGTCGGCTCTGTTTGGCTGAGACACTCCTCGTTGACTTTGACTTCGTCTGGTCCCTCCTTTGACCTGCAAAACAAGACTTGATACTTTTGTCAGCTAAAATCAGTGAATTAGCCTAGGTTTGTGTTAAATGTATTATTGTTTTCCTGTATCTTTTCTTATATGACTTTTATTTTCTCTGTATCTTCTTGATATAGTTTCTTTATTTCCTTTTTTTAGGCTTAGATGTTTACCCTATAAAAGGGAGATTAGAAATTGTATCACTACTCAGTTTAATATAGTGCTCTGTTTAACTTGGTATCAGGGCAGAGTCTTGCTCTACCTGTGTCCTGTGTGTCCATCGCTGTCTGTCACCGTCCGTCGCCGGTCGCCATCGTCGATCGCCGCCGTTGACCGTCGCCAATCGCCGTCGTCTTCCGCCACCTGCTGCCGACCGCCACCGGAAAGTTTTGTCTCAGTATCCAGTGACTGAGAGTCGTTGTCTGTCGCTGTCGTTGTAACTATCTGCTACTGTCCGCTGCTATCTACCACCATCAGACTGTCGTTCTCTGTCGCAAGCCCATCGTTTTGTTCGTTGGCTCATCTCCTACCTATTCCACGTCTTCGCTAATGATGTTCAATGTCTGTTTGATTCAACTCAAAAGATTGTTTCCCTTCAACAAACCAATCATGATATGGTGTCGCACAGCCAAAGCCAGGGCTGCTGCTGATGAATTGAAAGGTTTACTTGTGTGTAATTTTGTTGAGGAAACAACAAAGCAAATTGACAAACTACTGATGGTTCTAATCTTGCGAAGTCTGCATCCTGACTATGAGCATGTTCGGGGATCAAATCCTATCAAGTAAGCATATTCCCTCTATGAATAACCTGATTACTAGGCTTTTTCGAGTTCCTACCATAACGAAAGGTAATGGTATCGCTGTTGAAAACTCTGCTTGGTAGCTTCTCGTGATAGAAGAAGAAGCGCTCGGGGTACTAGAGGAATATTACGAAATGGTAAAGATGGTCATGGTAGGCTTATCTGCTCACACTGTGGAAAAGAAGGACACCTACAAAATAGATGTTATAATTTGATTGGTTGGCCAGACAAAATTGCAAATATATCTTCGAATGATACCCCTTCAAATGGAAGGACTGATTCTCAATTAATCTCAGATGAAGAGTATCAGGAGTTCCTAAGGCTCAAGTTCAACAATCACACCCAATCATCGACATTACCAAGTGTTTCAACTGCATGCATTTCCTAGTCCATGGGGAGTCAAGGTCCATGGATAATCGATTCGGGTGCTTCAAATCACATTTCTGGTAATGAGTCTGTATTCTCCTCTATCTCCTCACCTAAGTTTCTTCACTTCATTTCATTAGCCAATGGTTCCAAAATGGTATCTCAGGGAGTTGGTCAAGTTTCTCTATCCTCATCAATTAGTTTAAACTCTATGTTGTACATTCCCAAATGTCCCTACAATTTGATTTCTTTAAGTCAATTGACTCATTCTTTGAATTGTTCAGTAACCTTTTATGCTGATTCTTTTGTTATATAGGATTGGAATACAGGCCGGCTAATTGGCAAAGGACATGAATCAAGAGGACTTTATTACTTATCCAACAATCCCTCTACGTTGTGTTTTGTATCTGTATCTCCAAAGCTTTTGCATAATCGTTTAGAGCACCCTAGTCTTGCAAAGCTAAATTTAATGGTTCCTAGTCTCAATAAACTGTCTACCTTAGAGTGTGAGTCCTGTCAATTAGGCAAACATGTCAGATCCACCTTTCTTAACCAAGTCAACAAAAGATGTAATTTACCCTTTTCTATTGTCCATTCAGATATTTGGGGACCAAGTCGAGTAACATCTTTTGGTTTTAACTACTTTGTCACATTCATTGATGAATACTCACGATGTACTTGGGTCTTTTTGATGAAAGAAAGATCTGAACTTTTGTCCATCTTAATGTCCTTCTCTAAAGAAGTGGAAAATCAATTTGAAAAAACCACTAAAATATTGAGAAGTGATAATGCAAAAGAATATTTTTCTTTCGAATTAAACTCATATCTGTCCTCAAAAAGAATCTTACATCAATCCACGTGCCCTCATACTCCTCAACAAAATGGTATAGCTAAAAGAAAAAATAGGCATCTGGTTGAAACTACCCGCACCTTACTTTTAAGTGCAAATGTCCCTACTAATCATTGGGGTGAAGCCGTTCTTACTGCCTGTTTTTTAATAAATCGAATGCCTCATTCAATTTTATTTCCTAAAGATAAAATGTATCATGTGCCTCCTAAAGTCTTTGGTTGTGTATGTTTTATTCATGATGTCTCTCCAGGTCGTGATAAACTTTCTGCAAGAGCAATCAAATGTGTGTTTCTTGGATATTCTCGTCTTCAAAAAGGGTACAAATGTTACTCTCCATCTACAAAAAGACACTATATGTTAGTTGATGTTATATTCTTTGAGGAAACTATGTTCTTCATCAAAGATGATTGTGACTCTATCCAATAGGCACTACCAATTCCATAGTCGTCATCCCTTGAAACACATAATCAAGACATACTCCAACCTTCCTCTTTTGTTCATTCTCAAATTGAACTATCTCCACCTTCAATGTCTACATGTTAAAGCAGGACACAAGAGATGGGTACCCTAGTATGTGAAGATTCACTTGATTCATGTTCTCTATCCTCAACTGACCCCACACCGAATCCTCTTCCATCCTCACCTTCCCATGATTCTAACATTGGTTGGCCCATTGCTCTTCAGAAAGGTATTCGCTCCACTCGTAATCCTCATTCCATTTACCTTAGTTATCATTGCTTATCTCCTTCGTATTTTTCTTTTGTTTCCTCTGTCTCGTCTATTACTATTCCTAAATCTGTCTGTAAAGCACTTGATAATCCTGGATGGCAATAAGCCATGATAGTTGAAATGCAGGCGCTGTAACAAAGTGGTACTTGAGAGTTAGTTTTTCTTCCCCCAGGCAAGAAGGCAGTTGGTTGTAGGTGGGTATTTGCTATTAAAGTTGCCCGGTTGGTGGCCAAAGGATATACTTAAGTATATGGTCTTGATTATGGAAATACTTTCTCTCTTGTGGCTAAAATCACTACTATCTTCCTCTTACTTGCAATGGCTGTTATTTGTCACTGGCCTCTTCATCAATTAGACATCAAAAATGCTTTTCTACATGGTGACTTGGATGAAGAAATATACATGGAGCAACCTCCTAGTTTTGTTGCTCAGGGGGAGTCTGGTTTAGTTTGCAAGCTTTATAGATCCTTGTATGAACTTAAATAGTCCCCAAGAGTTTGGTTTGGAAAGTTTAGCCAAGTTGTTCAAAACTTCGGGATGACAAAAAGTGAAGCAGATCACTCTGTATTTTATTGTCATTCCTCTTCCGGTAAATGTGTGTATTTGGTTGTGTATGTGGATGATATTGTCATCACAGGAAATGATGAAATCAAAATTTTCCAATTAAAACAGTACTTATTTAACCACTTCTAGACCAAAGATCTTGACCATCTAAAGTACTTTCTTGGCATAGAGGTCGCTCAATCCAAGGAAAGAATTGGTATCCCTCAAAGAAAATATGCTCTTGATATCTTGCAAGAGACTTGTATGGGTAATTGCAGGCCCGTTGATAGTCCCATAGATCCAAATATAAAGCTAATGTTAAAACATGACGAACCTTACTCTGATCCCGAGAGGTATAGAAGACTAGTTGAAAAACTCATTTACCTCACTACCACTAGACCTGATATCTCCTTTGTAGTGGGAGTTGTAAGTCAGTTTATGCAAGCACCTTGTGTTGATCATTAGGCAGCTGTCCTCCGTATCCTTAGATATATCAAGAAAACACTTGGACAGGGTTTACTATATGAGGATGAGAGATACCCATATATCAGGTTATTGTGATGCTGATTAAGCAGGATCTCCCATTGATAGACGATCTACTACAAGTTTTTGCATATCTATTGGAGGAAATGTGGTCTCCTGGAAAAGTAAGAAGCAGAATACTGTTACTCGTTCTAGTGCTGAAGCAGAATATCGGGTTATGACTTCAGCCACTTGTGAATTGATATGGGTAAAACAACTTATTCAAGAATTGAAATTTGCTGATGTCCAACCAATGAAACTATATTGTGATAATCAAGCGGCCCTTCACATTACTTCTAATATTGTATTTCATGAGAGAATCAAACACATTGAGATTGACGGTCACTTTGTACGAGAGAAGTTGTTGGCCAAAGAAATAAGTACAAAATTTGTCAACTCGAATAATCAACTTGCTGACATTTTCACTAAATCTTTAAAGGGACCACAAATACAAGTTATATGTTCCAAGCTTGGAGCATATAATTTATATGCTCCAGCTTGAGGGCGAGTGTTGAATATATTACTGTTTTCCTATATCTTTTCTGATATGACTTTTATTTTCTCTGTATCTTCTTGATATAGTTTCCTTATTTCCTGTTTTTAGGCTTAGATGTTTACCCTATAAAAGGGAGATTAGAAATTGTATTACATACACTACTCAGTTTAATATAGTGGTATGTTTAACTGTTTGTATTTTTCTTAGTTCATCCTTGAAAATCTAAATCTTAGCTAATACATGATTTTTACCCACAATTTATATTCTATTTCACCCATCTTAAAAACCTACTAAGGGGTATAAACTTTGTACTATCAATAATCTGTCTACAATCTAATCTAGTTTTTATCAAAAACTATAAAATCATAAGAGAGATTAATTAAATAATAAGTGAGACCGACAAAAAATTGTGATTTTTAAAAAGTTTTAACCAATAATAGAGTGTGTTCAAAGGATAATGTTATTAGCATTTGTCTAATTAGAATATTTTCTATCTTCTTTAGAGTGAAAATGGATTAGGTTGGATTGAATTTCTCAATTTAGAGGAGATGACTTGGCTTGATCCAAATCAATAATAGTGAAAGTCAAAGTTATTAGGTTAAATATTTTTAAAAAATATGTAATTGTAAATTACAAAAATTGAAAGGAATAAATACTTTATCTCAAATTTTGATCTAGAAAAGAATAAATAAATAAAATTGAAGTTTAAGAATAATTAAATATTATAGAACACGAATCATGAACCTGAATCATTGTGATTCACAGGAGAAACGTGATTCATGTGATTTTGGAACGATTTACGCGATTTGTTTTGCGATTTAAACGCAAAAATGATTCACCCCACGATTCGGATTGTCCACCCTACAAATCGTATCGAATCACATGAATTGTATTGAAATTTATGCAATACTAACTACAATGGTACAATAGATAGTAGTTAATGATAGATTAGTTACCCATTAATTAGGAGTTTTATAAATAAAAGGGGATTAAGAGGGAGAGAGGTTGTCTTTGAATTTGGAAAGTTTTTGTGAAAGAATTAGGTCTCTTGAAAACTTGGAGTGTAACATGTTTTTTTATCAATAAAGTTCATTTTTATAATATATCTACAATATGATCTAGTTTGTATCAACTAGTATCAAAGCTTCGATCCTAGAATTATGGGGTTGTGAAAATGATTCCAGAATTTGATGGAAGGATGATTCCAAGATTTGATGGGACGGGTGATTCCTATTGGTGGCTGATCAATTTAGATTAGTATTTTGAGGGCCTTTGAGTGCGTGAAGAGAAGTTGTTGGGTTTGGATGGCATTGAGGGAAGATGCTCTTAGTTGGTGGTTTTCTTGGGAGAAGAGCAACAAGAATTCCACATTTTTTTTTTACCTTTGAGAAGGTTGTGCTCAAGCTGTTCCAACCAGAGCTTGGGGTTTATCTTCAAACCTTAGAGAGGAAGAACACAAATGTAAAGATGAAGTTCAAGAAGAGAGCCCAAAACCAGCAACTCAAGGGTAAGAAACAAATACAAAAAAGATACAAAGAATGGGAAAAGCCCAACAAAAGTGACCTAACGACGTTCTGGTCAAAGATAAAGAAAATAGAGGCAAAAATGAAGTTCTTGAGATCAAGAATCAAAGCGGTGGAGATGTTGCAGAGATGGATATGGTTTTGGGTTTCAAAGAGGAAGAAAAAAAATTGAAGGAAGCTCTATGTTTGACACGAAAGGAGAGCCAAGGATTGAGCTGAAGGAAATAGTGGAGGTTTTGGGTTTGGGTAGTACCATCAACTCACTACAAAAGCATAATAAAGTGGAGGATCTTGATAATCCTGAACTACAACCAAGTGCACCAGTGCAGTTTGCAAGAGAGCCATGAAATTTTCTCATTATAACTACAAAGGCTATGATGCTTTATTTCATGGACAAAAGTACTGCAAAAAAAAAAAAAAATAGAGCACTAAATGAGCATGGGGAAATTCACTTGTTTGTATTTGACCTAGGTGGAGTGAAGGCTATTTGAACTGCAATGGTCTAGATGGCTTGGACATTCCACTTCAAACAACTAGAATGCAGAAGGGACTTTAATTCAGCAACCATATGTTGCTTACCTTGAGGACAAGGTGAATGTTTGGGGGGTGGGGAAGGAAGGGAAGTATTGTTAGGTAACCCCGTTAGTAATTACTTAGGTAATAATTTGTTATGATAAATTAGGTACCCATTAGTTAGTTAAGAGTTTTATAAACGAGAAGGGGTTGGGACAGAGATGAGTTGTCTTTGAATTTGGAAAGTCCTAGGGAGAGAACTAGTTCTCTCGAAAATATGAAGTGAACATGTTTTTTTATCAATAAAATTAATTTGTATAATCTGTCTACAATCTAAATATTAAAAATTTCTATTTTTTTTAGAGTGAAAATGGATAAAGTTGGGTTGAATTTGTCAATTTAGAGGAGATGACTTGGCTTGACCCAAATTAATAATAGTGGAAGTCAAAGTTATTAGGTTAAATATTTTTAAAAAAATATGAAATTAAAAATTACAAAAATTGAAAAGAATAGATACTTTGTCTCAAATTTAGATCTAGAAAAAAATAAATGAATAAAATTGAAGTTTAAGAATAATTCAATATTATGTAATTTTTATATTTTATTGGGTTAGGTTTGAAATTTCTAAACAAAGTTCAACTATTGTAAAATTAATTCAATCAATTAATTCGACCTAACTTGATAATTTTAACCTTAATTTGATATTTTTAAAGTGGGTTGGGTTGGTAGGTGGACTAGTTTTGTTTCTCATCTCTTCATTTGATATTTTTTATATATTATTTCTTTTCTTTTCCTTTTACCCAGTATTGGTATCAAAGTTTCATTCCTTGTTCAGGGTTAATGGAATCTATAATTTGTTGTATTTAAGCAGCACTCAAATGACATGCATTGGATAATGAGAGGGCTTACAACACAATTTTTAGAAATTAAGAATCAAAATCACAAGAAGGGCAAAATGAAAGTTTTGGAGAGGAATACCATGATATCCACTCTTATGAACAAGGATTTATGCTTAATTCAATCATACAAAACTGATTTGTAAAATGATGATTGTTTCTCACTTATATACACTATCTAAAACATCTCACTAGTTGATATGCGATTTTCAACACTTTCCTTACGTTGAGGATTGGATATCTCGAGTGTAAAGTTTGCATAATTAGACATATCGAGTGTAAAGTTTGTAGAATTGAGCATTTGAGTGGTTCGATAGCGGGTGACATGATAGGTCCAAAAATCAATTACTAGGATAAAGCTCTGATATCATCTTATGAATATAGGTTTTATGCTTAATTCAACCTTGCAAAATCAGTTTGTAAGGTGAAAATTATTCTTTACTTGTATACATTATTCATGCTATCTCACTAATGGATATGAAATTTTCAACACATTAGAAATTTGAGAAGAGATGGTTGACAAAAATACAAGTAACCCTAATATATTGAGATCAAATATCATAAAGCTCAAAATAGAGTAAAAGATAACAATAAAAATATATTCTAATTGAATAAATTAAAGATACAGAGAAATTTTTAGCTCAATTTATAAAACTTATTAGAGAAATTATTAACCACTAACGACTTACTAACTAACCATTTTCAACAAATTAATATTTTATAACACCTCCCGAAGCCCATAAGTTGTATCACCAATTATCAGCTTGATTTACAAACAAGAAGTTATTAAAAAAATGTAGAAAATATTTTTTTTTACACATAGATGAGACAAGAAAAACATGCTGATGTCATGTAACAAAACTAGCCCAAACAATTGAAGCCCAAATTGCATTAAGAACCATGCACGTTGCTTAAATTGGTTTCCATCTTTAGAAAAAAAATGTACTTGCCCTTTAAACACGATGTTGCACCAGCTCCATGACCCAAAACGGGTGAAGAATCAGAACCCAGTATTGTAAAGAAGGAATTTCTTCATTGCGCGTATAGACCCAAACAAGCACCAGTTCTGGGTTTGCCGATTTGTATGCTTCTAGAAGGTTCACGAACCCTGCAATGGAGTCATGCGCCGAAATGAATTTGGTCTTGTTCTGCATGTAATGCTCTACTTGAATTTGACCTTTATGCAAGCCTTGATACGTGGGGCCAAAGAATCCAACAACTGCGAAGCTACACAATGTCCCTTAAGGTTCACAACGATCTCAATCTAGTGCACCATAAGGTCCACGAATTTCTTGTGCTCCAAGACGAAGATTATTCAATTCTCGAAGAGGCGAAAGCTACAAACGATAACCCGTTCATGATGCACCTATATTGGAGGAGAAGAAATGTGATGCCAAAGCGAAGAAGTGATTTCATGGTGTGACGCAAAGAGAAGAAGATGGAATTCGTTCCTCCTTTATTATGTGCATCATGCAATGGTCATAGATCTCAATAATCTTCCGCTAAATGGTTGACACAGACAAAGCATGTCGCTGCTTCTTCTGCAACTATGGTTTGCTGAGGGTTTCACTCATGAACAATGGCTCCTTCGGACAAGGTTTGGGCCACTCCGACCTTGAATGAATAACTGTTTTGACTCAAATTCGCAACCATGGCAATGTTGTACATTGTGATGCTACGATACGAATCTGAAACTTGAGTAGCAATGTTGGTTAGTACCTCTGTATCATGGATTTCTTCTTCTATTGCAGCTACTTTTTCATCTTTGATGATGGCACCAAGATTCTGCACATAACTTCTTGCTCTGCCTCCATGAAAATTGGAGCATTGGTCTCATTCTCTTCCCTTTCATTTTCAGTAGCAAAACTCTCCCTTTGAAGAGTTTTGATACCATATTAGAAATTTGAAAAGAGATAGGTAGAGAAAAAAATATAAGAAACACCAATATATAGATAAATATTATAAAATTCAAAATAAAGCAAAGGAGAATCGTAGAAATACATTTTAATTGATTGAATAAAAGATACAATTAAGAGAGATTTTGATCTCTATTTTATAGAAACTAGAGAGGTAATTAACAACTAACAACCCAACTAACTAACCATTTTCAACTGATTAATATTCTGTAATATCCACCAGCTTTATGAGCCTGAATTTTCCAGATTCACTAAGCAGGATGTAAATGGGCAGATAATATTACTGAAGAAGATCCATTCCCGACAAAATGTATCTTCAACAATTTGAAAAACACAACACAACTATTATAACATTTATTGTATATTTAATGTTGCAACATTCAAATTTATTTAAAGTTCCCTCAATCTTCACTCAAGAAGAACACTATAAATAACAAGATGACATTTATTGATTTTTAACTTTTTAGAAATTGCTTTTTCTAAATTAGCTACTATCTCACTTTTCTTGTGCATTGATTGTAAATATCATAGAAGAATGATTTAGCTATCTGACTATGTATAAATTCAATCCTCCAATGATAATTGTCTTGTAATTCTTTTATTTAAACACAATGTGTGGAGTTTGAAAAGACATGTAACAAAGGATACTTAGGTTTGAATTTAGAGATTAATAAAACAATACTTGAGTTGTGAAAATTAGGATATCACGTGTCTTAGTGGAAATCTTAACAAGAAGTCAAGGATTATACATACTTCAAAATTGTTAGGCGAACTAAGATAGTTGATCTCTTTTTACACAGATCGTTTTATAGACCATTAGACAGCAGTAGGTCTTCTGCTAATGGAAGTCTTTTTACTATTAAACTTTTACAAAGTTTTTGGAAAACTATTTTTAATCTGCTCAAAAGGCGCAACCACAATGAAAATTCTCCTCAAAAGGATTTCAAACATATGTTAACCTCCATCCTCGTATTTTCTTTCTATAATACACCTGTCATGGAACTAAAAAAAAAATACATGGGGAAGCCAAATATCCCACCATGAGGATAATAGATTAGTTGAGAAGAAAAAAGAATTTTGTGCTTAATTTCATTGATGAGAGGCTGAAGAAAGAATAGTAGTAAAAGAATTTGATCTTGTGTGTATACAATGGTTGACAAGGATAGATTGCAGGGAACTCGTTATATTAAAGTATGAGTTGGAAAATATAAGATTGATTTTTATCTAGATAAGTTTACACCATGTAATGGTTATCTGCAAAAGAAGAAAATGTATATTTTCTTGATGAAAATGGAAGGGGACTCGCAATGTGAAGGGATTGGTTGGAAAATGCAAGGTTATGTGTTTTATCAAGAGAATTGAGGCAAGTTAAGAGTGTTTTTCAAGCTAGATCTTAGAGGGGTACCACCAATTTCAGATGGGAAAAGACAGAAAATTGTTATGTGACACCCCCAATACACTAATCTTAAACTAAATGTCTGATTAAGCGAATTAAGTTCATTATTTTGGGAAAACAAAGAAATTAAACTTTGAAAAGACTTTAGAAATATCAAAGTCTCTTGACATGTCCCATAACATGTGCTGAAAGCAAGTCTAAAAGACACTCATGTTAATATGCACACAAATGAACCGAAAACATATGCAACTACAGTTATCCAAAATATACAACAAGAGGGTTGAACACAAGCTGTCTCATATGCAACTACAGTTATCCAAAATATACACGAAGAGGGTTGAACACAAGCTCTCTCTTATGCAACTACAGTTATCCAAAATATGACAAAAGATCATATGGACTATGCAGTGGTTTAAAGCACAAACACAAACATTACAATAAAATTCATTTTGGAGGAGGTGCATTAACTATTAAACCTATCAGCCACATTATAATGGACCAAATGCTCCAACAAATGACAAGAAAGACAAAGAACCCAGCCAAAATAGTAAGGAGAGGAGGTCCCCCAGCAGCATTGGTAGTTCCATTTACATCTGATCCTTCTTTGGGTGATTTTTCACCCACAGAGTTGGGGTTTGTTGCAAAAATAGTCAACAGCCTTTGATTCACTTGCAATCTCCTAAAACCTTTGCACCTGCATACAATCAAAACCAGAAGATATACAGTCTGATGTTATATTACAACAAATAAAATATTTGTGATTAAAAAGGAGGCAAGTATTACAACAATGTAGTATAGACACACTGCCATTCATTCAAGTAACATGTTTGAATGGAACTATGGAAGAGTGGAGATGTGTTCATTCTAGGTATCATTCTTGCAATTTTGAAGTTTTTAAAATAAAAGGAATAGAAACCAGAATTAACAGTAACCTTCCTATCATTCTTTGTTCATTTTGTATAAATACTTTTACAGCTGAGTTTAGAAACGAAAATTAACCCTCTTTTTCCCCCTCCCCCAAGATATCCAACAATGTGTAATTAGGGTCCATTTGAAAAAAACTTATTTACACCTTAGTTTATTTGAACTTAGCTTATGTTAATATTTTGAAGAATTTATGAAAATTTACAGCTTACTTTAATAAATTCTTTAGATAGTTTCTGAAAACAACTTACAACTTCTATGAAAACAATCTAACTTTATTTCTTCTTCGTTTATAAGTTATTTTCACAATTGAAGTTGAAAATAAAGTTAAAGTGTATAATCTATAACTTATTTTCACAAGTTATCTTGAAAAATTTATTAAAATAAGTTAAAAATAATTTATCTACATATCATAAGCTCTATAAAATACATGAATAAGTGCTCATGTCATAAAATAAATCCAAATAAATTGTACATAAATCCGACAAAATAACTTAAGTCTTTAATTAAGTTCAGGTCCGAGCCCTTAATAGATTTCAATTGTTATTAATTTCAAAAGCCTTCAGTTGTTAAATAAACACTGGGATAAATGAAAAACCTTTTAAAAAAAATAAGAAAGACATTATAAAAAAAAAAAAACAATGCAGAGTCTTATAGTGTACAGTTTTTCCAATGAAAATTGAAGAATGATGAATCTGAAACTCTACATTTTTTATTTACTGACAGCCCCACAACTTTTTTTTATCAATAACGAGCAAGATTTATTATAACGATTCAAACCAACAATTGTGCTAGTTCATAGAGTTCAGTACACTGCAAAAGCAAACATCTGCATCCACCATGATATAAATGTTGAAATTAAAAAAATAAAATCAGTAGAAAGTGGCGAGAAATTTGAAACGCAGAAACCGAGCAAATGCAAAGAAAAAAATATTGAAAAATACAGAACTAAGATGTAAAAATTAAGAATAAATAAACAAAAAAGAAGGAAAAAAATGTGAACCTGAGGGTAGAAGAGGTGGAAGAGAATTTGAGAGGTGAAATAGAGAGAAAATGCGGCGATGAAGAAAACCCTAGTGTGAGGTTTGCATGTGGTGGTGCGGGTGAGAATTTCAGATACGCCATATTTCTGTCTCACTCTGCTCTCAAACATGGAACATCGAATTCAACAAATACCTTTAATATTTATTTCCGGTTAAAATCTTATATCTGGTTATTCATTAATCATGGTCTTTTAAGTAGTGTTGCTATAAATTAAAATAAATCATTTTGAACTAAATTATTGTCTTTAAGAATGAGGTTTAAAACAATATGATTCTTAAAAAAATTTAATAAAATATGCTTTAAGTATCACTTAATTTTTATGAGAATTTAAATTGAATATATTGATTTTACATGTAAGATTATTTATTTTATAATAATGATTTTAAAAATTATATTTAAGATAAGTTTTAAGATAAATATTATTTCTATAACAATTCATACAACAAATAGGAAAAAAAGAAAAGAAAAAAAGTGTAATGTAAATTATGTAACTAAGAGATAGATAAAAAAAATTATATTGTATAAATTATTATAAAAATTATTGTACATGTATATCTAATTTTAATCGGTTGAAAACATAATTATTTTACACATATTAAAATAAAACTTTTATTTCTTCGTTAACATCCTTAACAAAAAATAATTTGAAATGAATTAATTTTTTTAAATAATAAAAATAGCCAATATGTTACATATGAAATAAATCCTCAATTAATCTATTAGTTTAACACTTCACACTTTTATCATACATGATATGCTCGATCGTGCACAATCCATACTGATACTCTAGAAGATCCACATAATTGTCTATTATTGATAGAAATAAATAAATCAAAACTTAACTCAATATAATTTAACATAGTACTAAAAACAAGCTTAAAGATAATATACCTTCAAATTTATTTTTTAAGAATCATTTTTTCAAAATAATTTTTGTATTTCGATCATTCATGGTTAAAATCTTTGTACTTTGTATTTTTATATAAGCAAATTTAGTTTTAAAATAAAAAAATAAACTTAATCACTATTATTTAAGAATTTATCATATTTTAAAAATTAAAAAAAATAAATCCACATGTGTTTATAATATTTGAAAACCATCATATTTTTTAAAATTAAAGATTAAATCTACATATTTTAAAGATTTAAAATCCAAATTCATTAACATAAAAATATAGATTTTGACCCATCTGATTATCTTTTGATATAATTTTCATATGATATTTTTACGTTGGTTACTGAAAGCATCCAAATCCAAATCAAACCACTAAATGCACATAGTTTCAAGTGTCACTGCCCAATAATGCACCATTTTTATTGATTATAATTCATTAATGTCTTACTAGTTTGGAAATAAGACTCATTTAGCAGGACTTGCATTAAAATTTTAACCAATAAAGAGCTGAATGAAAGCATTAGTGTTGTTACATGGTCTAAAGACATGGTAAATATTTTGCTTGTGAAGGAAAGGCAGTAATGGAAGCACCCGCCCTAGGTTGCAATTGCGTGTTTATATGGCTGAATTTTGACCTTTTGGTATCCACAGGTAAGACTCTCTAAGTAAATGCATGTTATTGATCATTAGTCAAATCGGGTAACGTGGATTTATAGAAAGAATACAAGGGGCTAACCCCAAAACAATAATGCATTTATTTATTCTTATGCTCCCCCAAACCTACTTTATCAATTCAGAACAAGTGGAAAGACCACCAAGGGTGATAAACCACCCTTTACCTAAATACCAAAATTGTCTAAAATAGAAACTGTGGGGGGAGGGTAATTAAATATTCCTCATTGCAATCATACCAAATATTCAACTCCACCACCACACCACACATTTACTGCAGTGTATATTTTAGCAATTATTAACATTGAAACGGTGCTTGAAATTTCAGGATGATTTGGTGCATAATTGCTCGAGTTTCTCCAGCGTCACACTTTTGGGCCTTTCAAGTGGTAATCCTAGAGCCCGGTCCCATATCAACTAAAATCCACCAAAAGAGATATATGTTAACCCAAGGTGTAACAACAACAATAAAAAAATGTTAAAATGGAAACGATGGGGCATGACAAACCTGAGGGCCAATTCCAATGCTCCTTGATACACCAAAGAGAACAGTATAATAGCTGTCCACAATGATAACAGATAATCAGATTCACTAAAAAAATAGTTGCAAAATGAAAAGTATTTCAAGTCAAACAGGCGAGAGAGGTAACCCCGTACTTTTCCTCAGTTAGACCATAGTAGTTCAGTAGCACTCCACTGTGAGCATCAACATTAGGCCATGGATTTTTGACCTACACCATTGAAAAATCAAGTTCAACCGCATCACGAATAAATTACGACTAATAACAAGATTTACCAGATCCAAATTCATATAGTGACTGTGTGGGTAAAGAAATAGAATGACTGACTACGGTGAAAAAAGCAAATTTCATAATAAAAAAATGTATACAACTTAACAGAGAACATGCTGCATGGTTCTCTCCAATGTTTTTCCTTTTGAATCTTTACCAACATTTTTGTTTCTTTGGAATTAAAATTAAAATGCTTTACAAATGAAATTCACCATGATTTGTGGAGATGATTGATGTCATTAAATTAAAAAAACTCAAGCAACTCAAGAACTAGAAATTCATTATCTAATGAGAAATGTAAATATCAGACTCTTCTGGACACAATACATGTCAAGGGAATTTTACGAAGGTCCCATTAAACAGAGAGTGAACTCTGATTATTTAAGGATATCTACTTTAAGTTTACCCAATAATAAAGAGTGCTCCATTTCTCTATTCTAACATGCAGCCCCTATACCATCTTCCTTGCATTGTGTTTAATTGAATGTCAGTGCTAAACCTCAGAATCCGCAATTCAATGCCTGTGCCCAACCTTAAAATCCTATAATCTTAGTGCAAACATGTTTTCATAAAATACTGGCATTTGGCAGTACATTCATTAAGAACAAACCATTTTGAAGTTAAAAAAAGAACAAAGTTGAGAATGAATAGAAATGTATATTGACAAATAAAAACATAAACACTACCTTGCCTAACTTGGTAAGAATGGGAGGTACAACCTCTTTTATTTTAGACACCTGAAAGGATCAGTCACATTAGATCATGAAGAAATTAAAGTACAAGAGGGCTTTGGTTGTGTCATAAGAAAGCACTCCAAAGCAAACACAACCTGGAATTAGAAAATAAGTGATTACCAGCTGGAAAAGTGGATCATTAGGCAAATGCTTCAAAGCAAACTCCCTCTGGCATGTGTATCTTGGATCTGTCTGGCGCAAAACCCCATGTCCATATCCAGGTACAACCTGCAAATCCAAAAAAGTGCAATAGCCAAAACCTACATTATCTGAGAAGCTGACAGTGATATTCTCTGTAAATCATTTGGTGCAAAGATATGCATTTTACCATATGAAGAAACCCTTACGATGTAGTAAAACATAATATATTCATACCTCCTCCGAGTAATTTTCTCTAATTACATAAATCACTCCTTTATTTTGAAAAATCTACAAAAATCTCTGTTAAATTTTCTAATAGAAACTTCCTGTTAGGGAAGGCTTGTATTATTGTAAAGAAAAAATTTGAGGGTATCAAGGGGAACTGAAGAACCATAATGGCCTCCAGCCAACATATCATTTTCCTCATGAAGAAAATATTTGAGCACAACACATTGGACACAGTGGCATGCTTTGCTCAATTGATTTTCTTTTCTTTTTCTTTCTCAAGTTTAATTCTTGTTGTAAATAATTCATTTAGTTAGTGGGTTGTTAGATAACTACTTGTGAAATTAGTAGTTATATGTTTGGTAGTTAGTTAGTGGGTTGTTAGCTAACTACTTGTGAATATGTGATAAATTGTAGTGAGAAAATAAAATTTTGCTAGTGCAGTATCCATATTACTCATCTTGTTCTTATCCCTCTTTTCTTCTTGTTTTAAGTGTGTTCTAACAAGCAGTATCTAGGGTTTTTTTTTTCAATTGGGGACCTGTTGGGAAATCTGAAAATTCAAAAGGCGAATCATGGTTGATTATAATGGAACTTTTCCTACCAATATGCCAGTTCTTGATGACAAGAACTTTGAGCAATAGTGTAACAAGATGAGTGTCATCTTTGGCTTCCAAGAAGTGTTGGAAATTGTAAAAAATGGCATTCAAGTGGAGGTTGGTGCCACAGAGGTGCACATGACAGTTTACAAGGAGTCCAAGAAGAAAGACTGCAAAGCTCTCTTCTTGATCCACCAATGTGGATTCTGCCAATTTTGAGAAGATAGCTTCAACCAATTTAGCTAAGGAGGCTTGGGATATTTTGAGCAAGTCATATGGAGGTGCTGAAAAAATCAAGAAGGTGAAGCTTCAATCCCTTCGTAGACAATGAGTTGCTGTCCATGAATGATCAAGAATCAATTGGGGATTACTTCACCAGAATTCAAATGTTGGTCAACTCAACAAAGGCTTGCCGTGAGAAGTTATTTGATCAACAAATAGTGGACAAGATTTTGAGAGCTTTGACGCCCCAATTTGATCACATTGTGGTGGCAATTGAGGAATCAAAGGATCTTCAAAGGATGCGGGTGGAGGAGCTGCAGAATTCCCTTGAAGCTCATGAACAAAGGCTTCTTGAGAGAATTAGTATGAGAGTTGCTGCTCAGGCTTTACAGGCACAAGCCTTTTGGAGAAATGATGGTGGGGGCAGCAAGAACAAGAAGGGAAAATGGAAAAACAAATTGAAAGATTCTAGTGAAGGCTCAAAGGTCTCAAATCAAAATTCTGGTGGTAACAACTACAAGAAAAATAGAGGTCATGGAAAATTCAGAAAGAAGGGAGGTGATCAAAACAGAGGAGGGCAAAGGAAATTTGATAAAAGGAATATACAGTGCTATGCATATCAAAAATGGGGTCACTTTACATATGAGTGCTACAATAATAAAGGAAAGCAAAAGAAGGAGGATGAAGCTCAAATGGCACGTGATATTGATGATTCTGATTCAAATCATGTTCTTCTCATGGTGACAACATTAGATTGTGCCAAATGTAATTTTTGGTATTTGGACACTGGGTGTTCAAACCACATGACTGGGAATAAGAGGTGCTTTGTAAATCTTGATGAAAAAGTTAAAAGAATGGTGAAGTTTGCTAATAATAGCACTGTTACAACTTAAGGAATGGGTAACGTTCTGATTCATAGAAGAAATGGGCAACAATCATTCATAATAGATGTTCTTTATGTGCCACAAATGAAGACTAATCTGTTAAGCCTTGACCAACTATTGGAGAAAGGATATGTCATGAATATGGAGCATTTAATATTGATGAAAGTGTATGATAGCATGAGAAAATTGATTTTAAAGGCTCCATTATCAAAGAACAGAACATTTAAAATTGGAATTCAAATTGATGAAAATAATTGTCTTGCAGCTGCTGTAGAAGATAAAAATTGGTTTTGGCAACTAAGATTTGGGCATCTAAATTTCAGGAGCTTGAGTCTACTTAAAAAGAAAGGGATGGTCCATGGTTTGCCCTCTATAGAGCCACCAAAGGAGTTATGTGAAGGGTGCCTTATAAGCAAGCAAATAGAGTAGAAGTTCTTTCAAGTCCAACATTCCAGCAACAAAGGCACTATTAGAAGTTGTCTATTCAGATGTGTATGGTCCAATGGAGTCAGTTTCACTTGGAGGTAATCACTACTTCATTTCCTTTGTTAATGACTTTTCAAGGAAGTTATGGGTCTATTTGATTAAAAGAAAAGTAGAGGCATGAGGTGTTTAAAAGGTTCAAAGCAATGGTAGAGAAACAACATGGCCAGTCCATCAAAATCCTTAGAACAAATGGCGGTGGTGAATAGACTTCACATAATTTTCACTCCTATTGTGATAAGGAAGGGATAATTCATGAAGTTACTACTCCTTATACCCCTCATTATAATGGAAAGGCTGAAAGGAGGAATAGAACCTTGATGAACATGGCTTGATGTATGCTTAAAGATAAGAATATGCCAAAATAGTTTTGGGGAGAAGTTGTATCCATAGCAGCTTATATAAATAGGAGTCCAACTAAGAGCCTAAATGATGTGACTCCTGAGGTGTGGTCAGGAAGAAAATCTGCAGTAAGCCACTTTTGGGTATTTGATTCTCTTTGTTTTAAACATATACCTAATGAATGAAGAAATAAGTTGGATGATAAGGGACAACCAATGATGTTTCTTGGGTATGATTCAACTGGTGCATACAAACTGTACAACCCTACTAGTAAAAAGGTAGTGCTGAGCAAGGATATTACTATAGATGAGAGCAAAGGTCGGAGATGGGAGACTACAATTAAAAATGGTAAAGTAACTATACCAGTTCAACTTATTATGCAATCTGAAAATTGTGTAGAAACAAATCAAATTCAGCCAAGTAGATCTCAGAGAACTAGACAAGCACCTGAGAGGTTTAGAGATTATACATCTATTCTTGACTTTTGAAGTGACTGAAGAAGGGAACATGATGCATTTGGCTTTGCTGGCCCAAACAAAACTAATGTCTTTTGAGCAAGCAATTAGAGAACTTGAATGGAAGGCAGCAAGGGAAGCTAGAGTTGAAATATTGCAATACCAATGAACAAGTGGTAGATATTTTAACAAAACCTCATAAGGGTGACCAGTTCAAAATGGCTAGAGACATGATAGGGGTACAACCAATTACTAATATGAATTAAGGGGTAGTGTTGTAAATAATTCAATTTGTTAGTGGTGTTAGATAACTACTTGCGGAGTTAGTTAGTGAGTTGTTAGATAACTACTTGTGGAGTTAGTAGTTATATGTTTGGTAGTTAGTTAGTTAGTGGGTTGTTAGGTAACTACTCGTAAATATGTGATAAATAGTAGTGAGAAAATAAAATTTTGTTAATGCAGTATCAATAGTACTCATCTTGTTCTTATCCCTCTTTTCTTCCAGTTTTAAGTGTGTTCTAACAATTCTCATTCACTACTCTTCCTTAATGAATTTCATTACTTAAAAAAAGTATAGATGGAAACAAAAAAAATAAGAATATTTAACACATTATTAATTGAGCAAAACACAAGCTAAAGAAAAAAATAAAAGGCTTCAAAAACTTCATGGAGCATCATATATTCATATCGGTAATCACATTACCTGGCCCCTACTCAATGTTTTATTAATGTAGTCAGCCAATTGTTCTGTACTTATGTTCGGAGTTCCAAACTCCGCAACTATTGATCTGATCCATCGGAGAACCTCCTGTAGCAACATGATAGAAGTGAAAAAAAACTAAAAGTAAAGGTATTTGAATCTGAATGAATTTATCAGAACAGAGTATACTAGTAAAGCAAAACAGTTTTGTTTACAAAAATGGTAAAAATGTAGGTCTGAGTAAACATGGTTTCTGAACAGAAGATGAACTATAACAAGTTTTATATCAAATAAACAGAAAACTGATAAAAGGGGAAACCAAATAACAAAATAACCTGATTGGCCAAACCATGCAGGGGCCCAGCTAAACCATTCAAAGCAGCCGCAAATGCAAGGTAAGGATCTGATAGCGGACTAGCAACCTGAGGGGAACATAGTACAATACATTAAAAAATAAATATAATAAAAACGTAGGCATTTATCACAGCAGAAGTGGTATACATTAAAAATTCATATTTTTAATATTTTATAATTCAAAATTACAACACGATGGGAAAAGAGCTTGATTAAAGGAAGTAACTTACTAGGTGGGCTGTGTGCGAACTAACATTGCCACCTTCATGATCACTGCAAACAAAATTTAACAAAAAAACCAAACGTTAGAAACTGGGGTTGCTGGTAAATAAAAGAGAAATATAAAACTCATCATAATCATAGTATGTCCCATCATTAGCAATAACTGGGGTTGCTGGTAATTACAGGAGACACATACAACTCATCATGATAATAGTAAGTGCCATCATTAGCAATGGAATGCAAACCTGTGGATGGAAATATACAGCCTCATAAACTCCAGCATTTCCGGATCATCAAACCCTAACATGTGAGCATAGTTTGCACCATAATCCAAAGAATCGTCCAATGGTATGATTTTTCCATCCTTGTATTTCCTTTAAAATAGGATAACAAGTTAATCCAAATGTAAGAAGATAGTAGAAATCTGTCAAACACTTTTGATCACTGTCATCCAACAATATATGATATATCTCATAGTTCCTTTTTTTAATACGATATCCCATAGCATGTTAAAAGTGTAATTTTGATTAAGATGATATGTTTTACATACCGTCGATAAATATAAGCAGCAATGGCTGGCAAACGAGCAATTAAATTCATGCTATCCTCATAAGTTGGCTCCCAATACCTAAATCCAAGCAGTAAAGCAGCTATAGTAACATATAAAGTTGCAAATAACACAAACACCATTTAAAAATTTACCTTGACTTAGCTATCCCACCTTCATATGCCTTCTGAAACTCACTCTGCACCTGAAAATGTAACGAATTGATTATGAATCATTTGTTGCTATATACATGAACATTAATAATATAAATGTTAGGCAATCAAATTAGTTTAGTGTGAGTTTCAGGCCAGATACGAGAAAAGGTGAAGAGAAATAAGTATTGAGGAAATGAGATTAGGGCTTCTTAAACTTGTAAAGTGTGAGAGTGTATTAGGTGGAAAATCCTCTGATCCGTCCAGCTAAGCAATGGACAGAGCATTCACAGTGTCCAAAGAGGAATTGAAGTGAGGAAAACCCATAATGCCCTAGATACAGGATTTGTGTTCACCTTGTTTAACAGATCCATGCAATCTGGATTAATGAAACAAAAGGCATTAATTGTCTGATTCTTGCATCTTTTATTGAGTGGCGTAGTCATATATTCTGAGATGTTAAAGGTAGCAGAGTAGCAGACCACTTTAGTAATTTCTGGATGGTACTAAAAGGATCAGGGTCATAGCAAAGGAATATAGGTTCCATTTTGGTGCCGGTCATTTGTGGAGTAGGATAAGTGAATAAGAACATTTTTTCTGTTATAGTATCTGGGCACAACTTGGAATTTGCATCCCATCAACAGTTATCATGTCTCCAATCTCAAATCTTGAGATAACTCGAGTATCCTCTGTCCCAAAGCCTGACAAGCTGCTTATTGATTCAGATTTCCAGCCCTTCAGAAAGCCTTCTCATTCTCATTAAGTGTAGGCATCATCCCAGCACATTGAACACACTCTAAGTCAGCTGTCACTGCTTTATTTTATTGGTTTAATATTTTGTTTGGTTCAAATGTAACTAGATCTCAAGCACCTTGATCCTTGGTGACAACATATTGTAAACTAAATCCATTTTCATCTTCATTTTTGTTTTGTAAAAAGAGTCTAAAGCTAGATGGATATTGAGAGCATGTTAGATTAGATTCCTTTTAAATATTATTATCTGATTTATACAAAACAGCAATTGATTAATTAAAATACAAAGTCAACTAATACAAATAACTTCATACCCTTTTTTTTTTAATTTTACTATAAAAACATGATTCTTTTAGACAATCAATACAAAATAGATTATCTTAAAACCACTTTTCACCCAACATTCCTTGATACCCAAACATAAAACTTGTTTCATATAATCAATCATACCAGTAGTCAATTATATCTAGAATTGATTATTGAAATAATCTATTTTTCACAACTATACAAACACTAAAGAGTAGAAAGAAAGTGTACAAAAGAAATAGCAAAAGAGGGAAAAAAAAATTGGCAAAACTGAGTAACTATATATTTTTCCCTATAATTATAAAAGCATATTTTAATTTTGCTTCTTTTGCAACTGCAATCCAGCTAATTCACTTTCTCTATTGACTGATGAGGTTGTGCCTCTGTTAGAGACCAAGCAATTGCCAAATCAGTCTTTCATAAAATATAATAATATTCACAAAATAACAACAAATGCTGATATTAAGCAACTAGACAACAGAAATTAGATGCATAAAATCAACCAAAAATTATTTGATTATATTCTAAAGACATGCCACAACCCAAACATCTTGCACCAGCATTCCTCCAGATTATATTATCTCAGATGAGTGGGAAGGAAATAAAAGAAGCAAGCAATGACATATGGTTAATTGAAGATTATAGCAGCACACACAGGTGTTTGCTAAGATTGGACCCTGGATAAGCGCATGTTAGATGTGTTAATCAAAGAGTTTCGAGTCAAATGTGGTTTACAGTTATCAATTGATTCCCCTCCCATTTTCTGCCTTTTCTGAGCTAAAATTTGATCCACTGTCACCATCATTAATCTTACTTTATAAAATTATTTACTCTTGAATCTTGATATTATAAATGTATTAGCAAATAAATCTGATCGACTAACCAATTTAATTACAGAAGAAAATATAATGCTAAAAAAACAGAGAGAAGAAACTATACAAATTAAAAGTTGATGAAAGAATATGTTACTCAACCTGAAGGGCCATGACACCAGTTGTGAATTGAGTCATTGGATGAGCCGAAACAGGCAATGCATCAATTGCCTTATAAGCATAATCTGCAATAAATAATAATAATAAGTCCAAGAATGAACTCAGACTCAAGTGCATCAGAAACAAGCTAGCAAAAATTATGTTAAAAACTTCTAGACACGCCACCGTCACCACACATGATATTTAAGCAAGGGCAAGAGCAAAGAATGAATGTTGACAACACAGATAAAATGCAACAAAGTATGTCCATATCTTTTAAGCAACAAGAACTTACATACTGATGTGCAATACCTGAAACAAGAATTATACATATAGAAAAAGAACAACTGAATCATATTGTCTTGAACAATGGTTCTAAACAAAACACAAGCTACCAAGAGAGACTACAAGTTATAATCATATCTATGGTCTTGAACATATTGTCATGCACTGTCTATATTGTGTCAATTCACTTTATTGAATCAGTCCATTATTTACAATTAGCAATGCATTGCTTCAAGGTAATTATAACCAAGGTATGACATCAAAAGAAACAGAACCTGGGATAGTTGCACGTCTTCGCAATTCCTGGGCTAATGAGTCTACTTGCTCTTTGCTTGGTATCTGTGACAAAGTGTATGAATCAAAGATTATAAAAAAATCTATACTGAGTGCAGGTATTAAAACACCTTCATACGAGGATTCTGCTATATTGCATTACAAGCAAAATTCAAAATAATTAATTCAATTTGATTTTCTAAAACTATTGCATACCTTTCCTGTCAATAGAAGCCACAGTACAGCCTCAGGCAAAGGCTCCCCACCAGGAAAAGCACCTGGAAGCTTTTTCTGGCATTCAGGAATTGGCATGCCCCTAAAGCGAATTCCCTATAAGACATAACATGCTCAGAAATCCATTCAGTAAACATTAACAAACAGATGCTACATCAGAGATTCTATCAATTAATCAAGATAGTCATAAGCAAGAGTTGATTCACTTTAATAATTCACATATATCTGAAGAGTGAAGACTGAGTTAATTTAGATATATACCTCATCTGGGTCAACAGCTGAGCCTAGCCATACTAAAGCTGTCATTCCTCTCATTCCACCAAGTACCTTTAAATTGTGACAAAGGGTACCGAAAAAATCAGTTAACTCACAAGCGCTTATTGACAAGAGAAGAGGACAGCTTTTAGTGCCACCTGTAACTTTAAAAGATATATATCTACAAAAAGATAATATTATTACCATATCAACAGTGATTTTTCCCAATTCAACGCTTCCATGATCTTTCTTCAGCTTCTTAACACGTTCCTGCAACCAGGTTTTATGTATAGATTAAAAATAAGGTAGACACAACACATTGTTTTAGGTATTAATTAAAGATATGCAAGTTACAAGATAAGCATGAAGAAACAATGAAATGAAGGAAACACAGTTTAAGAACCAATCATTGCTGAGAATTACAAATCAAGTAAGGCATTAGGTTAGCCAAGAATTTCACTCATAATAGCATGTGCACCTCAAAAATCACTGCAACTAAATTGTCCAATGCAAGTTGAGCACAAGCAAGAATCTAATTCATATTAGCTCTCACATACTATGCCCAAATATCATACTAAACCAAGAATACAACAATGGAGACCACTCTGTATAGACATCACAAAACTATCACACGCTTGAATGAAAGGAAGACACAAAAATTCACAATAAACCCTGAGAAACATGGATTACACATAAATGCATCCAACATAAACAGTATCACTTGGGAAGCTTAAAATTGCAGACTGACAAACCTGATATTCTGGAACCAGTTCCTTCAACTCAGAATAAAGATCCTGCAAAACAAAAAAAACAAAAAAACTCACATCAACAAAAGTAAAAAAAAAAAAAAGTTTAAAATATACAACCAACTTCACGCAATAATAAACACCAATTAATTTCAGATATCCTCCAAAATCCAACTGAGACAAACTAAACTACAATATCCAATTCCAAACTTCACCAAATAACAGTAATAGCAACACCGTCCCCAGATAAAACATAGCATCTCATAATATTCACTGAACACTTTACATCAAGCACCAAAGCTGCAATGATAAGGATAGAGAAAGAAAATACAGTGTTACTGGAGCTCGGAGTTTGGAGCCATCTAACTGAATTCGCGAGATTAGCTTGCTGACCCTATCATTAAAAAAAAAAAAAAAAACTCAGCAAGTTACATAATGAACCAAACACAAAAAAATGCTCAAATTAAACAGTATGCGTTATTTTCAGTTACCAGACGAGAGCGAAGCCGTGAAAGTGCAGAAACGCTTCTGAAGAACGCCATTTGCACCAACTCAACAACCTGCAGCAGCTCGTGGATGTTAGCGATTAAAATTTATGCATTAAAAAGTTATGAATTAAAGAAAATCGGATGAAGAAAAAGCTACAAGGTGAAGGATCGTGAATTGGAACAGTGAGGGCGAGGTTGAAAGAGCGAGGAGGAATGCTAGTTAGGGTTTGAAATCGAAAGAAGAACGTACCGGTCAAAAGTCAAAGAAAATCGCAGATCCAGAAAACTGACGTGGTTTCGAACCTTAATGTGGTGCTGCTTGGGCGTGAAAATAGCTGTTAAACCCGCCCGCATGTGCAATTTTTTCGTTAGACAGGGATGGGAGTGACAAATAAGGTGCAAACCTTGGTTATTTGTGTTTTTTTTTTTAATAAGATGTTAGATATTTAAATTTAACTTTTTGAATATAAAATTTTGAAAGAAAATATTGAGTTGAAAATTATTTTAACTCGATATTTCCCACTTATTCATATATAAAAAAAATGGGATGAAAAACGTGTGTTTGTGGATTTTTATTTTTTCGGTACATTTTTTTTTTTGGATTGGTTTGAGTAGAAAAATCATCATATTTAATTATTTGATTTTAATTTATCATCTAGTTTATTTAGTTTAAAATTTAAATTTAATTCGATTTAATCTAATTTAAAACAGTTTGGATAGAATAATTTTTTATTTTAGTCTTAATTTTAATTTTATTTAAAAATATTAAATAAATAATAAGATATATAATAAGTAAAACTATTAAAATTTTCATTTAAATATTATTTTTTCAAATAATCTGAACAAATACACTATCTTTTACGCAACAAATTAAACAAACATGCACTTAAATATATATACTTTTAGAAAAGTATTATGTTTTTGTAACGGTATTTGTTGTACCAATACTTTTCTAATTAATTATTATTCGTAGGAAAATTCTTTACTCAACATTTACTTGTCACACATGATTAACCACTTGCAAATATGATTAGTTTTATCTTGCAAGTAATTAAAAATAAATAAATGTAATGGTATATAATTATTAACTTGTATTTTTGCAATTAATGATTAGATATGTTTTAAAAGTAATTAATAGTATCAAAAAGTTATTGAAAAGTATGATAATTAATTTTGTCTTCTTAACTATGTATGTATATATTTATTAATTTGTATTTGTGGCTCTTATAGCTAAATATGTTTCACAATAGTTAATAATTTAGGGGGTTATTGAAATATTTAATAATAATTAATTTTATATCACAAGTAATTAAAAATAAATAAATAAATAAATAGTATCAAATATTATTAATTGTTAATCAATTTTAAGAAATAATTAATTATTATTAAATATTTTAATAATATCAAATATTATTAAGTTGAGAAAATAAATTATATTAACAGTGTAAAATATTATTATCTAATTTTAATTAATCATGAATAATAAATTTATTAACTTTCATAATAATTATTTTAAAAATTATATCAAATGATAATTTATAAATAAATAATAATATATAATTATTTTATATTATCAACACATAATTATTAATCTCTATCAAATATTTAGAATATATATTTTAATAATGACTTTATCTATAAATACTCAGTCACACTCAAATGTCAAAAATAAATTTTATAATTTTATTGCTGATGCGATGTTTGCTGTGTTTGTTATAAAAATATTTGTTTATTATGAACTTTAGTTATAATATAATTTATATATTAAAAAGTATTTTTTTTATAAATTTTAATCCCATAACATAAATATTTATTTTATTCTGTACAGGTTAAAATACTAGTAATAAATATGTGTAAATTTTGTCATTAATTTCATTCACTTTTAAGTATAATTTTCAAAGAATAAAATATATTCTTCTTCATTCTATCATTAAATATTTAAAAAACAATGACATTATTTTAATTTACGTAATTATTTTCATTTTTATTGCATCAAATATTACTTTATATCATAAAATATTCAAACAAAAATAACTTTAACTCTGCAATTATTTTAGACAAAATTTCCATCCTTCCTAACAAAGTTGATTCGATATTTACTCGACTTACCAAGCGAACTAATACACCTAATAATTTTAACCTAAATAACTTTCTTGATGATAGTTTTACAAAAATGCTTAATATGGCAACTATTTGATTTATATTTTTCATGTCAAAAATAATAATTTATCAAACATGATAAAAGTTAAAATACTAATAATTTATGTTAATTAAGATTATAACATTTCATCTTCCTGCTTAATTTCTTTACTTCTTGACAAAAACTGTATACTTTCATATCAACTATATGTTCAATAAAATTATAGGTTTGTGTGGTCTATTTAAAAATATTTCTTAGGCACTAAGCTGAAAAGTATTCTATTTAATTATAACATTGAAATATATTATATTCTTCACGACAGATTTATCTCATGAAGAAAAGAACTCGTCAAAAATATGTGGCTGCAGTTTCTACTTTCTAGTGCTTAGACCTCAATTTTCCTTCAAAGATCCAAAAAGATGGCAAGTAAAATAAGAATTGGGGTTTTGACCATTCGAAAATGGTTGGCTCCCAACACTAAACCACACGTGCCTGGAAATTACTCGAATAGAAAAATACATAACTATATCTTTCTCTCTGCCGTGCATGAATTATTTTATTCTCCCCAGTGTACGTTTGTTCTTGTTATGCTTTGTTTGCAAAATGCTTTTGTTAATCTTATGCATCGATTTTAATGATAAAGTTTTAATGCTATTATTGTTTTATATATATTCTCAAGTAAAAGTACGAACTACAGTTGGCCATTCTTTATCATAGAGGATGTCAGGATGCGGGCATCAGCATCTATTCGTTTGACTTTCAGGTGAGGATTCTCGGTTCTCAATTTTGCTTCCTGTGCTTTTACACTTTTTTTTTTATGAAAATATTGATTTAAATTAATATACTTTGTAAGGCTAACACACGTAGATATTTTTTTATTTTTCATTTTATTACATGCTTATTTACTTTAAAAAAAAACTAAGAATTTAATTATCATCCCAATGAAAAAGTTTTACATTATTATTTAATTATAAATTATGATAGGTATGATTTTTATAATAATTATTATAAAAATTAATAAATTTAATAATTTATAATTAGATAATTATATAAAATTATTTTAAACGTCAGGACATATCATACTTTTTCAAAAACTAAATAAAAAATAAGATTACACACTCATTTGTTAATATATTCATTACGGGAAACGTTAGTTTTGTTTAGTGCAAATAAATTCAAATTTACTTATAATTTTTCAAAACATAATAGAGATACTATTAAAAATATATATAATACAGATATTCATATTTAAAATTTAATAGTTATAGGATTTATTTATTCAATATAATTGTTTTTTAAAAATATTTGGTAGTTGAAGAAAAATAAATAATTATATCTTAGGAGCATTACAACTAAAGAATTAGCTTGGCTCAATTGAGGCACAAAAATATTATAATTTTTTAAATGCTTTTAAGAGTAGACTCCCATCTTTGTAAGAATATTTTTTCTCTCACAACTTGTTAATTAAATGCCTGTCCATTGTCAAGTAATAAAATTCTTTAAAGTAGCTAGCAAAGGAGTATGTATGTGACAATAATAGAGTAATTCTCTAATCAACTTATAACATATATTAAATTAAAGTAAACAACAAATATCATGTGGTCAAGGTTCCATGCAAGAAGTAAACCATATAACATAACTTCCAATTTAGCATATAAGATGCTGAAAATGTCAATTTACCCTAAGAATCCAACCAACATTCTCCATTTGTCATTCGTACAAGACTTATAATACCAACTTTTTTATGGTAACCAATATAGTTGTCATCTACATTCAAAATTGCAGTCTTGTTTGTGTTGTGATGTCACTAGACTAGCCTATATTATCTATCAATCTGACTTGGGTTATGAAAGCTTGTCTCGACGTTATAAGCTAGAACAGTGATTTAACTACAAAACCTATACATGAGTACATCAACATGGTCAAAACAAAAAATATTTATGTAGCATTAAGCCCACCACAATATTGAAAGGAATTTGAGGGTTTTGGCACCCTACATTTCATTATGAAACCAAGTCTGTATGTCTTGTTGGCTATAGAAATTGTTGCTTGTAAAGCCTAGGACCTCCCAAAGCCAACGAGTCTTTGGGCAATTCCTAACATAATGCATAAGAGTTTTAGTTTAGTTCCCACACATTTAACACAGTCATTTAAATGATCCTCCATTGTTGTAATAAACCCCTAGTTGGGACTAAATGATATATGCCACTTGAGCCAAATGAAGAACTGTATTTTTTTTTTGTGCTTTAAGATATCATAATCAATGTCAACCTTTGTCATTCAAGAGTCTATCATGAATCAATCGATTGTAACCAATTTTAGTTCCTTTATTTTTATTGATCCATATGAAGGTGTCTTCAATACTAAGAATTAGGTGGATACGACTACATATGAAGATGTCTTCAATACTGATTAGGTGGATACGACTACAGGTAATGATTATGAGAATGTTTTCTATGATAGACATTTGAAGATCTACTAGGGTCATAAATGACCTATGTTCATATCTTGAATGAAAGTTTATTTCTTGAATTTCTATATGCATCATTCGAAAGCATAACTTAATTCGCATGTTGTGTCCGTCTATCTTTTTTTAATTTAATATACATATTTAATTATTTGTATAAGTAATTTCTAATTTCAATAAAGGGACATTTGTTTTGCTTCCTATTATATTCTAATAAACCATTTGGTTTACCATATAACAAATGTTTCTATGAATTATTACAATTATGTATGAACTAATTTATCCTCATATTATAAATTTAGATCTTCCCTCTTCAGCAATAACGTTTTAAAGTATTTTCTTTCTCATTAAGTTATATGACTTTTATTATATTGAATATCTAATTTATTTTTATTTATATTTTTATTCTTTCTGGACACCATTTATTAAATTTCATTTAAATTTAAATTTTTATATACTCTTTTTTAGATAAATTGAATCTTAATATTATTATACTCTTAATCATTGATAATTTTTATTTTTAAACGTTAACACATTATATCAATAAAGATTCCAATAATTCATTTTCATTATTTTCTCTTGATTTTAAAATATTATATTTTTAATTTATTCATATCTAATAATAAACCTTATTATTAATAACAAAAGTATTTATTATTTTTTTAACTTTTTTATATTACTTAAATTTAATTCACATGTGAAATTGCTAATTACGTCACATGAAAGTTTTTAGTTTCTCGAGAATCTAAAGTTGAGAAAGTTAGTTTCTCATATTTGGTATACTATTATATAAAATTATTTCCAAGAAATATTATTTTCTAAGAATGACTTTTAGCTAAGTTTTCAACAAAAAGATTCTCAAGAGGGAGGTGAGAATCTAACTTTCTCGAGTTCATAGAAAATTTTAATGAGACAAAAATACTAGGATACCATCATTAACTCATTCAATATAATTACAAATTTAGAAATAATATTTCATTAAATATAATATCTGTCTTAATGATTATGCTTGTAAGAATATGAATGCTTTCAATATCATTATGATTAAATTGAATATGTTTTTTTTATTTCATGAACTTATCCTTATGATGTATGTGTGACTACAATGATCTTGAATGACATATTTGTTTGAAGGAGATGTTGAGGCCTCCGAGGAGTTGGGACCCTTCATGTATGCCATTGAATCGAGTTAATCTACGTGTCTTCACTCTTCGCTTCATGGAGACCATTGCGAGCCTAACTGATTGATTCAAAGCTCCAAAAGGTATAGTATTGAGGGGACATGATAATAAAGTACATATTGGCTTTTACACCATGGATCTAATTCACATTCTATGCCTCCCTTGACTTATGGTTGCCAATCTAGGCAATATGGAGTGAACTTACTCATCTTACAAGAAACCAATTGTCTTGTCAACCATCACCACCTTTCTCATCCAAAGCCCAAACCCCATCGCTATCATGTCAATCCTTAAAGATGTTCATTCGAAATGAACATCTCACCTTGCTCTTCCTCAATAGTTGTTATGTTTTAGTGTTTTGACAACTTTGGAGTGTGAGTTATGTATCTGCTCCCCTTTGGTGTATTGGTTATGTTTTGAGAGATTGGTGTTATTTTACTTTATTTTATTTTATTTTATTTTGGGATATAAGTGTCATAAGGTACAAACGTATGCATTGGCAATTTGAACTTAATTTATCTAAATAATATGTGATGTTATTTAGTATTTTGTAAAAGTGAGTATGTTTATATGTTTATTGTATTTTCGATTGCAAAAAATTTACATGTATTTGCATAAAAAAAAACTAGTTTAAGAGTTTTCTTAAATAAATGAATCTGTATATTTTAGATTTATAACATGTTTTTCATTATAAGGACAATAGATCACTACCTCTGTGATAAACCCATTTGACCCTATGTTTACCCCTCCCCCTCCCCCTCCCTCAATAAGAGGGCTTAAAAAGCCTCCAACCCATACAACCCTCAAACAAAAGGGTTGAGTTAGGGTTGAAAGTGAGTCAACCCTATCATGTTGGGAATGAAGTTTGCTATGGTGCATATTGGTGGTGTATTATCATGCATGTTGTGAAGGACTTTTATTGTAGTGGTGTGCTTAGGTAGAAAGCTTTATTCACTTGTATTTTCTCCCATATCATTATTTTAATTAACCAAGCCTTTAATCTTTTCCATTTCCAACCAAAAATCACATTTCTATTATGTTCACTTTTCTTTCTTTTATAAATTATGCCCATTTCTTTTTCTTACCATATTTATTATTATTATCATCATCATCATCATCATTTAATCTTTTCAATGGGTCTTTGACCAAAAAAAAAAACAAAATTTCAAAATAATAATAAAAAAAATATTTCAAAAGTGGTATCCTTTTGGACACCATAGACAAGGTGGGGTCGAGGTAGGTAAAAGTCACAAGGTTAACTCGCATCTTGTGTGTGTGTGCACACATTAAAGGACGCGTTAGATTAGCTAGCACCACATGTGTAAATCTAGCAAAATGGGTTGACAAAGCATGAAACTAGGCTGAGCCGGGCCAACCTATATTTCTTCGAACTGTTATTTTGTAGGCTTAGCCTAGTCCTATGTTGAGTCATCGGGCCAAATTAACCTAATTTAAAAATAGATAAATATTTTTAAATAAATTTAAATCCATAAAAATGAAAAAAATTAACTTAGTATTTTAAGTTCTTAAATGAAATTATCTCATTTATACTATGTATTGCATGTGGTCTTATTAGGCTATTGACATACTTTATAGAGTCATAAACTAAAATACTAAACTATAACATTAAAAAAAATTCACAAAATTGCCTCAACTAATTCTATATACTTCACAATTATTATACTTCATTAATTTATAAACTAATCAACAATCTATAACATTGCTAATAAAGCTCCTCAAAGTTTCAAACTAAAATGAAACACTAAAATACATACCATAATATACGATTGTCAATACCAAAACCAAATACTTACAAATTAAAAGACTTATGCATGAAGGGGAATTTACTACAAGTTACATAAAACACCACCATTACAACAACATAAAACAACACCATAACAAGAGCAAAATAACACCTCAAAACCACCATTAGAGCACCAAAACAATAAAACAATAACAAAATAGTAGCAAAATAACAAGTAGACAACATCAAAACCATAAGAATAACAATTAGACAACAACATATCATAACAAAAAACACCAATAATTTTATTGAAGATAACACCAAATTAATGTAATTCTCTTATGAAATTATGAATAAACAAAAGTGTAGAATATAGATAATAATATACCTAAACATTTAATTTAATCATTCCTCCCTAATTATTGTGTTTTCTCCTTGACTAGTTTGTTATGTAAACAATGTATTTTTTCTACTTCTTGCATATCTACAATTCATAAAACAAAATAAGTCAATAACTAAAAGTAATTTCAATTTGTAGCTGAAAAGATAAAGGATTACAACAATTTCATTACTAATTTATTATTACCAAAAGGTCTAACTTATTTAAAATTGTGCAACCAATTACACTTACAAATTAGGGTTTGTACATTTTCAGGGAGTGAGCAATTTCTATACTCATGCAATATGTGACCACCAATGCTAAATGAAGATTTTGAAGTCACTATTGTGATTGGAATGCTTAAAATGTCACAAGTCATAATTGCAAGTTAATAGAATCGATGCTTATTCAACTTCCAATATTAGAGGGCATCTATGCAATCACTAGTAAGGCATGATTCACTCAAGTATATGTCAAGTTGAGACTTGCTATCATTTGAAGTCTTTTGTCTTATTTCTTAATAATATGCCTAGAATTAGACAAACAATACTATATTGCTCAAACTTACTTGAAGAATGAATGATGAGAAAGTTTCACTTGGCATTGGATATGCATATGAATAAGATGGAGTGTCTATTGAACTACTAGCTAGAGATGAGTTTGATGTAGTGCCTTGGTTTACATATTCACGCAATAGGTTATGCAAACCCCCTTTCACCTTATTCATCTTCTCTTCATAATCATATGGATAAAGCCTTATATAACAAAAACTTATAAAATTCAATTTTTCCTTTGGTTCAAGAACACATCCAAATGCAAGAGTGACACAATATTCATTCCAATACTTTTCAAATTTGACCTTCATCCTTGCCGCCATATCTTTAATCACTTTATATTCACTAGTCAAATTTTTATTTAATCTCGTATCTATAATTGTAACTTGAATGAAATAAAAGTTGGAGGTGCGGTAAGATGACCTGGATAGCAAATTAGTACTATCATAAAATGGGGCCAAGAATTCACATACCTTCTTTGCTTTTTCCCACTCTTCATTGGTTTGACAACACTTGTAACTTCTATTGTTATATTCCAACTTAGTGAATACATGACGATATTTAATAGCACTTTCAAGTATCATATACGTAGCATTGCATCTAGTTGCCACATCCAACCTCAAGAAACCACCATATATGTCATTTAAATGCATTTCTTCAACACATCTTTGGAATTCTTTCAACCCCTCCTCCGAGGCCCTCACAAACTTGACACTCTCTCCAATTTTTTACAAAGTATTATCACTTGTTACCTTTAAACCTTGAATTATGAGATTCAAGATATGTGCACAACACCTCACATGAAAATATTCACTTTTACAAAGCAAGGCATTTTTCAAATTAAGGCTTTCTTTTAGAATTTTTATCATGCTATCATTGGAAGAGACATTACCAAATGTGAGAAAAAATATTTTGTCATTTATTCCCCAATCCTTAAGTACCCTAAGTACTTTTCCTTATCATTCTAACCTAGTATGTGAACTATCCAAGTGATACTCTTTAGCTTTGCCTTTTTAGTTAAATACACATACTTGCAATCAACTTTTGCAGTATTTCTACTAATTGGTTTAAGATTAGGATTCAACACTTTATTCACTGCTCAAACCCCCTCATACTCGACATAGTTAAATGGAATATCATGCTTAATAATACATGTAGCAAGTACTTCTTGATAAGCTTTACTATCAAATTTCCACTGCTTCAACAAGGTATCTTTGTTATCCAATAAGACCCCCACATCATGGTACTTAGGAATTGCATTACATTTAGGAATATGACATCTTAAATATATTTTTTTACAATCATTATTGTACCGACTGGTACATCCGGCCGGGAGGCCGTACAACCTTACACCCACGTGGTAATCGTACTACGGAGGACAGACCAGCCCTGCACCTGACATGTCAGAGGGTCCGTCTCGTAGCGTCGTTTTACCCCTGTCAACTGACGTGGCTACCCATGTGTACCTATAAAGGCTCAACGGAGAGAAAGAAGAGGGGGAAGAAAAATGACACTTGGCACTACCTTCTGAGAGTAGAACAACTACATTTATATTTTTATACTCCAATTAAAACTAACTTTTCAAAATAATTCCATACTTCAAAGGTACTAGTCTTATTTTTCTTAGCTTCTCTAGTATCTTGGACACCATTATCTTTCTTATTCTTATTAACAACAACAATAATACTCAATTAATAGAAGAATTACTATTTGGAGTAGACTTTGTATCAGATGAAGTTTTAATTATATCTAAATCATCCTCCATACTTTCCAAATTTGACTTAAGATTCATCACTGCAATATCAAAATTTAACAAGATTCATTCTAAATCTCTAACTCTAAATCTCATATTCATGACATATTGACATTCTATTCTCTAACTTTAAAACAGATAACTCATACATACAAAAAATTGAAAATACATTGATAAAAAAAATTAATATATATCAAACAATAATCATGTACAACCTAAAAAAAATATCTTTAAGTTTCAAGTAAGAAATTTGCACTATAGAGATAATAAAATATATATACTTTAGATTTATCATGTTACTAACTTTATCGATCTATATTTTATAACTATAAGAAGGGAAAAGGTTCAAGATATATGGTATAATTTTTCCAACATGCTAATATATGTAGCAATGTAGCTAGAATCTAAATAATTGTATTTCAACATTAATTTTTTAAAACTAATGAGTCATTTTCCTAATCATTGTATAAAATATTTTCACTTTCTAGTGTGTGGTATATACATGCAGCATAAAAGCATTGCAATTAGAGAAGCAAGTATAAAATAGCAAATTTGCAAAAGAAAAAAATTAAATAAAAGAACTGTTGGGAAGTAGCAACGACGAGTTGCGAGTAATAGTTGGTGGGTGCGAGTGAGAGGTTGTGTTTATGATTTGTTGCTTGTTATCACTAGAGTTGATTGTTGCAACCTGGGAATGGGAGTAAAGTGGAAATGTTACTATCTTAAGTTTAGGTTTACATATTTTTTTGTCTTTTACACTTATTCCATTTACCTTCAAATGTAATTACTTATTATGTATTTATGTTAATAGTGATGTACTATTGTTATGTGTGTTATGTTGTTTGTTGTCGCTAAGGTGTTGATTGTTGCAACTTGCGAGCAAGAGTAGAGTGGAAATGTTATTATCTTAGGTATAGGTTTACATATTTTTGGCTTTTTACACTTATACCATTTAACTACAAATGTAATTAGTTATTTTGTATTTATGTTAACAGTAATGTACTACTGATGTTACAATATTACATAAGCAACACTGCAGCAAGGCCCAATTTTTTTTTATGCATAGCTATAATATCGAGCTAGCCTCAGCCAACTTGGCCCATTAGGTTGAACAAGTCATATTTGTTGTGCTTGAGAAAACTAAAGAGAGTTTTGATGGAATTAGAGAGTGCTTCGACAGGATTGAGAGGAGTTTTTTGTAGAAGGTTGTAGGGCTACCCTGTGTGATATGATATATGAGTATATGTACAAAGAATTTTATTCTTTTTTTTAAGTGATTAGATGATTATTGATGGTGGTGTTAGTTTTGCTTATATAAATTGGCAAAAACATTTGTGCAATTCCAGTCTTTGGTTTATTATGTTCTTTGCATTATTGCTTGTTCTTATTTCTCTATTCTTGGTTTTGTTTTAGTTGGTTAATCCTTGTTTGCATTTGGTAGAAATTTTGAAGGTGAAGAAAAAGTAATATTTGAAGGTAACAAAAAATTGATTTAGATTAATTGTGACAGTAGTTATGATAATTTTAAGAAGATTCATGCTAAATTGAAGTTTTCATGTAATTAAATTATTTCCAGGCTAACATGTAGAATTTTGATGTCTCAAAATCCTATCACATATTCAAGTATTAAAATAATTGATGATGATAATGATATTCAATGTATCATCAATGCTTTTGAACAACAACATTGTATGGCAATGCTTGAGATATATGTTGATGTCGACTATGTTGGGTCTTCATCACTACATGTTGAGACAATTTCCATTAAAGAAGCAATGTGTATTGTCAACTTATATGTCATTTTCGTGGATATATATGAAACACAAATTCCCTTTTGAAAATTTTCACTCCATTACACATATCAATTAAGCACTCCTTAATCAAGAGATTCATTTTCCTAGGTTTGATGTTCTTGGCTCATGACATGTATGAGACAAAATATATGTTGGCTCATGACATGTATGAGATGCATATGGCTATGAAACAATAATCAATGAAGATGCACCGATCATTTTGTGTTGTTGAATCTAAACTGACCATTTTGCCGATGAGGTGTTTAAATAGTGGACAAGGTTGTCTTTGGATGATGAGAGCTATATTGTAAAAAAAAAAACAAATAAATGGAGCATTACTAAATGGAGTGGTCAGCACATGTGTATGAATGTGATGTTATCTCAAGATTATAACAAATTAGACTTCAAATTAATTTGTTCTTGTATACCACGTAAAAATCTCAAGTCTTCTTTTTGTGTCACATTATTTTTTATTAACTATGATAATGTGTTTAAATTATGTTTGTAGGTTTGGTGAAGGAAGACTCATCAATCTAAATTCCATTAATACATGAGTAAATTAGTAGTCAATTTGGCTTCAAAGTCTCATACAAGAAGACTTGGAAAGATAAACAAAAAGTAATAGCAAGGATTTCACAATCTCAAGACTAGGATGATTCACATGATCTACTTCCTTGGTGGTTAGAAAGAATGGTACAATGATGTCCTAGATCCACATATAAACTTGAAACAAATGACTTTAGCCTTAAGAATCAAGTGGACAATTATTTTTGCAAGTTTCATCATGTATTTTGGTCTTTCAGGCTAGCTTGTGATGGCTTTAAGTTTTGTAAACTAGTTATACAAATTAATGGTACACTCTTATATGACAAGTATCATGGGACATTGCTAACTGCACAACACAAGATGGAAATAGTTGTGTGTTGTCAATTGTCTTTGCTATTATCGAAGGAGATACGCTAAGTGCTTGGTCATGGTTCTTGATCAACATTCGAGTCCATGTGGCTAAAAAACAAGGGATATGTCTAATTGGATACCATCATGCAAGTACTAAATCAGTGATTGAAAATGCATATCTTAGATGGCAACTACCAAATGGATACCGTGTATATTGCATTAGTCACATTGCAAACAATTTCAACTATTGATTTAAAAATGAAAAACTAAAGGAGGAGTTATAAATTTAAGTAATTTAAATTATTATTTTTTATTTCTCATTCATTCGCTTTAATTTGTAATTTTGTTTCTTAAATTTGTTGCAAGTTACACAACTTGCAAGCATCATTTTGAGCAAAAATTTTCTAGATTTTGTGAACATAGCCTAAAGGTACAACATTGGATCAATAACATCTCAAAAGAGAAATAGAGTCTTGTGCATGATGATAAAGGACAAAGATATGAGCATATGATGACAAACTTGTTAGAGTGTGTTAACAAAGTCTTAAAAGGTGCAAGAAATCTATCAATTGATGCATTGGTAAAGTGTACATACGATATATTGATTTCAAAGAAAAGCCGAAGCGAGATCTGAATTAGGTGGTGGTCAAAGGTATTGTAAAAGTTAATGGATGTCATTAAAAGATCAAGCAAAGATTTGTACTCATCAAGTGCGTAGGTACAATATCCAATCGTCTATGTTTGAAGTTGTAAAGACATTTAATCCTATTACATAAAGGGGGGACAAACATACACAATTGTTTTGAATACACGAAGAAAATGAGACCAAAATCGTCAAATTACAATACTTGAAGGAGTAAAAGTGAAATTAAGCTAAATAAATAATAAAAGATATACTTAAACAACAACAATAATAAAATAATTTATTTAAGTATATATTTGCCATGCATACTTATTTAAGCTAATTAATTTAGTAAATTAAATTAACAAGAATATGTTAAATCATTTGGTTAACTAATATTATAATATATAATTTTAATATTGATATTTTTCTTTCAATATAGAATTATGTCATATAAATTTGATTTTACTTATAATAAATTATGATTTCAAATTTTAAAATTTTAATTAATTGATTAGTTAGTTGTATTTAATGAATAACAACTAAAAATGGACTTAATGTGATTATTTAAATATGTAAATGTCATGTAATAGTAAAACAACTTCAATACCAAATAACTAGGAGTTAGGCTCAATTTAGGAGGAGTAGTTGAAGGAGTATGAATAAGGTCTTAGATTTTGAGTCGTGCTGGTGTCATTGTATTTTCTTACTTTACAAATAAAAAATGAGTTAATCATTAATTAATGGTCCATCAAATTAGTCTATAAAATTAATCAATCAAGTAGCAAATAGTCCCTCAAATTGTATTATACTATTCAATTTAGTTCCTAAAATTGTACTTGATGGTCAAATTAGTCCTTGGAATAAATAAAATATCAAAATGGTCTATGAAATTATAATTATCTATTAATTTAGCCTTTAAAGATGTAATGATTAATCAAATTGGTCCTTAAAATTAAAAAAAGGTAATTTTTTCCTCAACTTTTAAAATTTTGTGAATTTTATTCATAATTTTTTTTACACATTTTAACCTCTAAACTTATATAATTTTATGAATTATATATATATATATATATATAAACTTCAAGGATTAATTTGATTGATTTAAGATAAAAGTTACAATTAATCACTTTTAATTTTAGAGACCAATTTGATCGACTATATAATTTTAATGACTAAATTGATAAATAATTATAATTTTAGGGATCATTTTAACATTTTATTTATTTTAGGGACCAATGTGACCATTTATTACAATTTTAAGGATTGAATTAAACAGTGATATACAATTTGAGAGACTCTTTTGCTATTTTATTAATTTTAGGCACCAATTTGATGAAGTATTACAATTTTAGGGACTGAATTGGTGAATCACTAAAAAAACTAATTGGCCTAGTCGAATGTGCTAATGGGCTAGATTGGACCAACAAAAATATAGTGAGAATTGCTATTTAGACTCCCATTTTGATTTTTTTTCCAAGAATACCCAAAAGTACACTCCTCTTTGATGAACAGACGAGATCATGAGGGCCTATGACATTGTCGTGCAATACTTTTACGGCAAAGACACTGTCATTATCACAAGAATATTCACTGTTTATTATAGGTTAAATTATAACTGGTAATTTGTTTTATGGTAAAATTTTGTTTTACTCCTTTATCTTTTAAAAAACCATATTGGTCATTTAACTCTCCAATTTTAGTCAATGTTATCCTTCCAAAAAAATAATTATTTTCAATTTTGGGACATAATTTTGAACTATATTTTGATTAATTTAAGACATGAAACTTGTTCTATTATATTTATCTACATGAAGACTATAAGACTTAATTAAAAGTTTGAATAAAAAAACTATATACATGATGAAAATCACATATAAAGTAGGTCCCACGAGCATCTGGAAAATAATTTGATATGAAAATTTATATTTTTTGTTGTTGTTTATGAGACTCACTTTCTACACGATTTTTTTTAATCTTATTTGTGGTTCAAACGTTAGTTGATTTATAATTTTCATGTAAATAAATATAATGGAACAAGTTTCACATCTTGAATTGGTAAAAAAAAAGAGAGTCAAAATTGTGTTCCAAAATCGAAAACAAACATGTTTTTAAAGGATTACATTGACTCAAATATAAGAGTTAAAAGACAAAAATAAATTTTTTAAAAGATAAAAAATAAAAATAATTTTTTTTTATAATATGATAAAACACCAAAATTATAATTTAGCATTTACTATATTTATCTTGATATCAGATTGGCTGCTTACTATATTTTGTAGATCAAACTTATTATAGCCTAGGAGTTTAAATGCGAGAACTTGGTTGTGATAATAACATCCTTTAAATCTTGAAATTTGTTTTGTTCTTAACGAGTTCTTTTCCCCTTTACTTTTACATACAAAAATACTTATTAATAATTAATAATAAATAGAGAATGGCTATCTTAATAATATTATATTAATACATAATTGATTGAAGTAATTCTTACTTATTTTATTTAAGTAAAGTTTTATATAAAAGTAATCTGTTGTGTGGTGGTGGCGAAGCAACTAATCCATTGTGAAAAATGTTTATGGCCTTGTAAAAAACATGATTATAATAATACTGTGGATAGAATAGAATATATGGAGTCGGCACTCGGCACTTCGAGGTTTCTCTGTCTCACTGTCTGTCACCTCACACTGTTATCTCTAGACTTCTGAACCAACACGACAGCGTCTCTCTCTCTCTCTCTTTTTCTTTCCCTATATATATTTCAATAATTATGTGTTTCGAGCCTTTGGTTGTTCGCCACCTTCACGTGTCCCAGAAATAAAGTGATTCATTGTTTCAGCATCAACAATGAGGCGCTACTTTTCAAAATTCATTCATGGCCCAATGGGCTTCAACCCATCAAGTTCCTTTCCCGTGAGACCTACCTCTCTCTCTCTCTCTCTCTGAATTTGTTATAGCTTCTTCTTTTGATCATGTAACTCATCATGCTATCTTTGTAATGGATTAAAAATTGGTCTCTAGGGACACACACCATGAACTTAGCTGAGTTGTGCATGTCACTGTCTGATTAAATTTCCGTTATAAACATGTAATTCCCTGTTCTATCGACCGATCATTGTATAGCAATTGAGTTTTTATAACATGTTCTTTTGAATGATTATAGTGATACCCATTTACATGCAGATGAGATTTGTTATTTCTTGTCCAGGGATTGTGTTAGAGTAAGAATATTGGTTAACCTAAGCTAGATTCATGCTTTGTGTGTTAATCTGGAGTGTGGTAGTTATAAACATGTACGAAAATCAAGAATCAATCATTTAGTTGTGCCGTTTTGATATCAATTGAGTTTTTACAGTATGCTTACATGAAGGGTTAATTATATTGATACCCATTTTGCATGTAGGTGAGGATTGTTATTTTTTGTTCAGGGATTTTGTGTTATACTAGTCAATCTGGTGCTGATGTATGTTCAAATTTTGTTTATGAAAATGTTGCTGGCTTGTGACACTAATTTTCTTAAAGCAGTTGAATTTTGAGAAGGGGTCCTGCTGTGCTGCTGGAAGTGCTAATCGTCAAGCTTTGTTTGGTGGCAAGATGAATGAGTATGCCACAAGGGCTTTTGCAACGACATCTTACGCTTCGTTGTCTGAAGATCATCCAAAGAATAATTCTGTCTCTGATATGTTAGTAGATTCATTTGGAAGGCTTCACACTTACTTGAGAATATCTTTAACAGAGAGGTGCAATTTAAGGTGTCAGTATTGTATGCCAGCAGATGGCGTGGAGCTCACTCCTAGCCCTAAACTTTTAACAAAGGCTGAGATTCTGCGATTGGCAAATCTGTTTGTAAGCTCTGGGGTAAATAAAATTCGTTTGACGGGTGGGGAGCCAACTGTTAGAAAGGATATTGAAGACATATGTTTGGAATTGTCAAGCTTGAAATTGAGGACATTGTCCATGACTACCAATGGTATTGCCCTTGCAAGAAAACTTCCAAAGTTGAAAGAGTGTGGGCTTACTTCTGTGAACATTAGTTTAGACACTTTGGTACCAGCCAAGTTTGAGTTTATGACAAGACGCAAAGGGCATGATAGAGTAATGGATTCAATTGATGCTGCCATAGACCTTGGATATAATCCAGTTAAGGTATTTTTTGGTCTTGTATCATTATTTTGTGTGAGATTTTCTCTTTGATTATCATTACCTCCCCATGAACAGCTACCCTTTTTCCAAATTCATCAAGTTATTCAAATGAGAATATACATGAAGGGAATTTTTCTTGTAAAAGGGTCCACAACTTCTATGGTAGATTTCATATGTCACTGATGGATGCATTTTAAGGTGTCTTGTATGTTTGTGCTGTATTTCAGGTCAATTGTGTTGTAATGCGTGGATTCAATGATGATGAAATCTGTGACTTTGTTGAGTTGACGCGTGAAAAGCCAATTGATGTTCGGTTTATAGAGTTCATGCCTTTTGATGGAAATGTTTGGAATGTCAAGAAACTTGTACCCTACTCAGAAATGTTGGATACAGTGGTAAGGTAGAATTCAGACTATAGACCTAACTTGTATAGAGTTTTTATGTTCCCTTATAGTATAGATCCTTTATAAACCATCGTTGCCAAACAGATGAAACAGTTTACAAGCTTAAAAAGAGTTCAGGATCACCCTACAGACACAGCCAAGAATTTCACAATAGATGGACACAAAGGTAGAGTTTCGTTTATCACATCAATGACGGAGCATTTTTGTGCTGGTTGCAATAGATTGCGACTACTAGCCGATGGAAACTTTAAAGTCTGTTTATTTGGTCCTTCAGAGGTGAGTTATATTCAAATAATCAAATTTCTCTATATTGTCACTTAAATTTGGTGATGACAATCAGGCTAGCATGAGTGATGTCACATATATTTGGAATACTTAATGTTTTTGGTGAATCTGTGGGGCTACAGTTGATGATGATAATTGCAGGCTTTCTATGTCTGAATGGGTAAATGAATTGTATAATTAGGTGATGTGGGTGAAGGACCTGGGTTTAAGGAATTGGTATTTAAGGCCTATAAATGTTTTTGGTGAGTATAATCAGGACTACTGCTATTGCAGACATTTAGCTGTCAGGTTTTAAAAAAGGGTGTAAATGATTCCTTGCAATTAGCTGTTGCAATTGTTAGGTATAGTTTTGGGAGTTGTTTTACTTTAATACCAGTGATCATCAGTGGCTTAACAGAATAAAGGGAGAAAGAGTGGGCAGTGTCAAATTAGAACTTCGAACCTGTGATTTCTTCTGTCAGTCCTGAATTCTTGATATGGTATATGCTCAATTTTGGGGAAAAGGGAAACTATCTGGTCTACTCATAATAGACAAACATAACTTCAAAAATTGTTTTCAAAGTAAGAAGTGCCCTGCAGAAAGTGGATTCATGTAGTTAGTCTTGAAGTTTGTTAGTAAGTGGAATATTTGATACACACTAGGACATGATCTTTCAAAACATGAAAAATCAGGCTCTACCAGATGCTGCATTTTGACTTAAGTCTTAGAAATTAAATATGGCATTTAGTAAAACCAATTTAACAAATGAGAGTGTTGAATCATTTGCTCATGCAGTGCGAAGATAAACTAATTCTCATTTTTAAGCCACAGCTGGTGAATTTGTAGTTATTTCTTTGCTATCTAAACTCTACCTATAAAATAAAGTAATGTTTGTTTTGCTTCCTATTATATTCTGGTTTACTATTTGGTTTAATAAATAATGAGTGCTTTGTGAATTACTAAAAAATCTGTATGACTAAGTGACATATTGAGTTTGGTGGTGTAAATCTTTTGGTCAATTAGGAACATAAATTCATCGCTTTGACTTGCTTTGGAGGAAGATCTATTAAGCAATTAAATGATCTCTAACTCAATTATGTCCTGAATTATTGTACTCAAATTTTGGGATTGAACATGCAATTTCTTGCCCCTTCTTCTTTTACATCCTCATTCTATTTCATATGCTATTTCATTTGATATTCCATATAGTTGATGCCTTATAATATTTTCTTAGGTGTACCATCATCCATCTTTTAGATTCTTAATATTGTTAATATCTGATCTTGCATGTTGTTTACGTCATCTTTGCTTTCACATGAGATTCAGCTCACATTTCTTTTTTGGTAAGGTGCTGAAAGTAAGTGCATCTTAAAATATTCCATTCATTGATCTTGATAAACATTCTCCTTATACCAGACATGCTGGTCATTATGGATGTTATCTATACCATTATTATGTTCAAGTTAAAGGTGCTTTATGTATAGATATTGACACTGACAGGGACAATAAAAATTAGTCATCAAATACATATAGCATCTTTCATATGTAGCTTGACCAAAAGATTTCTGTGATTTTCTTATATCGTTTAATTGTCTTGCAGATCAGCTTAAGAGATCCCTTGAGATGTGGTGCAGAGGATCATGAACTTAGGGAGATAATAGGGGCAGCAGTATGTACTTCTTCTAATCATTATTGCTAAAATTCAGAATAGTGTTATAATGATTTATTATCTTTTTTATTTCTTTGCCAGGATTTATTATCCTCTTTAATATGGTGATGTAGCAATAGAATTTCATTCACATACTATTTTAATTTAGTATGACAATGGACCTCTAATAAAAAAGTTCTACTTTAGGAATAAGAGAAGCATAGCCGGGGATAACCGCTCCACCCACACACACCTAACTGAAAGGAGTTAGTTATACTTTCTGTATATAGGAATGAAGTGTGTGTGTGTGTGTAGAACCTAGTTAGGAAAGGTGTAGCCTCATTTGGTAGTTGGGAGGATCAGGGTCTTTCAAATACCCTGAGAAAGTAACTATTTGTATCACCTTCTACCTTCGGACCACATTGACCTGAGTGTATCCATTGAATAATACAGTACAAACTCATTTCTGTTCTATGAATTTCCTTCTGCCTCTGGTCCAGTCCTATCAAGATATGTGATTGCTTTCTATCAAAATAGTTAATAGTGAGTCTTAGACTACTTGAATTTAGTTAAGCTATTTTATCAGGTCTACTACTATCATGTTTCTTAATGTTACCTTTTCTTTGATGTAGGTGAAGAGGAAGAAAGCTTCACATGCTGGAATGTTTGACATAGCAAAGACTGCAAATAGGCCTATGATACATATTGGTGGATAAGGTTTGTTTGTATTTCTTTATTTTTACCTATAAAGGGTATCCATTCAATCTCTTAAAATATTTATTTTACAACTTAGCGAGGCACTTAATGGTTTGTCTCTATTTCAGGTGTCATATATTGATAAAAAATGCTTATATATCAGGCGACCATAGCAACCCCAGCCAGAAGCACCCTGAATTGAGTATTGGTGAGATCTTCATTGATAGTTAATCTTACTCCATGTAGGGTGATAAGTTTTTTCAATTGTACCTAATCATATATTCTGTTATATGTTTGTGCCTATTGGATACACTCCATCACTTGAACTGATAGTTGCAGTTTCAGGGAATAATGCAAGTTTGGGCTAAGATTTTCATATCATGTGTAATTCTTTTCCCCTTGGTTTAGATTTTTAGATCATGTGTCAATCTTTCTCCATTGGTAGTTTGTTTACCAGCCAAGGTTGAAATTTAAGCATGGCACTGTGTTTTGTTTCTTTTATGGCAGACATGACAAAATGGAATTATATTTTGTGTTTTGGATACTTAGATTTTTAGGCCGCCATTGGAATACATATTGAATTTGTATTATGTATATGCCGAGAGGTTTTGACCAGGTCTCATAGTGCTGCTTCTCAAACTTTACACAGAAGCATTTTTTCCTTGGTTTATACTGTTACTTGAAAATTAAAGGAACAATGGAACACAAATCTATAGGTTATCAAGTTCTAATGTTCTATGCTTGGAATCACTTCACACTCCCACTCATAGCATATACTATTCTTTTGTCATTTAGGCTCTTTCTAACATCTCAAAACTTTGCAGGGATGCAAAACTCATGTAAATTTATGAGAGGCCAAGGGTATTAAATAATTTAAAGTAATACTTATTATATTATGACATTGTTTGATGAATGTAATTTATAGAGATGAGAATGTTACATTGGATGATTGGATGTGTGGTTATGCAGGAAAATGAGATCAATAATTTATGTGTTAGAGAAAATTTTGAAGTTGTATAGACTAAGGAAGAGATGGTAGAATTATGCTTCATCTGTTTTGAACATTTGAGAAAAAGATAAATAAAAGATTGAGTTAAAAAAAGGTCGATTAGATGGTAAATAACCCGTTAATTAGAGATAGAGGTAAACCGAGAAAGACAAGTGAAATCATTAAAAAAGATCTAAATTAGACAAAACATAATAGCGATGTTTAATTCATGTAGCCTACTTTACCTCGTGACAAACGATTTTGGTAGTTCTTACACATTTCATAAACAGAACATTGAAAAAAGCGTGCATTTTTGCATAACCATTTCATGAAGCAGTTGATTCCATTGTGCTATTATGCGGTTTGTGCTCTTTTTGAATTATTCATGTGCATAAACTGATGTGGGGTACTGAGTTTTTGCCATTCAAGGTCAACGCTTTTGTCATCTTGAATAAAAGAAGAGAAAGCTATACAAGTCAAAGCCACTTTTGCTTTACAAGGTCAATATTGACATTACCTTGAATAAAAGAAATGTACAAAAACCAATGTGTTGGTGGTATCCCATTCAATCCTGAATAGCTGTTAGATGATGAGTTGAAACTAAATGTGTCAACTTCTCTTATGGAAGTAAATAATAAAAGATTTACAGGGATATGTATACTTTTGGACACCATTATTATCCAAGTGGATGTTTTTTGTTCATATCCCCACAGACACGTTTAGATTATTTTTTACAAACTCAATTTGACATCATTATTAATTTATTAAGACGTGATATTAGACTAAAGTATTTGACCTATTTGATTATTATAGATAAAAATTACATTTAATCTGTTATTATACATAAACATGATTTTGGTAAACGGTTATGGTGTAACATTGTATAGTTTAAATAATGTAACGTTTTTAAACCCCATCAAGTACTGCGATAGGAAATGGAATTTTAGAGTTATTTCTTTTTAGAGTTATTTCTTAATATGGTATAAGAGTGTAGTGATTGTTGTTAGACTTATCAAATTTATCGAACTATTATTGGATTATTCACATATGTTTAGTATTGCAAATTTTATGTTTGAGATGTCTAGTTTTTAATAGATGTGTTGGAAATCCTATTTCATGAGTTGACTTGAATAATATATATAAGTGGAAGTGTTGCTAATTTTACGTTCAAGATGTCTGGTTTTCAGCATAACGGGTGTGTTAGAGATCCTACATAATCTAGTGAGTTAATTGAATAGTAGATATAAGTGGGGGTTGACTTGAATAATATATATAAGTGAGAGTGTTACAAAATTTACACTCGAGATATTCGGTCTTCAGCATAACGAGTGTGTTGGAGATCATATATCGTTCAGTGAGTTGACTTGAATAGTATATATATAACTGAGGGTAGTCCTCACCTTTATAAGTCAAAGGTCTAAACCCACACATATATATATATATATAGTATATATAATTGGGGCTAGTCCTCACCTTTACAAGCCAAAGATTTAAACCCACCTACACATATATACATAAATATGAGACGACTCTAATAAGAATATTTGTTTAAATGAGAACAAATAATAATATGGTGGACCATCATTGTTAATCATAACTATTTAATCAAAATAAAAAAAAAAATAAAAAAAAATTGTGATTGAGATTAAAACCTAATTAAATACCTTTTATTAGACCATCATTATCTCTTAACTGTTGTTGTCACTGTTAGTTGTGGTGATAACAGTGACGATGATCGTGGTGACAAAAGTGATGGATAGAGGCAACACATAATGTGTTTAATTGTGATATAAGGATTATGATTAAAATGTTTTATTTTTAATTGTAAAATTTTTTCATTTAAAACGTATATATATATATAATAGTAATTATTATATTATAAATATTATATATTATTATTATCATAGAAGGAGAAAACTAGTAAATATTTTTATAAAAATTATTATTTATTAAAATTAAATATTTAAATAATTATAAAATAAGATAATTTTTTTTCTAACCCTTCCTTATGGATTCCTAGATCTGTCCTTACCCGTGAAGAAAGTAGATCGTATGGTTATGAAAAGGAAGATAAAAAAAAAAAAATCGAAAAAAATTGTTAAAGAAGAATCTCGTAATAAATAATATATTTTTTTTTTTAATTTTTGGTCTTTACTGGAGAACAGGAAAATACAATAATGATTACACAAACTATTTAGACTAATTGACACAAAAGCTGGTCACATATTTTAGTGAGCGAAACTTTGTTTGTTCTTAGTCTTGTGCAGTAATAACTTTAAGGTTTTGTTTGAGAGACACAGGAATATGAAAATGAGAAACAATGAACGAAAATGCTCAACTTTTAAGGAAGAAATGCCTGCTGAGACATGTATTACACATTACCACTCCATGCACAATATTTTTCCATGTCTTCACCATTATAAAAGAGTCAAAATGGAGAGGCAGGAAGGTCTGGATTATTGAACCTCATATCAATGTTTGAAAAGAAGATAAATTTCTGAAATGAATTCCAAATGGTGACTTCTCAGTGTTCATTACTCCATTGACAAAGCACAAAATTTCTTTTCACCTGTTTCCTTCAACAATTCCCATGAATCATAATTCAATTTACTATCTATAATGATCTTTCTTTCACTTTCAATATGTAATGCTGTTTATTTCTGAAGCTCATTACTCAAAGTCTTCATAGAGGTAAATAATATTGTCAAAGCTCGAATAGGATTATAAATTTGTTTTCAAATGGAGTGAATTGATCTGTGAAGCTTTTCTCCCAGGAAATGATTAGAAGCATGGTTTTAAAAAACAGTCTGCAACCATGATTTTGTCTACAACATCAAGGTTTTAGTGGTGTTTGCTACCTCAATTATGGTCACATTTATTCACATTTTCCGTAATATCAAGGAACACAACAAAACTGCGATTTAAAACCTTGATTAGAAGAAAAAAAAAAAAACACAAGAGAGCCTGGAGAAAAGAATAGGCAAAATTGGTAGTGCAAAAATTTACAATTGCTTGCTAGAGTGTGAATGACCTTAGAAGAGCAATCATTACCAAGAGAAAGAGATGCAACAAGACAAGTATTAAACACAGAACAAAGTATTATATGTCAACTTGGCAAGTAATGTTAATGGATACTCACTATAATCCTTAAGCATCAAAAGGAATAATTGAAATCAATACACATGCACTGTATCAGAATCAGGGTAATTGTCAATACTCAATCTACAATTAGGAACCATAAGTTCTTCACTGGCTCATTTTCATGATAAATATGCACACATCAACAAGATAGACAAATAACAACATATCAAAACAGGTCCTTAATTTTGATTAACTACAGGCATAGTACTTAACTCTTCCATAAAACCATCCAATTCTGAGAACCCATCAAGGAAACCACTGAACTTCTCATTTGACTTTGACCTCCACATATCATCCTCAACTTCTTCTTTATGTTCATTCTTTACCCTTGTCCCATTTTGCAGACTCAAAAACTCTTCTTCATCTTCTTTCATGATCAAGGCCTTCTTGGGGGTGTGTGAATCCATTGGATCTTTGGCTAGTGCAGTTTTGGACTTGCTTCTACCTCCCCCTTCATCTTCTGGCTTTCCAGTGAGCCTTTGAACTAACTCTCTGAAATTTGCTGCATCAGTTTTAATGATTTCTGGAGCATATAAATGAATTATCCTGATCTTTGGCTTGAACTTTGAGATCACATGTGAATCTCTGTCAATTCCTAGCTTTGAAGATGCTGAGCTTGGATAACAAGTGTGTAGCTTTGTCATCTCTTCTTTGTTAACTTGATACAAAGTTGCAGCCTAGTGGTTGGTTCTGAATGTTGAAAGAAGAGTAGATTGAAACTGATGGTTACATAGAAAAATGAATAGAACTATGTCCTGCAAGAAAACAAGGTGCAGATTCTGAAGTTTACTTGACCCTGTCTTTTGGGAACTAAGATTGGATATAAGTCTCACCAAATTTATAGTCAATAAAATAATAAAGTGAGAAAGACATTAATGGGTCCTGCCTACTCATACAAGTAATTTTTTTTCTCATCATTATTAAATGTTTCTTTGTATTGACAGTTTAAAACAAAGAAATATGGGAGCCATGTCCAATGGTCATTTGGCCTACTTCTTACAATCAATTTGATCTTATTTTGCCACATGTCAAACTAATGATTAGACCAAATTCCTTAGTTTGTCATTTAATCAATTGCAGTTTGTTAATTTGCTAGCTAACCCATTTAATAATACTATATATCCATTATTCTTAATGTTCATAGTCTTCTATTTCTATTAATTTTGCTGTGGCAGGATATTCATTGAGAAACGCATCAGGTTCACACATGAGACCAAAGATCATACATTCTACCCTTTGGAAAAGACTAGGAAAATACTTCAATCAACGGCATTAGTTTCCTAGCGTACTTTTTCTATATTGTAAGTTTTGAATTATACATTTATCTCCTAAATGAGCAATTTAAGCAATTTAACATTCAATAGAGGTTGTTATCTACAAAAGAAACCAAATTTTGTTCTTCATCTTCAGTCAAACCTAAGTGACAAGCATATAGAGACTTGAACACAAAATGTTATTAATTGAAAGCTTATTCCTTCTTATGTGATTATTGTTGTTTTGCGGTAATCATGACTCCATCATTTTTAAATACTTAAATTATTATATAACAATTAAATTTAATTATTTGAAATTGACTCTGCCGAATTATAATTTGTCATATTTATTATTTTAAAATTTATATTTAAGATAATTTGTGGGAAAAGGTAATATCTATTTAAGATTCATTAATATACATAATGAATTAAAATTATATAAGTATCATGTGGATTACTTGAATAATATATACAAATGAGATGAATTAATTTTTAGAATTGCTTTAAATTCAAACTCACTTAAAATGATATCTGGATCACCTATTATATTATTTATGTACTAAATCTAATAATACTAGATATGAAGAGATGTATATTAGAAAAAAAAAATCAAATTTTACATTAACTAATAATAATACTTGAATAATGTATATATGTTAATTTCAAAAATTAATTCATAAGATAAATATATAAGTGATTATAACTTTCATCCTATAAATCATCTTTTAGAGTTAAAATTTAAATATTGTTCTTTCCCTTTAAGTATTAAAATTAATTTCAAAATCTAATTTATAACGTGAAGATTATTTCGACTTATATATATTATTAAAGTATTATATTTAATAAAATTTGAATATTTTCTTCTTTTTAGATATTAAAATCAACTTTAAAAGTGGAAATAAAAATTTTTAATGTTATATAAATTATAATTGATTAATGATGATTGTATAATAGGACTAGTTAGGAAAAAAGCATCGACCCTCCACAATCTTGTCTGACAAAGGTGAAGATTACGAATATGATAGGTGATGAAGGGCAGTTCAAAAATGTGTAGGAAGAGTGAGAAGAGTGGAAAAGATGTAGGCAAAAATTTACCCACATAGCACATGTGTTGTGGTGTAAAGATCAGCGAAGCACACGAGAGTGTTGTGTGTCCTAATGGGTTAATATTCCTGCACAAGGATTTTTTTGCAGTCTGATATGACTACCCACGTGGGGGGAGTGGTGGTCCCTCCCTGCCATGCACGTGAGTCCTAATTAAGGTTTTTGTCAGTCACGGTTAATAAGTACATTGCATTGCACCACGTACCCTTTTCACTCTTCAAATCATTCAGCTTACTTCAACTAGAGGAAACACAAAGGAAAAAGTAAAAATAGATGATTGTGGCATCATTTCTAAGATACTTCTTTTGCATCAATATCATAACTATTAACATTATTTTGAACCTTATCATTTGGTCTCTTTCAACTTAAGCTTCTCCTTGTAAACTAATGTTTTACGTTTACATACTTAAATTTGGCTAAGATTAAGTTTTGTTTTAAAGCAATATTAAGGTTGTTTTTGCAAACTCAATTTATTCAAACTTATACATGCAAATTTTAATATCCAAACATATACTGATGTGTTGTGTATAAGCTTTATTTAAATGGATGAAGAAGAGTTAAATAAAATAATATTTTATTTATTTTTTAGATTATTTAGGATTTTTTTTTTGAGTTCCAGAGAAACAAATCGGTTATTGAGTATACTTTTAATTTTTTTTAATTAAAGTATCACTCTCCTCTTCATCTTTAAAGTTTGTTTACATTAATCAATTTAGTCCATGTTAACAAATCATCTAGAATTGTTAAGTATCAAATAGAAAAATTAATTCTCTCTTAGATAACAAAAAAATTATAAATAATACTAATGTTTTTTGTTTATTTCTTCTTTCCATTGTCAACAGAGCACTGAAACGTTGGACTCAAACTTTGTTATTTGGAATTTTTTAAATAAGGTGCCAAATTAAAGTGCCGTGGGAGAAGAAGAAAAGATTCGAAATTTTACACGGTAGAAATGAAATAGATGTATTTTTAAGAGTAAAAATATTTTAAATTTGAGCAAATTATTATAAAGACTAAATTGAAGAGTATTTTTAAGAATATAAACCTTTATCAATAGAAAATTTATTTATTGTAATTTTAGTTATATAAAAAAAATTTATTCTATGCAATATATTAAAATGTTAGTACAATTTATATGTTTAAAATATTTATTTATTATATTTTTAATTATAATATAATTTATATATTAAAAATATTATTTATTATAAAAATATTTACCACGTATCTTGTACATTTCATAGGTTAAATTTCTCTCTCTATATATAAATTAGATTTTTTTTTTTAAACGAGTGCATTTTAATTGACATTATTCAATCTTTTTCTTTTCTTTGATAAGGGCATTTTTAGTGATTTTTTTTTACCCTTTTATCTTTTTCAATCTTTTATTTTCAATATCTTTAGTTATAAATTAAATTTAATATCTTCTAAAAAATATCAATTAAAAATAATATTACATCACAATATAAATTATATATTAAATTTAAAATATAATCTATATGTTAAAAATATTTATTTATTAAGAATTTTAATTACAATATAATTTATATATTTAAAAATATATATTTATTATAATTTTAGTCATATAAAATAAATATTTATTATATATTACACATATTAAAATACTAGTATAATTTACATGTTAAAAATATTTATTTATTATAAATTTTAATTATAACTTGATTTATGTATTAAAAAAATTATTTATTATAAGTTTTAATTATATAAAAAGTATTTATTTTGCAATCTATGGATTGCACATTCTAAAATCCCCCTCTGTAATATCAATTAGAAATAATATTACAGTATAAATTATTTATTATAAAATTAAAATATAATCTACATGTTAAAAATATTTATTTATCAAGAGCTTTAATTATAATATCATTTATATATTTAAAATATTTATTTATTATAATTTTAGTCATATAAAATAAATATTTATTATATACAATATACATATTAAAATATTAGTATAATTTATATATTAAAAAATATTTATTTATTATAATTTTTAATCATAATCTAATTTATATATTAAAAAGTATTATTTATTATAAGTTTTAATTATATATATTTATTGTGTAATCCTATGGATTGTACATGCAAAAATCTCCTATCTGTATAAATTATAATGTTTTTTTTTATATAGGAGTGTTTTTAGTTGTGATTATTTGATGAAGATGTTTTTAGTTACTTTGTTTCTATGAGAACATTTATAGAAAATTTTCTTAATCTCTTGTTTCTGGAAAACTTTCATTTTTAATATTTTTATTTTTAAATTAAATTTTAATATTTTTAAAAAATATTAATAACTAAAATAATGTTGTATTATAATATAAATTTTTTATTATAAATTTAAAATATAATCTATATGTTATATATATTTTTCTAATTTTAATTTTATATGATCAAACAAGAAAAAGTTATTTTCTTTCATTTTATTTTTGAAAATTAATTTATTTTCTTCTATTTTTTTTTCTTTTCTTCGCCTTTTCTTCTTAAACCAAACATAATCTTAAACATAGGTCAAACAAATTTTTTTTTATATATTTCAAAATAAAATATTCAAATGATGAAACGATGCCTTTATTATATTTTACTCCATTCTATCAATCTTATTTCATTTTATTTTATAAATATTCAAATTTAATTAAGATAATTTTACTTCTTATATAGTAACGGATATAGCTGTTTACAATTTTATTTTTCCCTATCTCTTTTCTTTTTCTTCTAGAAAGGTTCATGAAATATCTGTAAATACTTTTCTTTTGGCAAGTGTCTTTCTCCTCCGTTGAATTTTATGGGTTAATCGTTTGGTGTAAAAGGCTTGGCATGCTTTCTTTCCTGTGGAAAAAAAAAATCAATAATGTTATGATAAGTAGCCTTGTAAGACTAAATTAGATTTTTATTTAATTAGCTTAATTTAATTTTTTTATTAAAAATTAATTTAATCTTTAATTTTTAAAATTGATTTAATAGTATCCTTTTTGCCTAAATGATATTGACGCCGTTAGTTAAGTTGGATATATGTCAACTATCAAAATTTGTAAAATATACCCATGTTTAATTTTGTTAGTGTCGTTACTGTTATTGGAAAAAAAAAAGATAATATTGAATTAATTTTAAAAATTAAGAGAATAAATTAAATCAATTAATTAAAAAGAGGAAAAAAAAAGTAATTTAAACAAAGTAAAATGACGGTGGTTTGTTTATTTTATTTTGCTTTTCCATTTACACTTGAAACTTTGCCATTCTTTCTTAAGTCCAACCCTTTTGCTTAGGTGAATGTGCAAATTTGTTGTAAAAATATATAGTATTATAATAGTTGACTAGACTTTATTTTTATAAACTCCTGATAAATAAGATTACAAAGATAAATCCAAAGTTATTGTAATTTATAATAAAATTAAAATCCTATTCAATGTCTTGCATAAAATTTGTAAATTGTTAGAATTTAGAAAAGATAATATGCGTGTAAGTATTATATAGAAGATAAATTACACTTTACTCCATATAATTTAATATTTTCGTGTACTTTTTATACACTTTTTTTTTATTGTTAAACTCTTCTAAAATTTGGGTCAAAATAAAAAACATGTTATACTGTAGTTAAAATCATGATTAGTAAATCTAAAATCACAAATAAATTAAGAAATACAAAAAAGTACAAAAGATTTAGTGATAAAAAATATAAAAAAAGTAAAAGGAGAAAATGTGAAATTTAATAGAGGTAAAATTTAATTTGCTTCTATATATGTTATTGTGTCGGTGATGGTTATCATAGTTATTTCTGCATGCATGTTATAATTAACCATAGTTGAGAATTGATACTTGGATATTAGGTTAAGTACTTTTTTTTTTCTATTTTCTTTTTAAAGATTTCTTATGAGTTTTTATTGTTACATGATTTGAGCGTGAAACTAATTCTCGCTAAAGTCTTTAAAGTCATTGTTCTCCAATTTCTTTTTCTGCAAAATTAAACTTTTAATACTCTAGAATCTAGATTTCTTTCGGCTCCTAAATTAAACTTGTTACTTAAACTGCATCTTGTGGGACGAAATTAAACACATATTTTTAAGGATATGTTTTTTTATTATGAAATAAGTAAGAAATATTTATGAATTTTATAAATGATTAATTTATTTTGAAAAATTTAGTTTATCATTTCTAACATAGTCTCTCCTCCCAATCTCATTTTCTCTATATTTAAACTCAAGGTTTTACCTAAAAATTCAAACCTAGTTCATAAATATTGATATTTAATGATCTATATATGGTAAAATATACGTAAAATTACTATTTAGTTAAAAAAATACCATGAAGCATATAAATTAACATTGATAGAGAGTTCTTTCAATTTAATTAATGACTTTGAATTTGAATTTTAGAAATATATTTACGTTAAATATTCAAAAATAAAAAACTTTAGTACTCATAATAATTTTAATTAACTCGAACAAAATTGTTTCTCTTTAAGAAAAGATACATGTGATATATAAATTTTTTTTTTCTTTCATGTTTTAACGTAGTAGTTCGAATAAAACAAGGATGAAACTTTAATATTTGAAAATAAATTTACAACAAAATATTCTTCCTCTTTATGTTTTTCCATATTGACTTTTTTTTTTTTCTAATTGACTTGGAGAGCTTGATCCCGACAACTCATATATATATATAGTTGTTGGTCCTATGGCATGTCATGACTTTCCTTGATTACATTTTTTGTTTTGTTTTTTATATGACCGTTCAATTTTATAAAGGAAGATGATTCTTCAATTTCATAAAGAGTATTTTTATTTATATTTATTTATATATATTTCTAGTCAATATGAGATATTTAAATATTTTTTAAAATCCCAAGTCTCATAAGAACATTTTAATCATATTTCTATTAATATTATATTATATTATAAATGAATTGAACCTAAATCTCAAATTTTAGCAGAAGATGGTGGCGACAATTTTATAAAAAACAAAACATTTTGTTTAACATGAGACTTAACAGATTATTTAACAATTCTCACTATCAAGACTTTTCAGAAACAAGATCAAAATCTACAGTAATAAAGTCTATCACTTGCAGTCTTTTCAGAAAGTATATAATAAATTATCTATTGAGTGTTTGAAAAATGCACAAGACGACTTATTGATTGCGTTGTCCAAACCATATTTTTTTCTTCAAACAATATTGGACAACTAATCAGATAACTTCAAAAGAGTGTTTAGATTAATAAAATTTAGAAGTGATAGATTATGACTCTTTAATTTTTAATTATCCTGCTTGGGCTAGTTGCTAAGCACTATTATTAGTTTATTATATTGATGCGCAGAGCATATTCTTGTTTATGAATTCATCTGTGTAGGTTGTTGCATTTTTGCTTTCAAATATAGTTGAACAATGCTCAAATTGATTTGAGTACCTAACAACTTGATCATGCTTACATTTTCACTTGGAAGGAACTAGGCATTGTTTGAGTGGTGATTTGATTGTGTTTATACCCATAATTTGTAAATTGTGATTCTTAATTTGAGGGCCTTTTATTTTTCTTTGTTTCCTTTTTTTTAAATAACCCTCCTATTTGAGGGTTTTATTCCTGGATTTGAAGATTCTTCGAGCTTTACGATGGATCAATATTTTAAAAAATTGAATCAGATCAAATTGATTCGTGTAAAGATATTAGAGTTATGGCGCCACTGTTCTTATTTTGTAGATAATCATTCACAGGAAAATTTTCTAACAAAGATTAATTGAATAGTTGTAATGGGATGAAATTATTTTTTGTTTGGTTTGGAGATGTCTTTTCGTCCTATAACTTTTTGAAAAAACAAATAATGAAGACTTTTTAAAAATTTAATAAACCTAGTATGAATGAAAATTATCAATGAAAACTGTATGAATTTTAAGTGAGATGCAAATGCAATTATTATTATTATATAAAAGATGAAATTATTTTCAAAATCATTTTTTATCCCTTTTCTTTCCATAAGCTCCACTTTTTGAAGGTAAAGTGGTATCTTTAATTGCAATTCCATGTTCAAGTCGGGGATTAAACCTGGTGGTGAAAAGTCGACATCGAGGTGTCAAACCTTCCCATTGATGTGAGTTCTCGGGGAATATTAGCATGTTATCCTTATAGTAATTTTTATCTGTTGAGTGACAATCCTTCCACTCGACATCGTCGGATCATTAAGGCCAACTTTCATCCCTGCTTGATGGGTGAGTCTTGCAGTCAAACTCCCTTCTGCCTTTGCACCCTTCTGCCTTTGCACTTGAGGGTCAATCTTTGTCTGACCCGAGGAAACCTTTGCACGCTTTCGTTACCTTTAGGGAAGCCTATGCCCCATAGAAATTGTCTACTTGAGATTGTCCCTTGGCCCGTAGGTCTTGACACAATGTTAGAATTCTAGCTTTTCCAGAGTGGTACCTCACTGATGGCTCTGGTCCCCACGGAAGAAGGCCTTCTTTACTCTCCACCTAAGCTATATAGGAGAAGCCCAAAGCCAATCCCAGGAAACAGTGAAGCTTCATAGGATCTTTCTATCCAGGTGTAGGTAGTCCCCGCATCTTCATAGACATGTCTATTTCACCGAGTCTCTCTTCGAGATAGTGCCCAGATTGTTACACCTTTCGTGCGGTCGGAACTTACCCAACAAGGAATTTCGCTACCTTAGGATTGTTATAATTATGACTGCCGTTCACCAGGGCTTTAGTCGTTAGCTCCTTTATCTTTATCATCAGGTCACCAACTTCCTTGACCTTCCAACACTAGACAAGCGTCAGCCCCCATACATGCTCTTACGATTTTTTGGAGACCTGTGTTTTTGGTAAATAGTCACTCGGGCCTGGTCACTACGACCCCCTTTGTGAGGAGGCACCCCTTCTCCTGAAGTTATGAGGCTATTTTGCCGAGTTCCTTAGAGAGAGTTGTCTCATGCTTCTATGTATTCTCTACCTACCCACCTGTGTCGATTTCGGATAGAGGTACCCATTTGTTGAAGGTCGTTCAAGCTTTTCTTAGGAGTATGACATGGATTACTTCAGTGACGTAGTGCTTGGTACTCAAACATTGGTTCGAGGCATTTTCTCTACCCCTTATTATCTTGAAAAAGTAGGGGCACCTTGTGTCCTTGAACCGATAACCATCTTTCGGTTAACCTAGCCTCCTCCGTCCCTCAGGACCAACAAAGGATAGTACAAGAATTATCACCTGTTGTCCATTGACTATGCCTTTTGGCCTGATCTTAGACCTTGACTTACCCTCTATAGATGAATCTTGAGGAGGAACCATTGGGTTTTCGAGGCATTGGATTCTCACCAACGTTTGTGTTACTTAAGCCGATATTCTTGCTTTCGCTTTGTCCACCACTGCTCGCGTGGGTCCTTCCCTTTAAGGCAGAACGCTCCCCTACTGATTTATTTTTACATCCCATAGTTTCGATAGATTGCTTAGCCCCGTTCATCTTCGGGCGCAGAGCACTCAATTAGTGAGCAATTACGAACTCTTTCAAGGGTGGTTACTTCTAGGCAAACCTTTTGGTTGTCTCTACACCCCTACCTCCAAGTTGTTTCCCTCTTGACGATGAAGTTTATCCCTATCGTCTCACTGGCCGACCTTGACCCTTGTTATTTTGAGGTCATATATAGTATTTAGAGTTTGCTTCGTTTGGTACCGCTCTCGCAGCTCGCATCAAAATAGTGCTTTACCCCTAGATATCTAGTCAACTGTTGTGCCTCAACACATTTTAGGGAGAACCAGCTAACTCTGGGTTCGAGTGGCATTTCACCCTTAACCACAACTCATTCGTTGATTCTTTAACATCAATCAGTTTGGACCTCCACTTAGTTTCACCCAAGCTTCATCCTGGTCATGGATAAATCACCCAGGTTCAGGTTCATAAGTAGTAATAATTGTCCTATGAAGACTCCCGCTACGATTCTGGTGGTTTCCCTTAACCAAGCCACTGCTTATGAGTTGCTGGGTCATTCTTCAACAAGCATGCAATCAGAGACCCATGTTGGGCTCCTCCTACTACTTGGGAGCTTATGGTTTCATGTTTTATTTCACTCCTCGATGGGATTCTTTTCACCCTTCCGTCACGGTACTACTTCACTATTGGTCACCTAGGAGTATTTAGCCTTGCAAGGTGGTCCTTGCTGATTCACACGGGGTTCCACATGCCCCACGCTACTCGAGTCAGAGCGTAAGTTAGTGATGCTTTCGACTACTAGACTCTTGCCTCTAGGGTACAACATTCCACTGCTTCGCTTAGCAGCACGACACTTGTATAGCTCTCCCACAACCCCGTTTTCATGGTTTAGGTTGCTCCCATTTTGCTTGCCGCTACTACAGAAATCACTTTTGCTTTCTTTTCCTCTGGCTACTAAGATGTTTCAGTTCACTAGGTTGTCTCTTGCCTGCCCGTGGATTCAACAACAATTTGAAAGGTTGACCCATATCGGGCCCCGAATCTACGCTTATTTTCAACTCCCTAAAGCATTTCGTCATTTACTACGCTCTTCCTCGTCTTTGGGTCCTTGGGTGTCCACCATAAGCCTTTCTTTGTTTGAACCTCGCCCTTAACCTTAGATATTTGGTTAAAAATTACGAATGTTGAACCACTTTTGCTAACATTTGGTTTCCATTATTATTTTTACACTAAGAATTTTGATTAAAAATAACATCATTTTATGAGCAAAGAAAAATATTCTAAAATTCACGAAATTGATTCCTAAACTTGTTAGTTGTTAAAAAAAATATTTATATATAAACAGATTTATTTTCCCTAATTGGATTTCCTTACTTAATTTGGGTCACATCATTGCGAACGTTTATGTACCAAAAAAGAAATATACAAAAGCACATTTGTGTAACGTTTCTTTTTTATTTATAAGAAATGGCATTGACAAAAAAATTCATATGTACTTGATGAGTATATATAAATATTTTTAAAATTGGACTAATCTTTGAATCAGATATTGGTTCAATATTCAATGGTTAAATTATAATTGAATTATAATCAAACAAATATTAATAAAATAATAATAATTATTAAATAATATATAAAATAATATTAAATAAATATAATTTTATAATTTAAAATTAAAAAAATAATTTTTTTAGAGTCATTGGTTCAAACTAGTTCTCTATACCAGTTTTGAAATGGTTATGAAATAGTTCGATTTTTTTTAGAGTAAACGGACTGGTTAGCTTACTGATTCCTAATCAAACCAATTGAACTAGTGAGTTCAGTTTTCAAAACAATGGTATTTATACTTTACATATATGTTAGTAAAAGATTTATGATAAAGGCACATGTTTCTTTTTTTTCCACGTGAAATTGGATAGAATAATGTTATTTGGAATGTTTGATTATTTGAAGAATGTAATTATTTTAAAATTTAATAATAATAAAAAAAATTATATTGTCATTTAATCATATATTATTATTGGTGTGACTTTTAAGATATTTGTTGTAAAAGTCAATAAATTTATTATATATGGTGAGTTATGATTAGATGATAATGTAAAATAATTTTACATCGTTTATGTATAACATATTTTCTCATTTTTATGAGTTTAATGGTCATGTATTAATGGTGTAAAATAGTTTTACACAATCATTCATTGCATTTCATTGTTAGTGTATAACCTTTTTTTTTTTATTGCATTTCATTTCATTTTTTTTATTGCATTTCATTTCATTTTTGTTTTGCATTTGGCAAATAATTATCAATATAAAAGTTTAATTAAACTACTTAAAAATAAAAAAAACCAATAAAAAATAAAAATACATAAGAAAACAAAACATTTTTATTTACAAAAAAATAAAAAATAAACTTATTCTTTCTAGTAAGATACAAAATAATATATCGATCAAGTGGATAAAATTACGTGGAGGTTGATCCGACTAATATTGAAGAATCAATGGATTTATTTGAGTATTATTTATTTATTATCATAGTCTTTGTTCTATAATTTATTATTGTTATTTTAAAAATTATAAAAGATTGTATTTGTAATCAAATGACTTTATTAACATTCTTTTGCAAACATGGTATATTATAAGGGATTGACAACTTAAACATTGAGAAATATAAATATGCTTGCATACTTCTTTTGATGCATAAAATTTCCTTTGATGGTAGCAAAAAATTCTATACCAATAAAATATGATAGTACTAACAAATCAGACATTTCAAATTCTTCCATTATCCTTTTTTAAATGTTGCCATTTCTCTCTCATTGCTGTCAATCACTAGTAAATCATCCACATAGAGACACACTATTAATAAGTTTGAAGGTTTTGCATTTCTAACATAAACACCATGCTCAATAGAGCATTTGGTAAAATTTTTCTATACAAGGAGACTATTAATTCTCTTCTTCCAGGCTTGAAGGGCTTGCTTAAGACAATACATGGCTTTCTTTAGCTTGTACACTTTATTTTCTTGGCCAATCACTTCAAAACTAGGTGGTTGACTTATATATACTTCCTCCTCTAAAGGTTCATTTAAGAAATTTATTTTACATCAAATTGGTATAAAGACCAACCCCTATTGTTGACAATTGCAACAATAAGTCTAATAGTTTCAATTCTTACAATAAGAGAAAAAACTTCATAAAAGTCCAAATCAGATTTCTTCAAGAATCCCTTGGCCATTTCCCCATCAGACTTCACTTTAATTATATAAACCTATTTCACACCAATTGGTCTCATTTGATGAGACAAATGAACTAATTCCAAGTTTGATCTTCTTAATTGACTCCAACTCCTCCTCCATAGCAAGTCTCCAATGTGGATTTTGCAAAGCTTGCTCAAAGCTCACAGGTTTTGATTCAACAAGAAAAGAAAATTGCACCAAGTTTCTTTTTGCAATAATTGTTGTATCATGAAATATCTCGTAGTCATTCAACTTTAGTGGTATACACCTATCCATTTGAGACCTTCTAGGTTGATTTCTAGCTATTGCATAACTTTCTCTAGCTTGATCACCTTCAAGGTTCACAATCACACTTGTTTAAATTCTATTGGAAACATTTATTTTCTAGCTCCAACTTTTTTTTTCACCTACCATGACATCTTTGTTGATGATAACCTTTCTCATTATTAGATGATAAACAAGGAGCATCATTTGTTCAAATCAATCATCTAATTTCCTTTTAACTTATCTAAGCACATGTCTAAAGCACAATGAACCAAATATTAAAAAATGACTCACATAAGACTTGTTCTCCTACCATGCTTCTTTGGGTATGATTCCTTTTATCCTCTTTCTTGGACTTCTATTCAAGATATAAGTAATAGTAGATACTATCTCCCTTATAAATAAAGAGGCACTTCTTCCCCTTTTATTATGCTTCTAGTCATGTTCAAAATTATTCTATTTCTCTTTTCAGCAATACCATTATGTTGAGGTACGCAAGAAGTTGTTACCTTATGGATTATTTCCCCTTTATCATAAAATTTTTGGAATTCATGTTAGTTGTATTTGCCCTATCCATATGTTCTAAACACCTTGATCACTTTGTCACTTTATTTTTCACCCAGCAATTTAAACTTTTTAAAGATAGAAAATACTTCACGCTTTTGTCTAATGAGATGGATCTACATTTTCTTGGTAAAATCATCAATAAAGGACACAAATTAGTTTTCATCTCTTAGTGATTTCACTTCAAAGGGGCCATATATATATGAACATATCACCTTAAGCTTTTCTTTAGCCTTGATACCAAAATTGTTGTTTTTCTTCATTGTAATTTTATTCGAGGAAATGCTTGAGCCCTCATATGAGTTTTCCACTTGTTATTTTTCTATTTTCCCATGCCTTTCTTGCTCTTACAAGCACCATAAATATTTTCTCTATTTGTTTAAGCTTGTATGGCTTCAGAAGATCTCTATGAGTTTCTCTCATTAGTGCTAGATCAAAAAATGATTTAAATTCCTCAAGATTTCGATTAATAATAAATCGATAAATAAGTTTTTTTAGATCAAAAGATTGTATGTATCATTTGACATATTAGACAAAGTAGAAAATTGAATATTATGTAACAACTAATAGACGAAATACTTTTTAAAATGAAAGACAAAATAGATATATACATATGCACTTTCCATATTGCAAGAATGACAAGATAAATGTTTTGTCATTCAGATTATTAAAGAAGCTTTGAAAATAAGACCAAAGCCTTTGTGAATATACTTGATCAACATCAAAAGACATGCCTATGCAAAAGGAAGTAGCAGTGTACCTAAAAATAATTTTAACATTGTCAATATAATTACATTTATTTGTAATTATTATTCTCTTAATTAGGATTAACTGTCTACCCACTAAATTGTCAAAAAATATATATATATATTTACATGATAGTTAATCATAATTAAGAGAATAATAATTACAAATAACTATAATTACATTAACAAACACCTATTGTAAGTTATATGTACAAGAAGATAAAGATAAGCAAACTGCTTTATCTTATCAAAGTGATTTATTAATAAAATGCTTCCATTGGAACATTAAATGTTCTAACAAACACTTTTTCTTTCTAGAAGAAGAAGGAAACCCATCTACAACTCTCAATTGTTATTTCATGAAGACCTCCTATATAAAAACTTTTGAAGATCACAACAAGATGAGTGAAACTCATAAAAAAACCAACGAATTAAGTTATGTACAAACTCTGGACTTATGAAAAGATCTTAGTGATTCTTATGAGAAAAAAACTATTCCTTTTTAATTCACTATGATTTGTCCTCTGCGCATTAATAGAATTTCTATTTAGTTCTTGAACACCCTCTTCCATAATTTCTACGACTTCTTAAAAGAAAAATATCACATTCATTTAGATACACCACCTATTATAGTTCTTGTTATTGAGATTGGGTAAGAATATAAATAATAAATATTTTTTATATAACTTAAATATATAATAAATACTTATAAATAAATAAATTATATTATATTTAAAATTCATAATAGATAAATATTTTGAATATATATACATATTATATTTTTAATTTATAATAAACAATTTATATTGTGATATAATATTATTTTTTAATAATTTTTAAAGTATATTTATATTATATTTAGACGGTGGAAGAGTAAGTAGGCAATCCTCCGGGGAGGTAGAAATCACCTCAAATAAAACCATTTCAGCTTTCAAATTTAATTGGATCAGGTAATTATTAGGAGAACTTTTAGTTGTAACAACACCAAAGGGTTAGTTTTATCAACATATTTAGAAAGCAAATAGTTTTTAAAAAATTGGATGAGATCTGAACTCTTTATTAATTTTAATATTTAAAATAATAAATTAAAAAATATAAATAAATAAATGGATTGAAAAAATTAGACACTTTTTAATTGCTTTTAAATGAAGAGGATTCGGGTCCCATACTTATGCGAATACTCTTCTAAAAAAGAGTAAAGAAAATATAAAACAAATGAAATCATGATAATCATCATACATAACCACACTTTAACTAAACCAGTTCGCAAATTAGAGTTGAGATTTGCTATTTTTGCATTAATCTTACACTGTTCCAAAATTTCCTTTAAGAGTAGCCGGTTTTGATTTGTAATAACAATGATAAGAGATGATATATAAGAGAATTGAGTGTGTTCTGTAATTCTCTATTGAAGATTTGGGACAACCATAATGAATTAAACATGTCTGTCCAATATTATCAAATTCAATAATAAATCCATAAAATACACGTCAAGAACCTTTTTATACAACATCAACTTCCATACAATCAGTAGCTACATCACAGATCAAACTTCAGAGTTTATTAGAGGCACAACAAATTATACTAAATATTTACTTTGGAAGATATTTTCCACCCTCATTAGTTAAGATACATTATCATAGACTATAAAAAAAACCATCTTAGACAAGGACGTACTGAACCATGATTGGACGCGAGGGAGGCCAATCATAAAAAATAAAATTTATCTAACAACATGTACACATCAATTTTTACATAAAAAAATTATAATTTAATTATAAAATATTAATTATTTTAATAATTTATCAAAATATTGAACATTTTTTTATGTCACAAAAATTATTTATAATTGAGTTTATACTAAAATTTTCTACATTTATTTTAAGTATATCACAGTTAAAAATTTATCTTCTATTTTGTTGCGAACTATAATCTTAACTATATACTTCTCCAAACAATATTGCTATGCAGTAGTTTCTTCATAAATACAAAATAAATATAAATAAATATTGATAGATTGAAACATGTAAATATATATATATAAAAGTGTATACAAAAAATACATAATTAAATTAATTTTTCAATATAGTATTTCATATATTTAATAATAAGCTTAATTATTTTCATATGACATTATTTATATTTTAAGTATATATTAATTAAACTATTTAAAATTAAATAATTATTACAGAAATATTATTTAACATACAAGATTTAAAAATAAGAATTTCAATTAAATTTATTCTTTTAATTTTTTTATTAAATTGACAATTTAAAAATAAAAGTAAAGGGGGCCTTCTAACCTTAGGTATACTATATCTAACTTTTACACTCTTCTTATCTTGCAATATTGTTGAAATCTCTGAAGATATATACTATTGAAATTCGTTTTATGTGGACTTTAGAATATTTCATTCAAATATTCTCCTCTCTAGATTGATGTTGAACAGAGTAACTACTATTACATGAAAGATAAAACTTAATTAGATCAAATTTCTTTTGCTCTTACCATCAAAACAATGATACGTAGACGTTAATTCCAATAGCTAATAACATCCATTTTATTGAATATCATTTACATGTCATTACTTATTGAAAAATCAAATAAAAAACAAAGAATATAAAAAAAAATAAGTTTTTTTCCTTAAAAATATAGTAAAATATCTGAAATCTTCATTTCACATCTTTAGATGTTCATTCTCAATTTACACTCAAATAAACATATGATTAATGTGTAAATAGATTTTGAGTTTTGTTCTTGTTCACCATATATTAATTTGTAAGGGTTGTGTGATACCCCATTTTCTTCGAATGTGATGTGGGCCCCTCCTCATCAGTCTAGCTTGGACAAAAAGACAGGAAGGAACGCTTAAGCCGAGAAAAGAAAAACAGAAGGGAAAGAGAAAGGATGAACATATCGATTATTCTTGCTGAATAAGGAAAGACAACGATAACTGAGCAAAAGAGGCTGAGGAAGTGACCTTCATGTCACTATTCCTCAGGTTTGCACCGATGCAAACAGCGTTGACACCATGGAAATCCTAGGAGTGCCATCGGACAAATCAAAACGGGACACCTCCTCTCGTTAGTTGTGTGGGTTCTTATTCGTTTGTCCAGACTCGGGAGAGTACGAAGCAACGGTACTTAAGCTACAATAGGAGGAGCAAAAGAGAAATAACAGAGAATCTCAGGCCGAATATCCTTGTTGAAAAAGGGAAAGTGGATGACATTTGAAAAGGAGAGTGAAGAGATGACCTCCACGCTTCAGCTCTCCTTCCAAGTCTATGCGGAATTGATAGACGTTGACGCCATGATAGACCCCAAGTCTGCCACCCCGTAGCATGATAGTATACTCCACCATCGGGTCAACTTCAGTCTAGGATGAGTGGTCACCACCGCATTAAATGCAAATGAGAGAAGTAAACCCTTAGGAACACAACGTCATTTAATAAATTTAGGGAAGGAGCCACCACATTAATGTGAAGGATCTTTCTCAAGATTTTTGTAATGATGACTTGAGGGTGGAGTAGCCTATAAAAGGGCTAAGAAGTGAAGGAGAAAGGGGTCGAACCTTGGAGATCAAAAAATCGAGAATTGGTGGAGAAGCTGAGAAGTTAAAAAGAAATTTGAGAGTGAAGAGAACTTAGAGTTAGAGAGGGTTGAGTTAGGAAGTGAGTAAGTATTACTCTTGTCAACCGAAGTGAGAGCTCCAAGAGAGAGTAAGGTCTTAGCAAGGAAAGAAACGAAGCCGCTTTACGACTTACACATTTTTAGAGAGTATTATTCTTGGATATCAGGTTGGTCATCAAATTCTAAAATTAGCATATCTACTCACTCTTTAGCTTGTAAGCAATCATTTACCGCCTAATAGTGAGACTTGATTGACATATAGTGAGCATTCGTTTAGGCGAGACATTCTCTCCTTTCTCTGTATCAGTATACAAAATAACCGACACATAGTCGACAACCTACCTGGGTCAAATCGGTCTCGACCTCTTTTTTCATTTAGCCTCTATCAGGATCATTCATTCATGTACACGCAAATACATTCATTCATGTACACGCAAATACTTAAAATTACAATGTTTCAAATTCAAATTAACACCGTGTATATATATATATATGACTGAAAAGTGAAAATCCTATGAATAATATAATAAAAATTAGTTAATGGTATTGGACTTGGATTCTGTTAACTCAAGGTACATGTAAGTCCAAAAACCAAACTTAATCAAATACTCAATCGTTGCTATGATTAAAAAAAAAGTCACGTCTTTTTTACTTGCAATATTGCAATTGCATATTCTAACAAGCAAGCATATACGACAATAATTGAGCTCTCAACTAAACTTTATCCTCGATTTACAGAGTAAAGGTAAAAAAGTAAATGAATGTCAACATTCCACTCATAAACGTAGTACGATATTGGTGATAAAAGAAATAAATGAACAAAAGAATTCAATGCCTCCAAACCAATAATATTGGACTGTTTAACTAAATTTGCAAGACCACGACCTCTGCACACATTACAATAAAAAAAAAATAAAGAACAAAAGAATTTAATACCTACACACCAATAATTTTGGACTGTTTAACTAATTTTACAATACCATAACCTCTGGGAGATCGAAACAATTTACATGCAACTTGTATCTCTAATCGAAATAATTGCAACCACAATTTAAAATCTTACTATTATTAATCACTTAATTTTGAAGGGATGGTGATTTAGGACCCTTTGGAGAAGGAGAGGGTTCCCCTTCCGGGGGAAAATCAGAGATCAAAGCCAACATCCTGCGAATGCTCAACGACCGCGCAGGCTTGAAGCTTTGAGTTCTCTTCATGTTCTTGGAGAAGATGTTTGAAGAATTGGAAAGGATAAGGTACACCAAAGCTTGAACTAGCACAAACACCGCAACCTTCACCAACATGTCTCCTAAGGTGCTTTCCATCTTTTCAAGTTTTGTGTTCACACAAACGTAACACCCTTCTATGATTTGGTTGAAATTGATCTCTGAGTTGATTTCGCAAGCGAACAATAATGGATTGATGAATGAATTGTGGAAAGAAGTGGCATGCACACATCCTTATATAGTTGTTAATGCGTGGAAGGGCACGTTGGAGCAGCCTTTGGAAAAGTAAAGTATGAAATATCATGAAGTTTGACCTTGTGTTTTGCGTTGAACACGTAGGAAGGTGGAAATTTCGTTGTTATCCAGAACGTGTGTGAATACGTGTTGAGAGTATAGTGGGCATTAAAGTACCAATATTTCTAAGGATAAGCCAATGGACGAGGAGGATTGCTTGTTGACCCATTAGGATAAGTTGGGCACGAGTTTTGTCACTAAATATAATTTGGTCAATTTGGGACCTCTCATCTCTATCTACTATATAGCCTCGTTGCTTAGTTAATCATTATTTAATTGGTTTGTCTTATAAGCAAACCAAGTTTCTCCTTAATTGCCTCGCTTAGCCATCGGGGTGACAACCGAGAGATTTTAACCCGTGACCTTGTGGGACATGCTCTGATGTTATTCTTTCATACTTTTATTTTTTGAGAAAAAAATAAAAGAAATTAATGACAAGTAACAAGAATTAACTTTCTCATAATATGGGCCTAGAATTTTTATGATGAATGTGCTATGACCCAAATTAGGATATGTCGGTAAATAGACAGATATTATTACGCGTATTTAGGCCACCTAATTTTGTAATGTACATAAACACTCTCTTCAGTGAAAAAAAGTAATTTCTGCATCATATGACTCTAGTAATATAATTTTTATAGTAAATGTACTATGACGATACTCGTCCAAATTAGGATATGTGCACTAAAAACACCAGTCCAAATACACGCTAAGAATTGCGTCAACTTTAATCAAAAGAGTCATGCGCAGATGAGTTTTGTTATTAGTTTCTTGAAAATTTAATGGTACACGAAAGTGTATTTTTATTAAAAAGAAATTGTGAATAGATTGAGAAAATAATAGGGGTCAAATATAACGAGCAAATGTTTGCCATGAAGTATTGATTGAACGTAAGTAACTTGACTTGCACCACACGGGTGCCACCAGATTGCGTTTGGAACAACAAGACTATACGTGTCTTAGGATGATAAAGTTGGCATCCCTTTGAAGAGATCCCTAATGAACCGTTTTGGGTGATTGCAAATGCTTCTTGGGAGTTATGATACATGTGGGACAGCATGGCCCAAAGGTAGTTCAGAAATGCTATTCATGTAAAGGTTTATTCAACAATTCTTCGGACCACAAGTCCAGGAGTGCCTGCCGACCTAAACAAGTACCTTTCCTAGTTAAGGTATTAATCATTCGTCTTCTTCTCCCACTCGATTGGACTCAAGTTTTTTTTTTGGATAAATTTGAACTTTATAAATTAGATTTAAAATATATTTTGAAGATAATATTGAATTATATTTCAATATTATCCTTACCCAATTTAATATCCTATGTTGAATTTAAAAAACCTACTCTTAAGCAATATGTATTAATAAATTTATATAATATAATATTTATATTTTTTACAATAACAAAATTTAAACTTAAAACCTTATATAAATTCTCCAATCTCCCACTATACCGATCCCAATAAATATATTATATATAATATTATTATGTCAACCAACCAAATTAATTCAATCTTATTCTATATATTATCGTGTTTTAATTGAGTTAAATTAAATGACTATCAAAATTTCATGACAAACAAAAATAAAGATAAATCTTACCCATCTTACCCACATCGTCTCACAGACACACCTTAACGTGAGAGGTTAAGGGCAGTGGGGTTAGAAAATCAAGGATATTTTCATTTTCCCTTCTGCTAATAGGAAAATTAACTTTAAGAGCTGCTTATTTGCTCTAGTTACGGTTTCCCAAGAAAAGAAAAATTCACCCACTCTCTGATGCACCGAAGCCAATCACAATCATTTGGGAGAAATGAAGTTGAGTTGAGGTCTAGTTAAGTAGTGATGATATAATTAACCAGCTGCATTCATTCCTTAAGTAGAGATCAGAACACAAGTCACACACCACAACAAAAGATGCATTTTAAGGCTCTTCTATGTTACACAGCCACACTCAAATGTTTCAATCCCTCAACAATCCCATACCGTACCTACAGCAATATTGGCAGGAAACAATATCATCTACTGTAAAGCCAAAACAAAAAAATTGTGAACAAAATGATTCAGTGGGAAGGATACATCCACTTGAGCAATACAGACACAACACAGAAGAAAGCTAAATTTTACATAAGATTTTATTGCCTAAAATGGAGGGTAAATTTGGCAAGGAAATCCAGTTCTCCAAGGACCAACGTAGAGAGAGTGGAAGACGGAAAGGGAATGCACATTACTCGTGCACTCCATCAATTTATTGTATTTTTTGGCTATAGCACTACAACTAGCTAGTTGGAGATTCCCAAAAAAGGAGGGAAAGAACAGAAGAAGCATAATCGTCGGTGCAGATTTACACTTGATAAGACGATCTATGGTGATACAACAACTTCATTATTTTAATACACTATATACCTGCAATCACATATCAGAACAGCAGCACCATTAGTTTCATAAGCAACAATTGAGACTATTTCAAAATCGAAGATAGATAGAGTCAATAAAAGTCAGTGACACTCGAGTAGGTTTATTATCCCAAAAGGCATTGTTAGTACTGACTATCCTGCAGGCTGCAGCAAGTAGAAAGTAGTTAAAGTTGCTAAACCAAATAGCTTTTGTCATAGCTAAAAGACACAGACTATGAGTGTGTTTGGAAAAATTTATTTTGATCTTGTTTGAATAAACTTATCAATAAGTACTTATAAGAGAAAAATAAGAAAATAAAATAATTAAATTTCTTCCATAAGTTGAAATTAGTTTAAAGGTCTGTTTAGATAAATATTTTCAAAACACTTATAGAAGAGAAAAATAAGAAGAAAACTATTCCATAATCTAAAATTAATTTATGCAAGAAGTTAATATGAAGGACCTTTTACAAATTAGATTATACATAAACTAATTTTAGCTTATAGAAAAACTTATTTCATTTTTTTTTCTTATTTTCTTCTCCTATAAATGTTTATGACAAAATTTATCCAAATAGGCCTTTAGCATAAGCTAATTTATAAAAACTCTCTTATCTAACTTCTCAAAAACTGATTTTTCATTTATGCATAAGCTAATTTTAACTTATAGAAGAAGCTTAATTCATTTTTACCTTCTTAATTTCCTCTCCACCGAGTATATATTGAGAAGTTTATCCAAACACACTCTTACAACTTATTTGGACATCTTATTATATAAACAGTTAAACACTAGTGTAAATATTTGGAAAAGGTTATGAAAATAAGCTATGGTTTTTCCGTATATTGTTTTTAGCTTATTTTAATAAGCTCTTCAAGATAGTTTATGAAAAAAACTTGCAACTTAAATGAAAACAACATAGCTATATTTACTCTTCTGACTATAAAAACAACTTATAAATAAATATACAATATAGATCCTTATTCAATAAGCTCCTACTTAAACTGCTTATCCTATCACACCCTAGTGCTTAAACATTACATTTGATAGAATCAGTTACGGTCTCCTTGCCTTCCCCAACCCAAATTGGGGGAAAAGAAAACAGCTTCAATGTTAACCATAAACATCAATTTTATAACAAGTTTTAGGCAACAATGCAACACGAGAAAAGTCCAGTTTCAGCAATCCTGAATAACGCAATAAACCCTCAGTAATCTTAACGTTTTTTTTTCCTTCCTTCAATAAAATGCAGAAAATGAACATTCAAATTTCAAGATCCAAGTTAAAAAAACCAATTAGGGTTGGTCATCAATAACATAACACTGTTCAACACTAGGAAAACACACATTAACCTAACCAAAATTGAAGTTTCGAGTTCGCAATCGGCATAATACAAGTTTGCATTCAATTCGATTAGAGAATTAAAAGCGATGCATCTAAATTTTGACGAGAAAAGAGAAGAAAAGACAGAGCACCTTATAAACCTTATCAGCAAGGAGATTCGGCGCCGCGAGGTTGAGCGATTTGCGCGCGATTCTCGTTCTCTTCGATGAGCGCGTGGCGCGACGCAATGTGGTTGAGAGTGGTCCTGAGTCCGTAGAAATCCTCCTCGGTGAACTCCGTGAGCCTGGCGATGAGCTCCCTCCTGATCTCCGTCATGACGCCGTCAGCGTCTTGGTGGTCGTCCTCTTCCTCCAAGCGGAACCTGCAGAGGGGGCAAGAGGCGTGAAGGTCGAGCCACGGCGTGATGCAGTCGGCGTGGTAAAGGTGTTTGCAGGGTAACTGTTTGGCATCGGCGTCGAGGGTAATTTGGTCTTTGCAAACGGCGCAGAGGACGACGCCGTTTGGGTCGAGGTCGGAGAGCAAAGAGGGGGTAACGGGGACTGATGGGAGGGAACGGGGTTTGGAGGGGACAGGAGGCTTGGGGGAGAGTAGCAAGAGCGCGTCTTGGAAAACGACGTCGAAGAGGGGGGATTCGGCGTCGTTTTGGAAGGAGGGCGAATCCATGAGTTCGAGGAAGTGGGTGTGGCAGTGGGGGCAGAGGAGAGGGGAGGGAGGAAGGGCCAGGGACACGCTCATGTCGCATTCGTGGCACCAGTATGTCTTCGGCTCCGCCGCCGTCGCCATCGCTGCTCGTGGTGGTGGTGGCGGTGGCGGTGGCGGAGGGAATGAAAACAATTGGAAGCGAAGAAACACTAATTAACGAGTGTGTGTGTGGTCAGGTGTTGGGTGAGGAATCAATGGGGATTAAGAGAGAGAAAAAGAGTGGGGCCCGCACCGACTTCAATGCTGGGTTTTTCTATTGCTTTTGTTCCTCTCCTTTGGTAGCTTCTACAATACAAACTTTCAACTATTACCACCTCGGCTTGTAAATTATTAGTATAAAAAAATGGTCAAAGACAATATCAACGTCGCTTTGGCCGAGTGGTTAAGGCGTGTGCCTGCTAAGTACATGGGGTTTCCCCGCGAGAGTTCGAATCTCTCAGGCGACGTTTAATTTTATATTATTTTTTCAAATTTTAATTTTCTGGAGAAAAGGGATATATTCTACCGGAACTTTTTTTTTTAATTTATTTTTCTTATAAATAATACATATACAGAAAATGTAATTTTTTTTTCATTTAATAAATTAATTTTTTTGTTGATTTTTATGTTAATTTCTTAACTTCTCAAAAATGAATTTAAAATTGTTTAGAGAAAGGGATATATTCTATGGAAACATTTTTGTTATTTTAAAAGGGATATATAATAACATTAATTTATATATTAAATACTTTAAAATTTATTTAAAAAATAATTTCTGATTAATTAATAACGTAAAAGCTTTTATATCCACGTTATATAACAATATGTTCAATTTTTTTTATTTTTCAAAATTTAAAAATAAATTTTAAATTTTCTGGAGAAAGGGGATATATTCTAGAAGAACTTTTTTTGAATTTATTTTTATTATAAATAATATATATACTGAAAATGTAATTTTTTTCATTTAATTATACAATTTTGTTGATTTTTATATTAATTTCTTAACTTTTCAAAAATTAATTTTAATTTTTTTTAGAGAAAGGGATATATTCTATGGAAAAAATTTTATTTTTTTTTCTTATTTTAAAAGGGATATATAATAACATTAGTTTATATATTAACTACTTTAAAAAATAATTTCTGATAAAATCTTTTATATCCCCATTATATAACAATATATGTTTATGCGCACGTCTTTTTTTTTTTTAATATGTTATATAGTGACTGCAAATGCTTGTTGATCGTTGATGTTTTGAATTTTTTTATGGCTAATTTGGTTTAAACAGAATGACCCATGCTGTATTATTTTGGACACTTTTATTAGTCAAATTGTGCTCCTCTTCTACATGAGTACATGGATTTGTAATTTCATTAAACAGTGCATGCATGTTTTATTTTGTTTTAGACTTTCGCAAGTGCTGGTGTAAACAGAGAGAATATTTTGATTAATTTATTTGAGGATCGACGGATTAAACTAAACGATGATTCGAACTGCTTCATAAATGTAAGCTAATAACATGACTGAAAGGGAAGACTTTATCGGAAGTCATTTTATTTAAATTTCCACTTTAAGATAATACAGCTCATAATACTCTCGGTAAGGAAAAAAAAAATCATAGTCACTTTAGGATAAGTTATATTTTTTTTAGTTAATGCTTTAGGGTGGTATGTTACATTAAAAAGTGATGGCTGAAGAGTAAAAACACGAGAAATACAAATATCACATCAAAGGTTTCGATCCCAACACAAATTCATAGATAGGCAAAGAGAAGAGTATTAAGTAATTCTTTCTTAATAAACACATATTATGTTTTAACAAAAAATTAAAAATATGCTTATTTGTTATGGTTTTGGAATGTATGACAAATGGAGATGTTTTTATCTAAAAGTTTTAAGGAATCTTCTCTAATTTCAATTTAGTGTCTCTAGCTAAACTACGGAATCTGTTTCGCTCAAGATAAACATTTTCAATTAATTTGTTATTGAAATTAATTTTAATTATATTTAAAGGTTTAAAATTAATTCTATTAAAATCAATTTAACAGAGTACAATACAAACTTACTCTTCATTATTCGACCCTGATAGTGTACCATGGCTCATGGTTAAAGCAATAAAGTCTCCTTGTCTCTGTGAGTAGCAAATATTTGCCATATGATTTCCAATCCCCACATAACAAGTGTTGAATATATTAAGCCTTGATTTTTGTGTTGTGTACACATATTTCATGAGAAATTATTGGTTGGTATTATTCATAACACTTTATTGCATGTTATATGAATATTAATGTAGATAATGTGATTTAAGAACACCCGATAATTTCTATTGTGATTTATACCATGAATACTTCATCTCCGTCCAAATTCCTGATTTACCCCATGACAACATTGTAATAATATATTTTATTTACAATAGAATAAAGGAACACTTATGATAATAAAAGAAAACCACAAATTAACATCATGTTTTAAATTATTTGATGCTTTAACTAAACAATGGTTTCTTATATCGAAGATGGCATATCAACATCCAACAAGAGGACATACAATCAACCCAACCAACTCCTAAACTTTGTAATATTCCATAAGAAAACAAAAGCAATCCAACCACTTCACTCTTGTACAGCCATCACTGGTCACTAAAACAATCTACCATTGTATTGTGCTCATTAAGTTGCATCTTTCATCCCACTACCTTGCAACCACTCTCACCACAACTTGGCACCAATCATTTCAAGATTGGACAAAGACGTGTATGGGAGGCAAAAAGGGAAACTCGTTGCTTTTATCTCTATCTAATTTCGTGTGTTTGGTACCCGTGGATCTACAAAAAGCAATTATTGTTTAAAATCAAATAATTGGCAAGAAACAAACAATTCTCAACGAAACAAAATCAGGTGATCCCCGAGGTGTCTAAATCAATTTATATAAAGCTTCTAGATGTATCTAAAAAGGTGTTATTACATTGTTTAATAGGTTTAATATAATGTTTTATAAAGTTTTATCTAGAGTATTTATTTTGTTTGTTTAATATAATCATTTATTCATTTTTATATGAAATGTTTAAATTATTAAGGTAGACATAGTATGGACATAATTAGGATAAACATGTTTGAAGTAAGGATAACGCTAAATAATTGTAATTATTAACATAATTAGCAAATATTTTATTTAACATATCATGTAATTGTTATCATAGTCAACCTCGTTAAATTATGTAATGATATAAAATTGATAAATTTAATTTAAATATATTAATAATGTAAAAAAAATTATATTGTCATCTAATAATAAATTGTCATATATGATTAAAAAATTATTGAATTTTGTCACAACTACTTTAAAAAATAATATTTAGAATTATTTTTGATAATCGTGTAAAAAAATTTTGCACTGACAATACATGAAAAATTAAACTCTTAAATTATTGAATAAAAAATATGAGAAAATAGACTATGTACTGACAATGTAAAATAATTTTATCTTGTCATTCAATCACAACTTATCTTAAAAGTAATATCGATGATAATTTATAATTGGATGACAACTTAAAACTATTTTACACTATTAGTTCATGATTATTAATTATTTTACACTATCAGTGCATGACCATTAAACTTAAAAAATATTACACACATAATATTTTAAAAATCAAACTCTTTTGATTTTATTAGTAACTTATTATAGTGAGAATTTATTGTGACTTCTTATTAAAAAAAACTACTAAATTTATACATTAATTATAATATTGGTTGAATAAATTATTTATTAGATGAATGACAAGAATTAAAGAAAGAGTGAGTTGAATTTTAAAATAGTCCAAAAAATGATTTTTTTTATATCTTTTAGTTACAATTTGATTTAGGTAATTGAGATGTAGTGATAATGGCCAACACAACCTTAATGCAATCTATATGATCCTATATTATAATAAGGTATGGAAATCAAGAAATGTTGTAAATAACAAATATAATGAGTTGAGAGATGTAGAGAAGATGAAACCAAGATTTTATCATTGTTTGATCTTTATTATTGTGACCTATATCTAGTTCTCAACACAACCTACTAAAGATTCTTGACTAATATTTTGAATCCTAAAAAAAAATAGAATAACCAAGTCAACTTTTAACTAAACAAAGACCTTTTCTAAAACCCTACTAGAAAAGACTTAAGAACTTAGAAAAAACTCTTCTTCACAATTAAAATGAGAAAATCTTTTTCTTAATTCCTAAATGAAGCATAGAAATATATCACCCTAATTCATAACATATAAACAAATTGAAGATTATCATCTTTTTGAACTTTTCTTATACTTGGAATGAAAAAGACCTATGAAGCCCTTTGATTTTGAGATCAATGTTAATTTCAAAGTACAAGTATATTTCCAATAATTTCATAGCCTTCTGTCTTACTTTTAGCAAATAAAAACAATTTCTTTTGTAAGATATGAGAAATGGGTTAAAGATAAAGTTCATTATTTTGTTATATCTTAACTTCTATAATTGTTACAATCAATTATTGATTTAAGTAATCAATTAAATTGTTTATTAGAATATCTGAGTTCAATTTTAGATAACTATAATTGATTAATATCCTAAGTAATTTATTATTATTAGATGAATGTTCTTTTAAGAAACTAGTAAACAAGCAAAGTAATCGATTATTATAAGTGATAGTTGATTATTGCTGAATATATTGCATTTTACCAAATTAGTTTCTACGATATGTAGTTGATTATGCCCAATGATAATTGATTACTTTGTATCAAAAAATAGTTTTTTAAAAACCAGATTAAAACAACATATTACGTTTGACCATCATTCTTACAAGTTTGCTAATTTCAAACATTTTATTGGCTTAATCATTTTAGCTTTTAAGAAAAACATTTTTTCACTTGTGATTCTATATTAAGTTTTACACTTCTACATATCAACTCTACCAAGTATAGAAATATCAAGATAAAAATAAACAAAATTGTACAAAACATAACCAAACAAACCGTTAAAAATTGTCATCACAATAAGTGTGAGGCTCTCATCAAAACTCAAACTGGTTGTAACTAAGTTTTCAAGTTTGTCCACATTATCTTCTTGTTTTATTTACATTCTCCCCATTTTTTATGATGACAAACACTTAATGTTGATGAAGTTTGATCAAGGTTGATACAATTATACTTGTGTGTATTAAACTTAAGCAACATAAATTTGAAAAATAGAAACATATAATTATCTCTCATTTTTTGCATTATAATAAACAAATCAATAATAGAAATGCACAAAAGGATAAGAGATAAAATTAAAGTAATGCAAATCTAGTAATACAATAAACCAAAAGGTGATTTAGTATATTGCTTAATAAAGGCAAAAAAAAATCAAAAGATAACAACAACAAAAATAGCCAAACAATTAATCAATCAACACAATCATGAACACACTATCTTAAACAATCACTCTTCTTTGGTGGATTTGTGACACCCTTCTACCCCGAATACTTAAATTAAAATAATCAAGTAAATAAAAAGGAAGACAAGGTAATAGATAAAACTAAGGAAACTCAATTTGTATTAATGATAAAAGATTCACATGGTCATTATCATGTTCAAACATTAAGTACACATAAAAAAAATTATCACACAAATTATTAATGTTGATCTAAACACGTCATTCATGTGTTTGACACATATTTCAAATATATAAATCACTTTCATTTCTGTATACATTTAGTGAGTTATTGATATGCCAATCATTTTCAAATATTTAAGATGCAAAAGTACGTATGAAAAGACATAGAACCACTATTCTAAATCCCAAGCCCCGATGTCACACAAATCAGAACAAGACCCCGCCTCTTCAAAACTCGACACCACGAGTGCCCTCAACATTACCTAAAAGAAAACTACAAGAGAGTATGGTGAGAAATAGCATTCAATCATATACAAATGCAGATAGTACCTCAAATCCCACCCATTACCGTACCCAATTACTAACAGTTAACAATTACTCATACATCAATCACACGTTCCATCACATTCAAAATCAATCACATTTCATTCATGTTTACAAAATACGCATGCTCGCACAATGCATATGCTCATCACGACACCTAAGAGTCTCGATTTAGAACTCCACACCATGGACGAACCTCCTCAATCCTCTTAGTTATCACTAATGATGGCCACACCATTAAACACCCCATATGGACGGTTTGTCGCACAATTAAACACCACCTATGGCCCGTGTGAAGACATTCTACATAACCGTTAAACACTACCTATAACCGACGTGTAGCATGGTTAAACACCATCTATGGCCCATGTATATGAATGTCCCCCATCATTAGTCCACCCTATTAAACATCACTTTTGGCCAGGGTATTATAGCCACGTCTGGCTTCTCATGCATCTTATGTCCATGGTCAATGCATTCTCATCCACATTCTCATTCTCATCCACATTCTCATTCTCAGGATTCATACATCGTTCATACAGTCCATAATCATGCCAGAATCATATCAATTTAGCTATCATCATCATAAATCATTTATAAGAACGCACAGAAACACCCATAAAACGCCATTGAATTCCACCCAATTTCACCATTACACACAAGAGTCTCAAATTGAACCTCAACCATGAATAACCATGAACAACCACGAGAATCAAGTAATTAAGACGATTAACCATGTAATTTCAAACGAAAATCACATTAAGGCAAAACGTTAATCCAAGAATTTAATCCCCTTCAAATGCCACAAGACACCATACAATAACAATTATTAATAAGGGCCTTAGGGAAGACCCTATTACTCCTTCTTATGTAAATGAAACCCAAATAGTGAGATAGAACTGACATCTTTGCATACTTGGAAGCATAATGAAGAAAACATGTTCATCAAAGTCATTCTTCTTGTTCCTTTGGGATTCCCTCTAGAGGTTTTCCTTCACACTAAAGGCAATCGATTACATTATCAATTAAGTCAACCAAAACAACGGTACACATTGACGAATCTTTTCTACCGATTCAAAACATTTTTAGAACTGTTGAGTATAACAGCGAGCGATATGCGGAAGCACCGGATCAAGTTAATTAGAGATAGAGAGAAGTAAGTAGAAAGACAAGATAATAGATGTGTAGATGAATGATTTCAATTGTATTTTGCTCTAATTGCTTGATGCCTTATATAGGCATTGAGAAACAAAAACATATGCACTCATTACAAGGAAGAAAACATGCAGCAAAACAAGGAGCAAATCATGGAGAGAACCAAGGCTCAAATCATGGCCTAAACAAGGAAACATGTTTTCCTTAAAACGTGGAAAAGATTGAGAAATTTGTGCCATGACTTTACAATCTCCACCTTGGCTCAAATTTAATAAGTTGCTCATCGCCAGATAAAGCCCCAAAGGGGGAATCATGTGTTGTAGAGACCAACCAAGTCCAAACAATGTTGAAACTTGGCATTCGGAAGTGGCTTAGTAAGCATATCTACTGGATTCTCAGATGTATGTACCTTTTGTAGTAGAACTTCACCAACAGTAACAATATCTCGGATAAAGTGATGTTTAACATCTATGTGCTTGGTCTTGTCGTGGTAACGATTATTCTTAGTCAAATGAATAGCACTCTGACTATCACAAAACACAGTAGGAACATCTTGTGTGAGATCAAGTTCTTTGACCAAACCTCGAATCCAAAGAGCCTCTTTCACACCCTCTGTTGCTGAGACATATTCTGCTTCATTTGTGGATAATACTGCAATAGATTGAAGTGAAGCTTTCCAACTGATAGCAGAATTACAGAGAGTAAAGATGTAGCCAGAAAGAGATCTTCTTCTATCAAGATCACCACCATAATCCGAATCAACAAAGCCTGCAACATTATTAGTTGTAGCTTTGTTTCTGTCAAACACCAAGCCAATATTACTAGTACCTTTAAGATACCGAAAAATCCATTTTACAGCACTCCAGTGATCCTTTCCAGGATTATGCATGTATCGGCTTACCATGCTGACAGCATATGCTAAATCAGGTCTAGTGCACACCATAGCATACATTAAACTGCCAACTGCACTAGCATATGGAACGTGCGACATACGCTCCATCTCTTCTTTTGTTTTGTGGGCAAAGGTCTGAAGATAACTTGAAATGTGCAGCAAGTGGAGTAGAAACAGGTTTACAATTATTCATATTAAATCTATCAAGTAATCTCTCAATATATTTTTGTTGAGATAAAAATAATTTACCAGCTTGGCGATCTCTATGAATCTCCATGCCAAGAATTTTCTTAGCTGCACCTAATTCCTTCATCTCAAACTCACTATTGAGTTGAGCTTTCAATTTCTTGATCAAAGACTTGTCACGTGATGCAATCAACATATCATCAACATAAAGTAACAAGTATATGAAAGTTCCATCAGGAAATTGTTGAAAATAAATACAATCATCATATTTACTCCTGGAATAACCTTGCCCAATCATAAAGGAATCAAATTTTTTATACCATTGTCTGGGAGCTTGCTTGAGGCCATATAAGGATTTCTTTAATTGACAAACAAGATGCTCCTTACTAGGAACAACAAATCCCTCAGGCTGATCCATATAAATTTCTTCTTCCAGCTCTCCATGTAGAAAAGCTGTCTTTACATCAAGTTGCTCTAATTCCAAATTAAACAGAGCAACAAAAGCAAGCAAAACACGAATGGAAGTATGACGAACAACAGGTGAGAAAATCTCATTAAAGTCAACACCTTCCTTTTGATAAAAGCCTTTAACGACTAATCGCGCCTTGCATCTAGGATCTTCAACCCCTGGAATGCCATCTTTCTTCTTATAGATCCATTTACACCTCAGAGGTTTTTTTCCTTTAGGGAGCTTTGTCAAATTCCAAGTGTTGTTCTTGTGAAGACTTTCAATTTCTTCATTCATAGCCACTTAGCAGAATCAGCACAAGAAACAGCTTCAGTATAGCTGGTAGGTTTAACATCATCATTTACCTCTTGTGCAATTGACAATGCATAAGCAGTCAAATAGTCATCAGTGTATCTAGCTGGCAATTTTATCTGTCTTCTTGGCCTATCTTGAGCGATATTATATTCTTCCTGTTGCTGAATAGGATGATCATCACCACGATCATCAATGCTAGACTCAGTGGTAGAGGAAGATGGAACATCAACATTAGGAGCTACAGATTTTAACTCTAACTCCACCTTCTCGTTAGTACCTTGCAGATTATTAGTACTGGAAGAAGACACAGATGATTGTTTTCCAGAAGATAATAATGCATCCTCATTAAAAGTCACATCTCTACTAAGAATTAATCTTCGTGACTTAGGATCAGAACACCATAAACGATAAGCTTTAGATTCAGATGCATAACCAAGAAATATGCACTTAACTAGGAGCTAATTTTCCATCATTGACATGTGCATATGCAGGACATCCAAAAATTCTTAAATTAGAATAATCAATAGGATTACCTGACCAAATTTCTTCTGGAATCTTGAAATTAAGTGAAGAATGTGGAGATCGGTTGATCAAGTAGCAAGCTGTAGATGCTGCCTCGACCCACAACTCACGTTGATGCCATAAACCAACATTCGAGAGCATACAACGAGCTCTCTCAAGGATAGTTCTGTTCAAACGTTCTGCAACACCATTCTGCTAGGGTTTACCTGGAATGGTTTTGTGTCTAGCAATACCATGATTTGCGCAGAACTCATTAAAGTCACCTTCACAGAACTCCAATCCATTATCCGTTCTGAGCTTCTTGACTTTCTTTCCTGTCTGAGTTTCAATAAGAGTTTTCCACTTCTTAAAAGTGGGGAATGTTTCATTTTTGTGCCTTAGAAAATAGACCCAGACTTTACGAGAAAAATCATCAATAATAGTCATCATATAACGGCGTCCTCCATAAGATGGAACTTTAGAAGGACCCCAAAGATCAGAATGAATGTAATCAAGGGTACCTTTTGTGCGGTGAGTTGCAGTGGAGAAGCTAACTCTTTTCTGCTTCCCAAAGACACAATGTTCACAAAACTCCAACTTACCGATGCCTTGATTACCAAGAAGACCTTGCTTGCTCAGAAGGTGCATGCCTTTTTCACTCATATGGCCCAGGCGCATGTGCCATAATTTGGTGACATCTTCATCAGACATAGAAGATGAGACAGCTGCTGATCCTGTCACTACAGATCCTTGCAAGATATACAAACTACCAATACGGTTAGCCTTTAATAAAACAATAGCACCTTTTGATACCTTTAGAACTCCACCTTCAGCTGAATACTTGCACCCAAGAGACTCTAGGGTGCCAAGGGAAATTAGATTTCACTTCAAGTCAGGAATAAAGCGAACATTGGAAAGAGTCTTGACAGTGCCATCATGAGTCTTGATCTGAATAGTACCTATTCCTGTAATCTTGCATTGGGTGTCATTACCCATCAAAACAACACCACTATCAACAGGTTCAAGAGTGGTGAATAAGTCCTTATAAGGACACATATGAAATGTACATCCAGAATCAAGAATCCATTCAGTTTTGCTCCTCTTATCAAAAGAGACAGATATCATAACATCACCATCAGAATCAGTTTCAACATTAGCAGCTTCAGCAGGGTTTTTCTTGCCTTTCTTGTTTCTTTTTTTCAAGATAAAGCAGTCGGAGATATCATGCCCAAATTTCTTGCAATAACGACAGGTTTTGTTGGATTCACGCCCTCTGGATTTGGATATACTTTTCTTGTTACTTGGTACTCCCTTTTTCTTGAGTTCTACCCACGACACTTAAACCCTCACCCTTGTCCTCGAGTGGATATCAAGATCAAACTTTTCTTTGGACAACAAATTAGATTTAACATCTTCAAAGGATAAGGTATCATTGTTGCTATACAACATAATTTCTTTAAAGTGTTTATAGGTAGAAGGTAAAAGAGACAACCAACAAAACAGCTTTGTCTTCATCATCAATTTTGATTTCAATGTTTTCCAAATCCATGATAATAGAATTAAACTCATTAAGATGAGATTGAATAGAGTACCTTCGACCATACGAATCGTATATAGTCTTTCTTTGAGGCGAAGCTTGTTTGCGAGACTTTTGGTCATATAAAGAGATTCTAATTTCAGCCACAAAGCAGCAGCGGTGGTTTCATTTGCTACTTCTCGAAGAACCTCCTTGGACAAGCATAGTTGGATTGCTGAAAGCGCCTTTTCATCTAACTCGTCCCATTGCTCATCAGTCATGTTGACCGGCTTTTTGGTCTTTCCATCTAAAGCTTTCTTCAATCCGTTCTGCGTAAGAACGGCTTTCATTTGGACTTTCCAAATAGAAAAGCAAATCTTGCCATCAAACTTCTCAATGTCAAATTTAGTGATGGTAGACATATTGAATCTCTAATTGAACAAGTAGCTCTGATACCACTTGTTGAGTATAACAGCGAGCGATATGCGGAAGCACCGGATCAAGTTAATTAGAGATAGAGAGAAGTAAGTAGAGAGACAAGATAATAGATGTGTAGATGAATGATTTCAATTGTATTTTGCTCTAATTGCTTGATGCCTTATATAGGCATTGAGAAACAAAAACATATGCACTCATTACAAGGAAGAAAACATGCAACAAAACAAGGAGCAAATCATGGAGAGAACCAAGGCTCAAATCATGGCCTAAACAAGGAAACATGTTTTCCTTAAAACGTGGAAAAGATTGAGAAATTTGTGCCATGACTTTACAAGAACATAATAACTAAACAAATTTTGAGAATTTAGATCCTAGAGGGACTTAGGGATTGCCCTCACTACGCGTACACCCCCGCATTCACATATAACCGAACCCATCTCCCCCGTACCTTAGATGCGAAGAACAGTGATGATCTGATGCAGCTCTGGGACGATCTGAACACCCTAGCTCCTCCTCCCTGCAGATCTGCATTCTCTCTCCTCTAGGTCTAGCTGTCTGATGTGCAAAACACAAATTGGGGTAAACTGATTACCTCTTGTCTGATATTCTAATTGGGTCGGGTCAACCTGACCTGCCCGTCAGCCCCCCATTAATTCAATTAATTAAATTAATAAATGAAAATAATTTAGATTAATGTCTCATCAGTTTATAAAACCATTAACTCTTCTATTAAAATAAAATTAAATGTAAATTTTTAGTACTAAATTAATTTTCTGCTATCATTAAGAATAATAATAATAATAATAACATTTTAGTTTCAAAATGCAATTATTTAATAAAATAATTTCCTACGGAAATTAATAATTAAAATAAAATTGATAATAATAATAATGAAATTTATTTCTAAAAATAATTAAATAAATTTTAGGATGTTACATTTCTCCCCTCCTAAAAGAAAATTCGTCCTCGAATTTACATAGAGTAAGTACTTTTCGTACCCTTGCAATTGCCCTTCCCTTACTCATTTAGTGTTTCTAATGACAGTCCTTACTCAATTTGCGTAGGCTAAAATAATCATCTCACCTCTCTAAACCAGTTAACCTTAAATCTTTCACAACTTCTAGTATCAATTCTCATACCTAGTCTTCTTTTAACCTTCAAACAAGCTAGTTCGATTACTTGCCAGAATAACAATGTACGTCCAGAGTTAAAACATGTGCAATTATTGTGTATATGGCACGAGTGAAGTGATAGACTGAACCCAATCCAATTAGATTCCTCGAGTTTAACAAAATCTCTCCCCCAAGTTCTAAAATAACTCTAGGATTACAACCTGTCAACCAAATAGGTGCTCACACTTATCTACTCTTCCTATGATTTAAGCTACCAAAACATCTTCCAAAGATCCTGTCCTCTAACCACACGAAAGGATGCGAAAGGATTTCCTATTTACGACATATTCTACTGTCTTGATTCTACCTGTGATGACTTCCTAAAACCTTGGTCATTTGAAAATTCCAATCACCTCATCTATTTTAGGTTCCACTCCTACTAGTTGAATTTCCACTTAGTGTTTCTACGTCATCGAGAATATCGACTTAAAACCATGCAAGTGGTGTCTTTGAATCTTAAGAGTAGCCACTACTGCTACTACCTCCAAGCTAGGGGTTACATAATTCGTCTTGCAACTCCCAGTTGTCTATGAGATTAAAATACATCCTCACCGTCTAGTAACACACTCTTCTCAATAACTAAGGTCAGGTATTACTAAGGTTGGCATGCTATCTAATGCTTCTCCAAGACATTAGGAACTAATTCCAATATATCAATCCACCTAAACCTTGCTCCCTTCCTAGATTCTTGAGTTAAAGACTATACTAACTTAAGGAATACGTCTAGGAATTCACCAAGGTATTTGTCCGATCTCAGGAAAATTTATAATCTTACTCACTAATGCAAGGTTTTTAACTTAAGAGAAACTCCTACCTTAAAAGGTCGACTATTGGGTTCTCACACTAAAGATCGCATAACTTAAAGAACTCACATCTTCCATTTAACTTTTATTAAACAACTATACCATGACTCATCTCCAATAGTACGAACTAGTATCCTTAGATGCTACTCAAGCTTCTTTCAAACTAAACAATCATTAACAAAATCTGCTATGTCTCTTTCCATTTAGGTCACCAGGATATCCCCTTAAGGTCTTGATACATCAAAGTTACTTCAGGATGGGAATTAAGCCTACTTCTATAACCTTCCTCAAAATTAAACGCCAAAGTGTAGATTTACTAGGCACACATATTCGATTTCCAAGTCTTATTACTCTATATACACCCAAGGTGAACTCTCTCCCACTATTATGTTCTATGGCTACACGTCTAGCAACCAAAAATGAATCCTCCAACTGAACTTCTCTAATCTTCCTCAACTAATCATTACTTACCCGAATCATTCCTAATCTTACACTACTAGGGGTCATCTCATAAGCCAAACTCAAATCCATGAACTGAGTAAAAAGATCCATCTCTCTAATTGTCAAGGAAGATATAGGAAGAGATTTTCTACTTAAAGCTTTCGCTACAACATTAGCCTTACCTGGACGGTAACTCAACTCGAAATCATAGTCCTCAAGAAATTCTGACCATCTCCTTTGCCTCGTATTCAATTCCTTCTGATTGAATAAATATTTAAGGTTCTTATAATTACTAAAGACCTCAAACTTAAACCATACAGATAATGTCTCCAAATCTTAAGAGTAAACACTACAGCCGCCAACTCAAGATCATGGGTAGGGTAATTCCTCTCGTGGATTTTCAATTGCCTGGAAGCATAATCTACCACTCTACCCTCTTGCGTCAGCACTCCACCTATACACATCCTAGAAGTATCACAATATACTACAAGAGGTTTACTAAGATCCGACAAAACTAAAACCGGTGCACTAGTCAATTCTCCTTAAGGGTTTGGAAACTATGTTCACACTTACTATTCCATACAAAAGCAACCCCTTTCCTAGTCAACTCAGTTAAAGATAATGCTATCTTAGAGAATCCCTCTATAAACCTCCTATAACATCTAGCCAACCCAAGGAAACTCCTAATCTCACTCACTGACTTGGGGTCTCCCACTTAAGAACGATTTCTACCTTAGAAGGATCAATACCTATACCTCCCCTAGAAATCACATGACCTAGGAGACTCACCTCCTCTAACCAAAAGTCACACTTAGATAACTTAGCATATAGTTGTTTATCCCTAAGAACTTGAAGTACTACCTTTAAGTGTTCCTCATGCTCCTCTCTAGTCTTGGAGTAAACTAGTATGTCATCCATAAAGGCAACTACGAATTTATCCAAGTAGGGATGAAAAATTCTGTTCATGTAATCCATAAAAATAGCAGGGGTATTAGTCACACAAAAAGGTATTACCAAATACTCGTAATGTCCATACCTAGTCCTAAAAGCAGTCTTAGGTATACCTTCCTCCTTAACTCTAATCTGGTGATAACCCGACCTAAGATCCATCTTACTAAACACGCATGCCCCTACCAACTAGTCGATAAGGTTATCTATCTTGGGCAATGGATACTAATAGTTACCTTATTCAATTGTCAATAGTCTATATACAACCTCATGCTTCCATTCTTCTTCTTCACTAATAGTGCGGTGCTCCCCAAGGTGATACACTAGGTCTTACAAATTTCTTTTCCAACAAATCCTCTAATTGTTTCCTAAGTTCAGCCAATTCTAAGGGTGACATCCTGTAGGGTGCAGCTGAAATAGGTCCCATCCCTGGTACTATGTCTATAGAAAACTCTATCTCTCTCTCAGGTGGTAACCTAGACATATCCTCAAAAAACACATCAGGGAAACCACATACAACAGGCAGATTACTCACAATAGTACTACTCTCAGAACTCAAAGAAGCTAGTAACATGTATACTTGGGCATCTTCTCTCAAAGACACCTTAACCTGGTTGACATTCAAAAAGTGTTTGCTCTCCCTCACAGAAGGTTGACCGAAAACAATAGTCTTATCAGCACAATTCAATAGGACATGGTTAGAAGATAACCAGTCAATACCCAGAATAATGTCTAGTTGACTTAGAGGCAAACAAATCAAGTCAACCAAGAAATCTTTGTCATTAATATGTATAGGATAATTCAAGCATACATCAAAAGTAGAAACAGGGCCACTAGTTGGCGTCTCTACAATCAATTCAGAGGACAAGGAAGACATAGGCAATTTAAGTTTAGACACACAAGCATGAGATACGAAGGAATGAGTCGCACCAGAATCATACAGCACGATCAAAGGAGTTCCATAAATGAAACACATACCTTGGATTAAGTCATCGGACTGAGCGGCTTCAGTACCACTTAAGGAAAATACTCTTCCAGTAGTTTTCGACTTACTGGCACTTCCGCTAGCACTTCCTCTTGCCTCGCACGAGGACAATCGCGAGAAATGTGCCCCCTCTCGTTACACCTAAAGCAAGTAACATCTCTAGCTTTGCACTGGTACGCATGATGTCCCGGTCTTCCACACCTATAACAGTTAATGGGAGGAGTAGAACCCACATTTCCTCCCCTAGACACTTGGCTTACAGCTGGAGCTTGACTCCTCCTCTGAACTGAACCTTCACTGCCTCCTCTGACATTAGAGTTTCCAGCAGGACGAGAATAAGGCTTACTCCTGCTAGATGAGCTATGCTTACTTTGATCCTTTATCGGTCCTCCGCTCCTATAATGAGCAACTCTAGCACGGTTGTCCTCATCATACACCCTACATTTGTTCGCCAGTTCATGGAGTCGAGCAATACTCTGATAGTTGAAGACCTGCTTGATTTCGGGGCGTAGGCCGCTGATGAACTTCACACACTTTGCTTCCTCATTCACAACACCTTCATAGGTAGGACAGAACCGAACTAGTGCCTCAAACTTAGACACATAGTCCGCCACAGTATCATCTCCTTGCTTCAGCTTAAGGAACTCAACCTGCTTCTTGTTGCGAATGTCATGAGGGAAATACTTCTCCAGAAATAACCTCTTGAAGTTATCCCAGTTCACCTGAGTACCTTCATCAATCATCCTCTGAAGGGTACTCTACCACCAGAAGCCAACATCTCCAGATAGCATGAAGGCGGCCAAAGTCACCTTCTGCACCAGCGGACATTCCATAGCTTGGAATATCTTCTCTACTTCAAAGATCCAGTCAGTAGCACCATCTAGGTCGTAACCCCCACGGAACATAGGTGGATTGTTCCTTTGGAATCGAGCAAGCAAGTCCACCTCTTGGCGTTGGTTCAAATTACCAATAGTCTGAGCCACAACCATCGAGGCATCAGCAACAACATAGTCGTTTCTACCTCCTCCAGCCATTACTTTTCTTAGATGCAGAAAGTGGAGCAGTCAAAATAGGACAAATCAATCAAGACAATCATCACATCCAATCAATATCACAGTTCAGCACAGCACAAGCATAGTAAACACATAACTCATGGCCGATGAATCGACCTGCTCTGATACCACTAAATGTGACACCTTTCTACCCCAAATACATAAATTAAAATAATCAAGTAAATAAAAAGGAAGACAAGGTAATAGATAAAACCAAGGAAACTCAATTCGTATTAAGGATAAAAGGTTCACATGGTCATTATCATGTTCAAACATTAAGTACACATAAAAAAAATTATCACACAAATTATTAATGTTGACCTAAACACGTCATTCATGTGTTTGACACATATTTCAAATATATAAATCACTTTCATTTTTGTATACATTTAGTGAGTTATTGATATGCCAATCATTTCCAAATATTTAAGATGTAAAAGTACGTATGAAAAAACATAGAACCATTATTCTAAATCCCAAGCCTTGATGTCACACAAATCAGAGCAAGACCCGCCTCCTTCAAAACTCGACACCACGAGTGCCCTCAACATTACCTAAAAGAAAACCACAATAGAGTACGGTAAGAAATAGTATTCAATCATATACAAATGCAGATAGTACCCCAAATCCCACCCATTACCGTACCCAATTACTAACAGTTAACAATTACTCAAATATCAATCACACATTCCATCGCATTCAAAATCAATCACATTCCATTCATGTTTACAAAATGCACATGCTCGCACAATGCATATGCTCATCACCATACTAAGAGTCTCGATTCAGAACTCTACACCATGGGCGAACCTCCTCAATCACCTTAGTTATCACTAATGATGGTCATACCGTTAAACGCCCCATATGGCCGGCGTGTCACACAATTAAACATCACCTATAGCCCGTGCGAAGACATTCTACACAACCGTTAAACACTACCTATGGCCGACGTGTAGCATGGTTAAACACCACCTATGACCTATGCATATGAATGTCCCCCATCACTAGTCCACCCTATTAAACACCACTTTTTGCCAGGGTCCCCTATTAAACACCACATATGGTCAGGGTATTATAGCCACGTCTGGCTTCTCATGCAGCTCATGCATCTCATGTTCATGCTCAATGCATTCTCATTCTCATGATTCATACGTCATTCATACAGTCCATAATCATGCCAAAATCATATCAATTTAGCCATCATCACCATAAATCATTTATAAGAACGCACAAAAATGCACATAAAACGCCATTGAATTCCACCCAATTCCACCTAATCATACAGTCCCAAATTGAACCCCAACCATGAATAACCATGAACAACCACTTGAATCAAGTAATTAAGACGATTAATCATACAATTTCAAACGAAAATCACATTAAGCCAAAACGTTAATCCAAGAATTTAATCCCCCTTCAAATGCCACAAGACACCATACAATAACAATTATTAATAAGGGCCCTAGGGAAGACCCTACTACTCTTTCTTATGTAAATGAAACCCAAATAGTGAGATAGAACTGACATCTATGCATATTTGGAAGCATAATGAAGAAAACATGTTCATCAAAGTCATTCTTCTTGTTCCTTTGGGATTCCCTCTAGAGGTTTTCTTTCACACTAAAGGTAACCGATTACATTATCAATTAAGTCAACCAAAACCACGGTACATATTGACGAATCTTTTCTACCGATTAAAACATTTTTAGAACATAATAACCAAAAAAATTTGAGAATTTAGATCCTAGAGGGACTTAGGGATTGCCCTCACTACCCGTACACCCCCGCATTCACATATAACTGAACTCATCTTGTCTGTACCTTAGGATGTTACATTACATATCGTCAATTGATTTTAAGTTGAAATCTAACATACTTATGTTTGAATAATTTAATATTATATATAGATTATTTAAAGCTATGGTCAAATGATTTAAGAAATAAATTTTATTTTAGTTGTAATATTTTTTAATTAAGAGTTTTTTTTATTCACTTGACTTTGTATATATATGTATAGTGGAGATAGTAGGTAGCGGTATATAGATATCCAACGAATATGTGGATATAACAAGTATTGATATTATATTACCTTAATTAATTCTTACACATGATCAAAGTACTATTCGATACATTACCATGTCACTAATAAATGACCATGTCATTGACAACATATACAACATCTAAGCCAACCTACTCGGTTGACCACTACAGGAAAGAGGTGTTTTAGCGACGAAAATTAGTAACCGAAAATGGTCATTATTAGGGATGGATTTAGCAACGGAAACTGGCAACATTTTCAGCTTATATTTTTGCGACCGATTTAGCTATTGAAAAAATAAGGTAATAAAAGCAATTAAAAAGCGACTTTGTTAGCGATCGAATTAGCAATGAAACAGAGAAAACAAATAACTTTGCGACCGAATTAGCGACCAAAAATGTAAAAAGACCATTTAGCGACGAAATTAGCGATCGAACATAAATATTATTAAAAAAAGAACCATTAGCGACCAAAAATTAAAAATATTAAAAATAAAAAACCATTTAGCAGCAGAATCAACGATTGAAAATAAAATATTATAAGAAAAATAAAAAAGGATCTGTTAGCGATTGAATTAGCGATGGAATGGAGAAAACAAAAAACCTTTAACTTTGCGACCGAATTAACGACTGAAAATAAAATGTTACAAAATAAATAAAAAATAACTATTAGTGACCAAATTAGTGATGGAACATGGGAAACAGAAACCTTCCACTTTGCGACCGAATTAGTGATCAAAAATAAAAAATGCTCATAATAAAAAAATATTTAGCGACGAAATTAGTGACCGGAAATAAAATATTAAAAGAAAATAAAAAAGGAACTGTTAGCAAACGAATTAATGACGGAATAGGGAAAACATAAAACCTTTGATTTGCGATCGAATTAGCGACCAAATATAAAATGTTATAAAATAAATAAAAATGGAACTGTTATTGACCGAATTAGCGATGAAACAGGGAAAACAACACCTTTATTTTTGCGACTGAATTAGTAGTCAAAAATAAAAACTGTTCAAAAAAAAAAAAAATCAATTAGCGATATAATTAGTGACGGAACTGAAAAAAAAAATCTAATATGAAAGCGTATTAGCGTGTATTTATAATTAAAAGAGTATTTTGAGTATATATTTCTTGTAATGATGGTATTGAAATTCATTTTAAATGAAGTGAGTGTATTTTTTAAAATAAAAATAGATATAGTATTTGTGTATTTTAATTATACATAATTTGGTTATTTGTGTAAATAATTGTTTTATTTGTAATTAAGTAGGTCGTTTGACTCTATATGTCTTGTAATTAGTGCGTTGAAGTTTATTTTCTAGAAGTAAGTGTAATTATTTTGAAAATAAAGTAAATTTACTAATTTCTATTTAAATTTTATATATTTTCTATATTTATCCAAATAATAGTATGTTTAGTAGAATATTTTTAATTAAATAAGTCATTTGACTCTATATTTCCTATAATTATGGTTGAATTTTATTTTACATGAAGTGAGTGTATTTATTTTTAAAATAAAGTAAAGTTAGTAATTTTTTTTTAAATTTAAGATATTTTCTATATTTATCCAAATAATAGTATATTTAGTAGCAATTTTTTAATTAAATAAGTCGTTTGACTTTATATTTCCTATAATTAGGGCGTTGAAGTTTATTTTACATGAAGTGAGTGTAATTATTTTTAAAATAAAGTAAAGTTAGTAATTTTCTCTTTAAATTTAAGATATTTTCTATATTTATCCAAATAATAGTATGTTTAGTGTGTTTTTTTTAATTAAATGAATCATTTGACTCTATTTTTGTAATTAGGGTGTTGAAGTTTATTTTACATGAGATGAGTGTAATTATTTTTAAATTAAAGTAAAGTTAGTGATTTTCTCTTTAAATTTAAGATATTTTTGTTATCCAAATAATAGTATGGTTAGTAGTAATTTTTAATTAAATGAGTCATGTTTATTTTTAAGTCTACTAACACTATTTTAAAATAAAAATAAATAAAGTCAAGTTTATTTTTAAGTCTAGTGACACTATTTTTAAATTAAATTGAGTCTAATTATTTTTAAAATATAGTAAATTTTAACTTTTTTAATTTAAATTTCTGATATTTTTATTATGTGTAATTATGATGTTAAAGTTTTTAAAAACTAATTGAATATAGGTATTTTTAAAATAAAATAAATTTAGTATTTGATAAATTTAGTATTTTTAAAATAAAGTTTTAAAAAACTAATTGAATATAGAAATTTAATAATAATATACAAATTGTATTTCAAAATTTTTCCATTTAAAATTTCCCACCTTTCTTAAAATCTTTCCCGCACTCCAAATGTAGTTATACTCCAAATATAACTTAGCAAATCTCCCTCCTTTCCTCCATACCTTCTCTTCCTCCCTAGTGTCCTATCACTACCGCCCAGCCACCGCGCCCAGTCACCACCTCCGCAGCCACCATAGCGTTCCTAAGACCTCGACGACGTTGTCCTCCACGCCTCTGCTTGAATCGGTGCGACCCACCACCGATCTGCATCTAGCTTCAGATCTACAAGCAAATTAGTTTTTCTGGCGACGACCCCAATGTTTCCAGTAGCGAGCTGGTTTTCCGGCGACAACCCCAGCGTTTCCAACAGCAACTTGGTTTTCTGGTGACGACCTAGCATTTCCGGCAGCAACCCCACTCTTTCCGGCGACGACCCTAGCCTTTCCGGTACATATTCTTGCTTGCAAACTGTATTGTTGTATTGTTGTATTATTGTATTGCTGAATTGTTGTATTGCTGTATTAATTATTGTATTGTTGTATTGCTATATTTGTTGTATTGTTGTATTGTTGTATTGCTGAATTATTGTATTGCTGAATTATTGTATTGTTGTATTTCTGTATTTGTTGCATTGTTGTATTGTTATATTGTTATATTGTTGTATTACTGTATTTGTTATATTTGTTGTATTATTTGTATTGTTGTATTTGTTGTATTATTTGTATTGTTGTATTTGTTGTATAAATTTATTGTTGTATTGCTGTATTAATTGCTGTATTTGTGTATTGTTGTATTGTTGGATTTGTTGTATTGCTGTATTGTTGTATTGTTGTATTGCTGTATTGCTATATTTATTATATTTGTTGTATTAATTGCTATATTTATGTATTGTTGTATTTAGACATTGCATTGGTGTTTTTACTGCTTTGTCTTGCATTGTTTTTACACTGTTTTCAATAGAATTTTTCATAAAACTGCTGTAAATATGTTTAATGAATTGCAATAGAAAGAATAGTATTTTTTAAAATTAAAGAGCCAAATTAAAATATTTAATAAAATGTAATATTATAATTGTATTTTGTTATGTGAAAAGGTACAATATCATGATTGTTGATAAAAACTCAAGTTACAATCATGATAAAGATACATATATTACAATTATAGTCGTAAATTATTAATATTTATAATTTATCTCATAAATTTAAACCATCATCATATTAATTTTCTAACTTTTATAATTAAGTTTGTTAGTCAAAAGTTTAATTAATTATTAAATTAGATTCTTGTATATTCCTTTTGTTATCATTTTAATCCTTCAGGAAGACTAATAGACCCATCACCTAAAAGTGGATGGAACCGTCGAAGCATTCTTTTTTTTTTGTAGTAATGATATATAAATATTCTTATATATTAAATATTTTACTAATATTTATTTTTTTATATCATTTATCATATCTATATTTTTCTGTCTTTTTGACAAATGGCACCAAGTGTTCATGGATTGTTTTATGTAATTTTTTTTAACATTCTGATTACAATTTAGGATCTTCTCCAAGTTAAGCTAAATTTTCCATTATGTTTGTTCTCTTTTATTTATTTGTTGTTCTTTGATATTCACATACATGTAAAGTCAATTCAAAAACAACACACAAATGAAGATGTATAAAAGTAATTCTTCATGAAAATATAAAGAGTACAAATATAATTACAACTTCATATTTGAATGTAATCTAAAATTTATTTAAATATAATATAAAACTTAATTCACAATTTGAAAGTACTTTTAGGAATTAAAATAATAGTAAATAGATTATATATGTTATACCGTGACATGTGTAAAAAAACAAACAAATTAATTTTCATTTTAACCCAATTGACTATATCGTCGTACGTGCATCATCACCTACTACATATGAAAAAACGTGCTACGTCTTAACTTTAATCGAGAAAATCTAATGGGAGAATTAAGATGAAAATGAAATATAATTGCAGGAATTTTTTTTGAATTTCCTTGCATTGAGGGATTAATATAACATCGTTGGTTAAATTGAATGACTATAATCATCCTTTACTCGACATTTTTCTAAATGGACGGACGACTCCAAGTTATATTATATGATCTCATCTCATCAGAATAGTTCTATCTTATTGATAGCCATCTTTGTACATTGGTAACTCCATCTAATGAATAGCTCTCTTCTCCTAATGCTCCTAGATTGTTACTGCCCACTAACAGCTACATAATTCTAATATGGGTTCCCTAAATATATAATTCATAGAACATCATTCTCAAACATGACCAAATTTATGTCCGATGCTAAATCTTAATTATAATTGAATGTCATTAAACAAAAACAAAGTAATTGCTTCTTTTACATTTTGCAAACACAACCATGTTATTCAAAAAAAAATATCCATAATGTAGAAATTTTGAAATGCTAAGTAAATAATATAAAGACGAGTTTCCCCAAGAAAATAATATTAGATCGACCATAATAACATAACAAAATAATTAAAATAATAATCATAAAAATATGTTTCTATAATTACTATTCACTCAACAACGATGAAGAATTAACTAATCACTCCAAAGATTAATTCAAACTACAACAGCTAGTAGTCATTGAATCTGAACACTAAGGCTTTAGAAAATTATTTAAGACTTAATACGTTATTTTTTCAATTTGGTCCATCTTATAATAAAAAAAAGTTATTTTCATCTCTATTATTTAAAAAGCATCAAATTTGTCATTCAATCTTTGTTAGTTACGTTATTACTCAATAATGATCCCTTAACATTATTAAGTACTAACAAAATTAATAGGAATTCAAATAAAAAAAAACAAGAAGATCAAAATAAAAATAATCATAAATTAAAGGGGTAAAAAATTATTTAAACCATTATTTAAAAATAATATCCCTAAATTTATGGTTAGAGTTTTAAAGTGTGTTTGATGAATCATTATAGTAAGTAACAAGCTACTTTAACTAACTTATAAATTAGTTTGATTAAAATAAACTTATTTGATATATAAGTTTATTTTAATAATTTCAAATTTATTTTTATAAATTATTTCAAATATATTATGAAAATAAATTGGCAACTACTAATTTGTTTTTAATTTTATCTTTATTAATTTTTTGAAATCTCTCTTTATTCTTTTTTAATTTAGAAATCAAACAACTGAATATATATATTATTACTTTATAATTATCAGCTAGTTTATTAGTTGGTATTACCCAATACTTTTAATTCAATTAAGGTTAAATTATAACTATAATATTTTATTTTATTATAAAAATTCGTTTTTATCTTTTATCTTTTAAAAAATTAGTTTTGGTCATTTAATTGTCAATAATTCAAGTCAATATTATCTCAAAAATATAATCATTTTTTATTTTGTAATATAATTTTGAACTATTTTTTTACTTATTTAAGACATGAATTTTATCTCATCAAATTTATTTAAATAAAACTCAATTAAGATTTAAACTAAAAAATAGTCATAAACATAATAAAAGTCATGTAAAATGAGTCCAAGAATATGATGAGATATTTTAACTCTTTACTTATTAGTGTACTTCACTTTTTACACAATTTTTACTTTGTTTATATCTTTTTTTTTATTTGAACATGAGTTGATTTATATAATTTTTATGTAAATAAATTTAATGATGCAAGTTTTATATATTAAATTAGTCATTAATTCAAATTTCAAAATTAAAAATCAAAATACTTTTTTTTAAATAAAGAATAAAAACAAATTTTTACTATAAAATAAAAATGAAAGTTATAATTTAATCTTTGATAAATTAAAACGGGCAAAATGAGATGGTCAGTTGCCAAAGTGGGTTGGACGTACTCAAAAGGTTTTTCTAAAAATTCAAAATTATGCTTGCAAATGAGGTGATTCAAACAACAATGAAGGAAAAATAGAAAGAAGGAAAATATGAGAGGGGGAGAGGGAGACGGAGCTTAACGAAACCAAATAAGGAGTTAGGCTTCAGCCCTCTTTCACAAAAAGTTATCTTTTATATAAAAATAAAAATGATATGGTATATTTCACTGGATACATACATCCATCAAAATATTATGCAATGGATACAAGTTTTTCCCATCTAATAAGTTTTGGTTTGAGTATAGGTAGTTGTTACGAATACTGCATTTAGTACCTGAACAACCCCCCATATAATTAGATATGTTTAATTTTATTTTATATTTTATAATTAAAATTTGAAAGACTTTTAAATTTTGTAGTAAGTTAGATTTACAATTTTAATTAATGATTTTTTTTCAATTAATTTTAATATTAAAAAGAGATATGTTTAAATATTTTATTTAACTAAAGGATAAGTAACGAGTATAAATATAAATGACTAAATTATAGTTTTAGTTTATCATCTTAGTATAAAAATATGTTTTGATTTTTATGATTATTTTTTTCCATTAATTCTTAAATTTAAGTTAATGTTATCTTTTTTAAAGATTTTAGGATACAATTTTGAATTCTCTTTAAAACTTATTCAAAACGTAAAATTTGTTATTCACATGACATCTAATATTTGCACAAAAAATTATCATAAACATGATAAAAATAATAAAAATAATAAATTTCATAGGCTGAAAAATTAAAAATTAAAAAATGTAAATTAAATTCTTTCTTAAATTACTTATAAAACTCACTTTTTACACAACTTTTATGAAAACATTAATTTGAGTCTAATGAAACTTAGAAAAAAAAAAGATAATCATGTCTTTAAAATAAAAATAAAAATAATCATTGTTTTGAAAAAAACAACATTAACTGAACTTCAACCATTAAAAGACTAAAATAAATCTTTTAAAAGATAAAAGACTAAAAAGAATTTTTATAATAAAATAAAAAATTATAATTATAATTTAACATATATATATATATATAAAATAAATCTTTTAAAAGATAAAAGATCAAAAAGAATTTTTACAATAAAATAAAAAATTATAATTATAATTTAGCGCATTTTTTTTTTCTTTTAAACGCAGGTATAAATATAAATAATCTAATATCATTTTCAAATTTTATACGTCATCATCAATCGAAACCTTTTTCATATAAAAATTAAATTTATAACGAGTTATTAACAATTCTGAAGATTTGATATCAACCATTTTGGAGTTGTTTGCATCTATCATCACACTGGGAAAGAAAACAGGTATTGTATATTTTCATTTCTTTGTATACTTCTTAATCATTAATTGGTTTTCTTTGTTGACTAAAGCTAAAAGCGCTATATTTTATTAACACTTATTTAGAATATATACTCAGTCTTACACTTACAAATATAAAAGATTTTCTTTACATTAATTAACAATAGAAAATAATGGACAGTTTAAATGGTTAATAGATTACCATGATATAAAAGCCGAAGTTTAAACTACATAGGTGAAGTGCAAACTTTCATTTTAGTCTTTCCTTTAACTAATGACAGGATAACAGTACTGAGCTCTATATAGTTCTAACTCATTTTCTTGAAGAATCCATCGAAAAAAAAAAAAAAGTGCTTTGCATAAATGGAATATGAACCACTTGATCATTTGACATTCCAGGGAGAATCCACTTTCGGCTTTATTTTGATAACCCAATTTAGCAAGGCTTTCTCTCAAGGCTGACCCAAACTATATAGGTAATATGCAATCTCTCGTTCTGTTACACTTCAACTATGATTAGGGTTCTCTTTATATAATTAAACTAAAATTAATTTATTCATTTATCTTTTATGAATTTTTTTTTCTCTTATAAGTAATTGTAAGAAAAATTTATTGGACTTATTTAAGGTTTGTTTATATTAACCTTTCCATAATCACTTGTAGAAAAATAAAATAAAATTTTTCTTAAACTAAGATTATCTTATACATAAATTAATTTATAAAAATTATATCATTAATTTCTTCGAAAACTGATTTTTAACTTATATATAAACTAATTTTAACTTATAAAAAACTTATTTTATTCTTTTTTAATTATTTTTCCTATAAATATTTTATGGGATGATTACCCAAACATACCCTTATAATATTTGCTAAGGGTAATAACCCTCTACTTAATAGTCTGATCTAATCTGTTGATGAATCGATATTGCTATGGCTCGCCATAGATGGAATATGATCCATTTGATCATTGACATTCCAGCGAGAAGCTCTTTTTGGCTTTATTCTTGATACCCCCATTTAAGCAGGGCTTTCTCTCAAGGCTGACCTACACTGAATTTTTTGCCCATCTCCTCCATATTCGTGGCTTTTAATGCCATACACATGCCTCTTTTTCTTTTTCTCCTCCTTTTATTTTCTCTTTCCATGTTCCCTTTCTCAAAATTTCAACCATTTTATAAGCAGATACCTAAAACCATTGAAGGGGCAACAAAGATTAGATAAGAACGACAGCCTAACACCACAGGATCATGATCTTATGGTGCGAATTGCGTTGCTTTAGGTAAAGGAGATTTAGACAAATTTCTGTAAAGAAGCATAAATGAAACTTTGTTTCAAAAGCATATAAGCATGTAAAAGATATAAAAGAAATGTAATGCACAAGAAAGAATACCACCACCATCTGCATAGCTTTAAGATCTATACCTCATAGACCCTCTCACCACCTCAACAAGTAAAAGCCTAAAATAATGAAATGAAAAGTTCCAAGCGCACACACACACACATATATATATATATATATATATATATATATATAAATGCCCAACCAAATAAGCAACTCAGTAACAAATTGGCATTTTGAGTCACAATCTACAATTACATACTTTCATATTTGTGCTATTGTGGATTGAAATCTAACCTCTACATTGCTTGCAAATTGCAATGGCCTAAACGGCCCATAAGTACAAAGGTTAAAAATAAGAAAAACATGAAGAGCTATTAGGAATAAAAAACTATTCAATGGGTCCATGCAAAGAGACACTGACTATAAATTTATTATCTAGTGGGTTGGTCCGTACCAATTTGAACCGACATGGTGCTGCAGTTAAACATGAAATTCATCAATAATAGCACATAATCATCATCCCCTGATCATGAGTGAGTGATGAGTTATAATAATTCATAAGAACATTCTCTGACCTCTGAAGGCACAAATTACAAGAACTAAGAAGGGAAAAGATAAAGTGTGATTTGTGAAGAAAGAACCAAAAGCAGCTTCAACTAAACGAGATCCCATCCATACCATTCCCTAACAAACCCCGAGTGTTTGCATGCGCGCCGCCGTGACTCATTGCTGCTAAGGGGATTATCTCTTCAAGACCTTTTGCTAAAGCTAGCTGGCGCGTGTGCATTGTACAATTATGGGCATCAGATGCAACTTAAAGACCAAGATGCTTGTAAAAAATTGATTGAATTTTTACGAATATACCTAAAGTTTAATGCAACCCTGAACAAGTAAAAAAACCCTCAAGGTTTTAAATTGCGATCGCTGAGACTAAATTTTCTATACTCCAATAATTCTTGTTAATTTGTCATTTTTTGCTACGACCATGGGTTTTTTATAAGAGGTTATTGGAGTTGAGACCTTTATTAAGAGAATATTTATAGCCTAATAATGTAAATTTTTGCAATAACTCTTGTTAGTTTGACATTTTTTCCAGGATCACACAGAGCCCAAAACATTTATAGGCTCTAACTCTTTCATGAGTTTTTTTCATATAAAAATCTCAAATTCATACTTTAAGAAAAATCAGATATATATTATCTGAATCAACAATTTACTAATCTATTCATTGACATTTAACATCCATGCTATTTCACATTTTGAGAGAGAGAGAAAAGAGAGAAGTAAATTTGTTTTTATTCGGTGAATCAAAAATTTAAGTGAGTTGAATTCTAAACAAAAATATTTAAAGATTAGCCATGAACAAAATTCTTACATGGAGAACAAGGAGAAGTGAGATATAAATATGATTTTTACCAATTAAAACAATCTTTATCCACAAAAGTAGAGATGATATAACTTGATAAAACGTGAGAGATCCAAAAAAAAAAAGTGTTTATAGGCACATATGCTCTGAGTTAAAAAAAAAAAAAAAAAAAAAAAAAAACTAGAGAGTGCAATTTATGCATCTCACCATTCAATATATGTCTTTTTTATTCTTTATACTAAAATTAATGAATGGTTAACATTTCATTCAATTTCTTCACAATTGGATATAGAAGTGGCAAAATAGGTAACCTAATCCAACATGTCAAGGTGCTTCCATCAATAATGATACTTGGACACGGTAAGTAGAAACCTTGATTTAGATCCAGCCTTCAGTACATATAATAAGTAGAAACCAATGCAGCAAAAGGATAAAAAAATTAGTTTGAAAGTTTGAAGCTGAAACTTTTGGCAATTGGCAAAACCTTGCATTTTGATTTTTTGAGCCCAGAAAAAGAACCAAACCGTTCAATCGATTCCATATGCAAGAAAATGAAAGTAAACAAAAATCCGCATTTTCTGAGATTGTGTAGGCATGGCAATGTATGTGTAGCGGCGAGGCTATGGCCATAATCCCCAAACAACTCAATTATCTTGTTCAAACGAACAAAGCAAAAAGCAAAAAGCAAAGTGGTCGGCTTCATCGTCATCTTTACCTTTAACTTTTGCCTATTCTACCATATGCCCAATGCCTCTTTTCCATCCCTAACCCAAAACACTACATTACCCTTTAGCAGAACCATGTTCCTGCTTTTGCGCACCGTATAAGAACCCCAAACCCAAACCATTCAATTCCATTTTCCATTTTCTACTACTACCAATTCTCAATCAAACACACAAAAATGGAGATATTATCACAAATGTGGTCTCTGTTAGGGTTACTCACCGTGCTCCAAAACGTTCTCCCATCGCAGCTTCTCTCTCTGCTCCACTCTCTATACGAATCTCTGCAAGATCTACTTTCTCCGTATTCCTACTTCGAGATTCCCGAGTTCAACGGCTACTGCGGCGTCGACCTCAACGACCTCTACCGCCACGCGCACCTCTACCTCAACGCCGCCAACCACTCCCCCGCTGCCGCCTGCCGCCGCTTGACGCTCTCCCGCTCGCCGTCGTCCAACCGCATCTCCTTCGCCGTCGCGCCGAACCACACCGTCCACGACGCCTTCCGCGGCCATCGCGTCACGTGGACGCACCACGTCGAGACCGCGCAGGACTCGCTCGAGGAGAAGCGCAGCTTCACGCTTCGCCTCCCGAAGCGCCACCGCCACGCGCTCCTCTCCCCCTACCTCGCGCACGTGACCTCACGCGCGGAAGACTTCGAGCGCGTCTCGCGCGAGCGAAGACTCTTCACCAACAACACCACCGGGTCGGGCTCCTTCGAGTCGGGTTGGGTCTCCGTCCCGTTTCGTCACCCTTCCACGTTCGAAACCCTCGCGCTCGAGCCGGAACTCAAGAAAAATATCAAAAACGATTTAACGGCGTTTGCGGAGGGTAAAGAGTTTTATAACCGAGTGGGCCGGGCCTGGAAGCGCGGGTATTTACTCCACGGCCCACCTGGCTCGGGCAAGTCCAGCTTAATCGCCGCTATGGCCAATTTCCTTTGCTACGACGTTTACGACTTGGAACTAACCAAAGTCTCTGATAACTCTGAGTTACGGTCGTTGCTCATCCAAACCACGAACCGTTCCATTATTGTTATTGAAGACATTGACTGCTCCGTGGACTTAACGGCGGACAGGACGGCAAAGAAAACGCAAGCCGCGAAGCTGTCGTTCAAGGGTAAGAAGTCTCAAACGGCGTCGTTTCCTCGCTGCGAGGAGAGTGGGCGCGTCACGCTTTCGGGGCTTCTGAATTTCACTGACGGGTTGTGGTCTTGCTGCGGGGAAGAGAAGATTGTGGTGTTTACGACAAACTATAGGGACAGCGTGGACCCTGCGCTCGTGCGGTGTGGGCGCATGGACGTCCACGTCAGCCTCGGCACGTGCGGGGTTCACGCGTTCCGCGAGCTGGCGAGGAACTACCTTGGGGTGGACTCGCACGTGCTGTTTGAGGCGGTTGAGGGGTGCATTCGCTCCGGTGGGTCCCTCACGCCCGCGCACGTCGGAGAGATTTTGCTCAGGAATAGAGGGGACGCTGATGTGGCGATGAGGGAGGTGTTGGCGGCCATGCAGGGGAGGATGCTGGCCGTCGCCGCCGTTGCTGACCAGACGGAGAGCGAGGAGACGGCGGTCGCTGTGAGGTCGCCGGAGAGCGTGCTGCTGATGGGGTCGCCGGAGAATTGGGACGCGTTGAGCGGAAAGAAGAGAAAGGAACAGCATGCCGGTAATAACTGGGACAAGAAAGTCAAGTTTTTCGTGAGGTTAAGGTCGTTGACCAGATCTGACCCTGGTAGATAATGATTTTGTTTTTTTAGAGGGAAAGACAATATTTGGATGAATGTAGCTTTATCAAGTGTTTTGTGATAGTGTTTTTTTGTAAAGCAGATGAGTGCTTGACTCGTGTTCTTTATTTTTTTTGGCTTTGTGTTGTTGACAAACCTTGATCAAGGATACCAACCATTTTCGTCAGAATTGGCTTCCTAGTAGCAACCCATAATTAACTGTGAAAAAAAAAAATCAAATTATTATTATTATATTTTTTTCATCGAGTGAGTTTTGATTTTGATCTATATAAAAAATTTGTTTAATTTTTATTTATTTAAAATTTAAATTTATTTATTTTAATTCTTATTAAATGAATAAATTTTGATTTGGATTCTTATTAAATATTTTTATTTAATTTTTATTTTTCTAAATTTTGAAATAATTATTTTTATTTTCTAATGTTCAATTTAAGATAAAAAAGTAACATTTATGGTAGGAATCTTGAAATTATTTTAATAGGTATCACATGCTAAAATGATATTACATATATCAAATGATATTACATATATCAGTGAGTAACTAGTTACCAGATATGATAATAACTTGATCTTCTATTAAATACATAATTAGTTAATAAATGTCAAATAATAATAATAATAATAAAATAATGATTTCAATTTTTTAAAGAGATGAAAATTAATAAAAAATTTTATAAGGATTAAAATCAAAACTCATTTATTTTACATAAATTAGAAATATATTTAAGTTTTTATATAATATGGATATTTATCAATTAAAAATTAAAATTTTAGCTATATTTCAATAAGAAAAAATGTAATGTTGTGATGTGATTAAAAAGAATGTTTTTTTATCCATCAAAATTGAACATGGTACAAGAGGTTTATAACACTCAGTATCCTATCCTACTTAACCAAATGAGCTAGACTCCATTGATAAAAAAAATGAATGTAATGTTGTTGACTTGAACTTTATATTTTTCATTAACATAATGAAAGATAACATTTGACACATGTAATATGTATGATATACTTATTATTTTAATTACACTTATAAAAAAATAGTTTTCACCAAATCTAATTATATATAATAATTACAATATATATATATCATAATTTAAAATAATAAATATAAGAAGAAAAATTAAAATAAGAGTTTTTTTATGATTATTTATTTGCTTTTTTTTACGTGTTTTATTTTTATTTTATGAATCAATAGTTTTGGGAGAAAAATAAAAAAATATAAGAAGAATAAGAAAAGAAGAAAAAAAAAAAGGATAGAGCCAATTTGGGTATGGAAAACAGGGGCTTGGCCCATTACATAAATAAAAAATATGAATTAAAAAGGGATGGGGTTCTTAACCCCAAACCTGCAAGTTGCTCAACATGTAGTGTGCCCCAAGAGCGTAGGGGAGAGGGAGAGGCCAGTCGCTCTTGCAACGATCATGAGTGGCGCAACGCTACGTCAGCTACTAGGAGATGGCGACGTCTAAGAAAGTTCAAGAATGAGCGAGTGGAAGAGAAAGAGACAAAGGATTCAAATGGCGAGGTGGTTTTGTCGCTTCCATGTTTTTGTGAGAGAGGCTAAAGGGAGAAGAGAATAGGGAAAAAGAAAAAAGAAATGGAGAAATATGGCAAGGTAGTAGGGTTCCATCTACAACAAATGAAAATCGCTCTGGCGGTGGTCCATGACCATTTCTGATGGTAATATTGTTTTTCTTTTCTATTATTCTCTTTCTTTTTTATTATCTTTCATTCCTCTCTTTTTTCTCATTGTTTGGTTTGTCTTCTCTTTTTTTTTTTCTTCACGTGTAGGGTTGACGGGTGGCTGTTCATGGTGGGTTTGTGGAGAAGATGACAAATTGGTGGTTCATTGGGTGATGCTTTAATATGACATTTATCTGAGCATTTCCATTTGTCTAGCACATGAAAACTTTTAAGGTGAACTTCCTATTTTACTTAGTGTTTTGATTTTATCATTTTTCTCAACTTAGGTCAACCAACAAGAACTTAATTTTGTTTTGGCTACCCATATTGTTTTGGCTAAATAGCCATATCCGTACCTCACTTTACCTACTCCAAAGTTAAAGATAAAAAAATCTGTCTAAATAGTTCAGGTAGAAATTACTAGAAAATTTAAAATTTACTATTAATTAATTTTGTGTCTAATTTAAAAATTAATAGTTATTTTGTAGTTAATTTCTAGTAAAAATAATTAGTTACAAAATTACTATAATATTAATGATAGTATAAAATAAGTAGCAAATTAGTTAAGAAAATAATCTTAGTTAATTTATAGTAAATTTTTAAAATTTGTTGTTATTTTCTAGTTAATTTGTAGTAATAAGAAGTATAAATGAATATAACTTAAATTTAGTTAGAAAAGAATAATATTCTAGTTAATTAATAGTTAATTAGCTAGGATTTAACTACTAATTTAAATGGTAGCTAAAATTAGTAGCAAAATAAAAAAAATCTTGTAGTGTATGTCAGTTAAGGCCTTAGATCATCATTTCCATATATGGTAGAACTCTTAGGGTTCACGCGATTATGAAATATGATAAGGATAATGAATTTGATGATGTAGATTCTAGGGCAGGGTCTAATGACTTTGATCTACTGGAATTGGGTGATGGGTTTTGTCAGACTAGGAATTAGACTTGCAACAAAGAGTTTGATGTATAAAAAAAGAAAAATTTGGAGGTTAATTCCTCAAACAAAGAGTCCGATGAAGGTTTATGGAGTAGGAAGAACAAGGATATTAAAATTGTGCACAAAATCGATGGAGTATAGGAGTGCAAGCCCTAGTTCATGTTTAAATTAGGGAAGAGTAAGACCCCTCAATCCTAATAGTAATTTTTAAAATAATAATAAATATAATTTGTCACATCACTAGTATCTAAGCTAGGTAGACAAGTCATTAATGATGTTTGACAAATTTGGACAGAAAGGGTAACATTGTTGTGTTTTTGAAAATTGAAAGACCAAATTGAAACTTTTAATAAAAGGGACCAAATTGAAAAAATAAATAAATAAAGGGGGCAAAGAAGTAATTTAACAATATTATTCTATAAAATCAAAAGTTAATAGTACAAGTGATTTATATACATTAATGATGATAAAGATGTTCAATATAATCTCCTCTTTATGTTCAATATTGTATACATAATAAATAGTACTATAATAAATTCATTTTTCTAAAATTGTTGTTAAATTTTAGTCGAGAAGTTTAAACATTACCCGTTAATTAACTAATTGCTAGTGATTGTTTTATTTTTATATAATTTATATATATATTTCTAGTTATATAATTTTTTTATGTAAGTGAGTGCTCCTTTAAAAATAGGATCCCAAGCAGTCACCCATATATGAAGGAGAGACTAGAGGAACCGAAAAGACCTTTTACTGTTGAATTAATTTTCCTAAACATTTCAAACTAAAAAGTAGAGGAAAGGGAACCTTTAGAGGAAACTCCTAAGGAACAAGAAGAACGACGTTGAGAAATGTGTTTTTTATGTCTACGCTTTTCCAAGTAAGGGAGAGTGAGAAATCTAACTCAAGGGTGTGGGTATGATTGTAGGTAGAGGGGTTGACCCGAGACCTTGTTGGTTCCTTGTGTTTGACTACATTTGTCAATTGATAAAGTGTTTAGTTATTTGTTTGTTGGTTGTTTATGTTCGACCGCCTCTATGATTACAAAATGTTTAGTTGTTTTCCTATTGATTACTTGTGTTTGATTGTCTTTATGATTGATAGAATGTTTGGTTTTTTATTTGTGATTTTTTGTCTTTGTCAATTAATATAGTACAAGGCTTTTAACCTCGTGGTTGTAGGTTAAGGGTTTTCCCCTTAAACCCTAAGTTTGTATGCCTTGGTTCCCTTAAGGGGAGTCAAATTAATGACTTTTACCTATGGTTGAAGATTATATGTCTTGGTTTCTCGAAGGGGAACCAAGTTAAGTACTTATAGTTGAAACTATACGGAACTATATGATATGTTCATGTATGTTGTGTTATGTTGAATTCAAGACATGATGAGTCATGATATGTGTTATAGTTATAATTGAGATATACATTGAAAAGATGAAACAAATATAAGTAATGAGGATGAATGTCGATACGTTACCTAGGGAAAGAAATGACAAGAATGGGCTCGAATGGTACTTGTCTAGTGTGATCGGTTACGAGATGAGGTGCCTAGCCGCAAGAATGATTCTCATCGGCCCAATGTTGAAAGTGGAATAATGATAAATTAAACTATCATTCATGCATCATTTAATAAAATAGATGTGTAAGGAAATAACACGAATCTGAGTGGTAAGATCATTAGACCTCTTGAGGGCTACTTGGTATGAAAATCCCAATGGTCATGATTGATCCCACAGGCCAGGACAAATGATGCAAGTCGAGTAGTACTTGATGTGCTACCAAAGGACATCATGCTAGTGTGTGACGACCAATGGAGGGGTTGAGTTGTGTGTCCTTATTAAAGTTGGTACCACATGACATATGTAGTAATAGGAGTATATTATTATCATTCATGTGCATATATAAATTATTTATTTTTTATTTTTATAATTAATTGTGTGATTATGTGCTGCTTGTGTTATGCTTATACCAGAGCTTGAGTGAAGTATATTTCTCACTCTTTTACATCGTAGTGTTTGTGTTGGGCTAAATGCCACCTTGCAAGTAGCGATGAGTAAGAGCATGAGGAATGAGTTAGGCACCTCATTTTATTGTTTTTCTTCTAGTTTCATTTATTTTTGGATTTGATGCTTTGATTGGACATGTGACATTATGACAATTGTAATTACTTTATGATAGTATGCTTTGGTTTATATTTTATGACTCTTACGATTTTAGAAATTGGCCTTTTGGAGTGTTAGTAGGAAAATATGTTTGCTTAAAATTATAATATATGAGTAGGTGATGTGAAATCCTTTACCCATTGATGTATGTTAGAAGTTTGAATTTCTTTGAAATTTATTTATTACAATTATATAACATTGGGGGGTAAAAAGTGTCACACAGACAAATGCAAAGATTTCCTACTCAAGGCGTCAACCACTACACTGGCTTTAACTGGGTGGTATTTTAACCACCTTTGTTGTCTCATGTTTAACTCCTTCTAGTCAAACAAGTACTTAAGGCCCTTATGATCATTAAACACCTCAAAATTAGCACTATACAAATAGTGTCTCTACATCTTAAGCACAAATACCACAGTTGTGAGCTCTAGATCACGAGTAAGATAATTCCTCTCATGAGTCTTAAGTTGCATAGAAGCATAGGCCACAACTTTTGCTCCTTACATCAAGACCTCTCCTAAATCCATCTTGGATGCATAACAATACATCACAAAAGCTTCACTCAGATTAAGCAATACTAGCATAAGAGCTAATGTTAACTTCTTCTTAAGCTTTAAGAAGTTACTCTCGCACTCAGAATCCCATACAAACCTTGACCTATATGGGTCAATGTGGTTAAGAGTAAAGCTATCTTAGAAAACCCTTATATAAACTTTTTATAGTACCCGACTAGTCTTAAGAAAATGCTAATCTTTGACACAAACTTGGGTGTTTCCCATTCTAACATGGCTTTTATCTTAGAAGGATCTACAACTATACCTCCTTAAGATATAACATGACCTAAGAAGCCACCTCCTCTAGTCAAAAGTCACACTTTGACATGTTGGTATACAAAAAAACTATCAAGTGGTTAGTGTGATCCTCCCTAGTCTTAGAGTACACTAGGATATCATCAATGAACACAACTACAAAACTATCTAGGCAGGGATGAAAAATCATGTTCATGTAATCCATGAACACACTAGGTGTATTAGTCACACCAAAAGGCATAACCATATATTCATAGTGATTGTATGGGTCCTAAAAGTAGTCTTTGAAATATCCTCAGATTTCACACCAATCTATTGGTAACTTGACCTTAACTTTATCTTATTAAACACACATTCCAACCAACTAGCCCATAAGGTAATCTATCCTAAGTAGAGGATATCTATTCTTAATCGTCACCTTATTCAGTTAACGATAGTCTACACATAATGATACAATCCATATTCTAGAACTTAGGATTTGGATAAGTCTTGATTGGAATTGCTCTTGTGGACTATCTTGACTTTATCTGAATCCTCTACACTTCAAAAATGCCATGATCGTAACTGAAATAAGAATAGTATTTTTAGATTTTTGAATTATTAGAGTAAATTAAATCATAGAAATTAAAGATAGGATAAAAAAGGAATTGAAATAGAAAAATGGAAAAAGTTAAGAAATGGCTCGCTACGGATTTTTAGGGAAAAATCAGATAGAAGAATCGAGATTCACCACAAGTCTTATGGAGAACTTGATGAGAATAAAGTTTTCTAATCCAAGAAAAAATGAGTCTTTCTCTCAATTGCTGAAAAGTAAATATCATTCAAAATGATCCAAAAATTGATACAATGTGCCTAAGTTTAGCTATTTATACAAGAAAAGACACCAAATATTCAAACTATGTTAACTGGGCCTTGGGTTGCGAGTCGTAAGTCAAACTCCCATAAATCCATCTAGCAAGGCCTTCCTGAGGTTGTGTGCCTAAAGGCGAGAAAAGTCAGCAACTAAGTCAATGACTCCTAGGCTTTGTCTAAGGCCTAAAGTGGACTTGAGGAGTCTTTATCTAAAGGTAACTGACTTAAGAGGTTCATTCCCTAAAAGGGGTCTTCCATTGTATAAAGGCTGCCAGTGTCCATAGGGAGTGTTCAAAGGCCTAAGCATCCAAATGCGTCAACCAAATGGGTTATCCAAAGAACACCCCCGTCCAAAGGCTTCATATGTCATATTGAGTCCATCGTCCAAATGAAGCATCCAAAGACGCGAAGTGCGTCCAAAGGCACTACGAGCGTCCATAAGATGTCATCCATCCAAAGAGTTTTACGAGGCCCTCTTACTTATTACATGGTACAAAAGAACTATACGGAAATGTCTAAACTACATGACGACAATACAAACAAAGTGGATCCTGCTTTGGACGCCTGTTGCCTTCTAAGAAGGTGCATGTTCCTCTATACTTCAGCCTCTAGCTTCTTTAGTTTGCCCCTAGTTAGGAGTCCTTGAAGGCTCTCCCCTATAGTTCTTGCAAAGTCCCTTTGTGACTCTTCTTGGTCTCCTTGGTTCATGTCACATAACCTTATACTCCTATTCTTCTTCTTCATTAACAAGATTGGTGTTCCCCATGGGGAAACACTAGGTCTCACGAACTGCTTCTCTAAGTGCTCCTCTAACTGTTTCTCAAGCTCGACTAACTCTAGAGGTGACATCCTATAAGGTGTTATGGATATGGGTCTTGTCCTTAGAACTAGAACTAAGTCTCCCTCTTGGGTGGCAAACTACTCACATCCTCAAGAAACACTTATGGAAACTCTCACTACTGGCATATCATCTACTACCATGCTCTTCTTAACATTCAAAGATGACAACATCATGTATGCTTGGGCATTCTCTTTTAGAAATGCCTTGGCTTGGTTAGCAATCATGAATCTCTCATCTTTACCCACAATGGGTGTTCAAAACACAAAATTCTTATTTGAATAGTTCATAAGGACATGATTGGCCAATAACTAGTTCGTACCAACAATGACATCTAGTATACTAAGAGACTAACAAACTAAATCCACTAGAAACTCCCTACCAAGCACATTCAAAGGAAACTACAAATAGACATTAAAAGTTTTTACAGGGGTTTCAACAAAAAGCTTATACTTCAAGGAAGACATAGGCAATTCAAGTTTAGACAAACAATTATGTGATATGAATGAACGAGTTCCTTTGGAATCAAAAAGTACAACAAGAGGATAATTTACTAGAAGCATGTACCTTATATTAGGTTCCCAAAATCGGAGGCCTCACCACTACTAAAAGCAAAGATTCTCTTGGTAGTCTTAGAGCATGTACCTTGTGAGCATCGATGCACTCTACGGCAAGAAAAATCTTCTTCATTTCCCTAACCCATTTCTAAGCAATGTTTGGATTGTAGCCCTTTTGAACACGAGTGGGTTGCTCCTTTGGAAGAGATCTAACCTTTGAAAAGTAGTCAACACTTGTGGTTGTAGTTAGTTTTGGTTATTTTCAATAGCCCCAACAAGAGTCATTAGAGCATTGGCTATAGCACAATTGTTCTTTCGTACTATTTCTTTCCATTAGAGCTATGCTCCTAGACCATCACACTTTTGCCTAGTGAGCCTCATCACTTGCTTATTAAGGAGAGTCACAAAGACTTTAGGGCTTGTATTCTCCCAATGAGTCTCGCACTCGCCCAACAAATAGGCTCATACATGCTTTCACTCAGTGAGAATGTGACAATAATAGTTCACATTTTTGCAGTTTTTGTGGAAAACTCACCAATCAAGGTGAGAAACATAGGTTTTCTATGTTCTCTTAATTGTTATGACTTTAGCACATAAATACACACTCAAAATAGTACCAATACACAATTATACACATCAATTCACCCCCCCCAAATTTCGAATTCCCAGACAACAAAACCCTAACATCAAGAATAGCCAAACAATTCAATCAATTTGTAAAAATTATAGTATAATTCCCAGCAAATATTACATATAATGATGCATACTAAACCACAAGTTTAATCCCCTTCAAAGACTACCAAAATCATACAAACTTAGAGTTTTAATGGTGATCTTTCTATCTGTAATTATGTTAAGGAAACCCAAATAACAAGATAGAATTCATTCCCTTCTTAACCTTATAAGCAAAAACAACCGAAAACGACTTCAAGGTTCCTTTTGGCATAACTCGTAAGTTTCCTTTAAAGGTTCTTCTCTTTCTCTCTTCACTAGAATCATGTGTTCAGGAAAACCAACTCAATATTAAAATGGCTCTAACATGTAATAGTCGCATCAATTTTCATTTTAATAGACCAAAACACACTTACTGACTAAACAAACCCAAATGACCATTTTCTTAATTTAATTAAATTAAAATCCAATTTAAACCCGACAGCTATATATTCTCAAATCACCATCTATTTACATTAATGATAAATATAAATGATTCAAACACTTTAAAATAATAAATAAAATAAAATAATAATATTTACAAATAATAATAAATAAAATAAAATTGGAGTGTTACATACTACTCAAACCACTACCATTAAGTTGACTGGAATAATTTGCAAGATGTATTTGATATATGGATCTATCCAGTTAAAAAATAGAAATTTATTGTATTTGAAATTAATTTTTTTAGATTATAAAATAGATATCAAAATTTTTTACTATTATTTTAAAGATTTAATAAAATCATTATGTAAAATTAGCCAATAATTTAACAAGAGATTATCACTAAAATTAATTACTAATATAAATGTCTAAAATCTATCTAATAAATCAATTTATAAATAAGTATTAGAAATTAATCACTATATTGATCACAAAATAAATAATTAAATAAATAGTTATAAATAATTTAAATGAAGTAAAGATTGTTATTGTGAAATTACTTAAATGTGCAATCAATTTATTGATTTCGAACATAAAAGTGTCTTTTTATATGATTAGAGACATTTTAAAAACATTTGAATTGAAAATTAAAACTTTTATGCATTTAAAATATGATCCTTATGAATTAAAGCTACTTTTTTTTACTGTAAAATTACTTAAATGTGCAACTGATTTATTGATTTCAAACCCTAAAAATATCTTTTTAATATGATTAGAGACATTTGAAAAACATTTAAATTGAAAATGGAAACTTTTGTGCATTTAAAATATGATCCTTTTGAATTAAAGTTATGAACTAATTAATTTAAGAAAATTAAGTCCCCCGTACTGGTCCAATTCTGTCATAAATGAAAAATTGGACTAATAAATTAGGAAAAAGGTTTTTACTCTATTAAGTCAAAATATTCAATAATGTAAACATTCGAAATGAACTAATCAATTAGATAAAGGCCCTTCGTTGATTACGCTAAGTCTTTCATCATTTATTTTGTCAAAACATAACGTAATTAATTACTTAAGGTTTTTTGGGTGATTTTTATTTGTAATTTTAAAAATTAAAACTAAGTTTTAGAGATTAGTTTTATTTTTATTTTACTATTTTGTTAATTTCAAAATAAATTAACTTTGAAAAATCTATATTTTCTTAAAATTAGTTAAAGCATGTGCTTGTGTAGTGATAACAATAATGATAGTAGTGATAGAAAAGACAATAATAATAAAGGTGATAACAACGATGGTATGACTATTATATCATTATATGTAATTTGAAAATCTCCTTAAATTTATAATATTATCAAATTAAAATATAGATAATTTAACATGCTAAAAAGTTATATAAATTATTGCATAAAAAAAACAAAGATCATTTAATAAAGTTAAATAAGCATGTATTTTATAAATGTCACTCTAAAAATTAAATGCATCATCACAATTAATGATTATCTAAATTATTTAATGCGTTCTTTAAAATTAAATACACCCTTACAGTTAATATTTATCTTAACTTATTTAATGCGTTACTTAAAATTAAATGCCTCCAAAATTAATGAGTATCTAAATTATTTAACGCGTTTCCTTAAAATTAAATTCCTCAAAAAATTATGTCCGAAATGCGCTCTTAGTTACAAGTATTATAATTACTCAACTATGGATTGAGAAATATATTTGGTAAAAAAAAAAAAAAACACTAGCTTTTCACAAATGATCATAATTGTCAATTTTTAATCCCTCCAAATCCTTTCCTTACCCATAACCATTATTCTCTCCTTGGCTCTATCATAGACTTAAATTTTGGGATTCTAACTAGCCACAATATCATCCTCATTAACTCAAATTAATTCCAACCTATATATATCATATTCACAACTTAAGAAAACACTACCAAAATTTGTAATGTCTCTCTTTATCAAAAGCATTATCTTATTATTCGTGTTGACATTGCTATTGTTGCCATCAGAGAGCAATGTTTTTCAAAAGAAACACAATGTTTTTAAAAAAAAACACGTGTTTGCCACCAATTATTTGGAGGAAAACAAAATCTGACCCTTCATTGTAAATCTGCAGATGATGATCTTGGAGTGCATGTTCTCTCTTTTAATCAAACATATACATTGATCTTTCGAACTAGCTTCTTTGGGATCACACAGTTCTATTGTGGCTTTCGATGGATAAATTCTCCTTTAATGTGGTTTGATATATACTGGGAATCAAGAGATTATGTATGTAGTGAGTGGTGCTATTGGTATATTAAACAAAGTGGACCATGTAGGAGTTTGACTGACCCTTCTAGTTGTCTTCCGTGGAATAGTGATTATAAATAATGTGTTTAATTTTAGTATATACTACTTGGAGAAATAATAAGTGTAAAGGGTTATTATTATTGAATATATAGTTTCTCTTTTATCTTGTTTTTTAATTATTTTTTATCTTTTTATTTCTCATATTTATCACATTTCGTTTCTATTATTTATTTTTCTTTATTTATTTATCTCTTCTTATGCGTCTCAAAATTGGGGTGTATGTTTAATTTTTTCTTTATTTGATATCTTGATATATATCATTGAAATTGGGATTGAATACTAATTAAGTTATTTCTGTACACCCTCTTCTTAAATCTTCTTAATAGAATACGATAACTATTTCAGTAAATATATTATTCATGCTGTTGAAAGTTGAGTTTGAACTTTGTTTTCATAAATAAATTGTTTCAATTGTTATTTAGAGTATACATCAAGAATGTTTCGTGGTAGGAACCAAGAAAGAAATTTCACGATAGATAAAAATTCAAATTACAGTAGTTAGTTAATCGATTTTATTCAACGCCAATCAACGTTTAATTAAAATATTGACCACTTAGCGTGGTAAAAATTATATAAATTACTAAAAAAACATACAAAGATTTTTGAATAAATTTACACAAGCATGGTAACAAAAAAAATTAAATGCACCCTCATAATTAATGATTATCTAAATTATTTAATGTGTTCCTTAAAATTAAATGTCCCAAAATTAATGAGTATTCAAATTAAATGCACCCTTACAATTAATGATTATTTAAATTATATAATGCATTTTTTAAAATTAAATACACTCTTACAATTAATTATTATTTAAATTATTTAATGCATTCCTTAAAATTAAATACCCCAAAACTAATGAGTATCCGAATTATGTAATGCGTTTCCTAAAAATTAAATGTCTCAAAAAATTATGGTTGAAATGAACTATAGGTATAAGTATTATAACCGTGTGATTTTGTTCTTTTCTTCTATTAACAAATTAACAAATTAATTTGGTGGTTATGACAATGACATAGCGTGGTGGCATGGATAAAAAAAGAAATAGTCAAAATTGTGAAGATGAGATTTAAATCCCTACCCTAAATTCCAATAACAATACTTTACCATTAGACTAAAGGGTTTCTCTAAAATAAAAATAAATATAATTGTATATATATTTATCACTATTAAATGAAAAAAATTATATTATGTTTATTAATATTAACAATATTATCAATAAATTAATAATATAATATTATTTGTATTTTAATAGATAAAATAATAATTTAATAAATATAAATATATTAGAAGAAGGTTAATTAAAAGTCTACATAAATATTAAACATCAAATTTTCATATTTTAGTTCCAAAAATTTATTTTTATATAATATATTGTCAATTAAATTTATTCTAATATATTTATATTTTGTAAAATCATATTAATATATGTCTAATATCATAAGTGAAGAAGGTGCATGACCAAACTAATCCTTTAGAAAGAGAGAAAGAGAGATAAAACAAAGTTCAATCTAACTACTCGAATTTAAACATTTATCTCACTCCTTTTTTTTTTTTTTTTACTTTCTTAGTTGATATTAGAGACCATTATTGACCTATATTTCTAAATAAAAATTTGAAATACTCTTTTTACGAAGACAAAAGTTTAAATTCGACTTACAATCAATAATATACTATTTATTAAGAAAATTTAAGAGGAGAATGTACATAAATAGTTTTGAGTACTAACTCCAATTTCAACTATGTTGAATTTTTAACTTGAAAATTTTGAGTTAACTTAAAATCCTAATTTAACTGAGATTGAGATTCTAATTTGTGAGTAAATTTTGATATTCAATTCATTAGAATCAATTTTAACAACAATCTTAATTAACTTTCTGATTCTCAACATCGGCTAAGATTTCGACACAAACTATCAGATTGATTATAATTAAATTTATTATTTTATTGAAGATATAAAATAAAACTAAAGTGGTGTGTATATGTATTTAAAATTTTGAGAGTTTCGCATTACAATTTTAATTTCCTTTATAATAATATTAAACTTTAATTCATTTTGCTTTTAACATGTCATTTGTGAAAAAGGTGCATGACTGATGTTATTCTTTAGCAAGAAAGAGAAAGCAAAGTCGATTAACTAGCTACTGTAATTTGAATTTTTTGTTTTTCATGAAACTCTGTTGACTTGAAGTCAGGTGTCAATAGCAGAGGTCTTTCTAATTCTTCTGGTCACTCCTTTGTATAGCTCCAAAATAGGAATTGCAGCACTCATTAACGACCTATATGAAACTCAAACAAATGGGCTCACAATCACTAGATTCTCCTTATTTTTGTAGTGTAGGGACTAAATAGGTCGAATATCTCAAAGATACAATCTTGTAGTGTTTAATATTGATTTCCCTTATAAGGTTGCAAAATGCAGAACAAAAAATAATGTAATTAAATTATGAAATATCAATCCAAGGATCTAATCATGCAGTTTATTATCATGGTTCTAATAAGAGTTCAAATTCATATAAGCTAAAGTCTCATTAGATAATCATCTAATATATCATCAATGTAAATTGGTATCACAATCATTGTCCGTAATTAGCATGAACTCAAGGACTTAATTAGTTGATTTAAGTGATCAATCGATTACCTAACCTTACATAGTCAAAAACTTTAAATGAAATCATAATCATGAATATGGGTCAAGATTTGGAAGGGAAAGATAGGCATAACAAAATTTACATAAGAAAAATTCAAGAACTCAAACCTAACCATAAACTCCAAAAAAGAGAAGAAAGAATAGAGAGGAGATCTGTGATCCAAGAAACCTCTTAAACCAAGTGTGAAAAGTCTCTAAAAAATGTCTAACCAAATTCTTAATAACTAAAACTAACTAATACATCCTCTAAATGAGCTAAGGAAGGTGGTATGGACTAGAGGAATTTTCAGCTCAAAGGGCCACCAACAAAAGTTCCAAGATTGGGCCATAATATACAAAGAATGACCCAATAGAGTGGGTGCAGAGGCTGCAACTTCACATAGACTTTTGGCATTGAAGAATGTTGAATTGGATTGAGCTCCAAAGAGAAAAGTTATAGATATTTGTCTTACCTTTCCAGAACCACTAAGATTGTTCATTTTGGAGGGCTATAGCTTCATATATGACCTGCATAAGATAGAAACATCATAGCGAAATTAAATTCGAAAATAAACAAAGATTAACAACTAAACCCAACTAGGTCCATTAACCCAAGACTCCACAAATGTGTCAATTTTAATCATAAGAAGATTTCAAATATATCTAATATAAGTTACTATTAAGTGCCTCAAAAATACTTTATCACTGCCCCGATTGATGACCCATGTGAAACCCAAACAAAGGGTCTCATAATTCTTACAAAAACTTTATATTTTAAAAGAAGATTTAAACTATCTAAGTTCAATGTTTGCATCAATCTCAACTTGTTTGGAGACTCTCTTGTCTTCCTTCATTTGATATCCAACTCCTTATATAGGAGAAGACGATGCATGAACTCATATTGTTCGATGTAGGACTTAAGCTATCCCACTTCTTTGTATAGGAAAAAGAGGTAAGACACGAGCTTATGTTGTCCAATATGAAACTAAAGTTTTTACTATATTAAATAATATATTTTTCTTATTTTGATTAATTTAAACTCAATTTAAAGTCCAATATATATATTTCCAAAATATTATTTATTTAATTATAAAATAATCAAACCACTTATTAGTAATAATTAATAAAATATAATATTTATCACCAATAATAAAATAGAATAAAAATGAGGTGTTACCACCGGATTGCATTTAATTATTCATGCTACTTGCATAACTCCTTGTCCCAAATATAACAAATATTCCACTATTTTGTGTTTTAAGCCCTTGGTCTCGCTCCAATATACGAAATTTGAATCCATTAATATTGTATGCATTATAGTGCTCTGCAAAATCAATTGGACCCATAGTTAAAAACTTTAAATCATCTAAATAGGATCTAGTTGAATATTTCTTATCTTCATAAAGAAAAATATAAACCATCGTAAAAATTATAAAATAAAAAGAGATTAAAGTGGAAAGGAGTAAATATACAACTTTCTTGTGAAAATTTCTTGTCTATCTTAGACGATGACTGTGATGGCTTCTCAATTGTCTCTATAGAATGTCTCTAAATTCCCTATGTGAAATATATAATGTAATCACATAGTTATTGTTTGGGTGAGGACTAATTATAATAAATTATCAATTCAGATTACTTATCGATGAAATGGGTAAACTTGTGTACAACTAGTGAATACACGACAATGTGTTTGTAGCTTTTCCCTTGCATATAAATTGAAGTAAAACCCCCATTTGATTTTCCAATAGGTGGAAACAAAGTGCTTACACTACATGGCATAGTGTTGGGTTCATCATCAACGCAACCTAATCAATCGAATGTATTCCATATGTCTAGAAAAAAAAGTTAGTGCTTCTTTAGCCATGTAACTTTCAACTATTGAGTGTTTTGGCTAAGCCTCACTATAAAAAATTTTAAGTTTAGTGACCACCAAAATTAGTTGTTATTTATTTTTTTTTAAAATTCACATTGATAGATGACTAAATTTTTATTTTTAATTATTTATATAAAAAATAATTGGTTGCTAATTTTGAATTTTTTTAAACAATTCAGTCACTAATTTGGTGGCTAATGTTTGAATTTTTTAAAAATTTGATGCTAAATCAATCGCTAAAGCTTTTGTTTTTTTTTTTAAATTAGATTGGGTGGTGATTGATTAGGTAGTGGTTGGAGGAGGGATGCGACCTATCGGAGGGAAGGAGGGAGAAGAGAGTGGAAGGAGTGGAAGGAGGAGAGGGATGGGAGGGAGGAGAAGGAGTGGAAGGAGGAGAGGGAGGGGAGGAGGAATAGGATGGAGAAGAGGTGGTGGTGGTGGCGGTGGTGGAGGGGAGAAAGGAGGGTGGATAATAGAGAGGAGAAGAGGGACGAAGGGAAGGGAGGTGACGAAGGTGGTGGCGACGAAGGTGAAGGTGGTGGAGTGGAGGGAGAGAGGAGAGGAGTGAGTGAGTGAAAGTTATATGGAGGGAGGGGATGAGTGTTTAAATAAATGAAAACGGAAAAAAAAAGAGGGAAAAGATTTTCGAATTGTTGATAATCAGTCGCTATTTATTTATTTATATTCTTTTTTAATGAATAATAATTTGATCTCTAAATTGGTCGCCAATATTGTCGGTTTTTAAATCAACAAATAATAAATTAGTGGCTAAATTGATTGCTACTTTTTATTTTTATTTTTTATAAATAAAATTCGATCGCTAAATTGGTTGTTATATAATTTAGTTTAATTTTTTAAAAAAATAAATTCGGTCACTAAATTGGTCACTATGATATTTAATTTTATTTTTTATAAAAAAAAACATATGATCGCTAAATTGGTAGCTATTTAATTATTTTAAATTTTAAAAAATAAAGTTTGCTACTAAATGAGTCGCTATAATATTTAATTTTATTTTCTAAAAAATAATTTCAGTCTCTAAAGCAATCGCTATGATGTAATGTAATCTGCAATTGTTAGCGACGGAACTTTTCGGTTGCTAATTCAGTCACTAAGACCAAAATAACACATCTAGTCACAAAATCAGTGGCTATTAGCGACTGAATAAGTTCAGTAACTAATTTTAGTCGCTAAATCATACTTTTTTTTAGTAGTGTCCTATAATGCACATAAGACTTTAATTTTCCTAGGTATCTCTCAATAGATACACCCATCAATATTGGAAGGTCCTCCCAACTTGGTATCTTCAACTAAAAGAAAATCAAATGAACCATGACTATAGAAAAAGAAGGCGGAAATAACATTTCCATGTGACATAATGTGAGGACAACTCTACTTTGCAGTTTCTCAAGTTCATCAACTTTTAATATTTTATTACACAATTATTTTAAAAAATACAAATAAATCAAAATAGCACACACTTCCTTGCATAATGTCTTTCTCATTGCTAAAGGTAGAAATTGCTCTATCAACACACGTGAGTCATGATTTTTTTAATCCTTACCCTATAGGATGAGTTGGAGGACTAATGACTTCACCAAATCCAACAACAAGCTCAAGTATCTCTTGTCTTGTTCTATCACTTTCTTTTGAGCTATATATATAAAAAATGAGACAAGAGCAAAATTTAACAAACAAGTTAGAACACATAATCTATAACAAGTTGCATCATTATACAATTTCAGATATAATTTTTAAGTTGTTCAAGATATAATCAATCACGAACCAATAAATAAATCAACAATAGAGCTATGGTTTCAAAGAATGCTAAGAAGTTTAATAAAATAATTCCATACATTTCAACTTGTCATGAAACCTTGGATTCTCAATCTTAACCTAAGCACAAGGAAATCTGAAAATGTCTTGCAAAATAGGGGACCAAAAATTAGGAAGAAGAAATGTACAAAATGGAGGAAGGAAGAACATGATTCGTCACTAATTCATGGAATTAGATAAGATATTGTAGAGATTTTCCACAAGCATAATGGAAGCTTGATGAGAATTAGGTTTTCTTGTTCAAAATAAGAGAAGGGAGAAAGATTTACAAAGTGCTAAGCAGAAATTAAAATTCATTCAAAAGTGATTAATATAATTACAAAAGAGACTTATATAGTCCTCTCCTAATCCTAATTAAGAGTTCCCTAAACCTACTTAGGCAAGCCACAAGAAACCTAAAGGCTAAGAAAGCCTAAAACGTGCTTGATAGCCTTCTCGACTTTGCAACGAAAATAGCGACCAATTTGCAAGTAGCAAGGAAACATGGTCTTAAAATGAGTTTTGACCCAAGACTAAGCTATCCTATGAAAATACACTCAAACTAACATGAAAATACAAAGAAAATATGGTCCATCCAGGCCTATACAGGGCCGATTTGGTAGTTGGAAAAATCATACAAGACATGTTCTTCTTTGGCCTTTCATTGGCCCTTAAGGGCGGCCAATTCTTGTTGCACATTTCATTGAAGCCTCTTGAGTCTTTCCCTAGTCATTGATCCTTCAAGAGTAGGGGTTTCTTCCTCATTTAGGTCTCTTTGAGCTACATGACGTTGACTCTCCCCATATGCATCATTGTCCACTTCTTGAAGGGAATTTGCTCTTAAATTTGAAGCTTGAGTACCTAACGAAAAAGGAGTTAAGTCAATCACATTAAAAGTAGTGTTTCCCCATATTCTTAGGGCATCTCATGTGACACTCTTCTACACCGAATACTTAAATTAAAATAATCAAGTAAATAAAATGAAGACAGGGTAATAGTTAAAACCAAAAAGCACAATTTGTATTAAGGATAAAAGGTTCACATGATAATTAAAAGGTAGGCACAAAGTTTTCAAGGAGGTTTTAGGTCTAAACATTATAATTGATAAAACTAAAGTCATCATCATCTTTAAAATAAGTCATTCAAACATCTAACTAAAGGCATAGAGCAACTATTCTAACTTCTAGAATCCCGATGTCACACTAATCAGAGCAAGACCCCGCCTTTTCAAAACTTGGCACCATGAGTGCCTTCAACGTTACCTAAAAGAAAACAAGAGAAAGTACGGTGAGAAATCGCATTCAATCATATATATAAAGGCAGATAGTACCCCAAATCCCACCCATTACTGTACTCAATTACTAATAGTTAACAAATGCTCATATATCAATCACATTTCATTCATTCAAAATCAATCACAGTTCATTCATGTTTACAAAATGCACATGCTCGCACAATGCATATGCTCATCACCACACCTAAGAGTCTCGAGTCGGAACTCCACACCATGGGCGAACCTCCTCAATCCCCTTAGTTATCACTAATGATGGCCACACCGTTAAACACCCTGTATGGGCCGATGTTAAACACCACCTATAGCCTGTGCGAAGACATTTCACACAACCGTTAAACACCACCTATGGTCGGTGTCCACACAACCGTTAAACACCACCTATGGCCGGCGTGCAGCATGGTTAAACACTACCTGTGGCCCATGCTTATGATTGTCCCCCATCATTAGTCCTCCTGTTAAACACCACATATGGCCAGGGTATTATAGCCACGTCTGCCTTCTCATGCATCTCATGCCTCTCATGTCCATGGTCCATGCTCAATGCATTCTCATTCACACTCTTATTTCTCATGATTTATTTATACATTATTCGCACAGTCCACAATCATACCCAACCATATTAATTTAACCATCATTATTATAAATCATTCATCAGAAAGCACAAAAACGCACATAAAACACCATTGAATTTCACCCAGTTTCATCATTGCACACAAGAGCCTCAAATCATGAACAACCATAAACAACACAAGAATTAAGTAATTAGGGCAATTAATCATACAGTTTCCCAGCAAAATCACATTAGGACAATACGTTAATCAGACCACAAAGCATATTGACAAATCTTTTCTACCGATTAAAATATTTTTAAAACATAATAATCAAACGAAATTCAGAATTTAGATCCTAGAGGGACTTATGGATTGCCCTCACTACTCGTACCCTCCCACATTCATATATGACCGAACCAATCTCCCCCGTACCTTGGATGCGAAGAATAGTGATAATCTGATGCGACTATAGAACGGTCTGAACACCTTTACTCCTCTTCCTTGCAGGTCGGCGTTCTCTCTCCTCTAGGTCTGGCTGTCTGACCTGTAAAACACCAATTAGGGTAAACTGATTACCCTGTGTCTAACATTCTAGCTGGGTTGGGTCAACCCCGACCCGCTCGTCAGACTTCCCCGTTATTTTAATTAATTAAATTAATAAATGAAAATAATTTAGATAAAGCCTCATCAGTTTATAAAATCATTAACCCCTCTATTAAAATAAAATTGGTAATAATAATAATAATGTAATTAATTTCTAGAAATAATTAAATAAATTTTAGGATGTTACATCTCAACTTTATTATTTATCTTTTTCAAAATTTTTAAAAGATTCATCACCTCTAGGTAGGATTTTAGATTTCCTAAGGTACGGAAACCTTTCCTTCCTCAAGTGGATCAATACAAGATCACCCACTTTAAAAATCATTGTCTTTTCCCCCTTGTTGGAATTTTTAGCATATTATTCCACTTTCTTTTCCATAAGTAGTTGAGCCTTATTGTGGAGTTTATTTACAAATTGGGCTTTGGTGAGCCCCTTATCATTCACCGAAGAAGGCATAATAGGTAAAGACAACAAATCAAGCGGGGATAGAGATTAAAATCATAAACCAACTTAAATAGAGAATAAGAAGTAGTAGAATTAACTATCAACATACGATAGTCATTCCTCCTAATCTCTCAAACTCTTCCCTACAAATTACCTGAGTTAGTGATAATTCATATTTTAGATACCCATTAAGGTCTTAAGATGAACATAGTAAACTCTATTTTGTAGTTAAGAATCATGTTCTATTAAGAAGATTTAAGAGGATGTACATAAATAACTTAATTAGTATTCAATCCCAATTTCAATGATATATATCAAGATATCAAATAAAGAAAAAAATTAAACATACAACCCAATTTTGAGACTTATAAGAAGAGATAAATAAATAAATAAAAATAAATAAAAGAGATAAAATATGATAAATCATGTGGCAAAAAATAAAAAGATAAAAAGAATAATGAAAATAAGATAAAAGTGAAATTATGTATTCAATCATAATAACCCTTTACACCTATTATTTCTCCTAGTAGAATACACTAAAATCAAACAATATTTTTTCTATTCCACGTAAAACAAGTAGAAGGGTCGGTCAAACTTCTACATGGTCCACTTTGTTTAATATACCAATAGCACCACTCATGACATTCATAATCTCTTGATTCAATGTATATATCAAACCATACTAAAGGAGAATTTATCCATTGAAAGCTACAATAAAATTGTGTGATCCCAAAAAAGTTAGATCGAAAGGTCAATGTATATGTTTGATTAAAAGAGAGAACATGCACTCCAAGATCATCATTTGCAGATTTACAATGAAGGGTTAGATTTTGCCTTCTCTCCAAATAATTGGTGGCAAACACATGCTTCTTTTGAAAAACATTGCTCTCCGATGGTAATGATAGCAACATCAACACAGATAGTAAGATAATGCTTTTGACAAAGAGAGACATTGCAGCTTTTGATAGTGTTTTCTTAAGTTGTGAATATATTATATAGGCTGAAAATAATTTGGGTTAATAAGGATGATATTGTGACTAGTTAAAATCCCAAAATTTAAGTTTGTGATGGAGACAATAAAGAAATAATGGTTATAGCTATGGAAAGAATTTGGAGGGATTAAAAATAAACAACTATAATTATGGAAAGCTAATTTTTTTTTTACCAAACATATTTCTCAACAGATAGTTGAGACTAATTTCTTCTTGAGCATATATATTACCAAAATAGATTTTACATCTTCTCATAAGTTATAATACAAATATCAATATGGATTGAAATTTAAATTGGATAAAAGAATGACCAGGTGCAGCAGGGAACATGTTTGTGGGGTTGGAATTCTAAATATAATTATTATGAAATTTGTTACCGTTTTTCATAAAAAAAACTTAAAAAAAATCTCTTTTAAAAGTTTTCATGAATTTGTTTCATCGCATTTGGGCTATATAAAGCACCATTTACATACAAATATAAATACTTGTAATTAATAATATTTCATGTTCGCAATACTGATTAGACAAATAATCTTCTTTTATATTTTCAAATATTATTAATTTACAACTCAGATTTCGAGATATAAAAATATCTCAAATTAAATCATAATCAATATCAATTTGACCCGGCCCACCTAATATATTACTTCCTATTCAACGCCAATCAACATTTAATTGAAATACAATATAATACAAATTTAGGGTGAAATTAGTAAATGTTCCAATTCTAGTGGAAAAATCATCATGGTACAATTCCAGTGAAATAAAATATCCATAACATAAAAAAAGTAACAAAGAAAAAGTTATTATGATCCATAATACCTTGCAAGTGATTAAAGTAAAAGTACCCTTTTAATCAAACCCTTGCAACGGTGCTTGCGAAATTCCAATATATAATTTCATGTATTTCTTAAAATAATAAAAACCTAGCAATTGATTGCGTATAAATTCAACACTTGAGATATTACAAGTACGTACAAAACGCTTAGTAGTTAAACGAGAACAAACCGCACAAGCATCACGGAACGATCCACGGAAGGTTTCACACATCCAACTTTCCCAAAGTTGTTAAAAATTATAAATAAATAATTTTAGAAATAAACATAAATGTATTTATTTTTTTCCTTATGCTAGTAGCCTATCTGGAAAACTTTTATTTTTATAATAAATAATAAATTTCTTTGAGAGAAAAATGACTCAGTATATATATATATTTTTTTTGAGATTCAATAGGTGAAATCCTCTTCTAAAACTTCGAACATGCATTAGATTATAATTTTAAGCTTTAAGTCTCGTAACAATCGATGAAGGCCAGGATGGTGAATAAAATCATAATAAATTAATTGTGATATTAAGAAGTGAGGATATCAGGTGAATCTTTTTCATCACTTCAAAACCTGTTTCATCATGAAACTAGTCATTTAGACAAACTATTTACACTCCCTTCACATGCCAAATTTTCGGAGATTTCAAATTACTTATTTTGATTACAATGATTACAAGCTGCAAGTTATTGCACAGCTTGTTGCTCAAAATTAAAAGAACAAGGCAACCAAGAAAAATGATTTGAAAACAAACCTTGATATGGGCATTCCCTTTTCCATCAACTGTTTTGTTTACACAGAGAACATCAGGGTAGTTAGTTTCAGCATAAAAAGGCACTGCATTGTACGCTTCATAGAAAGGATTTCCTGTTGAACCACAGCAAGACACAATAAAGGATGAGTGCTTTTCAGTTTGAAAGTTCCTGTATGTGATTCATTATCAAGGGGTAATTGATACTTAGAGCATCACAAAAGCTTGTTGGAAGATCAAGTTCTGCACCAACAGCAAATTTGTATTTTTGTTTGTCACCCTCTCATACTTTGATGTCAGGGCTGGTCAAAATATTTAGAGATACCTGGTTCAATATGGGTATGACTGGTCCAGGAAGTAAGGCTGCAGAAGAAAATCAACATTCAGTTTAGAAACACCAAAAGCAAACACTTAGGATATGCTTGGTGGAAAATTGAGAGCAGAGTGAAAATGGAGTGGAATGGAATGGAGTGGAATGGATTGTAGTTTGCAGAACGTGGAATCTCACTTTCAAAGTACACATCACACAAATTGCAGCCTTTGCTTTCGTTCTTTCCTCTAGAAACATCTCACACTTCACATTGCTTTTTTCATTTCACACTTTTCTAATTGGTGGTTATTTACTTATTTCATGTACAACAGAAAAATGAGCCACTTATTCCTTGTTCTCATTCAATAACAGCAACAGTAACATAGCTTTGTAGCATTTAACACTATAAAACCTAATATCTTATTTATTTAGATACTATTGAGACAACTACAATGGGATATGTTACCATGGTATATTAGACCTCTACATGTACACTTATCTTAATCAGAAATTGGGTCCTAGTTCTAGCAGAGAGAAACCAGCATACCCTTAGGCCAGAAAGTTGTACTCTCATAGGAATGCCAACAAGTGGCCCCAAATAAACAGTAAGTGAAAGATTAAGTTCCATACCTCAGCAACCTTGACACAAGAAGCAACCTCTGTTCTTCCTGTTGTACGATCTTTAGCTTGAATACAATGTGCTCTTTCTTTAAAAGACAACTAAAACTGAGTCTGTGAGTCAAAAATCAAGAAGGTAACTCTGTAATCAGAGGAACAGGTTGCTGGAACAGAGACCGCTGGAACAAATTCTTCTCAAATATTTGATTTCATCTTGTACAATGATAAACTTGAAGAGTGTTATAATAGGCTTAAGGTAAGTGCTTCTAAAGCAAAACCTCTGGAATATTTGAGATTTTTTAATCATTAATCATCCTGATATAGCAATGGCTCATAATTATAAAAATGACAGCATATGCCAATACATGTAAAATTAAAATAGCGAGTCCGAATCCATAGACCAGCAGGTAAAGGAACCAAAATCAAAAGACAAGAGAAACAAAACAAAAACAAAAATCAAAATATGACAGAACCGAAATCACAATACAACGCGGATAAAAGCTATAAACCAACATATTCAATACAAAATTGAAGCAACGCAACCAAATCCCCAAAAAATTCCAAGAAAAAAGGAAATATAAAACTAAATAGCAAGATCTCATTATATGTTACACTACACTTCCCGAATCTATATTAACAAACACTCACATTTCAATCCTAAACCCTAATAGTGTAGCATTCGAATCAAATACAGAGAAACAGAACAATACAATAATCGCAGGTGGAGATTAGAGAGAGAAAGAGAGATTACCAAATAAAGAGAGAGAGGGAGTGTGTGATTGGAGGATAAATGCAGAACACAGAGTGATCGGAGGATAAATCGCAAGGAGTAGCTGAGAGTACTATGAAGAAGTTGGAGAAGAGCAAGAGACAAGGTGGAGAAGAGCGCGCGGAGAAGGAGAAGAGCGGGGCCACAAAAATGTGAAGAACGGAAACAAAATGAGGAAAGTCATCTAATTTTAAGTATTTTTTTTAAATAAAAATAAAAAAATTGCTTACTCTACGTATATTTACATACGATTTTTGTTTATCTTTGTGTTTTTTTGTGGCGGTTAAAGAAACCGTCAAAAATCATATCATTTTATGGGGGTTTCTACTAACTTCCACAAATAAACCGCCACTAAAAATTAAATTTTTTGTAGTGCTTGGATAATTGCTATTATCTATGATTGTTCAACTATGGAATTGATTATTAATTATGATTTCATAGCACCAAATAACTATGAATCACCCTACCAAGCACCTTCACTTAGATAATGTCATCATCCTATTCCCATTTAGATTTGAAGACTCCCACCGAAATATCAAGTAATCATAAAGGAAGTAGATATAATAATGAAGAAAGTTCTAATTCATTTAGAACCAACTATAAAATCAATTTTTTATAAAATATTTTTGTTAGCATTGAGATTATTATTGCCAATGTGCAAAAATTAAATCTAATTTAAAGGAAAAGAAAGAAAGTGGTAGAGAGAAAAAGAATAATATTTTTGGGATGTTAAAAAAGAGATCTCAAATTTGGATCACAAAACTCATTACGTGCCCATTGGTTTGTTTAATATTAAAACAAAGAAGGACTTGTTTTCTAAGATGTGATTGAAAGAATAATAATCTTGGATAAACTTCAAGTTAGGATGATTATCTTATAAATCTACAAAGCCTTTTAGAATCTTATAAATTCTTATGATATAAATCCATTAAAATTCAAACTACAAATCTTATAAATCTAATAAACTTTGTAATATTCAAAAGACTTTTTTTTTTGTTAAAATAGTCTTTTAAAATTTCAATCCAATACATCCCTTTTCAGCAATATGTCTTCTCTAAAATATCTCTTAGGTTTTTTGTTTTCTTCATTTCAATAGGTGAAAAATGTATAAATTCAACAAACAAACTTTTAATTATAATAACATTCAAAAAAATGAAAAAAGGCAAATATTTACGACAAAAAAAGAATAATAATAGAGATCCAACCAACAAAGCCAAAAACCTTTTGCATGATATTGGAGGTCAAATAACTAGGTCCAAAACCAAAATGATGAAGGAATCTTTATAAGCCCTAATTTTGGATATTAAGGAAAGTTCAAAATAAAATGAATTAAAGGTTGCAAAAAAATAGGTCACTCTATAACAAATTGATGATGATTGAATCCCAACTTGATAACACATGAAAAGCCAATACTCATTTTCATTGGGCTAAATACTTAATTAGGACCCATTTACATGTAATTTTCGTCCATTATGGTCATGTAATAAGTTCATATGTCTTTCACTTTTCCTATATTAGTTTTTATTGTATTAAAGCTCTTTAAATCGTTATGATGTTTGGTGGGTTAGTGGAAAGTAATTTCTGATGCGAAATAAATGGGCATTAGTGGGCATTAACTTCAAGGCTTCCTAGTTAGCCTATAAATAAGCTTGTAAGCAACCAAAGCAATATATGAAGTTGAATGAAACTGAGTTTTCTCTATTGTGAGAGTCTTTCCTTTGTTCTTGGGTCAAGAAATTTTATAATGTTGGTTCTAACGACAGGTTGCGGTCACGGTCACGCTTATTGATAATTGGTAGGTCGCGGTTAGGATCAAATTCATCCTTTACCTATTTCAAGATAGTTCAAAACAATAAAAAATGATTTGGCATCAAAGCTTTAACTTTTGAAATCAGGTGTTATCTATCATTTATTTCTCTATCTTTTTGAATTTTGATATAAAAAAAGAAAAAAAATGTTTCTGTTCTTTCTTTTGTTTTTTCTCCTACTGTGTAATCTTTATTTTATTTGTTTGTGTCTATTCATCTTCTGTTATTTTATTTCTTTGAGTTTCTTCATCACTCTTTGTTGCCTCGATGTGTTTTGTTTTTATTTTTATCATATATCATAAAAAATATTGTGCAAAAAATGAAAGAGAAAATTCCATATTGAAAAATAAATTGAAAAAAAGGACAATAAAATAATTGGCTAGTAGTGAATCTGTTATTTCAACTTACATATTGCAATCCAAAAAAACGTTGAAAAGTAAAGTTTCAATTTTGGTCATATTTCCTCTTTTTGAGTTTACAATACCTTCATTGAACTTATAAAAAAAATCCATAATTCTTTGTTTCTTGTTAGCCCTTGTTGTCTAATGTTATCAAATTACCATCTTCCTACCATTTCTTATTGTGTAGCATCATTCTCAAACGTTCTTAATTAAAAGCTTAGACGAAAAAGGTGATTGGTAAAAGGTAAGAGTGGTAAGACTATAAAAAAAAAAGAAGCAAAATTGAGTGCAACACGAGTGATTATAACATAATTTGAGCGTAAACACGTGAAAGAGTGTTTGTGAAAAGATTTTTTTTCTAACTCGATATTTTAATCATGAGTGGAGAAGAAGGAGAAGGGGATGTTGATCTCAAATTATTCATCAAGGTTGTTCAAGAACAATTCAAGGTTCTCAATGCAAGATTAGATGATTTACAATCTACACCTAGGTATAGGAGCCGTACTAGTCGAAATAATGACGAGGAAGAAGAAGAGGAATACACAGATGGAAGAGATAATGAAAACAAAATGAGAAAAAGAGGTGAACCAAGACGTGACAATTAACTGGGTAATATTAAGATGACAATCCCTACATTCCACTAAAAGAATGATTTTGAATTGTACTTGGAGTGGGAGAGAAAATTTGAACATGTGTTTGATTATCACAATTATTTGAAGGAGAAAAATGTAAAATTAGTAGTTGTTGAATTTACTGACTATGCTAGTATTTGGTGGGATCAATTTGTGATTAACAAGCGTAGAAATGGAGAAGATCTATTCGTACTTGGGAACACATGAAGTCTTTCATGAGAAGGAGATTTGTACCAAGTCATTACCATAGGAACTTGCATAAATATTTGCAATGTTTAACACAAGGTTCTATGAGTGTGGAGGATTACTATAAGGAGATGGAAATGGCCATGATTAGAACCAATGTAGAGGAAGATCATGATGCAACTATGGCTAGATTCATGAGCGGCTTAAAGAAAGAGATGATTGATGTGGTGTAGTTGCAGCATTATATGGAGGTAGAGGATTTGTTGCACAAAGAAATTCGAGTGATGGGGCAATTGATGGTCTAAAATATCTTCCAAATTTTCTTCATCTTCTTGCTTTTCATGGAGATCAAATTGGAAGAACAATAAAGCCAATACAAATTATAAAGAAGATGTGAAGGCCAAATATTCAAGTGCTCCTCCTCAATGTAAAATTGACATTAATACATCCTATAGATCACATGATATAAAATGTTTTAGGTGTCAGGAGTTGGACATATTGCTTTTCAATTTTCAAATAAAAGAGCAATAATTATGATGGATAGTGGAGAAGTAAAGAGTGAGAACTCAAGTGATGATGAAATGTCACTATTGATGGATTGTAGTGATGTTGAAGATGTTGAACCTATAGATGGAGTTGTACTTGTTACTAGGCTTTCTCTTAGCATACAACCTAAATACTAGGTGTCACATAAATGACTAGGTATGTACCATGATTATTGACAACAAAAGTTGTGCTAATGTTGCTAGCACCTTATTAGTTGAGAAATTGAACTTACCAACAAAAAATCATCCTAATCCATATAGAATTAAGTGGCTGAATGATTGTAGGGATGTAAGAGTGAATAAACAAGTGTGGGTGTCATTTTTCATTGGCAAGTACAAAGATAAGGTTCTTTGTAATATTACACCTATGCATGTTGGGCATCTACTTCTTTGGTATCCTTGACAATTTGACAGAAAAGTCACGCATGATGGGTACAAAAATAGGCATACTCTTGCCATGAATAAATGCATCATCATATTAACACCTCTCAAGCCAATTGAAGCATATTATGATGAAATTAGAATTGCAAGAAAGTGTAAGTTGAGAGAAGAGCAAGTGAGTAATCAAGAAAAAGAGAGAAAAGAAAATATGAGTGAAAATAAGAACGAAAAACATAAAATTGACTGCAATGAAGAGAAAAGTAAGAAAATGAGTGCATTTGCAAAGATAAAAGAGATTGAGAATGCGTTATTAGAAAAAGAGCAACTACTTGTATTCATGTACAAGGTTGTTTATTTCACTAACGAATTTTGTCCTTATTTTCCTTGTGAAGTTTATTCTTTGTTATAGGAATTCATTGAACGTGAGTGGGTTGCTTCTTTAGAAGTGATCCAACCCTTGAAAAGTTATCAACCCTTGTAGTTGTAGCTAGTTTTGGTTAATTTCAATATCCCCAGCAAGAGCCGTTAAAGCAATTGCTATAGCACAATCGATCCTTCATGCTACTTCTTTTCATCAGAGCTATGATCTTAGACTCTTACACTCTCGCTTAGTGGGCATCGTCACTTGCTTATGAAGGAGAGTCACAAAGACTCTAGGGTTCGTATTCACCTAATGAGTCTCGCACTCACCCAACAAATAGGTCTACGAAGATGAAATTCCTTCTTCGTCACGCTCTCACTTAGTGAGAGTGCAACAACAATAGTTTGTAATTTTTCAATTTTTGTAGGAAACTCACTAAATAAAGGTGCAAAACTTAGGCTTTCTATGTTCTCCTAATTGTTATGAGTTTAGCACATAAAAATCACACTCAAAATAGTACCAATACACAATTATACACATCAATTCACAAAATTCCCCAAATTTCAAATTCCTAAACAACAAAACCCTAACAACAAGAATTGCCAAATAATTCAATCAATTTGTAGAAATTATAGCATAATTCCCTCTTCAAAGACCATCAAAATCATACAAACTTAGGGTCTTACGAGTGATCCTTCTACCTATACTTAGGTTAAGGAAGCCTAAACAACAAGATATGAATCACTCCCTTCTTATCTCCTGAGCAAAAATAGCAAAAAAACAACTTCAAGGTTCCTTTTGGTCTGGGTCAAAAACTTCCTCTAAAGGTTCTTCTCTTTCTCTCCCAACTACAAGCATGTGTTTAGGCAAATCAAATTAGTGTTAAAATGACTCTGATACGTTACGACCACATCAATTTTCATTTTAACATGTCAAAACACATTGTTTGATTAAACAAACCTAAATGACCATTTTCTTAATTTAATTAAATTGAAACCCAATTTAAATCCAACAACTATATATTCTCAAATTACTATTTATTTTTATTAATGACAAATATAAACGATTCAAACACTTGAAAATAGTAAATAAAATAGAACAATATTATTTATAAATAATAATTAATAAAATAAAATTGAAGTGATATATACTACTCAAACCCCCTACCATTAGGTCGACACTAGTAATTTGCAGGATGTATTTGATATATGGATCTATTTGATAAAAAAACAAAATTATTATATTTAAAATTAATTTTTTAGATTATAAAATAGACATCAGATTAATGATTATTATTTAAAAGATTTAATAAAATCATTCTCTAAAATTGACCAGTAATTATCACTAAATTAATTATTAATATAGATATCTAAAATCTATCTAATAAATCAATTTCTAAATAAGTATTAGAAATTAATCACTATATCAATCTTAATATTGATCACAAAATGGATAGCTAAATGAGTACCTATTGATAATTTAAATGAAACGGAGAGGAGTATTAAGACACTCATGTCCATGCATACTTATTATTGTGAAATTACTTAAATGTGCAACCAATTAATTTATTGATTTCGAAGCCTAAAAATGTGTTTTAATATGATTAGACATTTGAAAATCATGAAAATGAAAACTTTTGTGCATTTCAAATATGATCCTTACGAATTAAAGTTATGATCTAATTAATAATTTAGGGAAAGTCCCCCAAACTCGGTCAATTCTGCCATAAATGAAAGATCGGGCTAATATATTAGGTAAACGCCTTTAATCTATTAAGCCAATTTTTTCAATAATATAAACATTCGTAATGAACTAATCAATTATATAAAGGCCCTTCATTGATTAGGTTAATTCTTTTTATCATTTTATTTTTGTCAAAACATCATGTAATTAATTACTTGAGGTTCTTTTGGGTGATTTTTATTTGTAATTTTAAAAATTAAAACTATTTTCAAAAATTAATTTTAATTTTAATTTTCTATTTTTAATTTCAAAATAAATTAACTTTTGAAAGATCCATATTTCCTTAAAATTAATTAAAGTATGTGTCTATATAATAGTATCAATAGTAATAATGGTGATGAAAATGAGAATAATAATAATAATGTTGTATCCCATATGTAGTCTAAATATTATTAAATTAAAATATAAAATACTTGATATGCTAAAAATTATATACATTATTGCATGAAAAAAATTACACAAACATATGTTTCATAAATGTCTCTTAAAAATTAAATGTTATCTTAAAATTAAATTCTCTATCAATGAATACTCAAATTATTTAATGTGTTTCTTAAAAAAATTTATGGCCGAAATAGATTGTTAGCTCCAAATATTATAATTGTAATTTTCTTCTCTTCTTCATTCTTCTATTTAAAAAAAAATCAAAGAAATTATCAACATTGGGAAGTTTAGATTTAAACCACGTAACTTACATTCCAATAACACTCAACCATTAGACTAAAAATGAAAGGGTTTATCTAGAATAAAAATGAAAGTTATATATATATACCTTAAACACGAACTACTATTGTATTTATATTTATCATTATAAAATGAAATAATTATATTGTATATATTAGTTTTAATAATATTATCAATAAAATAATAACAATATTATTCTTTTTTATTTAATAGATAAAATAACAATTTGATTAATATGAATATATTAGAAGGTTAATTAAAAGTCTATGATATAAACATTGACCTTCTGATTTCATATTTTAGTCCCTAGAATTTATTTTTATAAATATATTTTCAATTATCTTTTAATATATTTATATTTTCATGAAATTATATTAATATATTTCTAATATCATATACTTATTTGTTGTTAACATGTTGCTCGGGAAGATGATGGCACATGACCAAAACAATAGTTTAGAAAGACAGAAAACAAAATTCAATCTAACTATACTCAAATTTAAATACTTTTCACTCTCTTTTTACTTTCTTAGTTGATATCAAAGACCATTCTTGATCTATTTTCTAAATAAAAGAACTTAAAATACTTTTTTTACAAAGACAAACGTTCATATTCAACTTACAATAGCATCAATAATATACCATTAAAAATATTTAAAAGGGGAAATGTAAAAAAAAGAAATAGTTTGGAGTAATAACCATCCTAATTAACTTCTTGATTCTCATCATATGCTTAGATTTGGACTCAAACCATCAGATTTTGTGATTACTATAAACATATAAAGTAATAATTTTATCATATTAATATTCATAAGTAGATCACACTGGAAAAGTTCCATACCTGGTTAATGATTATAATTAAATTCATTTTTTTATTGATGATATAAAATAAAACTAAAGTGGTGTATATATATTTAAGATTTTGAGAATTTCGCATTACAATTTTAATTTCCTTTATAATAATATTAAATTTCAAGTCATTTTGCATTTAATACGTCATTTGTGAAAAAGGTGCATGACTGATGCTATCCTTTAGAGAGAGAGAGCGAAGTTGATTAACTAGCTACTGTAATTTGACTTTTTCTTTCTCTGTCATGAAAACTCCTTCTTGGTTGCTACCACGAAATTTTCTTGATATATATGAATATATTTTCTAAATAACAATTGTAACAATTTATTTATAAAAGCAAAAGTTCAAACTCATGTTACAACGGGATGAATAATATATTTCCTAAAATAGTAATAGTATTCTATTTATAAGAAGATTTAAGAGGATGTACAGAAATAACTTAATTAGTATTCAATCCCAATTTCAATGATATATATCAAGATATCAAATAAAGAAAAAAATTAAACATACAACCCAATTTTGAGACTTATAAGAAGAGATAAATAAATAAATAAAAATAAATAAAAGAGATAAAATATGATAAATCATGTGGCAAAAAATAAAAAGATAAAAAGAATAATGAAAATAAGATAAAAGTGAAATTATGTATTCAATCATAATAACCCTTTACACCTATTATTTCTCCTAGTAGAATACACTAAAATCAAACAATATTTTTTCTATTCCACGTAAAACAAGTAGAAGGGTCGGTCAAACTTCTACATGGTCCACTTTGTTTAATATACCAATAGCACCACTCATGACATTCATAATCTCTTGATTCAATGTATATATCAAACCATACTAAAGGAGAATTTATCCATTGAAAGCTACAATAAAATTGTGTGATCCCAAAAAAGCTAGATCGAAAGGTCAATGTATATGTTTGATTAAAAGACAGAACATGCACTCCAAGATCATCATCTGCAGATTTACAATGAAGGGTCAGATTTTGTTTTCCCTCCAAATAATTGGTGGCAAACACATGCTTCTTTTGAAAAACATTGTGTTTCTTTTGAAAAACATTGCTCTCTGATGGCAACAATAGTAACATAAACACGGATAGTAAGATAATGCTCTTGACAAAGAGAGACATTGCAGCTTTTGATAGTGTTTTCTTAAGTTGTGAATATGTTATATATAGGCTGAAAATAATTTGAGTTAATGAGGATGATATTGTGACTAGTTAATGAGGATGATATTGTGATTAGTTAAAATCCCAAAATTTAAGTTTGTGATGGAGACAATAATGAAATAATGGTTCTAGCTATAAAAAGGATTTAAAGGGATTAAAAATAAACAACTATGATTATTTTTACCAAAAATATTTCTCAACACATAGTTGAGACTAATTTCTTCTTGAGTATATATATTATCAAAATAGATTTTACATCTCCTAATAAGTTATAATACAAATATCAACATGGATTGAAATTTAAATTGGATAAAAGAATGACCAGGTGCAGAGGGAACATGTTTGTGGGGTTGGAATTCTAAATATAATTATTATGAAATTTGTTACCGTTTTTCATAAAAAAAAACTTAAAAAAAAATCTCTTTTAAAAGTTTTCATGAATTTGTTTCATCGCATTTGGGCTATATAAAGCACCATTTACATGTACAAATATAAATACTTGTAATTAATAATATTTCATGTTCGCAATACTGATTAGACAAATAATCTTCTTTTATATTTTCAAATATTATTAATTTACAACTCAGATTTCGAGATATAAAAATATCTCAAATTAAATCATAATCAATATCAATTTGACCCGGCCCACCTAATATATTACTTCCTATTCAACGCCAATCAACATTTAATTGAAATACAATATAATACAAATTTAGGGTGAAATTAGTAAATGTTCCAATTCTAGTGGAAAAATCATCATGGTACAATTCCAGTGAAATAAAATATCCATAACATAAAAAAAGTAACAAAGAAAAAGTTATTATGATCCATAATACCTTGCAAGTGATTAAAGTAAAAGTACCCTTTTAATCAAACCCTTGCAACGGTGCTTGCGAAATTCCAATATATAATTTCATGTATTTCTTAAAATAATAAAAACCTAGCAATTGATTGCGTATAAATTCAACACTTGAGATATTACAAGTACGTACAAAACGCTTAGTAGTTAAACGAGAACAAACCGCACAAGCATCACGGAACGATCCACGGAAGGTTTCACACATCCAACTTTCCCAAAGTTGTTAAAAATTATAAATAAATAATTTTAGAAATAAACATAAATGTATTTATTTTTTTCCATATGCTAGTAGCCTATCTGGAAAACTTTTATTTTTATAGTAAATAATCAATTTCTTTGAGAGAAAAATGACTGAGCATATTTTTGGAGATTCAATAGGTGAAATCCTCTTCTAAAATTAGGAAAATGCATTAGATTATAATTTTAAAATACTTTTCACCCTACAAAAATCTTTAGTATTCAAGATTTATATCTAATATAAATAAATTTTGTGGTATTCAATATTATTAGAAATTTTTAAAAATGATAATGAAATTCGGTAGTATTTAATTTGGACTATTAGGATTTCTTTTAAGAGGATAACAAAATTTTTATGATATTCAATTAAAATTTTTTACAACTTATAAAAAATATTCTAATATTCAAAAATATACATATTTCACTAGACTATTTTGTAGGGTAGATTTGGTGACTTTTTAATAGGATTTATAAATATCACACTAATCCAACAATCTTATAAAAAATATTGGCACTTTTTTTTTAAACTTATACTAGACTTTTCTTTCTCCTTTCACCCATAATTTCTTCTATTTTGATCATCTTTTTCTTCCAATCCTACATGCCTTCTCCATAATAAGCATTTTCCCCCTATATCAACCTCTTTTTTTTTTATCGAAATCACTCCATGCATCAAGTCTCGTGTAATGTTTTCTTTTACCCATGCTTCCCTAATTCAATTATGCTACTAGGGTAATTGTTATTATCTATGATTGTTCAATTGTGGAATTGATTATTAATGATGCTTTCGTACCATCAAAGAACTATGAATCACCCTACCAAGTTCCCTCTCCTAGATATTTTAGTCTATCATCCTATTTCCTTTTAGGTTTGAAGACTCCCATTGAAAAACCAAACAATCATAAGGGAAGTATATATAAGAATGAAGGAAGTTTCAATTCTATTAGAACCAACTATAAAATCAAATTTTTAGAAAATGTTTTTGTTAGCATTGAGACTATTGCTGCCAATTCGAAAACAATAAATCTAATTTATTGGAAAAGAAAGAAAGAGGTAGAGAGAAGAAGAATAATGTTTTGGGGACGTTAAAGCAGAGATTCTAAATTTGGATCACAAAACTCACTACATGCCCATTGGTTTGTTTAACATTAAAATAAAGAAGGACTTGTTTTCTAAGATGTGATGGAAAGAATGTTAATCTTGGATAAACTTCAAGTTAGGATGATTATCTTATAAATCTATAAAGCCTTTTAGAATCTTATAAATTCTTATGATATAAATCCATTAAAATTCAAACTACAAATCTTATAAATCTAAATTTTTTTTTTAAAATTCACGAGACTTTTTTTTTTATATTGAAATAGTCTTTTAAAATTCCAATCCAATACATTCCCTCTTAGCTTCTCTAAAATCTATTTTAAGTTTTTTTTATTTTCTTCATTTCAACAGGTGAAAAATGTATAAATTCAACAAACAAAACTTTAATTTTTAAATATTAGTAAAAAAATATTAAAACATTCAAAAAAAATGAAAAAGGTCGATATTTATGATAGAAAAAGAATAATGATAGAGACCCAACCAACAAAGTCAAAGATCCTTTGCATGATATTGGAGGTCCCATGACTAGGTCAAAACCAAAATGATGAAGCAATCTTTGCAAGGCCTAATTTTGGAGATTAAATAAAGTTCAAAGCAAAGTGAATTAAAGGTTGCACCAAAATAGGTCACTTTATTACAAGTTGATGATGATTGGATAACAACTTGAGGAACACATAAAAAGTTCAAATTCATTTTCATGTAATTTGGGCTAAATACTTAATTAGGACCCATTTACATGTAATTTTCGCCCATTATGGTCATGTAATAAGTTCATTTGTCTTTTCACTTTTCCTAGGTCTTATTATATTAAAGCTCTTTAAACCGTTATGATGGTTGGTGGGTTAGTGGAATGTAATTTTTGATGGGAAATAAACTGGTAGTGAGGAGTTATAACTTTTGGGAATTAATGCCTAGGGGAAAATTAGTGAGATTAACTTCAAGGCTGCCTAGTTGAGCCTATAAATAAGCTTGTAAGAACCAAAATAACATAGAATTTTAAAGTTGAATGAAACTGATTTTCTCTTTTGTGAGACTCTGCTCTTTGTTCTTTGGTTCAGAACTTTTAGTGTTGGTTCTACCAGCAGGTCGCGGTCGCGCTTATTGATAACTTTGGTTCTACCGGCAAGTCGGGGTTAGGATCAAGTTCCTCCTTTACCTATTTCAAGACGGTTCGAAATAAAAATCATATAATTTGGTATTAGAGCTTTAACTTTTGAAATCAAGTTTTATCTATCCTTTTTTTCTCTATCTTTTTCAATTTTGTTATAAAAAAAGAAAAAAATATTTCTATTCTTTCTTTTGTTATTTCTACTACTATGTGATCGTGTTTTATTTTATTTATTTATGTCTATTCATCTCCATTTGTTTTATTTCTTTGAGTTTGTTCATCTCTCTTTGTTGTCTTGTTGTGTTTTGCTTTCATTTCTATCATTGCAAAAAAAGAATGATAATAAAAAAATTGGCTAGTAGTCAATATGTTATTTCAACTTACATTTTGCAATCCAAAAAGAAAGGATTGAAAAGAAAAGTTTGAATTTTGGTCATATTTCTTGTTTTTGAGTCTACAATACCTTCATTGAACTTGTAAAAAAAATGGAATTCTTTGTTTCTTGTTAGCTCTTGTTGCCAAAAGTTATCAAATTACTGTATTCTTACCATTTCTTGTTGTGTAGCATCATTCTCAAAGGTTCTTACTTAAGAGCTCATACGGAAAAGTTGAATGGTAAAAGGCAAGAGTGCTAAGCCTGTAAAAAAAGAAGTCAAATTGAGTGAAACACGAGTGACTATAACATAATTTGAGTATAAACATGTGAGAGAGTGTTTGTGAAAGGTTTTTTTTTTCTAACTTGATTTTTGCAGTATTTTAATCATGAGTGGAGAAGAAGAAGAATGAGATGTTGCTCTTAAATTATTCATCAAGGTTGTTCAAGAACAATTCAAGGCTCTCAATGTTAGATTAGACGAGTTACAATCTACACCTAGGTATAGGAGTCCTACTAGTCGAAATAATGATGAGGAAGAAGAAGAGGAGTATTTAGATGGAAGAAATAATGAAAACGAAAGGAGAAGAAAAGGTGAACCAAGACATGACAATTACTAGCGTAATATTAAGATGAAAATCTCTGCATTTTAAGGAAAGAATGATCTTGAATTATACTTGGAGTGGGAGAGAAAAGTTGAACATGTGTTTGATTATCACAATTATTCAGAGGAGAAAAAGGTAAAATTAGTAGTTGTTGAATCTACTGACTATGCTAGTATTTGGTGGAATCAATTTGTAATTAATAGGCGTAGAAATGGAGAAAAGCCAATTTGTACATGGGAAGATATGAAGTCTGTCATGAGAAGGATATTTAGACCAAGTCATTACCACAAGGACTTGCACAGAAAATTACAAAGTTTAATACAAGGTTCTATGAGTATGGAGGATTACTATAAGGAGATGGAAATAGCCATGATTAGAGCGAATGTGGTGGAAGATCATGAGGCAACTATGGCTAGATTCATTGGAGGCTTAAAGAAAGAGATAGCTTATGTGGTGGAGTTGCAGCATTGTATGGAGATAGAAGATTTGTTGCACAAAACAATTCAAGTGGAGGGGTAGTTGATGTCTAATATCTCTTCCAAATTTGCTTCGTCTTCTAGCTCTTCATGAAGATCGAATTGGAAGAACAATAAAGCTAATACAAATTCTAAAGAAGATGTGAAGGCCAAATATTTACATTCTTCTCCTCAAGGTAAAAATGACACTAATACATCCTATAGATGACATGATATCAAATGTTTTAGGTGTCAAGGAGTTTGACATATTGTTTCTCAATGTCCAAATAAAAGAGCAATGATTATGATGGATAATGGAGAAGTACAGAGTGAAAGCTCAAGTGATGATGAAATATCACTATTGGAGGATTGAAGTGACATTGAAGGTTGTTAACCTATAGATAGAGTTGTACTCTTTACTAGGCATGCTAGCATACATCCTAAGGAAGATGGTGAAGTGGAACAACGTGAGCATATTTTTCGTACTAGGTGCCACATAAATGACAAGGTATGTAGCATGATTATTGACAACATAAGTTTTATTAATGTTGCTAGCACCTCATTGGTTGAGAAATTGAACTTATTAACGAAACAACATCCTAATCTATATAGACTTTAGAGGCTAAATGATTATGGAGATGTAAGGGTGACTGAACAAGTATTGGTGTCATTTTTCATTGGCAAGTACAAAGATGAAGTTCTTTGTGATGTTGCACCTATGCATGTTAGGCATCTACTTCTTGGGCGTCCTTGACAATTTGATAGAAAAGTCACGCATGATGGGTACAAAAGTAGGTATACCCTTGCCATGAATAAACAAATCATCGTATTAACACCTCTCAAACCAGTTGAATGATCAAATTAGAATTGCAAGAAAGTGTAAGTTGAGAGAAGAGCAAGTGAGCATTCAAGAAAAAGAGAGAAGAGAAAATATGAGAGAAAATAAGGAGAAGAAAGGAAAACATAAAATTGACTACAATGAAGAGAAAAGTAAAAAAAATAAGTGCATTTGAAAAGAAAAAAGATGTTGAGAGTGTGTTAGTAGCAAAAGAAAAACTACTTGTACTCATGTACAAGAATGTTTATTTCACTAACGGATTTCATCCTCATTTTCCTTATGAAGTTGATTCTTTGTTACAGGAATTCATTGATGTTTTTCCAGAAGAAGTGTCTCATGGATTACCTCCTTTAAGAGGTATTGAGCATCAAATTGACCTTATTCCTCCAATTCCAAGTAGACCAGCCTATAGAACAAATCCTGAGGAAACAAAGAAAATTCAAAAGCAAGTGGATGAGTTGCTGCAAAAGGGCTTTGTGAGGGAAAGTCCTAGTCCATGCTCTGTTCCTGTGGTCTTGGTTCTAAAGAAAGATGGAACATGGCACATGTGCGTTGATAGTCTGGTCGTCAATGAAATTAGGGTAAAGTATAGATATCTCATTCCTAGGTTAGATGATATGCTTGATGAATATTTGGTTCTTGTGTGTTTACTAAAATTGATTTAAAGAGTGGATACAATCAAATTTGTATGGAAGAAGGTGATGAATGAAAAAAAGCTTTGAAAACAAAATATGATTTATACAAGTGGTTAGTGATGTCATTTGGCTTAACCAATGCTCCCAGCACCTTCATGAGGTTAATGAATCATGTTTTGCATTATTCCATTGGGAAATTTGTAGTAGTCTATTTTGATGATATTCTGATTTATAGCAAGACTTTAGATGAACATGTTGAACATTTTCATGTTGTTCTTAATGTCTTGAGAGAAAATAAATTGTATGGAAATCTCAAAAAGTGTTCATTTTGCCTTGAATCTGTTGTATTTTTTGGTTTTGTTGTAAGCTCAAAAGGAATAAGTACGGATAAAGAAAAGGTAAAGGCAATTAGAGAATGACCTACACCTAAGAATGCATATGAAGTAAGAAATTCATGGTTTAACAAGTTTTTATAGGAGATTTGTGAAGAACTTTAGTTCTATTGCTACACCTTTAAATGAACTTGTTAAAAAGAATGTTGTGTTCAAGTGGGATGATATGCATGAAAAAGCTTTCAATTTGTTGAAAGATAAGCTTACCAATGTATCTTTACTTTGTTTGCCTAATTTTGATAAAGCTTTCGAAATTGAATGTGATGTTTCTTGTATTGGAATAGGAGCTGCATTGCTGCAAGAATCCAAATCAATTGCATATTTTAGTGAGAAGCTAAGTGGGGCAACATTGAACTATTCTTCCTATGACAAGGTGTTGTATGCTTTGGTGAAAACATTGCAAATTTGGCAATATTATTTGTGGCCAAGGGAGTTCATAATCCATTTTAACCATCAAAGTTTGAAGTTTTTGAAATCTCAAGGTAAGCTTCAAAAGAGACATGCCAAGTGGCTAGAATTCATAGAGATGTTTCCTTATGTGATCGAGTACAAGAATGGTAAGGAGAATACGATGGCTGATGCATTGTCTAGAAGATATGTGTTGCTTACTTCTTTGCAAACTAAGTTACTTGGTTTTGAGATTATAAAGGACTTGTATGTTAATGATTTTGATTTTGATCAGATATGGAATTCTTGTTCTAAACATGCTTTCGGAGACTATTATAGGCATGATGAGTTCTTGTTTAAGAAAAATAAATTGTGTGTCTATTTGCTCCTTATGTGAAATGCTAGTTAGAGAAACTCATGGGTTGCCAAGAATAATAGTAAGTGATAGAGATGTGAAGTTCCTAAGCCATTTTTGGAAGACTTTGTCGAATAAGTTAGGAACTAAGATCTTGTTTTCCACTATTGTACATCTACAAATAGATGGGCAAACTGCAGTTATGAATAGAATACTAGCTACCTTGTTACGTGCAATCATTTAGAAGAATTTGAAAATTTAGGAAAAATGTTTACCACATGTTGAGTTTGCATATAATAGAACTGTTCATTCTACTTCTTATTCTCCTTTTGAAGTTGTGTATAGTTTTAATCCACTAACTCCTTTGGATATCTTAACCTTGCCAACTAATGAGCATGCTAATTTGGATGGAAAGCAAAAGGCAAATTTTGTTAGAGAGTTGCATGCCAAAGTTTGAGCTAACATTGAGAAGAGGAATGAACAATATGCAAGGAAAGCAAATAAAGGGCATGTTAAAGTGACTTTTGAATCTGGAGATTGGGTTTGAGTTCATATGCCAAAGAAAAGTTTCTATTCAAAGAAAATTCATGTTGCAACCAAGAGGAGATGAACCTTTTCAAGTGTTAGAAAGGATCAATGACAACGCCTGCAAGCTGCATTTTTCAAATTCATATGGTAATGTAAGTTATACTTTTAATGTTGCTGATTTATCTTTATTTGTTGTAGGTGAGGATTTTGATTCGAGGATGAATCCTTTTGAAGAGGGAGGGAATGATAGAGACCCAACCAATAAAGCCAAAGAAGACCTTTTGCATGACATTGAAGGTCCCATGACTAGGTCCAAAACCAAAATGATGAATCAATCTTTGCAAGGCCTAATTTTGGAGATTAAGAAAAGTTCAGAGCAAAGTGAATTAGAGGATGCACCAAAATGGGTCATTTTATTACAAGTTGATGATGATTGGAGCCCAACTTGATGAACACATGAAAAGCCCAAAGTTACAACAATATTGTAGACAATTATTAGTGTTAAGGTTTTTCAAACTTGATTTCTCGACACACACACTTTTGTTGTAAGCTTCATTCTTCTTTATATAAGGTATCTTCATGATATGTTCATTGTGAGAGTAGAAGATCATCATAACATCTTTCTTTACTTTAAGAGAAAGAAAGTCTCAATTAGAGGTAATAAATGTTATAATAAATGCATTTAACCAACTTGCAACTCTAATAAGATAAAACATTCTACTTATCTTTATTTTCTCGTACTTATGCCTTAAAGTAGGTAGCCAAAGTACTGCTAAGTGCAATCTTCCTTATTTTTGTAATGACATGTATTTTTATGTTGATAAGGAATAACCAAAATTTCATTTTGACCTTTGATGTGGGACTTCTTAAATATAGTGATTAAGAAGACCCATTCGAGTACTTTCACAGTGAAAGCGGTATATTTTGTTTACATGTATAATCACTTTGTCTTTTGCTTTTAGAAAACATAGTATTTTTTCCAAAAAGACCTTTGCAATTGTAAAAGGAAGTTTCCTTTCTTTAGGCGATTTATATCATTATTCATTCTAAAATAAACATTTTTTATCAAATGAAACTATTAGGAAAAGATCATCTCATGTTCTAACATGTATGGATTCATTACAATATATTGAGAAAAGAATTAAGTAATTAAGGACAAGTGTCATTGTGACAGGTGACCTAGCCTGCAGGATGGACAAGATGGGCTTAAGTAACACTTGTCTAGTAAGTGACTTAGCTTGTGATAGGTAAGGATGCTGCTTAATAATGATGAAAGGTTGTGATGATTTGCCAAACTTGGGAGGGGTGAGTATGTCTTATTGGTCCAATTTTCAAAGAGTAATATAAAGTGCTATATGTCATGAATCATTTAATGAAACTGAGGTATAAGGAAGTAGATATAAACCTAAGTGGTAAGATCTCTAGACCTCTTAGGGTTACCCAGTACAAAAATCTTAATGACCATAACTGACTATACAGACCAAGACATACGAATCAAATCGAATAGTACCCAACATGCTAGCAAACAATATCATTTTAGAATTGTATGGTCAACCATAGAGGGTTAAGTAGTGCTGCCCCAAGGATATTTCCAAGATTATAGTTAATATCACATTGCATACAGAGTGCTAATTATAGTGAATTATTGTCATTCATATGCATGTGTGGGATGCTATTTGTGTTTTCTTGAGATATGGTAATTGATTATGTATAATACCTACCTTTATGCTCACACCATGAGCTTGTAGTGAGATGTATTCTCACTCCTTTTTCCTTTTTCTTGTATTTAATTGGGTTGATCATTATTTGTAGGTGATGTAGAGTAGGAGCAAGAAAAGAGAGTTAAGGCTCTTTTATTAATTTGCTTTTATTTTATCTTTTCGGATTTGAATGCTATACTAGGATGTGACATCGAGGTTATTATATAATGATGATTTTTATATTACAGACTGATTTGTTATTTTTAAATTGGCCTTTAGAGTGACATTAGTATGTTTAATTAAGACGGTGTGATATTTTTGAATGCGAACCCTTTATCCTACGTACATATGATCTTGAAAATTGAAAAGTTCTCACACTTTATTACTTGTAATTATTAGTAAATATATCATGGGGTAAAGAGCGTCACAACTTGAGCATGATTATCTCTCATGGATGATATATGTGGTCTTAAAAAACCTTAAATTTATAATATTATAAAATTAAAATCTACTAAACTTAGCATGATAAAAGTTAGAGAAATATAAGTCATGTACTGGTAGTGCAAAGAGTTTTACACAATCATCAAATTAGAACCCACCATGTATGATAAGTTTGTTGACTTTTACAATAAATATCGTAAAAGTCATATAAACGATGATTTGTTATTGAATGATAGGATAAAATTATTTTATACTATGAATGAATGATCATTAAACTCTAAAAATTAAATGAATTTTATTGTTAGATTTTTCTTTAAAAAATTATAACATTTTTAATGTCCACACGATGTTAAATTGATAATTAAATAAGCCTACTCAACCATGTGTCTTATAAATGTGATCCCTAAAAATTAAATGCATGCCCAAAATTAATGAATATCTTTAATGCATTCCTTAAAATTAAATGCCTCAAAATTAATGAATATCTAAATTATTTAATACATTTTCTAAAAACAAAATACCTATAAACTGTAAAGGCTAAATGCATTTTAGTCCCTAAATATTACAATTATGTAATTTTTGATTGACTAACTACTCAAATTTAAATTTTTTTTCTCCTTATTTTCTTAGTTGCTATCACGAAACATTTTTTAATCTAAAATCCTAAATAAATAAATTTAAACAATTTATTTACAAAGACAAAATTTTGAACTTGAATTTTGATAACATAAATAATATACTTACCAAAATAATAATCATATTCTATTAAGAAGATTTAAGAGGAAAATTTATAGACACAACTTTAAGTACTCAACCCTAATTTTAACAATGTATATAAATATATCAAATAAGAAAAAAAAGTTAAACATACACCATACTTTTGTGGTGTATAGGTAGAAGGAGGAAAAAGACAGACTATTAAAAAGAGAAAAAAATGTGATAAATGATATAACAAGAAATAAATAAAAAATATAAAAAATAAATTAAAAATAAGAAAAAAAAGAGAAACTATGTGTACAAATATAATAATCATCCATACATATTACTTCTTCAAGTAGAATATATTAAAATCAAACATTTTTTTTAATTAGCATTCCAATTATAACAAGTATAATGGTCACTAAAAGTATTACATGGTCCAGCTTGATGAATATCCCAACTGCAACTATCACATATGTCTTGATCCCTTTTTTCTTTGTATATATCAAACCATACTAAAGGAGAATTTTTCCATTGAAAGGAACAATAGAATAGTGTGTACCCAATAGCAATAACTCTAAAACTAAATGTATAGGTTTGATTAAAATGAAGAACATGCACTCCAAGATCATCATCTGCAGATTTGCAATGAAGGCTTAGATCTTGTTTTCCCTCTAGAACATTAGTGACAAACACATGTAATTTTTTAGAAATTTCAATTTTGCTATGATGGGTTAGATCTTGTTTTTCTTCCAGATCATTAGTGATAGACACATATGTTTTTCCAAAAACATTGCTCATCGTTGATACCAACATAAACATTGACAATAAAAGGAGGCTTTTGGCAAACATAGGCATTGCAACTTTTGATTGTATTGGACTATAAATATGTTATATATATAGGCTAAAATTAATTTGGGCACATGTTAATAAAGATGATATTTTAGCTAATTGGAACTCAAAATCTAAGACTTTGATGAAGGATTAAAAGATGGGTAATGGTTGATTTATGAGAAGGTGATACAAATATGAACAAGATTTAAAATTTAAATAATAAAGTAAGAAATGATCAGGTGTGACATGATAATGTTGTCGACACACTATCAAAGTACTAGATTTTTTCCTTAATTTTCATAGTGTAGGGGCTAACCTAGGTCGATTCTCATAAGGACACATTCTTATCAGGTCTAATTGTGTATAACCAAAACCAAATGTTATGCAAAGAATTATGCAGAAATGTCGAAACCAGAACAGTAAAGAAAAGGGGGTTTTGTTTAGAATTCAAATCACGGGGTAAATTAACAAAATAGAATTGATACTAAATAAAATTAATCTCAATGAATGGTGTCACATCAATCCAAGGATTCCATCATGCAATTTTTTATCATGATTCTAGTAAGGGTTCAATTACATATCAACCTAAGTTCCATTAGATAATCATCTAATATTTGTTCATGTCTACTGAGATTGTAATCGCGACCCCTAGTTAACATGGATTCAAGCATAGAATTGGTTGATTTTAGGCGATCAATCGATTACCTAACATGGATTAGATTGAGATTAATCAATCCTCTAACCTAACGTAATCCAAAATCTCAAACAAATTCATGATCATGAAAACAGGTCAAGAATTGGAAGAAGAACATGGTGGAAATTGCATGCAAAAAGATAAAGAACTCAAACCGAATTGTAGTCCAAAAACCTTGAATTGAAAAACATAGTTAGCCTTCCATGTCATCACCATGGGAGACTTGCAGCGTTCAACGAAAAACAAAAGGCAGAGAAGATGCAAAAACAAAGTTACACCAGAGAGAAATGCAATAGAGACAGATCTATCTCCAACTGAACAACCCTCTAACTTTCCTAAGTTCTCTCCTTATATACGCATTTTACTAGCTACTAACAACTAAACAACTAACAAACTAACTAACAGAAATACCTAACTAAACTACCTAACTACTTCCTAAATGATCACGTGATCGAATTTGCTAGAGTATAGGTCGCTTAGCCTCGGCTGCCGGGATGGGTTCAGCTGATCGGGATGAACTCAATTGGCCGGGACGACTTTAGTTGGTCGGGACTGACTCAGCTGGCGAAGGCAAACTCAACTGGTCGGGACTTCAGCTGACAGAGATGGACTTGGTTGGCGAAGTGTTGATTTGGTTGGCGAGAGGATTCGGTCTCAGCTAGGCGAGAGGACTCGGTCTTTATTGGTGGAGTAGGGACTCAATCTCAGTTAGGCGAGAGGACTCGGTCTCGGCTGGGTGAGAGGGACTTTGAAGACCAACCGGTACAATCCTATTTGGAGCTTTGTCTCTCTAGATAAGGCCTGCAAAAGATAGTAATCTCTTAATGAGCATTGAAAATTGGTTCGAAACATGATTGTTGTTGGAAAGTTGTGACTATTGAGGAAGAGCCAACAAATCTTGATATTGCTTTGTAATGAATCCAAATTACTAGGGTTGCATATCTACTTTAAGATTTTCAACTTCTTTTTGAATGATATCATGATCATCATTCATAATTGTTGCATTAGCATAGGTTTGGTTCTGATTCTTAAACTTGAAGTGTGGTGGGAAGCCATGCTTTTTATAACAAGATTCAATAATATGGCCTGGATTATCAAAATGATTGCACATCTTTACGTTATTACCACTTCCAAAATTGGGTCTAAATTGAGAGGAATTTTCTCTTCCTAAACAAGAGTGACATAGGCTTAATTGCTTGAATAGGCAAAGGCTTTTTCACTATTGGAGTTGGCTTACGGGTGGGCTTCAACATTGGAATAGAAATTGGCTTAACAATAGGAATTAACTTCGATACAAGCTTAATTACTAGAATAGGATAGGGCTTTTTTACTATTGGATTTGGCTATGGGATGGGTTTAAACATTGGAATAGGAATTGGCTTAACAATGGTATTTGGCTTGGCTCCAAGCTCATTTATTGGAATAATTTGAGGAATTTTAACTATTGGAGTTGGTTTGGGATGGACTTGGACACTAGAATAGGAATTTGCTTAATAATGGGAATTGACTTAGGTAAAGGCTTAGTTATTGAAATACTTCAAACCATTTTTACAATTTGAATTGAACACTGGAATAGGAATTGACTTTGGAATGAGTTTGAATACTAGAATAGGAATTAACTTTCAGATGGGTTTGGAAATAGGAATAGGAATTGGCTTTGGAATGGGAAATGACATGTGTACTTAATTATCAAAATAGGTAGAAGCTTTTTCACTATTGGAATAGGCTTGAATATTGAGAAATGAATTGGCTTAAAATTTGGAATCGACTTGGGTAGAGATTTAATTACTGGAATAGGTAAAGGCTTGTTCACTGTTGGAAATGACTTTGGGAGAGGCTTGAACATTGGAAAAGGTATTGACTTAACAATTGGAAATGAGTTTGTTATAGGCTTAATTACTGGAATAAGTAGAGAATTTTCACTATAGGAATTGACTTAGCAATTGGAATTGGTTTTTGTATTGGCTTCTTAATCATAGGAGTAGGTATAGGATTTTTGGCTATTGGACATGGTTTGGATTTTTCCTTGCTAGAGATGGCTTTGGTTTTGATTTAACAATTGGAAATGGCTTCTTAGACATTGAAACTGGAATAGGCTTAAACACTAGGATAAGAATTGGCCTTGATATAGGATTAACAACTAGAATCCACTTTGGTATAGGTTTCTGAAAAACTGGGATAGGTAAAGGCATTGGTATAGGTTTAACAATTGGAAGGAACTTTGGTACAAGCTTAAACATTAGTATTGGCAAGGTATTTTGTCTATTGGAAATGGCTTCAACATGGGATCCTTATTGATCGGAGATTTTATTGTAAAAAATGCTACAAATTTTGCTTTTTCAATGTGATTTTTTGTGCCACTTAACTTTGTATGTAAAGGCTTGCCATCGATGTTCACCTCAATTCCTACACAATATATTGAATGTTATAATGTATGCATAATACATTTATGTAATAATTGTAATTTGTTATACTTTAGTGTCTTAGTGATATGATGTGACATGTTATTGCTACATAGTTGTCATGGCATTAGTTGTTGTACATAAATTTTTTTCATTCCTTTCCTTGCTTGTGAAGTAGTAAGAAGTAATTAGGAGTACATCATTGTCATAGCATATGAATTTGTGGGTGTTTAAATGTGTGACTGTTATATGTTGTTTATGTGTGTTATGTAGCTTGTTTTCGAGTGCTCTACCAAGTCTTTATGCTCATATCGCAAGTTTGTAGTGAGATATATTCTCACTCCCTTGTGTTTCTATTTGTGTTCCTTTTTAGGTGATTTTCCAATTATAGGTGTCTCAGAGTAGGAATAGAAGGTTGAGCTGGGGCTCCATGTCATGTATTTTTTTTATTTTAATTTTGGGATATCAAGTTCTAATAGGATGTGACATTGGGACAAACCTTGTAATGGGAAGATATTACTTTACTTATTCTAGTTGGCCTTTGGAGTGTTGATAAGTTGTTTACTTGTATGTTTCATTGAATAAAATGAGATCGAGCATTTGAATCCTCTTTTGTGGTGTTCAAATATGTTGAAATTTTTTTTCTTATTTGATTAGTTAATTATTAGTAGGCATAGTTGAGTTTCGACCTTGCGTGTTATATGCTTGTTGTGCTTGTTGTTGTGTACTTTGGTGAGTGTTGTTGTGTGATGTTAATTTAATGGTTGTTTTGCTTCCTCAACCGACAGTAATGGATGGTAGGAATAATGTTACTTTTTCTTGTGTTCTTCATGCCTTAGCTCAAGTTGTGAGATGAATCATAATAGAAATAGATGGAGCTATGAGACTCAAAGTAGGGTTGTGTTCCTAGTGTTTCTAAAATCATGAAGTTGTTAGGTCAGGCAATTTTTTTGGAACAAAATTTTCAATAAGGAAGAGGGAGTTGTAACACCTCAATTATTATTATTATTATTGTTGTTGTTATTGTTATTGTTGTTATTGTTGTTGTTGTTTTGTAGTAATTTATTGAATAAATGAGTGTTTAAATTATATTTTATCATTAATTAAATAAATTTTATTTTTGTGAAAATATGTGTTGATTTATTAAATTGGAGTTTTTTTTGAGTCAAAATTAAATCTTTGATTTCAAATAAAACTAATAACTTTTGGATATTTAAAAGAAATTATTTTTACATATAACAAATATTTAACAATGTTCAGATATTTAAATGAATACTTAACAGCCTAACCCAACTCATTCCACGTTATAAGAAGAGAGAGTTAAAACAACCTTTGGTGTATCAAAAACTCTTCTTCTAAACTATTTTGTGCTACAGTTGTAGAGGATATAGGAGGATAACCTTGAGGAATGCTATGTTGTCAAAGCTCTATTTTTCAGGTAAAAGGGGGTGAAATGACTCGCTCAAAGGTGTAAGTGTAATTATCGGTAAAGGGGGTTTGACCTTAGACCCCTAATTGATTACTTGTGTTTGATTGATTGTATTAATTGATATAATACAAGATTTTTAATCTTGTGGTTGTGGGTTGAGGGGTTGCTCCTAAAAGGCCTAACATTGTATGTTTTAGAGTTTCTCTAAAGAGAAGATTAAACTCCTCGTATTATAATATGAATTATTGTATTGATGATGTGATTGTTGGTGTTTTATGGCTCTATTATGAATTTGTATGTATTGTGCTTAATTCTACTATACTATGTTTGAATTATGAGTTGTTGTTGAGTTTATGCTATAAATGCATTGCATTAACATTGAAAATTTGTGACTATAAACTAAGAATTGAGTAATTAGGAATGAGTGTCATTGTGGTGAGTGACGTAGCCTATGAGATGGCATGGATGGGCATGGGTGAACTTGTCTAGTAAGTGACCTAGCCTGTTAGAGGCAAGAATAGTGTTTATTAATTGTGATGGATTGTGAGATGAGGTACTTAGGTACATGTCATGCATCATTTAATAAAGCTAGAGGTGTGTAAAAAAATGGATACAAACCCAATTGGTAATGTCACTAGACCTCTCAAGGGCTACTTGGTTGTGTTAACCTACAATGGTCGTGTTTGATCCCACGTGCTAAAGACATGCAAACTAAGTAGATCCTAATATGATACCAAACAGTATCATGTTAAAGTAGCACAGGTCAAGTAGAGGGTTAACCTATGTTACGACTAACACGTCCACTCTCTTGGTTTAGAGTTTGTACCACATTGCATTTGGAGTAGTAATTAGGAGTGCATAATTATCATAACATATGCATTTGTAGATGTTTAAATGTGTGAGTGCTATATGTTGTTTGTGTTTATTATGCGGTACGTTTTTGAGTGGCTACTCGGCCTTTGCGCTCAATCATGAGCTTGTAGTCTTACTTACTTGTGTTCTTGTTTGTGTTGCTTTTAGGGACAGTTTGCCAATTGCAAGTGAGTTAGAGTAGGAATAAGAACGTTGAGCTAGGACTCCATGTTATTTATTTCTTTTATTTTATTTTTAGGATATTCTTGTAATGGGAAGCTATTACTTTACTTATTCTAGTTGGCCTTTGGAGTGTTTATCTATTGTTTTTACTAGTGTGCTTCATCGAATATAATGAGATTAAGCATATGAATCCTTTATCCTGAATGTGATGTTTAAATGTCAAATTTTTTTGTATTTGATTAGTTTAATTATTTGTAAAAATAGTTGGTGTAAAGGGTGTTACAACCTCCATCCATGCTAGTTGTAGAGACAAAGAAATTAATGTTGCTTGTGAAAGATCACCCATCTCCTTATTTACATAATAAATAATGAAACTAGAAGGTTGTCTAAAGAGTAAATAAATAACAAACATAAACAAGTAACTTATTTTGTAACCTGATCAAATAACAACATTCTCCCACAAATCTTCAATATGATAATAGCGAGTGTCATATACATTATCTACTTCATTTTTGTCAAACTAGGCATACGTCTTAAGAAAGATGAATTGCTAAAAATATGAAGAGTTCTATCTTGATTTTTCATCACTTCCATGCATAGTTGTTCTTCGGAGAACCATTGATGACCTTTTATTCGAAGAATAATTGACATAAAATACTTGTTTTGTTTGAGATGCCATAATGAAAAGCTTTCTCTTATAACTTACCCTGTTAAGGTCCACCAAAGTAAATCATAATTCATTGGTTTATACTCTCATGTTACTTTCAACCTACTTACGTTTAGAAATAGACACTCTAAATTTAGTGTAATCTACCTCCTAGATATATTCAATGGCTCCAAAATAATATATGAATGTCATAAAAGGTTTTTATCCTTTGAACTAAAGAACTGCATGGACTTGGCCACAATCATAACCCCACTATTTTGCACAGTACTATTATCATCCTACAATTTTGTATAGAATGAAAACTTATCAATATTATATTCACTCCATCATATGACATCAAAGTTAGGCTCGTGTATTAATTATTTAAATATTTTAGAAGCACTATCATCATTCAAAGATTAAAAGGATGATTCACTCACATTTTTATTATCAATAAAATAATTCTATCAATTAATATTCTCTTAAATACATTTTAAGTTTATATAGAAATATTCCAGTTTGGTGTCTACCTTTTGTTAGACACTTTTACCCTTTATTTTTATTAAATAACTATTATATTTTTCACATTTCATTTTCTATTTAACTTCCTCTCTCTCCTTCCATAGAATTAACACACTTCCACTTCTTATTTAACTTCCATCCTATCTTTTCCTCTTTTATTTTATTTTTATTTATAAAGGAAATGTATTCCCCTAGTATATTCATATCCTTGTATTCACATAACACTGGTTCTTATAAAACTTAACTACTTATCTAATCTCAAGTGCTCTATGGAAGCAACATGTGGTACATGTTATTGTTCCATTGTTCGTGTAACTAAGTTACACGTTTTCTTCTGTGTCATTGCATGATTCATAATTTATACAATAGTTAAGTAGGTTAATTTAAATATTTATACTGTTATTAGTGTTTCAATTGTGTGGATGAGGCCACAATTTCAGTTGCGGCCATTACATGATGTTGTGGTCGCTATGGTGTACAACCACGATTTTGTTATGCATCAAGTAAACGAAGATTTTTTTTATATGATTCATTGATTTTTTGTTGCTAGTACCCTAACTAAAAAATGTTATCACACAAAACTTAACACCAATAGCAATTATTAAGTAAATCAAAACCAAATAATCAACATCATTCTATGATTAGTAAATCATCGACTTACAATGGCAGCTATATTGTGAGTTTTATAGGGGCAAAACACTTTTACATTCTAATTCAACATCCAAAATAAATACAACAAGATATATGCAAACTCGTGTAACATTTGAGGCCCATATATAAAGGACATTCAAATTGGAGCAAATAACTTTATAAGCATCATAAATGTATAGAATGAAGATTCTTATGGTTCTATAATTGGCTTGTGAATTGGCAAAGGTTGTAAAAGTATATTCTTGAATTTGGGAGGAAGTAGTATTCAAGGAACAATAGGCTTTTTGAAGAAAGGTTCATGCTCTAACAAATGCAAATGATTTTGGTATAGGTTTAATCACAAAAATGGGAATGGCTACAAAATAGGCTAAGAAACTGGAATAGATGAAGGCTTTTTAACTCTCGAGAATGGTTTTGGTATGAGTTTAACAATAGGAATCAACAAAGGTTTTTTCGCTATTAAGAATGGTTTCGAGATAGAATTTAACATTGAAATAAGAATTCAATTATAAATGATTGGGGTTATAGGCTTAATTAAGGGAATATATACGAAGAGACTTTTTTATTATAGATTTAAATACTGAGATAAAAATTGACTTAACAATTAGAACTGACTTAGATAAAGACTTTTAATAGTTACTAGAATAGGTAAAGACTTTTTCATTATTGGAGTTGGCTTTGGGATGAGCTTGGACACTGGAATAGGAATTGGATTAACAATGGGTGGCTTGGGTAGTAACTTATTTGAATAAGTTGAGGTTTTTTTTTCACTATTAGAGTTATCTGTGTGATGGGCTTGGACAATAGAATATGCATTAGCTTAACAATGGGAACTAGCTTGGGTAAAATCTTAGTTACTGGAATAGGTTGAGGCTTTTTCATGATTGGAATTGACTTTGGGATAGATTTGAATATTATAATAGGAATTGGCTTAACAATGGAAACTAGCATGCGTTCAAGCTTTTAATTACTAGAACAAGTAAAGACTTTTTCACAATTAGAATTGGCTGAGATAAGAATTGGCTTAGTAATGGAACTAGCTTGGGTAGAGACTTAATTACTAAAATAGGTAGAGGCTTAATTATCGGACTATATAGCTGCTTTTTTCACTATTACAAATGAGTTTGGGATATATTTATATATTGATGACAATACGTTGAGGGTAGATAGAGTATTAATATAGTACATGTCTTTGTATCTACACTATAAAAAAATTCGTATTTAGATTTATACCTGTTAGGATAGTAATTTTAATATTTATGTTCTTTTCTATTGGGTATTTAAATGTTGATATATGTATCTATTACTCACAATATAATTAACTATAAAAGTTTAATTATAATAATAAATATTGATTAAAAATATGATAATAATTAAGTTTAAATTACATTTAACATCTTTTACAAAACATACCATCATAGTCATAAAACATCACATTACTCTCCAAAAATTTGTTAAAAAATTAACACATTACTCTAATTAATTATAATTATAAAGTCAAAATAAATAACCTAAATTATATAATAGGGCGATAACAAGTACAACTTAAATTATAATTATGGTGTCTTATCTTATTGTCAAAATTTATTATGGTTCTTTATATATAGTGAAAATTTGTTTTAACCTTTTAAAAATCACATAACATTCACATTTATCTATCTTTTACAAAACATAACGATCATAATCATAAAACATCATAAATGTCATAATAAATTTCCACAATAACATTTATTAACTTCCAAGTCTTCAACTGCTACTCTTCAAAATCTGTTACAAAATAACACATTAATCTAATTAGTTATAATTATAAAGTCAAATTAAATAACCTAAATTATATAATGTAACGATAACAAGTACAACTTAAATTATAATTATGGTATCTTATCTTACTGTCAAAATTTATTATGGTTCTTTATTTATAGTGAAAATTTGTTTTGATTTTTTACAAATCACATTTAAATATCTTTTACAAAATATAACAATCATAGTCATAAAACATCTCAAATTTCATAATAAATTTCTATTATAACATTTATTAACTTTTAAGTCTTAAGCAGCTACTTCCAAAAATATGTTAAAAAATAACACGTTCCTCTAATTAGTTACAAGTATAAAGTCAAATTAAATAACCTAAATTATATAATGAGGGATAGCAAGTACAACTTAAATTATAATTATGGTCTTTTATCTTATTGTCAAAACTCATTATGGTTCTTTATTTATAATAAAAATTTGTTTTGATATTTTAACTATTAAATTTGAGTTAATGTTGTCCTTATGAAATAATTATCATTTTTTCATCTTAGGACACAATTTTGAATATTGTTTTGACTGAATCAAGATGTGAAATTTGTCTCATTGGATTCATCTATATAAAAACTATGAAATCTAATTAATATGCACACAAAAAATGGTCTTGAACATGATCAAAATTGTGTGTAAAGTGAATCTCATGAGCAATTGAAAAACTAAAAAATCTAATATTAAAATTATTTTCTAATTGCTCATGGAACCCACTTTTGACATTAGTTAGATTTCATAGGTTTTATTTGGATAAATTTAATGGAACAAGTTTCACATCTTAAACTAATAAAAAAATGGTTTACAATCATATCCCAAAATCGAAAAACCATAACTATTTTGATAGGACAACGTCAACTCAAATGTAAAAGTTAAAGGACCAAACTAAATTTTTACAATAAGATATTAAAATTTTAATTTAATCATAGCTATACTACAATGAATCAATTTATATACTAATTTTAGATAAAAACAAAATAAAATTTTGGATGAAAAAAGTTGTTAAAAAATGTTTTATATAGAATTATTTTACACAGATAACAATGAATTAAAAAGAGTATTCATAAAACTTAAGAGTAGTTTCATGACTTTTTTAGAGATGGATGAAGTCAGGGAATAAGACCTTTAGAATGGGACAATGACACAATAGATAGGAAATATTGAAAAAAAAAAGAAACCAAGAAAAAGAAAGAATATGTTATCTACCTTAAGGTTTTTAATAATAATAATAATAATAGTAATAATTATTATTATTATTAGTATTATTATTATTATTATTATTGTTATAAGTGCGGGTATTCGTCGAGTTGGCTACTGAGATATCTGTATCTGTATCTGCGTCCGCATCCGAAATTGTTATATTCTGTTTTTTCACTATTGGAAATGGTTTTTTTGAGAGAGACTTGAACACTGGGATAGAATTTGACTTAAATATGGAAAATAACTTGGCTACATGCTTACTTATCAATATTGGAAAAGGCTTTGGAATAGGTTTGAACACTGGAATTTGTTTGGCTACAGGCTTAATTACCGGATGAGGTAGAGACTTTTTCATTGTTGAAAATGGCTTTGGGACTACCGAATATGGCTTTGGCTTTTCTACTATTGTAGATGGCTTTTGTATTGACTTAGCTATTGGAATTGAGTTCTTAGACACTGGGACTGGCTTCATCATTGGAATAGGAATTGACTTTACAATTGGAATTGACTTTTGTACAGGCTTAACAACTGGAATCCGCTTATGTATTGGCTTTGAAAAAGGCATTGGGGTAGGTTTAACAATTGGAACAAACTTTGGTTTAGGCTTAAACACTGATGCTGGCTGGGTCTTTCTGTCTACTGGAAATGGCTTTGGCATAGGATCCTTATCGATTGGAAGTTTTGGTGGAAAAGAGGCTACAAGTTTTCCTTCTTCGACGTGATTTTCTGTGTCACTTAACTTTGTATGTAAAGGCTTTCCATCAATGTTCACCTCAGTTCCTGCACAAAAAAATATTGAATGTCATGATGTATACATAATACAAGTATGTAATAGTTGTATTTAGTTGTAGCTTAGTGTCTCAATTAAGTTGCTACACTGCTAGGTAGCTATGGTAATTTTGTACAACAAAAAATGGAAAATTATCTAGGTTCAGAGAACCAACCTGTAAAGGCTTCATTAGCAGGTACAGAAGCAGAATTGACAAAACAGAAGCATAGAAGAAGAAGCAAAGGTACCCTATAGCCCAACACAAGCACCTTATGAAATTTGGAACTCTTCCTCATTGTGAAAACACCACTCACCATTGACCAAGGAGTGGCAATGTATGTTGAAAAGGGAAATATCTAGATTAAGGGTTGAGATGCTCTAGCCTCATAAGATTTGTGTCTATATATAATGGTTTGGCCAGCTTAGGATTGACGTACTTTAAGTGGCTCATATACTATTACTTCCAGTTGATAGTATGAGGTTGTTGGTTAGACAGTTAGTTAAGACATTTAGTTGGGAATATGTTACTTTAGAGATCAATGATGCTGAGATGGAATCTCATCCAATAAGTGAACTTCCCCACTTGTGCTATTTGTTGGTAATTATTGTTGGGACAGTAAATTGAATCTCTATCAATATGGTTGATTGGGGTGAGTAATAATATGGGTCAGTGTGATTTGTGATTCTGTTATGAAATACAAGAACCTTAAATCATACATATTATGTTTTACATTACATCCCATGGAATTGATTCTGTATCAGCAGGACTGAGAGTGATTATTCACAGTACCATTCTGCCACTGCAAATGCAGTACCTACACGCTGGAGATGCCAGTGATCCGTACAACTTTAAAGTAGAAGTTCTTATCGTAGCCTTTTCTCTTCCTGCTGCAGGAAACAAAAAAAGTATTTCTTCAGTATACACTAGATTTTAAACCCTCGAGATACAGTGTTTGTTTAAATTATAAATTTATATTTAAAAAAAATATGTATATAAAACATTATTAATTTTTAATATATTTAATAACATTTTAAAAACATAATTACATTAAAATTGAGGAAGATTACTAATTATATTTCTAATTGAGTATTCAAAATATTAAGTCTATTAAAATTTATTATAATTTGTTCTTTCTCCAAGTAATAATAGTGATCTAATAGTACAATACCTGCATGAAATATATTAATTAAAAAATAAAAAAATAAAACATGAAATATATTAATTAAAAAATAAGAAATAAAACATGAAATATATTAATTAAAAAATAAAAAATATAAATATAAACATGTAATTATTTAAGTTTAAGTGTTAATTTTTTGTTGCTGTGAATATTATGTTAACATGTCCTAATTTGTGTGTTTTTATAAATAATACTTTTTAAATGTATTTAATGTAAAAATTAAAATTTATTTTAAATTTCTTGAAATAGTGTGATTTGTTTCGAATTTGTTTAAATTATGTAATTTTTATTTAAAAGTGATATTTTTTTATTATTTTGAAGATATTACTTTTAATTATGTAGTATTGTTGAAGCTTTGAATTGATTAATTTTGTAGCAACAAAAATTGACTACTCTTTTTCCTTGCAATGAAATTTGTTTTATTATTATTATTATTATTATTATTGTTTATTCTTTAATTTTAATTTCATTACTTTCTATTTTTTAAATTTATTAATATATAATTTATTTAAAATAAAAAATTATTTATCTATAAGGATTATTATATGTTCCAAACTTTTATACCAATTTAATTATTATAAGAATTATATATCGATACAAACTATTATTTTTATATATATTATTATTTTTTAATATTATTACATGCTACTATTTTTTTAATTAGAACCTCACCTAAAAACTACTCGCAGATATGCTCCGAAGCTAGTAAAAAGATCACGTTAATACCTTCAAGGAATTGGGATATAGAAAAATGAGTGACATTCTCTCTGCTAGCAAGGGCTTTTGCCGAGAGTGAGACTTCGTCCGCCACCGTCAAAGTAAGAAGCCAACCTTTTGCATAGGAGCACAAAAAAAAGTCAAACTTCTTTAGTAGGGTCTACCATTAGAAATAATTGTCAAAGTAATGAAGGAGATATTTCTGATAAGCTTCTAAACGTGGAGGGAAGTCAGTACAATCTTAAGTTCATCACTTAGGTACATGGGAGTAAAACTTTCTAAACGTGAAGAGTTATATATTATATTTCAATTCATTTCATTAGTCGATATCTAATGCATCCTTTCACATCAAGAATTAGACATTTTGAATGTAAAGTTTGTAAAATTTGCGGGTGATTTGGTAATGACCTGATAACACATATGCCTTAATAGACCCAATAATAATTGGTAGTATATGTTCTAATGATAAGAGTTTTCCTCCAATTATATACTCCTCTGTGATCTCACTAATTAATGTTGAATCTTTAATACTACTTTCTTACTCCATTTCTCCTGGGAGAGTTGAGATTGTTTTACTCTCCTCCACATTTGGAAGCTTATCTTTCTATGACGGATTTTTTTCCCTCGTATATATATCTGCTTCATTACTCAGATGATTATATGTAGTGGTAGACCCTACTAAAAAAGAAGTCTTGACTTTTTTTGTGCTCTTATGCAAAAGGTCGGCTTCTTGCTTTGACAATGGGGGGACGAAGTTTCACTCTCCGCAAGAGCCCTAGCAAAGAGAACGTCACTCATTTTTCTATATCCCAATCTCTTGAAGGTAGAAATGTGATGTTTTTGCTAGTTTTGGAGCATATCTGCTAGTAGTTTTTAGGTGAGGTTCTAAGAAAAAAAATAGTAATATATTAAGAATAAAATTTTAAGTGAAAGGGTGGAAGTTGGGGAAGTTGTGTTGAGCTGCCATTCAAGCATAGTCAGGTAATGATCGTAAATCAGCCATGGACCCTCCGTTGAAGCTTTTTCCTTATCCTCCTTGTTCGAGAAAATAACTAGGAAGAAGTCATTCCCGATATCGTTAAAGTGTATAACATCGTTGCGAGCTCGCATCTGCTTTAATCCTGTCTCAAGAACCTTATATTCAATCTTTCAGCCCAGAAGTTTAACAATAATCCCATTCCACCAAGGTCTCTTAATTCGCAATTCTTCTTCCTTAGAAAGAATAGTAGTAGGGCATTCGTATTTGCCCAGCTTTCGTTCAAAAACCTCAATACCCTTATTTTCTTGTTCTTCTTTCTTTGTCTCCTCCTCGTCCGATCCAAACTCACCATCCTCTTTGTTCTCTTCATCCTTGTTTGTTCCCAACGTGCATTGGCATCTCCAACGTGCATTGTATGGTAATGTAAATATTAATCACTCTCAGTCCTGCTGATACAGAATAAATTTTATGGGATGTAATGTAAAACATAATATGTATGATTTGAGGTTCTTGTGTTTCATAACAGTATCACAAATCACAATCACGGATATTACTCACCCCAATCAACCATATTGATAGAGATTCAATTTACTGTCCCAACAATAATTACCAACAAATAGCAAGTTCATTTATTGGATGAGATCCCATCTCAGCATCATTGATCTCTAAAGTAACATATTCCCAACTAAATGTCTTAACTAACTGTCTAACCAACAACCCCATACTATCAACTGGCAGTAATAGTATATGAGCCACTTAAAGTACGTCAATCCTAAGCTGGCCAAACAATTATATATAGACACATCTTATGAGGCTAGAGCATCTCAACCCTTAATCTAGATATTTCCCTTTTCAACATACATTGCCACTCCTTGGTCAATGGTGAGTGGTGTTTTCACAATGAGGAAGAGTTCCAAATTTCATAAGACGCTTGTGTTAGGCTATAGGGTACCTCTGCTGCTTCTTCTATGCTTCTGTTTTGTCAATTCTGCTTCTGTGCCTGCTAATGAAGCCTTTACAAGTTGGTTCTCTGAACCTAGATAATTTTCCATTTTTTGTTGTACAAAATAAGTACCATAGCTACGTAGCAGTGTAGCAACTTGAGACACTAAGCTACAACTATTACGTACTTGTATTATGTATACATTATGAAATTCTATTTTTTGTGCAGGAACTGAGGTGAAGATTGATGGAAAGCCTTTACATACAAAGTTAAGTGGCATAGCGTCTTTTCCTCCAAAACTTCGAATCAATAAGGATCCTATACCAAAGCCATTTCCAATAGACAAAAAGACCCTGCCAGTTCCAGTGTTTAAGCATGAACAAAAGTTGGTTCAAATTGTTAAACCTATACCAATGTCTTTTCCAAAGTCAATTCCAATTGTAAAGTCAAATCCTATTCCAATGTTTAAGCCTGTCCCAGTTCCAACATTTAAGAAGCCAATTTCAATAGCTAAGCCAATACCAAAGCCATCCCCAATAGTAGAAAAACCAAAGCCATATCGAGAAGCTCCAAAACAATTTTCAACAATGAAAAAGTCTCTATCTATTCCAGTAATTGAGCCTGTATCCAAACGAGTTCACATTAAGTCAATTCCTATTCCAGTATTAAAACCTATCCAAAAGTCCTTTCCAATACCGATAATTAAGCCTACACCAAAACCAATTCCCACTGTTAAGTCAATTTCTATGCCAATGTTCAAACCTATTCCAAAGTCCTTTCCATTATCACTACGTAAGCTTGTACCCAAGTCATTTTCCATTATCAAGTCAATTCCTATCCCAATATTCAAGCCTATCCGAAAACAATTTCCAATAATGAAAAAAAATTCCACAATTATGGATGCGGCTACCAATACAAATATCTCAATAGCAAACTCAGCCCATACTCGCGTATATAACAATAATAATAATACTAATAATAGGAATAATAATAATAACTATTATTATTACTATTATTATTATTAAAAAATATAAGATAGATCATTTCTTTTTATTTTCTTATCCTCTATTTTTTCCTATCTTTTTCTATTTATTGTCTCATTATCGACTCGCGAAGGCTCGAATCCCTAACTTCATCCATCTCAGAAAAGAGTCGTGCAACTCTCTTGAATTTCATGGCTACTCATTCTTTTGATTCTCCATTATTGATGCAAAATAATTCTCAGGTCCATATAAAATATTCTTTCATAGTATAGTTGTGGCTAAATTATAATTTAATTTCTTGTATTATTGTAAAAATTTGTTTTGATCATTTAACTTTTATAATTGAGTTAAAGTCTTTCTAAAACAATTATTGTGTTTTAATTTTGGGATATGATTTTTTTTATTAATTCATCATGTGATAATTGTTTCATTAAATTCATCTACATAAATACTATAATGTCCAATTAATGTTTGCATAAAAAGGATTATAAATATAATGAAAATCGTGACAAAAGTGAGTCCCACAAGCAATTGAAAATAAATTTTGATATTAGATCTTTGAGTTTTTCAATTGTTCATGAAACTCAAATTATATACGATTTTCATCGTGTTTATGACAATTTTTTGTGCGAACATTATTTGAATCTCATACTTTTCATATAGATGAATATAATGGAACAAGTTCCACGCCTTGAATCAATAAAATAAAATTCAAAATCATGTCCAAGATAAAACAAAAATAATTGTTTTAGAAGGACAACTATAACTCAAATTGAAGAGTTAAATGACCAAAATGAATTTTCACAATAAAATAAGATATTAAAATTATAATTTTACCTATAATTGTTATCTTCACAATATATAATTTTAGGTTATTTATTTTGACTTTATAATTATAACTAATTAGTATAATGTATTATTTTTAACAGATTTTTGGAGAGTAGCTGCTCAAGACTTGGAAGTTCATAAATTTGTTATTGTGAGAGTTTATTATGACATTTGTGATGTTTAATAATTATGATTGTTATGTTGTGTAAAAGATCTTTGAATATGATTTTAATTTAATTACTTTCGTAATTTTAATCATTATTTGTTATTTATTAATTTTTATAGTTAATTAAAGTTAGGGGTGGCAATGTGGGTGAACATGCATCAACTCATCCTGACTAGCCAATGCGAAGTGGGGTATAACACCCAAGTATTTATTCTATTTTATTGTTGGTTGTAAATATTGTATTTTGTTAATTATTAGTAATAAGTAGTTTAATTATTTTATGATTAAATAGATAATATTTAGGGAGAAATATAGGTTGGTTTTAAATTGGATTTTAATTAATTAAATTAAGAAAATAAGCTATTTAAATATAGTAAGAGCATAAGTCACACATCGAACAACATAAGTCGGTGTCCCACCTCCTTTTCCTATATAAAGGAGTGAGATAGTTTAAGTCCCACATCCAACAATATGAACTCATGCACCATCTCCTCCAATATAATGAGTTGGATACCAAGTAAGGGAAGACAAGAGCACCTCTATACAAGTTGGTTTTGATGCAAAGCATTGAACATAATCTTTTCTCAAAATATAAAGTTTTTGCAAGAGAGGTGGGGTCATTTGTTTGAGTTTCACATAGGTTGTCAGTGGAAGCTATAAGACCTATTCTGGGACTAAGACCTATGTTGTTAAGTTAGTTTTTCTAAACACTTGACTTCAAGTCTCAAGTCTACTAGGGAACACATTTTCTACATCTACACTTCTCCAAGTAAGGATAGTGAGAAATTTTACTCAAGGGATATGGGTATGATTATGGATAAAGAGGTTGCCCCTAAATCCTGCTTAGTGTTTGTGTTTGACTGTCTCTATCTATTGATAGAGCGTTTAAAGTCATTTTTCTACTTAGTGCATGTATTTGAAATACTTGTGTTTAATTATCTCTATCAACTGATAGAGTAGTTAGTTGTTTCATGTTATTTATTTGTGGTTTCTTGTCTTTAGCATTCATGTAGTACAAGACTCTTAACCTTGTAGTTATGGGTTAAGGGTTTATTTCAACCCCAAAGTTGTCTGTTCTTGGTGTACTCTGAAGGGGGTTGAGCTCCCTAATGATTATAGTTCTTGTTTATTAAAGATTATGATTTCTCTTGTTTATATTAGTTGTTATGAAATTCCTTATGTGCAATTGGTCATGTTTATGAAAATGTAGAAAACAATAAGTTCTCTTTAGATTCGAATTTCTTGGCAAAAATCTAGAAAATTTGATAGTAGGATGTCACGATCGTGCTTAAGACAACACCTGTGCTAGTGTGAGCACTTCGTGATGCTCTATCTAGATTGAATAGATGTTGTGTTGTAATTGAAATTGTTGCTTGTCTATTAACATATGTGCTTATTGTTGAAAATATTTATCTACCTTAGGTTCCTTATTTCTTATTCCTATGAGAGGTTTCCTTATAATGAATAACCATTATACTAGATCATCAAAGCTTTAAATAAGGATGCATAAATAAATAAATACCTAGATCCATTTGTCGGAGATTATAGCAAAATCTTTAGTGTCTTCAATCTGATTGAGAACCGTTTGTTTGTGGTCTTCCTCAACCAAACCACCTTAATTCCTTCTAGGTACTTTCGCTTTTCTTTTCTAATGGGGAGAACAGAGAATGTATTTTGGTTTGGTGTATTGGGGACCATAACCTTTCCTAATGTGTTAGCCTACATATAGGGTTCTACTTGGGTATCCACTTATTAAGCCCATATCAAGCCTTTTAGGAAGTCTTTTCGATTACTTAATTGGATCACTTAAGATTATAATCACTTTAAATAAATAGCTGATATAATTGTATTTAAAATATAAAGCCCACATGATTAAAAGAAATTATAAATTTCTAACAATCTCCCACTTGGGCTTCATATTTTCTTGAAACAATTATATTACTCAGTTCTTTAGGTGCGTTAATATGCTATTTATTTTTAGACTTCCTCTTGATACAATCTGGTCCATTTTGTACATTAACAATGGAACCATTGCATCTTTAATCACAATTTAAGCATGATTAAATAACAATGATCACCATATTAACATACTCAATGACATAGATCAAATCAAATATGGATGAGTGGCATTGGAAATTACATGCAATGTGATCTCAAACATGTCTATTTCCAATTGGTCCTTATTTTTAATCTTTATAGAGATCAATTCAAATTCTTGTAAAATAATTACTATATACAAGAAAACATAAGTGAGTTCAAAATATAAATATAAACCATCAACTTTATTTCTACAGAAAATAAATAACAAGAAAATTGTTCAAATTGAAACATAAAACATATAGGCTCCCACTAAACTAAAGTATCCTATAGAATAATACCCATATGAGCAGTGTGTTCATCAAAGAACCTTAGGTATTAGCCCTTTAGTCAATGGATCAGCTAGCATAAAACTTGTTCCTATATGTTTTATGAAAATTTGTTTATTTTGAACTCTGGTTGGATGTCTCGAAGCAAGTCACAAACTCTATAGCAATGGTCAAAGAGGCTACAAGAGTTTGTTTAACAGACTTCTAAGAGATAGCTCCTCCGGCCAACATGTAGATGTATCTAGACGTGGAGTGTTTACTATCTTAACATCCAGCAAAATTGGAGTCAGAGTACACGATATCTCCAAACCTTCAAACTTTCGATAAGTAAGCATGTATCCTTTTGTTCTCCTTAAATAACGTATCATACGTTTGCTGTCTTCCAATGTTGCATTCCAGGATCACTCAAATACCTGCCCAAAACTCCCACCACAAATGCAATATCGGGACGAGTACAAACTTGAGCATACATTAGACTCCCCACTGTTGAGGCATAGGGAATCTTTTGCATCTCATTTCTTTCAAGGTCATTGTTGGGGTACTGTTTTAGACTAAATTTGTCTCCCTTAGCTATCAGGGTGTCTCCTGGTTTACTATCTTTCATGTCGAATCTCTTTAAAACTTTGTTGATATAGTTCTCTTGTGACAACCTTAGAATACCTTGAGAATGATCTCTTAGTATCTGAATGCCTAACACAAAAGAAGCTTCCCCAAGATCTTTCATCTCGAAATTCTTCGTCAGAAATCTCTTGGTTTCATGTAACAAGCCTGTATCACTACTAGCAAGTAGTATATCATCGACATATAGTACCAGAAATATGTATTTACTCCCACTAAACTTGTGATATACACAATCATCAACTACATCTGCCTCAAAACCATATGAGGTAATGACTTGATGGAACTTGTGATACCATTGGCGAGAAGCCTGTTTTAGGTCATAGATGAATTTCTTTAGTTTGCATACCATAGACTTAGATTCGTTTGAAACAAAGTTTTCAGGTTGCATCATATAAATCGTTTCGTCAATGTCACCATTTAGAAACACAATCTTAACATCCATTGATGTAGCTCTAAATCAAAATGAGCTACTAGTGCCATTACGATTCTAAAAGAATCCTTTGAAGATACCAGAGAAAAGGTTTCTTTGTAGTCAATGCCTTCCTTCTGAGTAAAGCCTTTAGCAACTAGACGAGTCTTATATCTTTCGATATTACCTTTAGAATCCTTTTTGGTTTTAAATATCCATTTGCAACCAATAGGTTTCACACCTTCAGGTAATTCGACGAGATCCCAAACGTCATTGTCTTGCATAGACTTCAACTCATCTTTCATGGCATCAATCCATTTTTGAGAGTTAGAACTTTGCATGGCTTGATAGAAGTTGATTGGATCATCTTCTGTTAAACCAATGTCATCCTCATGTTCTTGGAGAAAGACAATGTAGTCATCTGGAATTGCATGTCTCCTCTCTCTAATGGATCTCCTTAACGGTACTTGTTGAGATTGTTGCGGTGGCTCTATTGGTGGTTGAGGAAGAGCCTTATCACAATCTTGTTCAGGAACAATGTCAAGAACAGTAGTTTGAACATTGTCTCCTATTACTATAGTTGTTTCTTGAACAATAATAGGCACAAGGACTTGACCAATGTCATTGACAGATTCTTCCTCAAAGACAACATTCTTTATGTTCTCTTCCTTCCCAATCTCAACTTCCTCAAGAATTCTCGCATTTCCTGTTTCAGAAAAGGATCTTGAAGTGGGATCATAAAACTTATAGCCTCGAGAGCGTTTAGCATAGCCAACAAAATAACAGCTAATTGTTCTTGAATCCAGTTTTCTTTCATGTGGCCTATAAGGTCGTGCTTCATCTGGACAACCCCAAATGTGAAAATGATTGATGCTTGGTTTTTTGTCAGTCCAAAGTTCATAAGGGGTTTTGTTAACTACTTTAGTCGGCATCCTATTAAGGATGAGAACTGCGGCCTTTAAAGCTTCTCCCTAGAGTGACTCTGGTAAAGAAGAATGACTAATCATACTTCTTACCATATCCTTAAGAGTCCGGTTTCGTCGTTCTGTCACACCGTTCATGCTAGGTTTGCCTGGCATGGTGTATTGCGGAACAATTCCACACTCTGAGAAAAAGAGCAAAAGGTCATGGACGTTATTCTCCTGATCTGTCATCTCTACCATAGTATTCACCACCACGATCAGATTTGACGGCTTTAATTTTCTTTTCAAGTTGAAGTTCAACTTCAACTTTAAAAGACTTGAAAATGTCTAGGGATTGGGACTTCTCATGTATCAAATATAGATAACCGTATCTAGAGTAATCATCTATGAACGTAATAAAGCATTGTTGTCCATTCCATGAAACTATAGGGAAAGGACCACAAATATCTGTATGTATTAGTTCTAAGACATCCTTAGCTCTTTCGGCACCTAATTTTCTTATGTTTGTTCGTTTTCCCTTGATGCACTCAACACAAATTTCAAAGTTTGATAAGTCCAAGGGTTCAAGAACTTCATCCGACACAAGTCTCTGAATTCTCTGTTTAGAGATATGGCCTAAACGCTTGTGCCATAAGATGGCTGAATTCTCAATTAATTTTCGCTTTGTGCCTCGTGAACCTATTTGTTGTATTTCGTTATAGGAACTAACAACATCAAGCATATAAAGATTATCAATTAAAGAACCAGAACCAACAATATTTGAATTTTGGTAAAGACTAACTTTATTATTCCCAAAAGAACATCAAAAACCAAATTTGTCCAAGCTGGAAATAGAAACTAAATTTCGCCTAAAAGACGGCACAACAAAAGTCTTAATTAAATCCAAACAAAATCGAGTTTTCAATTGTAATCTGAAAGTTCCAATGGCTTCTACTACAACTTTATTGTCATCACCCACAAAAATGAATCTTTCATCATCACTTGGCGGTCGGCTCCACAGGCAACCCTGCATAGTCACACTTATGTGAGTAGTAGCTCTAGAGTCTAGCCACCAAGTATCCATAGGCACAAAGGTCAAATTAATTTCAGAACAAACTAAAGCAAGAAATTTACCTTTCTTTACACGCCAGGCAACGTACTTAGGACACTATTTCTTCATGTGTCCCAACTTCTTACAAAAGTAGCAGGTAAATTCCTCATTCTTCTTTAGTTTCTTTCTTTGAGAAGACCCTTCTGCAACACCCTTAATCTTCTTCCTTTTCTTATTCTGAGAAGTCGAAACAAAATAAGCACTTTCAATCTTATCTCTTTGCAACCTTTCTTCCTCTTGCACGTAGTGAGATATAAGTTCATTGAAGGACCATTTGTCCTTCTGAGTATTATAGCTCACTTTGAATTGTCCAAAGTGTGCAGGAAGTGAGATTAAAACCAAGTGCACGAGCAAGTCTTCAACAATCTTCAACTTGAGTGATTTGAGCTTTGCTGTGAGATTAGACAGCTCCATTGTGTATTCTCTAATGTTTCCTTTGTCTTTATACTTCATAGTGATGAGTTTAGCCAAAAGGTTACTCGTCTCCGCCTTTTCATTTTTGGCAAAGAATTGCTCAATCTCTTCAATAAATTTGATTGCACTTTGACTCTCAGAAATAGAGCCCCGAAACGCTTCTGGAATTGAGTGTTTCATAATCATAAGGCACATTCGGTTAGAGCGTTCCCATTTCTCAATTTTAACCTCTTGAAGGTTATCCATAGTAGGAATAGGTTCCTCTACCCGAAGGGCTAAATCTAAATCCATACAGCCTAGAACTATCTCTACGGCTTCCTTCCATACCTTAAAATTTATTCCATTCAGCATTGGAATACTATTAATTTAGGCAGGTAAGTTGACCACACTAGCAGCAACTGAAATAAGAGAAAAAAATGACTATAAACATACATAGCACAATTAATCTTTATGATAAATTTAAGGACCCAAACAAGATACGTAGCGCACCATTAATCCCGAATCGTTGGATTGATAAAAGTAACTGCAAGTAGTACTCTCAGCGTAATAATCAAATATTAACAATTAGTTATGTTAAATAATAGTCTTTCATTTGACTGACCATTATTCACATAAAAAATAAAACTTTATAATTGTCACATATTTATTATCATAGGTATATTATTATTTGGTCAAACTGTGTCTTCTATTGGGCCGATCACAGTTCGCATAAATAATTTCATACGTCTATATAATTTAAATTAATTCAATTTTCACAACAGGTATTACGTTGGCAATTTATTGCTTCAATTAATTTATTTTTTAAAAATTACTAGACTACCAAAATTAATGAGAAGGATTCAAAATTCATCAAATTATATAGTACTCTATTTGCCTTTTATATCATAATTTACTTACTTATTATTATTACTATCATATCTAAAAATAATAATTATAACCCAATAAAAAATTATAGGTTATAATAGTAATTATACTCAATAATTACACATAATAAAAATAACGTAACAGATTTAATAAAACTAATAAATCTTTATTATTTAAAAAAATGTAAATAGATTTAATGGTACTGTCACTAAATGGGTTTAATATTTATAAATTTTTAAAATAATAATAAAAATAAAAATAAATAAACCCATCCTGAATCCGCCGCCAGCGTAATCGAGAATTCAATTGAAGGAGGGCAGCGCCACCCACGTATCACGTATTCCTGGAAATTCAATTTGGGAATTCAACTGAAGCATGCGGGTCACCCACGTAATTTCTCCACGTATCTTGCGGCTGAACGCCAAGTTGAATTGAAACTGCTACCGCTATGTAATCCGGAATTGCGATGATACTCCACGGCTACCCGAATCAGCTCCACGTATTGCGAAATTTCACCACAGGCGTGTTCCCAATTTCCGATGATTTTTCCGATAATTAGCGGCGACGGGGAAAAACCGCGGGCAATGAGAGAAAAAATTGCTGGATACAGCCAAAACGTAGGGAAAAAAAATTGCAATAGAAAATTGCAATTCATATATCGTAAAAATTACAGTTTTAAATATCAATCAAACTACAGTGTACTGTAAAGGAACTTAATATTATTATAAAATCCACATATGGTTTTTCGTATGTGTTGAATTTGGATGAATACTCGTTAAGTATATACGTTAGGTTATTATATCTCCTAATATCCTTCAAATAATTATAAAGTTTATATAATAAAAATAATAGGAGCACATACAACATAAAACATTCATTCCAAAATAAAATTTCAGGCATTAAAGGAATCAACCTATTATTTAGCCCAATGATCTAATACTACTCTGATACCACTTGTTGGAAATATTTATCTACCTTGGAGTTCTTTATTTTTTATTCCTATGAGAGGTTTCCTTGTAATGAATAACTATTATACTAGATCATCAAAGCTTTAAATAAGGATGCATAAATAAATAAATACTTGGATCCATTAGTCGTATATTATAACAGAATCTTCAATGTCTTCAATCTGATTGAGAACCGTTGGTTGGTAGTCTTCCTCAACCAAACCACCTTAATTCCTTATGGAGACTTTCGCTTCTCTTTTCTGATAGGGAGAATAGAGAATGTATTTTGGTTTGGTGTATTGGGGACCATAATCTTTCCTGAAGTGTTAGCCTACATGTAGGGTTCTCATTATCCCCTAACGGGCCAACCTGGGTATCTACTCATTAAGCCCATATCAAGTCTTTTAGGAAGTCTTTTCGATTACTTAAATGGATCACCTAATATTATAATCACTTTAAATAAATAATTGATATAATTGTATTTAAAATATAAAACTCACATGATGAAAAGAAATAATAAATTTCTAACACTTATGCAAAATATATTGTTGTTGTGATCGTTGAAAATGCATAAGAAAAATTATATATGATATATAAAAATGCATATTGAGTAGTAAGCGTAAATGAGAAAGGTCCTAAAGAACATTTATCTTGTGAGTGTCCTAGCCTAGAAGGGGCCAGAATAGTACTTCACAATGTGATGAGTCGTAGACAAGGTACCTAGGCGTAGAGGGGCGAGAATGGTCCTCATCAACCCAACTTGAGAATTTGTGATGGGTCGTGGAGAAAACAACTTAGAGGGGCGAGAACTGATTTACATCATGCATTATCTAATGAAACATGTGTATAAGGAATATAGATGCGAACTTGAGTGGTAAGGTGACTAGATCTGCTAGGACTACTTGGTATGGAAGAGTTCTAGTGGCTGTGATTGATCCCACGTGTTGGACTTAACAACACAAGTCAAGTAGTACTTGATGTGCTACCAAAGGAATATCATGCTAGAGTGGCTTGGCTAACTATAGAGGCGAGAACTAGCAAGATTGCACCTAGCTTATTTCCTATATTAGAGTTGGTAACACATGACATGCGAAACAGTACTAGTAGTATATTACCAGCATTCATTGTGCATACTTGTTTGTTATTGTATGCTAATTGTAATTGCTTATTGTCTGTTAATTTTGTGTTTGTCTTCTACTTGTTTTATATATCTTGTAGTTAATTGAATGAGTGTGTGCTACTTATGGTATGTTGTGCTCATACCACGAGCTAAGCGAGATACATTTCTTACTTCCTTTTTGTTGTGTGTTTAGGCTGAATACCATCTACAGCTGACGTTGAGCAAGAGTATGAGGGTTGAGTTAGGGCTCTGCAACTACTTTTTTCCCTTCCTTTTTGTTCTTATTTGTCTTAGGTTATGCTCTGACAAAACATGAGAGATGGCTTTTTTTTATCAACTGTGGAGATAATGTACATCCAAAGAAAATGAAAAGATATTAAATATGTCTTAAGAAAGTAAAAAGAGTAAGATTAAGAATAAATTTATACAAGAAATACTTATATTATGAATTTTTTTATTATATTTTAACATACGAATAATTTATAATTATACATGTAATATAACTATATATAAAAGGAATATGGAAATTTTGGTTTTTGTATCTATTTATTTATATAATTACCTCCATAAATCATTATTTCTCTTCCACTGCATTTTTACTCTTTTAATTACTCTGCAAACCACCTATTATTATTTATAATTTATTATTTCTCTTTTATTTTTTAAAATCCATTCATCCCTATTATTATATTAAAAAATTATAAATTTTGGGAGCAATTGTTCCCTAATCATAAATACAAATTCTTTTTATATATATATATATATATATATATATATATATATATATATATATATATATATATATATATATATATATATATATATATATATATATATATATACATTTTTATTTTAAATCAATATTAACATATTTTTTTCATTACTAGGAAACTTTAAAATGCAATATCAAGGAATAGATCTCATGTTAGCCATTATCACACCAAACAAAATATTTGCATTCTTTAAATTTTGATATGTTATTTTATTAACTACTGTATTCTTTAAGATACTAAGTTGTTTTGTAGTTTTTTCAATGTCAATAATTCATTGATAATGAGATGTACAACGAATTGAAGAAAAAAAAAACTTGAAAGATAAATAATTATTTTATTTTATTATTTTTATTTAATTAGTTAATTTTTAGTTAGTTAACTAAAAACAATGACAAAATATAGATAAAAATTAAACATAAATATGTTTTAAGTCCCTACAAACATGACTCTATTTTCTTTTAGACTCTATATATATTTTTTGTCAATTTTATATCTATAACATTTTCTTAGTGTTTCTTTTTAATCTTATCACTAACTTTAATTAGTTTAGTGTTAACATGGCAAAAAAAAATGAATGACATTAATTAAGATAATTAAGGTAACTATTTTTAGATGCATAATTCTATTGATTAATGTGTTTATAAGTTTATAAAAATAAGATAATTATATATAATTTACTTCTATAATTTATTTTTAATATATTATTATTGCTTTTAATATTATTCTTACTTTTAATTAATTTATTTTAAATTTTATACTTTTAAAATAAACAATTTAATTATTTTATGATAATTTAACTGTTATATATATATATATATATATATGTATTACTTTTGTTGTTAATTTTATATTTCAATTCATTAATTTTGACTTACTATAATATAATTTATTTTTTAATATATCTCATATAGTGATTTTGTCTTTAAAGACAAAAATAAATTAAAATATAATATATTATAAGTAAATTATATTATAATTATTCAAAATTAATAAATTAAAATATAAAATTAATATAAAAAAATATGTTAAAATTAAATTATAAATATCTAAATAAATTATATTTTAAAAACACAATAGTAAACCTAAATTAGTAAATTATAAAATAAGAGTAATATAAAAAGAAGTAAAATCAATGTTTTATCACAAGGTTCTAGGATTTAACCTTGTTGACGTCGTTATATTTTCTTTACTAAAAAGAAGAATGGTTTATAATATATTAAAAGATATCATTATATTTTCTTTACTAAAAAGAAGAATTGTTCATAATATATTAAAAAATAAGTTATAAAAATAAACTATATGAGATTACCGTATTTATATAAAATAATAAATATATTAGTTAATTAAATTTCACATCTAAAAATAATCTAATTATTTTAATTTAAAATATTATTTACCATGATCATTTTAATTAATATTATTCTTTTTGTTAATCATGTTAGTACTAAACTAACTAGAGTCAATGATAAAAACAAAATTGACACTATTAAAATGTTAGATATAAAGAGAATAAAATTTTTTTATAAAGATTAAAACTAAATAAAATCATATTTGCATGTTCTTAAAACATATTGAAGCAAAAAAATATTATATAGAAAAATAAAGGATGGTGTTGAAATACAATAGTCACCTAATTCAAAAACATTCATGGATGAAAAGTATTAAATGTGTATAAATAAATAATATATTTTATAATATTGAACACAAACCATGCTTTGAAACATATAAAAACAAAAAGTTGTTATTAAATTTTAATTATTTCAATCTATTATGTTAAGAATTATTATATTTAGATATATTTAATATTCTTCTATAAATAAATTTATTAAATTTTGTCGAGGTCATTGACATTTACTTTTAGTTATTTAAATTAAAAATTAAAAATAGTCGTTAAATCGGTCGCAAAATCCATTTTTTTAATTTAAAAAAACTAATACAATCGATTATTAAATCGGTTGCTAATCGGTTCTTTTTAAATAAATTTTTTTAATTGTGGACGCTAATTTGGTTGTAAATTTTAAATTTTTTTGTTTTTCGTATTTCATCGCTAATTTAGTTGCTAACAATTCCTTTTTTTTATTAATTTTGGATGTTATACTTTCGGTCGCTAATTGGTTTTTCTAAGTAAAATATTTTTAATTTCAGTCGCAAATTTGAAAATTTTGTTTTTTTATTCCATCACACTAATGCAGTTGTTAACAATTCCTTTTTAAATTAATTTTTTGATGTTTTATTTTCGGTCATTAATTAATTTGTTTTATTTTTATTTACAATCACTAATTCTGTCGCTATTAATGATGGCTTTTCGATCGCTAATTCTCATCACTAAAAATATTTTTTCTTATAGTGGATACCTAAATATCCATACTCATACCTATTATCTGCACTTTAATTAACTATGAAATTGATAAATAATAAATATTGATTAAAAGTATGACAATAATTAAATTAAAATTATATTCATAGATCTTTTACAAAGCATCACAAATGTCATGATAAACTTACACAACAATAAATTTATGAACTTCCAAATCTTGAGCTGCTACCCTCCAAAATCTGTAAAAAGAAATATTACATTATACTAATTAGTTATAATTATAAAAGTCAAATTAAATAGCCTTAATTATATATTGTGACAATAACAATTATAAACTAAATTATAATTTTATTTTCTTATCTTACTGTAAAAATTTGTTTTGATCCTTTATATTATTATGAAAATTCATTTTGGTTCTTTATCTTTTAAAAGATTCACTTTGATTCTTTAACTCTTAATGTTGTTCTTTCATAACAATTATCATTTTTTATTTTGGTTATTTTAACTTATTCAAGACGTAAAAATTGTCACATTGAATTATCTACATGAAATCTATGAAATCCAACTAATGTTCACACAAAAAATGATCATAAATATAATAAAAAATCATGTTAAAAGTAAGTACTACAAACAACTAGAAAACTGAAAATTGTAATATCAAATTTTTTTTCAATTGTTCATAAGACTCACTTTTTACACGATTTTCAACATATATATTACCCTTTTTATTTGAACAATAGTTGAATTTCATAGTTTTTATGCAAATGACTATAATTAAACAAGTTTGATGTCTTGAATTAGTCAAAAAAAGAGTTCAAAATCATGCTTCGAAATTGGAAAACAATAATTGTTTCAAAAAGACAACATTAACTCATATGTAAGAGTTGAAGAACCAAACTGATTCTTTTAAAATATTAAGGAGTAAAACAAATTTTCACAATAAGATAAGGGACTAAAATTATAATTTAGCTTGGCACACACAAATGAATTTAATGAAACAAGTTTTACGTCTTCAATTAGTCAAAAAAGAGTTAAAAATTATGTTCTAAAATCGAAAACCATAATTGCTTCATAAGAACAACATTAACTTAAATGTAAGAGTTAATGAACGAAACTAAATATTTTAAAAGATTAAAGAGTAAAACAGAAACATAGTATAGTTATGGATATGACATCAATGAATAGAGCAATATAAATATACTAATTTTAAATGAAAAATAAAATTTTAGATGAACATAAAAGTATGAAAGAATTTTTATATGGACTTGAGAATTATTTTGCACTAATAATGGAGAATGAGAAGAAGGAGTAACCATGAAACTCACGAGTAGTTGAGTGACTCTTTTTCCGAGATAGATGGAATTGGGGATTCAAGGTTTCAAGGAGCGGCAATGATACAATAAATAGGAAATATTAGGAAAGAAATAAGAAAATAAGAAATATGTTATCTACCTTAGGTTTTTTTAATAATAATAATAGTAATAGTAATAATTATTATTGTTGTTGGTATTATTAGTATTATTATTATTATTATATGTACGGGTATTTGTTGAGTTGGTTATTGAGGTATCCGAACCTACACCTATACTAGTAAAATTTTGTGGGTAATTATCTATACTTGAGTCAATACTCATCATGGATAATTTTTGTGGATATCTATTAGGTTCATTATCTACTTTTTTTCCAACTGGGCTAGTAATTGACTTAACAATGGGAATTGGCTTGAGTATAGGCTTAATTACTGGAATAGGTAGTGGCTTTTTCACTATTGAAAATGCCTTTGGGATATGCTTGAATACAGGATTAGGAATTGGCTTAATAATGGAAAATGACTTGGGTATAGGCTTACTTTCTGGTATTGGAAATGGCTTTCGAATAGGTTTGAACACAGGGATAGGAATTGGTTTGGATATAGGCTTAATTACTGGTATTGGAACGGGCCTTGGGGTAAGTTTGAACATTGGGATAGAAATTTCCTTAACAACGGAAACTCGTTTGAATACAGGCTTAATTAACCGAATAGGTATAGGCTTTGGTAGTGGCTTAGCCATTGGTATTGGCTTCTTAAACACTTGAACTGGGACAGGCTTAAACGTTGGGATAGGAGTTGACTTTCCAATTGGAATTGACTTTGATACTTGGTTAACAAGTGGAATCCACTTTGGTATACGCTTCTCAAAGACTGGGATAGGTAGAGGCTTTGGAAAAGGCATTGGGGTAGTAGGTTTAACAATTGGAATGAACTTTGGTTTAGGCTTAAACACTGATGCTAGCATGGTCTTTCTGTCTACTGGAAATGGCTTTGGCATAGGATCCTTATCGATTGGAAGGTTTGGTGGAAAAGACAGTACAAGTTTTCCTTCCTCGACGTGATTTTCTGTGCCACGTAACTTTGTATGTAAAGGCTTTCCATCAATGTTTACCTTAGTTCCTGCACACAAAAATATTGAATATCATAATTTACACATAATACATGTATGTAATAGTTGTGTTCAGTTGCAGCTTAGTGTCTCAACCATGTTTCTGACTTGCTACTGCTACGTAGCTATGGTACTTATTTTGTACAACAAAAAATGGAAAATTATCTATACGTACGCAAGTAGGTTCGGAGCACCAACCTGTAGAGGCTTCATTAGCAGTTACTGCAGAAATATTGGCAAAACAGAAGCATACAAGAAGCAACAGGGAAAGCACCTTATGAAATTTGGAACTCATCCTCATTGTGAAAACACCACTCACCATTCACCAAGGTGTGGCAATGTAAGTTGAAAAGGAAAATATCTAGATTAAGGCTTGAGATGCTCTAGTCTCATAAGATTTGTGCCTATAAATAAGGGTTTGGCCAGCTAAGCAATGTCGTACTTCAAGTGGCTCATATGTTATTAGTTCCAGTTCATTATGTGAGGTTGTTGGTTAATTTAGTGACCATTAATACAGTTAGCTGGGAATATTCATGGTACTTGTACGTATGTATTGGGAAATTTTAGAGAGGAGAAAGAAATGTAAGCCGGAATTGATTTTTTTATTATTAAGGGAAGGTGAGAAGTGGGAGAAGAGAGAAAAGTTTGGTGAGATTCACACATAAACCAAATATCTCTCTTAAACATTAAAAATGGATAAAAAAAGTGAAAAAAAAAATTATGAGACCATTAAAAATTAAACTTATTATCTTTTTTAGATTATGTAAATATAATATTAAGAATAAATATGTCTTTATAATATATCTAACTTTTCTTTCTCTTTTTCTTTTTACTTTTCCCAAATTAAACTTAAAAATCTACTAGTTTTTCCTCATTCTCTCTTCTATTTAACTTATTTTACTTCACTTTTTAAAAAATAAAATATTGATTGATTTAACGATCGAATTTTAATTCGAATAAACCATAAAAACAATTTAGTTGTTAAATTGCTTAACTACTAGATTTTTTGCGATAGAAAAAATCGGTTACAAATTCTGTGCTAAGTCATTTAACGACCAAATTCAATTTTAGCGACCGATTTTTGTAGTGGTCCCAAAAGCATTTGAGTGCTGCGAATCATTTTGCATATTTTTCTCATTCTTTTAGCTATGCATTTCACCTTTTTCCATCATTAATAAGAATTATTCAGATTTCTTTCTTGAATCTTAGACTTCTTTGCTCTCTAAATTTTATAATCTCTTGAATTATTTGATAATTCCAAAATTTATACTCTTCGCCAGTATCAAAACCCCCCCTCCATTTACAAGGCTTGGAATTTTAAAGGAAAACATGAAAATCTAGGGTTTAATTTCTACTACATTATACTCACACTCACCAACTGCAAAAAAAAAAATGAAATTATAATTCTCACAAGTTACGAGTTTATATCAAAAAATTCCAAATAAACAAACTTCTAAGAGTGTAAAGGAGTGTAAAAGATTTGAGACGAGAATGTAAGAATTGAAATAAGAGAGAAAAAAAAATTGTAAAGTAAATTTCTCCGTCACATTTCCTTCTTATTTGCCCTCATTGCCATGGTAGGTGGATGTAGTTTTGAAGAATCTAGTTGTTTTGGGTGCTTGGGTATAAGACCCTCCCATGACTCCCCTTTTATTGGTAGGTGGATGAAGTTTTGAAGAATCTAGTTGTTTTGGGTGCTTGGGGTAGAAGATCCTCCCCATGACTCCCCTTTTATTAGTAGGTGGATGTAGTTTTGAAAAATCTAGTTGTTTTGGGTGCTTAGGGTATAAGACCCTCCCCATGACTCCCCTTTTATTAGTAGGTGGATGTAGTTTTGAAAAATCTAATTGTTTTGGGTGCTTGGGGTATAAGACCCTCCCCATGACTCCCCTTTTATTAGTAAGTGGATGTAGTTTTGAAAAATCTAGTTGTTTTGGGTGCTTAGGTATAAGACCCTCCCCATGACTCCCCTTTTATTAGTAGGTGGATGTAGTTTTGAAAATTCTAGTTGTTTTGGGTGCTTGGGGTATAAGACCCTCCCCATGACTCCCCTTTTATTAGTAGGTGGATGTAGTTTTGAAAAATCTAGTTGTTTTGGGTGCTTAGGTATAAGACCCTCCCCATGACTCCCCTTTTATTAGTAGGTGGATGTAGTTTTGAAAAATCTAGTTGTTTTGGGTGTTTGGGTATAAGACCCTCCCCATGACTCCCCTTTTATTAGTAGGTGGATGTAGTTTTGAAAAATCTAGTTGTTTTGGGTGCTTGGGTATAAGACCCTCACCATGACTCCCCTTTTATTAGTGTTTTTTTTTTTTATAAAATGATGATAATGAAGATCTAACTGTAAATATTTTTACCAAGCTACAGAAGCTAAATTGTTTTGCAAGTTTGATTTAAGGGAGACATGTCAACAAATAAATTAATCAAGCAAAACCAAAATTGTGAGCACCAAAATAGTAGAAGCACCCCAATCTCTCAACATCATGCAGTGTTATAGGTTAAGCATAAAAGTAGTCACAATATTTGGGGACAACACGCATTAACCTTTAGAAAAGAAATTGTTGTCACCACCCAATATTAGTTGTAATTTACTAATTTGTACCATAGTTTCATCTAATTACATAACATAGAAGGTTTTATTATTTTATAATATTCTATTGAAACAATTCAGCCTTTCAACCTATAAAAAAAACATGTAATTGCATGTGTATTGTTGAATCAATTTTCAAGCTGAACAACGGCGAGTTAAATTCTTCCTTTCTCTGCCTAAGTGTGTCAAGTGTTATCATGTCTTTATGGCATAATAAAATTTTAATAATTCCAGGAGTTAAATCGACAGCATCTATATTACTTTTATTATTGGTAAAATAATATTTTATTAATTAACATTTTTTGAAACACATTTTAAGTTTATATTTTCATAATTTTTATATCCTTGCAATCTCAAAATACTTCAGTTCTTCTAAATCTTAACAAGATTGCTTATCTATGGATGTTCTATGAAAGCAAGAGGTGGTACATGTTACTGTTCCGTTGTTCTACGGGTAACTACCTAAGTTCAGGTTTTGTCCTTTGCGTCATTTCATGGTTCATGATTTATATAGAAAATATTCAATTACATCATGTTGTAGTCGTAGTGTGTGCAACCACAATTTTGTTATGCATCAAGTAAATAGAGTGTTATGACTTTTTTATACGATTTTCTTATGTTGCCAGTACCCTAACTCAAATGTTATCACACAAAACTTAACACAAATAACAGCATCATTCTTTGATTAGTAGATCATCAACTTGCAATGGTGGCCATATTGTGAGTTTTATAGAGGCAAAAAACTTTTACATTTAAATTCAACATCAAAAATAAATACAACAGGATATATGGAAACTCGTATAACATTGGTCTTCAGACCCATATAAAGGGCTTTCATATTGGAGCAGATAACTTAATAAACATTAGAAAATATATTGAATGAAGATTCTTATGGTGCTGGAATTGGCTAAGGTTGTAAAGTAGTTTCTTGAATTTGGGAGGAAGTGGTATTTGAGCAACAATAAGCTTTTTGAAGAAAGGCTCATGCCTCAACAAATATGCATATGGTTTTGGTATAGGCTTAATCACAAAAATGGGAAATGGCTATGGAATAGGTCTAGAAATTGGAATAGGCGGAGGCTTTTTAACAGCCGGGAAAGGCTTTGGTACGGGTTTAATTGTTGGAATAGGTAAAGGTTTTTTCGCTATTGGAAGTGGCTTTGAGACAGGTTTGAACATTGGGATAGGAATTGGCTTTGGGACAGGTTTGAACACTGGGATGGGAAATGGCTTTGGTACAGGTTTAATTATTGGAATAGGTAAAGGTTTTTTCACTATTGGAAATGGCTTTGGGACAGGCTTCAACACTGGGATAGGAATTGGCTTAACAGTTGGAACTGGTTGGGGTATAGGCTTAATTGTTGGAATAGGTAGTGGCTTTTTAACTATTGGAAATGGTTTTGGGACAGGCATGATTACTGGGATAGGAATTGGCTTAAAAATTGGAACCGGCTTGGGTAAAGGCTTGGTTATTGGAATAGGTAGAGGTTTTTTCACTATTGGAATTGGCTTTGGGATAGGCTTGGACACTGGAACAGGAATTGGCTTAACAAAGGGAACTGGCTTGGGTACAGGCTTAGTTACTGGAATAGGTTGTGGCTTTTTTACTATTGGAGTTGGCTTTGGGATGGGCTTAGACACTGGAACAGGAATTGGCTTAACAAAGGGAGCTGGCTTGGGTAAAGGCTTAGTTACTGGAATAGGTTGAGGCCTTTTCACTACTGGAATTGGCTTTGGGATGGGCTGGAACCCTGGAATAGGAATTGGCTTAATAATAGGAGTTGGTATGGGTACAGGCTTAATTACTGGAATAGGTAGAGGTTTTTTCACTATTGGAATTGGTTTTGGGATGGGCTTAACAACAGGCACAGGCACAGGTACAGGCTTAATTACTGGAATAGGTAGAGGCTTTTTCACTATTGGAATTGGCACTGGAATAGGAATTGGCTTAGAAATGGGTATAGGTTTAATTACTGGAATAGGTAGAGGTTTTTTCACTATTGGAATTGGTTTTGGGGTAGGCTTAAACACTGGAATAGGAATTGGCTTAACAATAGGAACGGGCACAGGTACAGGCTTAATTACCGGAATAGGTAGAGGCTTTTTCACTATTGGAATTGGCACTGGAATAGGAATTGGCTTAAAAATGGGTGTAGGTTTAATTACTGGAATAGGTAGAGGCTTTTTCACTATTGGAATTGGCACTGGAATAGGAATTGACTTAAAAATGGGTGTAGGTTTAATTACTGGAATAGGTAGAGGCTTTTTCACTATTGGAATTGGCACTGGAATAGGAATTGGCTTAAAAATGGGTGTAGGTTTAATTACTGGAATAGGTAGAGGCTTTTTCACTATTGGAATTGGCACTGGAATAGGAATTGGCTTAAAAATGGGTGTAGGTTTAATTACTGGAATAGGTAGAGGCTTTTTCACTATTGGAAATGGCTTTGGGATAGGTACTGGCTTACCAATGGGAATTGGTTTGGGTATAGGCTTAATTACCGGAATAGGTAGAGGCTTTTTTACTATTGGAAATGGTTTTGGGATAGGAACTGGCTTAACAATTGGTACTGGTTTTGGTACAGGCTTAATTACTGGAATAGGTAAAGGTTTTTTCACTATTGGAGATGGTTTTGGTATCGGCTTAACATTTGGAATTGACTTAGGCACAGGCTTATTAATCACTGGAGTAGGTACAGGTTTTTGGGGTACTGGAAATGGCTTTGGCTTCACCACTATTGGAGATGGCTTTGGTGTTGGCTTAACAATTGGAATTGGCTTCTTAAACACTGGAATTGGGACTGGGACCGGGACTGGGTTGAACACCGGGATTGGAATTGGCTTTGGTACAGGCTTAAACACTGGTACTGGCAGGGTCTTTTTGTCTATTGGAAATGCTTCTTCGACGTGATTTTCTGTGCCACTTAACTTTGTATGCAAAGGCTTGCCATCAATGTTCACCTCAGTTCCTGCACAGAAATAATTGAATATCATAATGTATACATGTACGTACTAGTTGTATGTAGTTGTAGACTTGTAGTGTCTCAATAAAGTGTTGTGACTAAAGCTGATAATGGATGTAAATCGTGTAATGTTGCTACTGCTACGTACATAACGTACTTATTTTGTACAACAAAAAGGAAAATTATCTATACACAAGTAGGTTCAGAGCACCAACCTGTAGAGGCTTCATTAGTAATTACAGCAGCAGAATTGGCAAAACAAAAGCATAAAAGAAGCAGCAGGGGCACCCTGTAGCCCAACACAAGTGCCTTGTGAAATTTGGAACTCTTCCTCATTGTGAAAACACCAAGGCCACACCACTCACCAAGGTGCGGCAATGGAAGTTGAAATGGGAAATATCTAGATTAAGACTTGAGATGCTCTAGCCTCATAAGATTTGTGTCTATATATAATGGTTTGGCACTTTGGCCAGCTTAGGTTTGATGTACTTTAAGTGGCTCATATGCTATTACTTCTAGTTAATAGTATGAGCTTGTTGGTTAATTTAGTAACCATTACTTTTAGTTAGGAATATGAATGTTACTTTAGAGATCAATGGCTATTGGCACCGGCTTTGTTGCTGAGATGGGATCACTTCCAATAAATGAACTTCCCCACTTGGGTAATTATTGTTGGGACAATGTATTGAATCTCTATCAATATGGTTGATTGGGGTGAGTAATATGGGTGATTTGTGATAATGTTATGAACCTCAAATTACATTTTACATTACATCTCAAGAAATTGATTCTCTGTCAGCAGGACTGAGAGTGATTATTTGCATTACCATTCTGCCACGCACAATGCACACAGGAGAGGCCAATGATGCGTACAACTTTAAAGTGCAAGTTCTTAGCATAGCCTTTTCTCTTCCTGCTGCACGAAACAAAAAAGTATTTCTTCAGTATACATATTATCTTCCTTTTTTGTGTTAAAATGCACACACTTTTAGCACCACGTGTGATTTTATTTTAGTATAGTTACATTTATACCCATGTTGTCTTTGTTAACTTCAAATTTACATGAGAAATATAAATGGGGTTAGGTCTAACAAAGAGGATGGTTTGAATTTATGTTGAAAAGGTACTCATAATGTCTCACCATATTTTATGTAAAATTACCTTACTATAGATCCATATAAAAAACCAAAAAAATTACATGAAAAAAATCTAAATTAATGGCAATGAGCTAGTTAGCCCTTTTCATTTTAATATTTTTTTAGAATAATTTTTTTATTAATTTCATTATAATTTTTGTATACACAAAATGAAATTATTTTAAAACGTTAATAAAAAAATTTTAAAATAATCTAAAGGACACTCCTAAAAATTAGACGTGTAAAATAGGAGTGGATTAATACAAGGATTCATGTTATTTGGATGACATTAGAAACTTAATATAAATATTTAAAGGGATTTGTCTCTAAATCTTGGCCAGAGATACTCCAGGTTCACAAAAAGACTAATTATTTTTAGTTTTAAAAAGACTAATTATATTTTTTGTGAAATAAAAATTTAGGAAGCAAGAATAGTCCAAGACATGAAAAATCTCCAAACTCAGAATTTTACGAAATATACTTATATTAGTTCACTTTATGGAGACAAGTGACTACCAATATTACATTGGTCCTAGTATAATTAGATTTGAATTCTTTAAAGAAATATTGAGTTCAAGTTTCATGGAGGAAGAAAAGAATATAGTCAAAAGAGAAGATCCAACTAAAAGTAATAGTCAAATATTCTAATAAAAATTAATTGTTGATGGATATTTCAAACTCACAGCATGATAAAAAATAAGGAGTGGAAATTTTAGAATCATGTAATTTTCATACGATTTTATTAATAAAATTTTAATATTTAAATACCTATGTAGGTGTCTTATAATAATATTTACTTAAATATTTTAGGAGAAGAAAATTTCTTCATTCATTATATATAAAATTTTATGAGTTATTATATTCAAAATGATGCTTTTTCTTTCATCTCATTTTCATTCAAATATTTTTTCTATTCCCTTCATTATTTTTCATTACACTATTTATTTGTTACATGCACTTTTTTTTTTGTCTCTATCTCTTCCTTCCACTCATACCTTATATTTGAGTGTACATTTATTTTTATTTTATTTTCAGATTTAAGGGTCATTATGAGAATATTAGGTTGTGATAGCTGTGAAGAAAGTGACACATGAATTATCTGCCAAAATGAAAGTAGGGATGTGGGTTGGTCTCTCGATATCAAATCAGTTGGGAAATTTATTTAGGTCATGGAATTCAATATTTCACCTGGGCTATGAATTTTAATTAAGGTAAAAAATAGTTAGGCTGGTCCAATACTTATTAATAAAAGTTTTTAAAAAGAGTAACTTACTTTTTAAAAAAACAAATTAATAAAATAAGTAACTTTTAAAAGAGCTAGAAATTCTAAACTACATAGAATTTTTAGAGCTTTTTCTTGAAAGACCCCATTCACTCTTCGCATGGAGCTGTTGCACTCGTTATGGTTTTTTTCCTTTACTTTTATTTTTTTATTTTTTATTTTACTGAAGACACACCTTAGACATCTCAAAATGTCTCTCTCCTCCTATATTAATCTAATTGATATATATTGTGGTAAATAAATTCAAATACTTGAAAAAAAATATTTATCAATATTTATAAAGCATTTTAATGTTACTTTTCTTACTAACCATTCGTTCTATCCTATTTAATTAAGCTTATTAAAATAACTTTAAAACATATAAATTATTTTGAACATATTTATATAAAGTATGATTCATTAACATAATTATATTAAGCATCTAAGACTTTTTCTTGTGACATTAGTGTAGAATTGGACTTTTATATATGATTTATTTATACGAAAATTTGTTGTAATTAAAAATGTGATAATTTTTTGTAAATATTGAAAATATTTTATGTTGATTATTTTTCAACCAAGCAAAAAGTTAAGTTAGAATACCAGAATATATTTTCTCTTTTCATATTTTGCTTCAAAATCCTATTCATTGACTTTGTCCACCCCCTCACCACCATCACTCTCTATCACTTCCATCTCTATTTAAAGTCATAATCACTTTCTGTCATCGTCATTGTCATCGTCATTGTCTTTCTCACCACTATCCTCTATATGTTGTGTTTCCCCTCTTGTTTTGTCATGGTTGTCATCGTTTACATTTTGGCTATGGCTACCACCTTCCCTTTCATTGTTGTCGCTCCCTCTCTTTTATTTTATTTTTTTTACATGACCGTCACCGCCATTGAATTGTTCAAAATGGCGGTGCTTGTTTTGGCCATGGCCATCACTACATTGCTTTTGTTTCCCTCTTAGCTATGACATCATTTTTAATTTATTTTTAATTTTATTTTATGAAATTTTAAACTCTTTGTTTATGTTTATATTTGCAAGTGTCTTTGTGTCTCTCTATCAATTTCCTTAAACCAATCACATTCTTGTCATTTAGGTAAGTGAAATTTTTTTTTTTTTAATTTTGATAGTAAGATGGGTTTATTGTATCGTGTGGTTGTATGAATAACCATATAAATCATAATTGGATCTTTTGTGATATATGATTTTGTTGAATAAATTACTATATATAAACTTTTATGACTGATCATATAGAACATATTTGGACCAATTATATAATGATGTTGTTTAATAAATTAGTCTGACATTGCATGAATAACCACATAGAGCATAGTTGTACCTTGTATGATGATATTTTTTTAATAAATTGATATGATCTTACATGAATGGTCACACAAAACATAGTTGGGCTAATTATCTCTACAACTATTATTGATTCATGAATAAAGGTAGTACACCAACTTTTACAACTTATATTAATTATGTTTTCTTAGTTCATTGTCTATTGTTTTAATTATTGTTATTTGAAATTTCAAATATTCAACAATAAATGCACTAGTATTCCTTTGGGAAATATTAGGCAAAGTTTTTCCTACACTTTACTCAATGATTAATGTAATTAGATTTATTCTAGATAATTTACAATATTTACTATAATTTAATATTTTAAATGATTGTTGTTTAGAAAATGTATAGGGTAGATCACTTATAGTTTAGATTTCTTATGAATTTATTGTTTTGAATATATAAATTCAATTTCGGTTGGATTTTTTTGGTTGAATTTTTTTTGGCTTAAGGCCAATTTTAAAGGATTTGACAAAAAATAACAAAATATTAAAAAATTTAAATTTTTACATTGAACTTAATCAATGTAAAAAATATAATTTTACATCAGTTATGCATTTAACTAATGTAAAAAGTCAGACAAAAATTTTTACATCACTTAATTCTATAACGAACTCATAACTTATGTAAAAAATTTATTTTAACCAATATAAAAAGTGTTTTCTACATTAGTGTGAGGATGAGTTGGTTGTAAAATCAAAACCTATTGAGTTGAGCATGGATATTTATATTAAGACAGAGCTTACAATGAGAAATTTTTATTGACTTTATCGATGATTAATTTTTGTTGAAAAACCTGACTGACCACTTTCAAGGAGACTATTTCTCCTGATCACCTTTTTTTCATCTACAAAATTATTTTGTACTTAAAGTAGAATTGTTTATGCACTGCCACTTACTGTAAATGTTAAACCAACTGTAGAATTTGAGTTTCTAATGGTCAGTTTGAGAGGAAAAAAAAATGCAGTGTCAATTGAACTGGTTTCCCTATTATTAAAATATGGTATTCGTTGTGTTATTTCCTTGTCTTATCTGCTAATATCATAGCAGAGGAATCTGTTATTTCCTTATTTTTATCCTTATTTGTTAATACCTATGAAATAGAAGAAAAGTATCCATTTGTGCAAGTTATGGATTCACCTTTGTTCTGGTCTGCAAACCTGTCTCATTTCATGCCCTTACCAATATACATACATAGACAAACCATTTTCTCTTTTCTATTAGGATTTTGTCTCCTAACTTATACACAACATGACAAAAGGTGTCAGGGACATGTCAAGTGCAAAACAGCATGCTCAGGCTCTACTCCTTGACATGTTAGTTACAATCTGTCTTTGTCAGAAGGTGGTACAAGTTGTTATGCCACCTCGCAAACTCGACTTGGTTGGTGGAGTAGAGTCGGCATGCGAGCAGAGTGGACATGCTCTGCTCCCTGACATATCAGTTACAATCCACCTTTGCCAAAGGATGGTATAAGTCGTTATGTCAACTTGCAAACTCGACTTGGTTGATGGAACGGAATCTGCATGTGGAGCGAAATCGACATGCTAGCGGAGTCGGCATACAAAATGCGAGCGAAATCTTTTTTATTCTGATTTTATTATTATTTTTAAAATTTATATATATTTAGACAAAAAAAAATTTCAAATTGACCCAAGTTTAGTAGCCTGTTTGCCATGTCTAATATCTGGTTGATTTCTTTATCTAAAGTATGATAAAAGAAATTATATAAAGCACACTACCAAATTAAGTTATTTGGCAATACTAGGTAAGATAATAAAACCATGAAAATAAGATTAAAAAACATAGAAGAAAAATTTAAGTACTAAAAACTAAAATGTATTTATTTAAGCTTAATTATACATTTTTATACATAGAATTCACAATCTTATAATTTTTGCGAATTTTGCCTATAATTTACCAAATGTTGTAAATTTTGCTTTAACATCAAGTCAAGTCTCCTTTAAATTCCAAACAACATGAACATTTTTTACTCTTTAACCACCCATAATAACATGTATTTAAATTAATTACTTTTAATAAAGCGATAGCTTTTAATTGTCACAATCGATAAATTTTACCTTTCCCTCTCCAAGAAAACAAAACTTATCAATAATGATAAATAAAAATTCTCACTATATTAAAAATAATTATTTGAAAATACATATGTTTATTGGTTCAAAATTGTCAGAAAATGTTTGTGTTTAAAAATTTATTAGAGACTTAATATCCAACCAAAACTTGCGACATTTTTTAAATTGGGGTACAAAATTTGAGAAATGAATCTTGAAAATAAATTTCACAAGATTGTGCAATTTTAGTAAAAAAGTAAAATTAAGTTATTAATTTAAAGCTAAAAATAGTTTATTTAACATGATATTGGTTTAGGTTGAAAAAAAATTAAAAATAAATAGTTTAATTCAAATTTGAACAAAATAAAAAATATTAATTAACTAGACCAATCTATTTTGACAAATAATTTTTTTTATCTCATATTTGATGTATAAGTTAAAAAATATTGAATAGTATTACTTTTATATTTTTGATAATATATTGTACCGTTCGTCCAGTTCGACTGAACGAATCGTCTACACATCCCGTCCGATCGAACGGACGTCCTTTTGAGGACAAAAAGAACAAAGGAAATATAGCTGATGGGACGTATATTACTCCTCTCAAGGCTGTTAAAGAAGAGACAACGCCACCCTGACACAAATGAAAAGGAACCCACCAAGGAAGCTTCCTTCTATTGACTTTAGCAGGTTTTGTGGGGATTGGTGCCAAAAAGAGAAGGCTTAGTTTTCTATAAAAAGGGGGAACAAAATGATAAAGGGGACCAGCTGGTTCTTGTAGAACGACATTCCTGAGACAAGAACATATACTATTTAATACTTTTAATTACTTAAAAATTAAATATTAAAATATTTTTTTAATTTTTTGTAATAAATAATTTTTATTAAAAAATATATTTTTATTTTGTTAAACTAAATACCTAATGCATTGAATAAAATAATTGTTAATAAATAAAGGGATTACATTACTTTTAACTTTAGTATATGTAGCACTTTCAAGAGTAAGGACCAGGAGATTTTGATCAAAATCAAATAAAATGTAAATGGATTAGGTAACATAATTCATAATATCACGTACGAATTTATTTTTTAAAAATTACCACAGGTAATTTAACAAATTCAAAACAAGATTGAATCTTTTCGTTTTTTTAAATTTTTACGTATTTTACTTTTACTATAATAATATTTATAAAATAAAATTACTTAAATTTCATTTATGTCATTCCATTTAAGATTGAATTATAAATTTTCATTTTAAAATATAATACGATTATTAAAAGTAAAAGAAACTTTGTATTGATTAAAATTTTAATAATACAATTTCTTATCTTCCTTTTATAGGGTAAAGACTACTTAAAGATAATATAAATATCATAAAAATAAAGATAATCATTGTAAATAAATTATGATGATCATAATCTCTTAACGAGATATTTAGATATTTGTAACCTCTTAATGAGTTATTTATCATATGTTATCAGATATCTATAATATTTCCAACAATGATAAACATTCATTTGAAAACAATTACTAATTTTAATTTTTTAATTTATTTTATAATTATTAAAATTTTATATTTTATCCTAAAATTAATTATTAAATAAATATTTTTTCAATATATAATAGTCATTTCATATATATTTAATAATTGCAAATTTTTATTTTATATTATAATAATTAATATTTTTGCATTCTACCTTAACCATTTACATTTATTTAGAAATAAATAATTTTTTTCATTATACTTACATTCTTTACTCTTTTTTTGCCAACATCTTCTCTCTTAAATTTAAAATATTATAATATAACATATATTTATATTTTTCAAATGATTTTTAATTGAGTTTTATTCTTTTCCTTTGATTTCGCAATTCTCAAACGTTTCTCACTCTCACTCTTCTCTGCAGTTACTCAAAGTAACGATTTTACAGCGCTTCCTCTATTCATACTCAAAGAAAGTATAAAGCTTCTTCTTCTTTTACCCAACCTAGTGGAATTGAATCGCTCAAAACATGTAATTTTCTTTTTTTTTTTTTTATTTTCGATGCTTTTTTATGCATCACGTGTTGCTAATTGAATAATTGGCGGGAAAGTGCGGTTTTATTTTTGCTCTTTGAATGTTTTTTGTTCAATAGAATAATTGGAATTGGAATATCAAGAGTGTTACTTAGTACTCTGTTTATGGGTGCTGGTTTTCTAAATCTGAACTGTAAATATCGTACTGATTTTATAATAACCAGTTAAATTATATTTGGCTATAATATTTAACCATTTAAATTTCTATATTAACAATTGGTTATTTTTTTCAAAATGGTGGTTAATAACTACTTCAATCATGGTTTTCTCGTTTATTCACTTCTTGTCACAGAATCTTCGTGTAACTGCCTCTTCTCTTGGCTCTGCTCTTCGGTGGTATGAAGGAACCCTAATTTTCAATTCCTCACCCAAACCTCCCACTTTAAATCCTCAATTCTTCTCTTATCCAAATCGTAAGGACCCTAATCCCTAATTGCAACATTGACGACCTATGTTCTTCTTCTTTTTCTTCCTACGTGTCAGAGACTTAAGGTATATGTTTAGTTGATGATTTTTCTTCTCCATTGGTTTTTATTTTTCCATTTTTTAGTCCAGTTCTAAATTGCAGTTTGGTTTAAGTATTGTTCCTCTGTTTCAATAATATTTTTTAGTTCAGTTTTAAATTGCAGTTTCGTATAATGATACAACCTAATAGGCTTATATATAACACACACACATTAACCCACTTTAAAGTCCAACATCAAGATAGAAACACATTATCCAGGTTATAAGATTAAATTGTTGTTAAGTTAATTTGTATATTTCAGTTTTAGGAGTACTCTAGTATATTTAATTGCAATTCATTTGGTTCCTTTTTTAGTCAATTCATTATTTTTCTTCTGATTAGCAGCAGCATGTATTCTACCTACATACAGCAGGAATGTGCAAATTATATAGTAGTTTGGGTTGGTTGTAATGAAACAGATTACTAGCATATATGAATGTAGTGATGTCAATACTTGAGCTTCAGGATTGTAAGTAGCATATAAAAGATACCGTTAATCATAGATGATGAGGACTTTTATAGTTAGTAGATTCTAGAGAAAAACCTAGTTTTCCTCCCCTTTGCACATCGGTGGTACCAATAGAATTCAAGGTTAGCAACTCGGAGTTTGATGGGAACTGAAATCCAAGTTAGTTAGCAAAGTCAGCAAAGAAAACCCTACTTTTTTTCGCTTATAACTATATAAGTATTACTTTGTTTTTACCTTGGTAATGTATTTTTTTTCATTATCTTTTTGGTTGTATTGTATACAAACAAATATATGAGTAATTAAAGATAGTAATTGACGCTGCAGTGAAGGTACCAGAGTTTCTAAACAGAATTTGGAAGGGGGTTGAGTCCCACGTTGCTAAGCTAGAATCTGAAATTGGTGATTTCCAGAAGCTTTTAGTCACTCGCACTCTCAAACTCAAGAAGCTCAGTGTTCCTTGCAAACATGTATATAATCATTTTCCTCACTAGCTTATTGATTATTTATTTACAGTAGACAATTTTGTTTTTGTCTTTGTAGAAGCATTCATGCAATCTTGTACTTGCTTTAAAATCAAGCAACTTTTAAGTCCTGAGAAAAGATATGTTTAGGATCAATTAATAGTATAAGAACTATAATCAAAATGGGAAAGGGTAACCTCTAATTTTCAGTCTTATTTTTAAAGTGCTGTTTTGGTTGTATTTGTAGTCACATCAGTGTGGGCAAACGTGACTACAATTGCAATGGAACTGTAAAATTGCATTTCAGAATCATAATTTAAAACCTTGACTCATTGGGAATCCAGTGATTAGGTGATTAACAACATAATACATGGGCTGACTTTATGGTTAAGATCTAAGAGCCAAATTAAACCAAAACAAGGGGTTGATTTTGGCATGTAAGATCACTATGGTCATTTTATTGCAAACTGGTTAGCTAATTAGTAACAAAATCAACTCATTTGAGACATTTGGGTGCTATGTGATCAACTTGATTAGTATTTAACACTTGATAAAGCCACTATGGTCAAACATTTGTTCTACTTAAATTAATAATGACATATGTACATCAATTAATTAACTGAGTAGCTCAAGTGGGTAATTTGAAACAGGAACTTAGTCATATTCTGCAGGAACTTTCCTTTCCCCCCATCTAGCATTGTGACAGCCCTACAACTTTCGGTGATACTTGATTAGAATTTGAAACTTGGCTTATAATGATGAAGTCCGCTATATTAAAATAATACATAGTATATATCATGCGGAATTCCTTTATTCTTTAGCTCTATAGGATTATGTTCAATTTTAAAAGTTGCATACAAATGTTATGAAACCTCTTTATTGCTTTCCATTTTAAATGTTATCTTCAATTTATGAACTGTTTATCTCCTATTTAATTATGAAACAATGTGTTGTGCATACAAATAAACAAATTGCTGGATTACTCTAGTAGAAATTTTAGGGAAGCTTTTCTCATCAACTTAATATTTTACATTTCATGCACCTTAGCTGTATGAATTAATTACTTGGTTGAGCTATGCTATTATATTCTTAGAACACAACTTGATATCTTCTGTTGCTATAATGCGTGCTGGTGTGGCTATTTTTAATCAAAATTGAAGTCAACCAAATAGTTCATGAAAATGACTAAGTTCATTGAGCTTTATCTTATGTGAACTTTCTTAAGCTATAAGAAATTTCTCAAATATGATATAGCATGTCACTTTACCAGTGCATGCATGATATATGTAAACAAGAAGTCAGGAACATACAATTCTGTTTGTGTTCTATTTAACCAAATCTGTGGTTATCATTCTCTGACATTATGTGGCTTATTATTATTATTAGTAGTAGTGGTAAAGACATTTGGAGAAAAGTTGATGAAGATTTTATTTATATTGTTCCTGTAGATTGGGTACTGCAGTTGGAAGACTTCCCGGAGGTGGGACAATTGTTTTCTTAGAGCCTAGAACATTTACAATGTTCAATTAAAGTATAGAAATTAATGGAAGCTTTTTAGAAAGTTTTTGTAATGGATTGCACACTAGTTTGTGCTCTAAACTGTTAATCCTAAGAAGTAGCAGCTATAGAAATTGTTTATTTTGATTGGGTTGTATTTTTTTATTGGGGTAAATTTCCTAACTGAGCTTGTTTTTGTTATGTGAATTTGAGTTTTTTTATTGGCTAAATTGCCTACTGAAAAACACAGCAAATATTTATAAGGTTGCATGATAAAGATGATATTCATTATTATTTGCATATTGTTTTAAAAATCATATATATTTTTTTTTAATTTTTAAAACCAGTTTTATAACTGGTTTTGGCTATAACCAGTTTTAGTTATAACTGGTTATAGCCAAAGAAACCAGTTATAAAACTTTTTTTTTTTAAATTGAGACCAGTTTTATTAAATCCAAACCAGTTGTAGAAAATTGGTTATGGTTTTGGTTATAATAACCATTAATGGTTATGGTTAGGTTTTTCAAATAACCTAACCATGAGCACCCCTACTGTTTATTATGGGCTTTGATCTGTTGGGCAAGTTCTATATGCTCCTTGAATCATGCTATAGTCTGTTCAGTTATGCACTTAAAATGTTTGATGTTGAGTCAGTGTGTTGCTTTGAGGGCACATTTTCTTTTTGAACTAAGACTCCATTTGGTTTAAATAATAAACTATTTCTCATGTTGTGACACATGTTTCAAATGAAAATTTGTGGCTGAGATTAATATACATGTCCCAATTAGGTGAGTGTTTGGATGAAATGTTTGCAAAATTGATTTTGAATGAATTTGATGTTGCAAAATTGATTTTGGTTAAAATTAATTTTGAAGTGAAGTGATTTCTATTTGTGTTTTTATTTTGAAAAGTACAAGTTAGTAGTAAAACTCAAGGTTACAATTTTTTACCTATTCCTTAAAATGAGATTAAACATGTAAACATTTACCTAGATTCACCTTTGGTGGTATTTCAATGTGATTTTGGATGATTCAACATGAATCCAAACATGCATGTAATGGTTCAAAATTTATTGTACCAAAATCAAAAACAAACAGATGCTAAGATGCTGAATTCATTCTATTACAAAGCTTGGGCTCTCTGCTGTTTGCTTGTTGGCTGATTCTAGCTTCATAGCATGAATGGTGGGAGTTTTATTTATGGTGTATGATTTGGCTTTGGGAAGTATTTGAACTTGTTATTATTTCATTTATTGATAGCATTTGAAATTACTGTGATATGGCCACATAATGTGATATGGACTTGAACAAAGGTGTATGCAATTTTTTTTTTTTTGTGTTAGTGTGATCTGTTTTGATTTTTGATCTGGAATTTTCTCTCTTGATGTGTTGGGTGAATAAAGTACGTTTTAAGTTGCTCTTTATGTCATGTTGGTTTCTGATGTGGCAATGAATGGGCATCCAATTGTACGGCATTGCAACTCTCTTTTCAAACTTACGATGCTTAATGCTATGAGCTTCTGTGTTGTGAGTCCGGTGTTTCATTTTGTTGTGACACTACCCATTCTTTATAGGTGCTTAGGTAAATTTTGGAATTTGAAAGCAAGTGATAAGGTTAGAGCATGAAAGGTCTGTCTGCTTCATCCATTTAAGAGATCCTTTTTTTTATTTGACTTCAATTTTCTTGCTGTAAGTGAATTTTTATTTTTACTAATTGATAATTTATTGGGTACCTTTGTAGGTTGTTTTCTGATAAAGTGCTCCTGAAGTCAAAAGTTCTTGTGCTCCTGTTTATCTCCCTTTCATCTTCCATAGTCACTTCTACCTTTTGTAGGAATCTACAAAAGGCTATCTATTTCATCCACTATGAAGTTTGTGAGTTTCTTACTATATCCCTTTGTCATGTGTGCCTGTGTGTGTAGAGAGACATGTGAAAGAACCTTCTTTTATATTCTTCATAAAAAGGTTATCTTCATTGTTTAAATTTTTGTGTTCTTTCCTGGGTTTTGAAGACATGTTTGAGCAAAGGTGGCGGCTTTCACTTCCCACCATGTCACATGCTGAATTTTTGTGGGATTAGGATCTTATTAGATTGCCCACTAGATCTTTCTGCTCTCATGGCATTCTCCCCTGTACCTACTGCTCTGGATTGCTTGCTATTTGAAGAAAGCAACAACACTGAAGCCAATGGTTTTACTGATTCAAGGGTTGGGTCTGGGAAAAGACAGAAAATTGAAAAGCTCCTTGATGCTGAAAGCTTACTTTTTACTGAACCTTGGTACAAGACTGTTAATACCTTGCACCTGTGGAATGCCTCTTTCATTGATGTTGTATTAATCTCCAGTCCAATGGGTATTCTGGGATTGCCCTTTCTTACTCGAATGAAGGGTTTCTCAGCTAAGGTAGTCTTTTGATGTTGAAGTTATTATTATTATTATTATTGGACTATGTTCTTAATTTTGTTAATTCCTGTCACCAAATTTGTTAACTTAATGTTTTGTTCAATTGTTAGATATATATAACTGAAGCATCAGCAAGATTAGGCCAGCTAATGATGGAGGATCTTGTATCAATGCATGGGGAATTCAGGAATCTTTATGGATCAGAGGAACCGGATTTCCCAATGTGGCTGAGGCAGGAAGAGCTTGAAATCCTTCCTTCTGAATTGCGAGAGATAATCCTGGGGAAAGATGGGGTGGAGTTGGGTGGTTGGATGCCTTTGTACAGGTGATCTACCATTAATTAGTTTGCATTTTATCTCAAAACTTACATGGGATTATATATTCTATATCCAAAACTGAATGAAGTACGTATACTCGACTATTGCATGCACTGGTTTATGTTATCTTGCGGTTGATTAATTATTTTCATGTATAAATGCTTTTGATTTCCTTGTTGCTGCTTCCTTGAGCTTTATCTCTAACTCTTTGTTTGAGAGGATAGAAAATGAGGGGAAAGAAAATTTTGAAATTTGAATTGAAGAGAAAATGGAAGGAAAGAAAAATTGAACCTTTGTTTCTAAAACTTAACCTTCCTCTCATTTTTCTTTCTATTTTCTCTTCAACCAAACAAAAGAAAATGCACTGTTACTCGTGTTTTCTCTCTATTTTTTTCCTTTCATCCAAACACAGTCAGTCAAAATGACCCAAACCCCATTCAGGGTGTGGGATGGATGTATTTAACACTCATCTGGGTTCTGCGATTCTATCAGTTATTTTCCTTATATAATTTTTATATATGCTCATTTGGCAATTCTATCTGTATTATGTATGTAGTCTTTGTCAGTGTAGTTAAGCTGTTGCTTTTTACTCTGTTATGTAAACCTCATTGCTGTGTCCATTTCTTCTTTGATGTCAAATGTAGCAAATTTTGATTGAGGTTTTAATTTGTGGAATTTCTCAGTGAAGCTGATGTGAAGGATTGCATGCTAAAGATTCACACTCTTAATTATGCTGAGGAAGCTTGCTACAATGGTACATTGGTTATAAAAGCATTCAGCTCCGGTATAGAAATAGGCAGTTGTAATTGGATCCTAAGTAGTCCAAAGGGAGATATTGCTTATCTTTCAGGATCCAGCTTCATTTCTGCACATGCAATGCCTTTTGATTACCGCAGTTTACAGGGGACTTGTGCGTTAATTTATTCAGACTTCTTACCCTCGAGTGATACTAAAGATGGTGATAATTACTCTGTTCCAACTGCTGATAAGTTGCTACCCATGAGGTTTGAAAATTTTAAATTTAATTCCTCTTCAAACTATGTTGTATCCATATTCCAGACACTTCAGTTATTGTTGTTCAAGTTTTTATCCTCTGGTTGTAGTAATGAATCTTTATGTCTGTTTATATTGACTTTCATGTTGATTATTAATGAAGTTCTCAAGATTTGGCTGGATTCAACCATAACTCTGATGAGAACTCAGAAGAAAAGGAAAAGCTGGTTTTCATATGCTCGTGTGCTATAGAGTGTATCAAAGTAGGTGGTTCAGTTCTTATTCCCATTGATCGACTTGGAACTATGTTGCTTCTTTTGGAGGAAATGGCCACATCACTTGAAGCTTCAGATATAAAGGTGTCCTTTCTCTTTTTTACTATGTTCTCTATTATTCAGTTATTGAAGTCAAGAAAAACTATGATGGAAATGTGGAATATATTTTTGCGGGTGTCATTCATTAGCCGTTTTCCTGCAGAACCCCATACCCACATCCTTTTTAGTTGCTTGTTCCTACTAACTGGTAAAATGCCTGTCTTCAGCAATCTATGTGACATTAGCCTAAGTTCTGTTTGTTTTTCTTATTCTCATTTTCTACTTATGTTTGTCAAGACACTTAGACCAGACCAAATGATATTGCTTACCCGTGTTCATTATTTAATGTTAATTGTTTTTGTGCTTGCAATGGGAATTGAGAAAGAAAGGGAATGCCGAAGTTCCATCTTTTAAAGTTTGTAAAGTGAACTAGAAATCAATTTAATTTTCTAGTCAAATAAATATAAGTATCTGGCAAAAGGACTTCTGGATTAATATCTTAGATGCTTACTCACTGACTTCTACTATTAAGTAATCGCAATTTTTCTATTTGTAGGTTCCAGTTTATATAATTTCTTCAGTGGCTGACGAATTACTAGCATTGCTTAACATCATACCTGAATGGCTATGCAAGCAGCGGCAAGAAAGAGTACAGACTTTTATAATTATTAATTTGGTCCATTGCACTTGCATAATTTTATTTATTACATTTGACTTTGTTTTACCTACTTTAATTGGTAGTGCAGTTATTTGCTGGGGAACCATTGTTTGCACACATCAAGCTCCTAAAAGAGAGAAAGATTCATGTGGTTCCTGCTATTCATTCACATGAACTATTGTGAGTATTTTTTACCGTGTTTTTCCTTTCTCTTCCCTTATAATGAACTGTTTATAATGAAAGTGAGTAATCAAATTTATTGTGTTTTGCTTTTGCACTTTCTATATGCAAAATCAAGTGTTCTTGCAATGTTAATTATTTGGGGAAAATTTGTGTTACATAACTGAGTTTCTGTTAATAGCCTCAAGATATGGGAAGCATTTGATTTTAACAAACTGCATAAGTCAGAAATTGTTTTCCTATACTTTTTTTATTGTAATTTTCTAACAGAAACTGATGTATTGCTTGTAGAATTAATTGGCAAGAAGAACCCTGCATTGTATTTTGTCCTCACTGGAGTTTGCGTATTGGTCCTGTTGTTCATCTGCTTCGAAAATGGCGTGGCGATCCAAAGTCTTTACTTATTCTTGAGGTATGTTATATTTCCAAATATAAGTAGTTATGATGCTTGATTGTAGCCATTTTATTCCTTTTTTTGGGGGGAAATGTATCTTGATATGTGCAGTATTTTAAGTTTTGTCCTTTTAATGAAGTTTGAATGTCTTTGGCCAATGTTGCACTGAATTTACTCTGCAGGGTGTTTTGAATCCTGAGCTAGCACTTTTACCTTTCAAGCCTGTTGCAATGAAGGTTCTTCAATGTGTGTTTCCCTCTGGAATTGGGTAGGTTTACCTTTCCCTTAGTTACTTCTTCCAATATATTATGTGCATTCATGTATCTGTCTAATTGCTCTTGTTTATAATTCTCAAAATCTAAATAAACATCTAGCCAGTGACGGTCGATAGTTCTGTCACCCAAGGAACATAGGGGAGAGAAGAACCTATCAAGAACGTTAAATACAACCTTAATAAACTTTGTTTACTGATGATTGTAGAATTAACAGTATATGGATGGGCTCCTTAGTACAATATATTAACTTCTTTTAGTTAGGGAATAGGACTACATCGCGTATGACCTATTTTTCTGCCTTCCCCATTTCAAAGTACCTGTACTAAAAACTTGTAGTGTACTTTTGAAATGATAATTTCTTCATAACTTTGTCATTAAAAATGTAACATAATATAAAACTATTCATGGATCTTCACCTAATAACAGCTAAAGTTTATGGCATTTTTGTTTATGACATGGTAACATAGTCTCTTTGAGCACGTGGTTTAGAGTGTGACTCTTGCCATCTTCATTCTTCAAATAAAAAGTTGAATTTTAGCATTAGGTGGGTTTACCTGTGCATTATCCATGCTTCAAGCCCAAAGTCTTATGTGAAGAATATATATATATCTAAACTATTCATGTATTTTCACATAATAACTTTAAGTTTTGGGGAATTTTGGTTTATGACAAATTAGAAATAGGTTAGGCCTAAGTGCCCTTACTAAACATCAAAAGTTAGCTCAAGGGAGGAGCATTGCCCAAGCTTTATAAGGACTGAACATTTGGAGCATGACATTTGCAGAATTTGACATGTGCTCATTGAGAGTGGATAGGTTCTGATAGACTCATACCACATTAGAAATAGGCTAGGCCCAACTAAACCCCTGAAAGATAAATCAAGGGTGGGAGGATTGTTAAGAGAATATAATATAAAATTATTCATGTATCTTCATCTAACAACTTAAAATTTAAAGGTGAAGATACATGAATTGTTTTCTATTATATTATATCTCTAACAAAAAAAAAAACTGTAATATCTGCTGATTACGATTTGATTTATGTATTTAGCATTCTCCATTTTTTTTTATTTCTGCATTGTAGGTTGCAGAAAGTTCAACCTTTACTGAAGACATTGCAGCCGAAGACTGTTCTGGTAATTATACAAAGATTACTTTTAAGTTCATACACTATTATTGTATTTTAAGATTATAATGTGATAAAATGATAATTTGTTTTCGTTTATACTCCTTCCTTATTTAGTGTCCTGAGGAGTTGAAACTGCAGATCAACTTTTCAAGTGAGAAGTCTTTCTCAATTTTGTATTATACTGAAGCTGAAACTTTAAAAGTACCATACCGAAAGGACAGTTCAGAGTTAAAAATTGCAACTGATTTGGCTTCCCAGTTTTATTGGAAAACCTTAAAGAAGGAAGAAATCAATATAACAAAATTGAAGGGAGAGCTATTAATGGAAAATGCAAGGCATCACTTGCTATTAGATAATGATGACAAAAACACCTTGAGAAATAGGTCTTTGGTACATTGGGGTTTACCTGATTCAGAAAAACTTATGGCTGCATTATCAAAGATGGGCATTAGTGGAGTTATCGAACAAGGTAGTGATGCTAAATCACAAACTCTACGTATAATTCACGTACAGGACCCTTACAAAGCCTTGATAGAGATTGGAACCACTAGTACTATTATAACTACTGCTGATGAGAACGTGGCTTCCTCCATTTATAAAATTGTGGACAATATTTTGGACGGCGTTTGATGTAATGGATTTCCTCTTGTTTGTAAAATGCTTTTGTCAGCATATTATTTATAGTTTATTAGTTAATAACACAAGTATCAGTATTCACTGCTATGTTTATTTAGGGTATGTTTAATTTTGATAGAAATTGATTTAATAGATTTGATTTTGAAATATTGATATTAACAAAATTGATGTATCTGAAAATGATATTTTACAAGTGAAAGAATTGATTTCATTCCAAATGGAAAGATAAATATTTTTTTAAAAAGAAAATTGTGGGGGTATAAATCTAAAATAAATTACTCACCTTCAAAGCTAAAATTTTATCTCTATAAATTCTTGGAACAATAGACTCTCACTTAAGTCGAGTTTATTAAATAAAAAGTGAGATTAATGAAATTTAGTTAATAATGGTATGCTTAAAAAATAATATGCGAGATTAGGTTTGCCAATATCTTTTAGAGGTCCAAAAATATAAGTTTTATAACATGTTTAGTTCACTTAATTTTGGAGAAATAATAGCCTATTTTTCAATAATTTTTAACAAAGTTAAAAGGAACTAGTGATTTTTTTGTACTTACTCAAATGCAATGCAATGAATATTTAGCAAATCACTTTAGCCTTTTGCTGGAAGTTCACACTGCCAAATCTAGCTGAATTGCTAATAAAGCTGAGGCAAAAGTGAAAAGTGATCACTTTTAACTGAAATTGAGTGTGAAAATGACAATAACGTTTTGGAGAAATTCTTATTTCTTCCTGAGGGTCGAATTATCTTCTTATCCATTCCGTAGTTGATATTTATGCAACAAAGGAGTGATGAGAGAATCAAAAGCGAGGTTGCGATATATTGTCTGTGATGATAAATCAAATTGTGCAATAAAATTATTGATAGATATTAATTTTTTATTAGATCAAAAGATTATTTTACTTATTTAGTTTGAAGGAGATACCATTTCTCAAATGTCTTATGCTTTTAATTTGGTGGATACTAACTAAAAGGAAAAATTGATTTGATTTGAAAGAAAAAATATTTTTTGTTTTATTATAAAATAAGATTTTAATATTCACTCACTTATCATTTAATCATATATTACTATTTGTATAATTTTAAAATGATTATAGAAAAGTCAACAAATTTTATTATATATAATTATTTATTATTGGATGAGCGTATAAAACTATTTTATATTATCTTATCAGTATATAAATTATTTTTTTATAAAATAAAGTATTATGTTTATAATTCAAAGTAAAATAAAAAATAAAAAAAAATTCTCAAACTAAGCAACTTTAACCTTTGGTTCGCATAATTCAGTTAGGCATGAGGACTACAATGAAACTTTTGGATAGTTACAAATAGCTGAAGTGGGTCAGATTGTTTTTATTTTTTATTTTTTCAAATATTTGGTAAGTGCTAAAAATGTGAAGTGTGCATTTGAATGCCACGTCAGTTTTTGATGATTGATTTCACGGAAGGCTTTCGCAGGTGGTAACAATTAAGTGAATTAACAATGCTCGAATTGATTGTGGAGACAGTGAGACAGCTAAATGCTTAATTCCATTTTTCTTTTAATGTTTTCTGCTGTTTGAGGCACAAGAATCGAAAACAAACAACTCTATAATCTGTTTAGTGTCCACTATTTTACCGTGCAAAAAGCACTCAGGGCCAGATATTGGAGGATTATTTTTGTAATATATTTTTTATCTTTTAAATCCAGATTCATTTTATTTAAAATTATTTTTTAATTATTATATTTTAAAAAAAATTATTTTAGTCTATCATTTTAAATATAAGTCATTGATACATGTGTAATTAAAAATTAAAAATTATTTTTTAATTTTTGATTATACATATAACGTAAGAATACTTTGTACTTTGTTTATTAAGCAAAGTAAGAGACTAAAATCAACTAATTTTTAAATATATAGAAAAAATTAAATTTAAGAAATAAAAAATATATTTAAGAGTTTCTATTTTCTTTCATTGAACTAAACTAGAAATTTTTGTTGTTTTTACACCTATAATAAGTAGAATCAAAACTTTTAAGTAGGGTTGAAAATCAATAGAATTGAGTCAAGGTGAGTTTGCTCAATAAGAATTAATTTGATATAAAAAAATTTTAGCTTGAATTTCATCTGATTCAAGTTTAGTCTGTTTCACTTGCTAGCTCAATTCGATTGAAAATTATGATTCTATCAGTCACTGCAAGTGTAAATTTTTCATCCGTTGCAGGAGCAATATGGGTGGATCTTCAATAACGTTTTAGCTGCGTAATGGTTAAAGAGTTTTCCATCTAAGACGGGAACTTGTTGGATTCCCGTTCATCGTTGTAATTGTAGGGATATATGCAGCCCATTGTAGACTATTTTCAAGTTGAATATGTCATGACCTTCTTCCACTTTGGATATGATTATGAGTTTCTCCCTACAGTAGTCAAATAATTTGTCCAATTCACACACTTGGGATCATTGATTCAGGAGCTTTTGCACATATCTATCATAACTTGTCATGTTTTGGTTCTTATGCAGTCTTAGATAATAAGTTTGTCATTCTTCCTAACAATTCCAAAATCCACGTTATTGGAGTAGCTTTCCTTAAGTCCGAATCCATGTTTAGAGATGTCTTAAATATATTCCTCCCTTCATGTTAATTTAATTTCAATTATACTAACTATATTATTTTCTTTTTTTCAATTCATAGTAAAATCAATTATAGTTATTTGTAATTATTATTCTTTTAATTAGGATTAACGGTCAACCTATTAAATTAATTAACATTGACATTATATATCAATCTAATTGCAGTTATTTATAATTATTATTTTTCATTTTACACTTTTTTTTCTTTCCTTTGAGTTCGAAGATGTAAACATTTTTAGCCACCTAATACTTTGTGTGAGTTAAACTTCTTGTCACAAAATTCACATTTGTGGGTTGGTTTCTCACCTTTATCATCATCAGCCTTTGATTTATTACTACCTTTACGTAACTCAGTATGTGAATTGCTCGTTTTCTCTGTTTTTTTTAATGACTTGTCATCATTGCCATCTTGGTGTGAACCACCATGAACATCCATTTCAATATTTACAAAAAAAATCTTTGCACAACCATTAGGAGGAACATCTCATTTAATAAACTGAACCTGTGAAACCTTCCTCACTTGATAAACCACACCTACAAAAGGTTGGACATTTTGCCATGTTTTCTACCAAGTAAATTTGCATATGGTTTAGCAATGAAAATCCTCCCCTAAAAGGAAATACATTGGCAAATTGGGAGAAATGTTTTGGCAAACCAATTTGGCATTCACACAATCCCTTAACACGTGAATGATAGTCTCATACTCCATGTGAAATACACTACAAAGTGCATTATCACATAAACCTCGACTTTGTATAAAAACATTAGTCAAAATGTCATTATGCACCTCTTTCCATAGAAAACAACTATCATGTGGGTGAAATTATTGTTTCAAATCTTTTTCTAAATTTCATGGGCCCTAACACTATCATCTCCTTTTAACAACCTATAATGTTTTGTTGAAAAATTTTCATATGGTGTAAGTATCCAAATGAAACAATCACTTTGTAGAACAACACGAGGAAAACTAATTCCCATAATTTCTGAAATGACCCAACTGGAGATTGTCAAATTTAGAGAGAATTAGGTTCAAAATTGTGTAACCTCTTGTTGGAGGATTATTATATAAATATCATCTAATTACAAGATATCAAACTGATTTACAACCTACTAAATTAGGTAAACTATAAATTGTCATATATATATATATATATTTACGTAACAATTAATCTTAATTAAGAGAATAATAATTAATTACATTGAATGTCAAAAGTGATTGGCAAGAGGGTTTCTCAAGGAATGTACCTATTTGAAGCTGATTCTCATGGTTCTAATAAATCTGCCGATGACAATCTTGTTAGTTGCAATTCTATTAAAATTCAAGCTGCCAACCTATGGCATGCTTGTTTAGGCCACTTGTCTGAGGAAGTGTTAAAGATTCATAATAATAAAGGCCTTTGTCCAAATTTAAAAGATTACCTTTTGTGTCTAACATTAGTTTCTCTATTAGTCCATTTGACTTGGTTCATTGTGATATTTAGGGGCCATTTAAACAACCAACATATGATGACAAGCAATATTTTTTAACCATTGTGGATGACTGGCTCACATGAATTCATTTGCTGAAACATAAATTAGAAGCAACTCAACTCCTGAAATTATTTTTCACTCTTGTTGAAACACAATTCCATATAAGACCATCAAGGAGGTATGATAATGTCAAGGAACTTGCTCTAACTGATTTTTTTGCAACTTGCAGAAGTCCAGCATTAATTCTCATGCCCTTATAGGCCTTAGCAGACTGCAGTTGTTGAACGAAAACATCAACATCTCTTTAATGTCGCTCGAGTTTTGATGTTTCAAGCTAAGGTACCTATGATTTTGGGGGGAGAATGTGTTGTTGCTGCCACTTACCTCATCAATAGAACACCATCTCCCAACCTCAACAATGCTTCACCATTTATCGATTGCTGCTCAAAGAGGTTGGAATCTACTTCAGTTGGATATAAACAATGCCTTCCTCAATGGAGGGTTAGCTGAGGAAGTTTACATGAGGCTACCACTTGGCTACCCAATCAAGGGGGAGTAACTTGTATGTAAACTAAATAACTCCTTGTAAATACACACTTCAGTTATTGAATGTCATGGGGTATTCAGCTGCCAAACTTTTATTACTTGACCCTAATGTGAAAGTTGGATGCATAAATGGGGATTGCCTTGATGATGAAATTAGAGACTTATTTTGTCACTGGTGCGGAGATGAATTGGTGTAAGATAGATTTGGAATTCAAGTTCTTAATATATAGATGTTTTTTAATTGTTCAAAGAGAGTATTTTTTGGTTTATAATAATCTCATCCAACTCAAATAAGACTATTTTCTTTTAAAGATATATGAAATTTTATAAAAGAAAAGAAAAGAGAATACATACTTACAAGTAAAAAATGATAATTTAGTTTATAAAAATAAATAGATTTAATTCAGTTTATTTTTTTATGAGAAAATATGATATGTACTAATAATATAAAATAATTACTTTTAAGTCATACCAATAAATATTTGTGATTCAACGAAAGTATAAAACTATTTTATATTATCAGTACATGATCATTAAATTTATTTTTATGTACTTGGATGTTCTTTGTTGTTTTATTTTTACGGTTATGATTCAAATATTTTAATATACACATCTCATAAAAATTAGAGAAAATAGATTATACATTAATAGTGTAAAATAGTTTTATCCAGTCTTTCAATTATAAATCATCATGAATAGTAAATTTGTTGACTTTTATAATAATTATTTTAAAATTATATCAACCATAAATTGTAATGAGACGATAGTATAAAATTGGTTATATTATATATTTTGTTTATTTATATGGTTCAGTTTCATCTCTTTATTATTAAAAATTTCATTTTCCTTCCTCAATTTTAAAATTAATGCAATCTTTGTTTCCAATAAAAAAAAATACAAATGATGTTAGTGCCCATATTGACTTGAAAATAGTAACAATTTTGATAATTGCTGCTATAATAATTTAATTTTTATAATTTAAAATTAATAATAACAGTGGGGTTTTAACCGCCAAAATAACAAAAAATAATAAATTTATTATTGTGTTAGTTTAAAACCGTCACTATTTTAAAGATATAATTTTTTATTAAATTATAACATTTTATTATTTTTTAAATTATAAAAATAAAATTACTATAGTTGCGGTTATGAAAACCACTACTGTTAGTATAGTTGTTGGAAACAATCCTTACGTCGTTAATATTTTTTATGGAAAGGCAGCATTTCATTAATTTTAAGAATTAAAGAGATGAAATTCAACCTTTTAATAATAAGGAATCAAATTGAGCCATTTAAATAAATAGAGGGACCTAATATATAATTTAATTATATAAAATTATTTTATATTATTAGTGCATAATTATTAAACTCTAAAATTATCTTATTACCATGTATGGTAAGTTTGTTGATTTTTAGGATAACTATTTTAAAGTCATATCAATGAAAATTTTTATTGGATGATAGTGTAAAACTACTTTACACATTCAGTGCATGATCATTAAACTTTTTTATTTACTTGGATGTTCTTTGTTTTCAAAATATTTTTATACAAACATCTAATAAAAATTAGAGAAAATAAGCTATGCATTGATGGTGTAAAATAATTGTACTCCGACATTCAATCACAAACCACCATGTATAGTAAGTTTTTTTATTTTTACAATAACTATTTTATAGTCATACCAACAACAAATTGTGATTAAATGATAATATAAAATTATTTTACATTGTTAATGCATAATCATTAAACTCTAAAAAATAGCTTATCATATATATTAATAAATAAGATCGTTTAAATTATTGTTAATGCATCAAGTATAGTTTAAATGATAATATAAAATTATTTTACATTGTCAATGCATAATCATTAAACTCTAAAAATTAGCTTATCATATATATTAATAAATAAGATGGTTTAAATTATTGTCAATGCATCAAGTATAGTTTAAATGATAGTATAAAATTGTTTTACATTGTCAATGCATGACCATTAAACTCTAAATATTAGATTATCATATATATTAATAAATAAGATGAGTATGGTTTTTGTTACTTTCTAACCTTCTTCTGGATGAAAAATTTGTTTAATTTTATTGGTTGTATTTGGTAAACAAGATTTTTTTAATAACTTCTAATATTTTTTAAAATGTTAGTATATTTCTTTGAAACACTTTATTCTGTGTTTTTTTTGTTAAAATATTTATTAAATTTTTTTTTTACCTTTTTTTAAACAAACAGATTTTTTTCTCTGCTTTCACTAAAAAGGAATGATTTTATTATTTTTTACCCTTTATTACATAATGTAGAGTTTTTTTATTTTTACCTTGTTATTATAGGTTTGTTTTATTTATCACTATTACTACTATTATTATCTTAGATATTTTTACACTATTTATTTTAACTATTATGTTGTTTACAATTTTTTTCAATATTATATTTCAAGATATGGATAGATGATAGTTGTATTTTATTTTTTATTTTTAGTATTTTATATTACACTATTTATTTTAAAAATTATAATATTTATATTACTTATTCTATTATTTTTAAAATTATACTTCAAAATATTTTAATCATTACATTAATTATCATAATATAAGTATGACGTGTACTTGAGTGTGTGTTATTTTTATATTATTTTAAATTTGATTCAAAATATTTTAGGATATAATATAAGATTAATAGTCAAATACACAATATAAAAATACAATAATTGAAACTAAAAATATAATTAAAATAGTTGAACTATAATTAAAAAAATACAAGTGTATAAAATTAATTAAAATGCTAAAATTATAAATACTTAAAATATATTTTTATCAATAAAGTAAAATAAATTATACAAAAATATCATGTTTATTTTTATCATTTTATATTTATCAATTATTTTAACAAATAAATTTATTAAATACTTATAACTCGGCTATTATTTTTTTCCCGCTTTTACCTACTAACTTTTTAAAATGTTTTAGATTGTAAATAAAATGAGCTCTATATAATTCTATTTCTTATAAAACAAACCTCACCGCCTTTGGTTTGATTGGAGAAGATACTTGATGCCGTGTAGTGTGCTCGTGAAACATTTTTACGTAATGCAAATTTAAACACTAACTTGGTACAGACAACAAGGTTGGCTTGAGAGCTTCGGGTCGGTCTACATAAAATGCTTGCAACCTTAATTCTCGGCTGGATAATTTTTTTTTATGAGATATTACTGATTAAAGGTGGAGTAAATTCCACTCCTGTTATACTTTTCCCTCCTCTTATATTAAAATATATATAATTTAATTTATTTAACTTAATATTATTAATACAAATTATATTTTTTTTTATGAAATATGTGAATATTATATTATTTTATCTTCTTATATATTAGAATGTAGAATAAATTATATTTTTGAATAATATAAATATGATGTGCTGCATATTATAGTATATTTTACATCAGTTTTATTGCTAGTTTACTTACATTTCTTAATGATTTAGGTTGAGTTTGGAGGCATTGCTCTAAAATATATTTTTAGGACCTTGTTATGCTTTTTGTATTTTTTTGGTTTTAGGAAAACTTTAATACAAGTAATTTCGGCTTTAGAAACGAGATTGAGGGTTTGAGAGTTTTTTAATTTTTTTAGGAAACTTGGAGAAATTTGGAAGCATGAATACTTATACAAAGAAGTTTAAAAGGCCATCATAGCTTTGAATTGATGAGAAAGTTGAAGAAAGTGTAAAGAAGATAGAGGTCACAATGATGTGCGAATGTCCACACTATGGCGAGCTTACCTCTAATGCTTATTTTTGGCTTCTAGTAGCTCCCACACCGGTATGGCCCTCCCCACAGCCTTGTGGACATGCAAACACCTTCCTTTTCTCCAAAAGAGTGTGCCACAATAGTATAGGAATGCCCACACCGATGCGGGTGCACCTTTGAGTGTTTTCCAACATCTCCCACCCTGGTATGACCCTACTTACAACGTTGTGGGCACCTCTATTTTCTGTTTTTGTGAATCTTTTAAGTTCTATTTTTATTGGACTTAGGCTTATTTTATTATTTTACCTTAAATAGACCTTCTTAGGAGTTTTAATTCATGCTCTAAACATTACTTCATGATTACAATTTAGGATTGAAGTTTGGGCCTTTTCTCTTTCAATTTTTTTGGGGTTTAATTTCTTTTTTTATTTTTTTTTGAGCTCTACCATGCCCACGTGGGAGTAGAACTCTCATTTTTAGGTTTGGGGCTTAACCTTTGATGACTATTTGATTTAATTGCATTGCTTTTATATTTTATTTGAACTCTCCTCTCAACTTTTTTCTTATTATTTTATATGTGAGATTCTTGATCACCATTTTGCATAATCTTAAACGTTTAAGAAGAACTAAAAGGTAAACATAATCGTTGGATCCATATGAAAATGACTTAGGCTTTAAACCATGAGAGTAGGTTTAATCTTTCAAGGATTAAATGAATTAACAATGAGTTTAAGATGTTTAATTAAACATAACCATCATAAGAGTAGGTGTAAATTCAATTAGATATATCTTCATATCTTGAGAGAGAATGAGGGATAACTTGTTGATTCACATTCAATGAGAGTCAAATAAGACATTAGGTAAACAATTAATTAATTAGAAAATCATTGTGTAAACCCCAATGCCAAACTCTCTAGTCATTAATCTCATCCTCTTTTTAAAACACAATTATCTTATCTTCAATTTAATTACTATCTTTAATTCATTTTTTAAAATTTTAAATCCTCCCCATCTATTTTATGTGTACTCCTAAATAAAGATAGATTTATTATTTGTTGATAATCCAACATTTGTAATTTTCACCTATCAAGTTTTTGGTGTTATTGTCGAGGGCTTTAGTTTCTTGGTTTTTATAATTATTGCTGTTTAAAAAATATCTTTTTTCTTAATTCCTTTTATTTTACATTTTTCTATTTTATTACTGTTGTTCTTCACAGGTATTGTTCTTTTGCAAGTACTTTCTTCTGTTTATGTCAAGAACTTTCCATTTAGGAGAACTTATTGTAGGAAGCCCCTGAAATAGATAGAATCTTGCATAGAAGGAAAAAGGAACGAAAGTTAAAAGTGATAACTATTCTAGAAGCATTTGTAGAAGAGAAAACTATCGCCATTATTGAAGGTGTAACAAATAGATATCTGAGGGACTGTGCAACCCCAACTATCCATGGGTTGCCTGTTGGGATAGCCCACCTGGTTGGGATAACCTACTTTGAAGAACTATGTAGCTCCAATAACATTAAAAAATATTCATTATAATATTTTAAAAAAATATTTTTAATTTGCTAATTTATTATTCACTCACACAATAAATTTTCAAAATATATAATCAAATTTGAAATAATTAGATTATTTTATTAAAATGACAATTAAAAACAAAAATATGAAATAAATTATATGTATATATAAATCTATTTTGTATATATATATATATATATATATATATATATATATATATTTCAATTTTTATTTATAAACATATGTTATAAAATAATTTTTAAAATATGAATAACAAAAAATTAATTATATTTTAATATATATATATAAGTATTAAATTTTTTAAAAATTACATTTTATTTAATAATAAAATTTTCACATAAATAGATTCATTTAAATATTTATACTTTTAACATACATATATTAACATTACATTTACTAAATTTAATTATTATATTTAATAATATTCTTGAAATTAAATATATATATATATATATATATATATATATATATATATTAAATTTAATAAACATAATAATTAATAATATATAAAAATATCAATTTATTAAATTATTTGTAACAATATTATATTAATAATATTAATTAAATACTATACTAATAATATCAATTTAGTTATGTTTTAAATATTCTTGAGAATATTTACGAACTTAAAATTTAGATTTATATCAATTTAGTCAGTCATAAATATTCTTGAAAATATTTACATATATTTTATAGGAATTAAAGTTTTCATTTTAATAGAAATTTCTCATATATTTTATTAATATTTTAAAAATATACTTTTAAAGGAACAACTTCATTAGATAGATTTTTATAAAACTTTATTATTAAATTTTTTTAATATTTTTATTTATCATATTAGAATCTTTATTGTTTAAAATAAGTTTATTAATTTTTAAATAATAAAAGTTTGAAAATGAATTTTTAACTTGCAATTTTTGTTTATTTACTCATCAAGTGCAATAGTAAAATAAAGTTACATAATTTTATGAAAACTTTTGGACTTAATAAATTTCAATAAAAATGTTATTTTTATGAAAATCAAAATAAAGTCATTCATTTTAAGTATTTCAATATAAGATTATCACAATTATTAAAGAAAAAGTAAAACTAAAATAATTATTACTACAACTTATTTTTTTTTATAATTTAGAAAAGTTAAAGGTTACATAATTCATATCACTTAGAAATTTTTAAAAAAATATGAGTTTTCATGATAATAAATATGAAGAAAATATAAGATAGTTATCACTAACAATGTATTTTTGAAAAAATATTTAATTCTAAAGAGATAATAATTAAACTGTTTATAAGAATTAAATTTAAGAATAACTAAATTTGTGTAAATTTTATTTTATTTATTATATAAATTATTTTTAATTTCTTATGTAAATTATTTAGTATTTTTATTCAATAAAAATAATTTATAAGGATAATATATAAAATGTTATACAAATAATAACATTAATAAATAATTTATTATAATATTTTATTATATGCATATTCAGATAAATTTTGAAAAATAAATTAATTAAATTATAGTCTTGGATAATTTTATTGTAAAAATATTTTGTATACAAAACTTAAAATTATAAATATTTTTTAATGTTTTTTATTTAACTTTAATATAACAAAAAAATTTCTCGTTCTCTCCATTTAATTTTACCATTTCTATTAAATATTTCTTGAATATTGCATAATAATATTTTTAAACAATTTGTTAACTAATAATTTAACAAATTTTAGAGAATTAAAAAATATAAATATTTTAAAAACATAATGTTTAATATATTTAAAGAATATGTTTTATAAAATAATATTATTTTTAAAATTATAATAACTATTCTAAGAATATTTATTAATATTTCATATTTTTAAATATCATTATTTATCATATTTAATAATATTTTTTTGAAATATATAATTATATTAAATAAGTTAATGAGAATATCATAATATTTTTTTATTAAAAAGTATTTTTTCATCATTTTAATTTTTCTCCTATTCAAAAAAGTTAGATTCTCACATGTTCCAAAAAAAAATTTTTAGAAATATTGATAAACTATTTATAGAAAATAATAAAAATATGAGAAATTAATATTCTCAACTTTATATTCATGAGAAACTTTTTTCTTTCTATCAAACGTCTTTTTTGAATATTATTATTATAAAATTCAACAATTTTTTTTATATCCTTTGATTTATAATTGAATGATAATTAATATAAAAATTCATACATATATTATTTATTTAAAATAATTATTTTAAATCAAAATAATAAAAATATATAAATAACAAACGTGATAAATTAAACCAAGTCTATTTATTTCTTAATTGAATGGTTTGATTCGATTTGAAGAGTAAAATTCATAAAATCAAACTAACCTAGTTCATTCATTTCTTGTTATTTGTGAATTATAAACTGATATTACTTATGAGACAAATACCTATTGTCATCTTGTTATGACAAGATTGTGTGTGTCCCTTATATTTATATTTATCAGAGTTTAATAGAGTGGTTGCTTTCTATACATTTATGGTAGCACCTGGGGAAATAAGTTTCACCTCGTTTATTCTATTTTAATAACGACATCACAAAGTACATAATGTCGAACCTATTCGTTATATAAAATAAAATACTGTATTTTTTTTCTTATATCCTTAGTTTCAATTAGATAGCATATTCTACTGAAACAAAATAAAAATTAGATAGCATGTTTATGATTCCTTGAAATTACCACCCAAAAGGCCTACATTTTATTTTATTTTCTATGATGTCGCATCCAAGTCGTTTTCAAAAGTTTTAAGTTCCATCTAAAGTTTGTCTTAATCTCAATCCTATATCGATTATCTTCGTCTAGAAACTTTTTTCCTTCTGGACATATTTGGAATTCTCTAACGAATCAATTGGTAGGAACTCTTTGAATTTACGTACAGGTATTTTAAATAGAAAGAAATTACAATTATTTGTCGGAGAAATATCGTCATGATTTAAGTCTTTGTTTTCAATTTCTTTGGATACTCTTTCGCATAAGATCACCGAGGAGAGAAAAAAAAAAATGGATGATAATAGTAATGAAACTGATGTATAATTTTAAATGAGAATAAGGTGGGTAAGGGTATTTTAATATTCAATTCTACTCATATTTATAAGATCACGGTGACAAAACAACAAAAAGTATAAGTAATAGTGGGTAATGAAATTAACGTATACTTCTACATGGGAATGAAATGGGTACAGTAACTTAATAAAAAAATAATAATAATAATCATAATAATATTATTATTATTATTATTATTGTCGTGGTCTTAAAATTTAAGAGAAAGATTAGGTTTTTGTTATTTCATTGTTTCTTTATTTTTTTTCTTTTATTTTATTTATTTATTATGTTCTTATTATTTATTTATTTCTTTTTAAATTTTATTTATTTATTGCGTTATTGCCTACAAAAACATGAATCTCTATCTCTATACTTTATCTTATAATTGTTCTTGAATTTCATGACTACTTTTCCTTATTTTTCATTATCAATACAAAATAATTCTCAAATTCGTATAAAATATTCTTTTTATTTTTCTGTTTATTTAAAGTTTTATTTTTTATTTAAAATTATATATATATATATATATATATATATATATATATATATATATATATATATATATATATATATATATATATATATATATATATATATATATATATATATATATATAAAAAGTGGGAGCCAAGTTACATCAAGAGTAATTCTAAGAGAGTTACTCTTCTTATTCATCATTCATTTTCTTGTAATCTAATAGATAAAATGTGTTATTTGTTAGAACCATTAAATTATAAGAAAATGTAGAGTGAGGATGAATAATAATTCTCTTAGAATTATTCTTGGAGTAAATTAATCCCTATAAATTGAAATTGATCTAATAGTAAGTATGTATATTTCACGTTAGAGTCTAGCTCAATTGATTGAGTAAAGTGTCTGAGTGTTGTAAACTCCACTATAATATCTTCAATTCCTACATTAAAAAAATATATTTTATGTTCATTTATGATGGTGGATATAAAATTGATTTTTTTAATTAGTATTTTTTTACTTTATAATTATAACTAATTAGTGTAATGTATTATTTTTAACAGATTTTGGAGAGTAACATTTTAAACTTGGAAGTTTATTTAATTGTTATTGTAAGTATATTATAACATTTGTAGTGTTTTAGTACTAATTGTTATGTTTTGTAAAAAATATTAGAATAAGATTTTAATTTTTATGATGTTTTATAATTATGATTGTTATGTTTTATAAAAAAATTGAATAAGATTTTGATTAAATTATTTTCTTATTTATAATTAATATTTTTATGTATAAATTTTTATAGTTAATAAAATTACAAATACGAAATACATGCATTAATATTTAGGTAACCAACAAGAAAGAACATGAATATTAAAATTATTACTTAGAGATATGAGTTCAAATTTATAGAGTTTTTTTTAAAATACAAGTATGAGAACGAGAATTATAATATATCACCAAACCTTATAAATTGTCTCATCACCAAAAAGAGACAAAACAGTGCAACGAATAAATAATATACTTACAATAAATAAACAATTTATTATCAGCATGTGAGTTAACTGATACATGACTATTTCAACTTAATAAGTAATCCCAAATTCAAATAAATAAATTCTTTTTATTGTGATAATGATTATGTGGAGAATTATTTTTTTTAAAAATTATTGTGTGATATATATATATATATATATATATATATATATATATATATATATATATATATATATATATATATATATATATATATATATATATATATATATATATATATATATATATATATATAAAAGTTAGTTCATGGTGAAATTACCTTGACTCAAAATGTTGATTTAGAAAAGGACTCGTAAGTGTCATCAAATGAAGCAGTTTTGAACCTAATGGTTTAACTTACCGTAGGGATAATCTACCACAACAACTCCAATATACGGGCACAAACATACATCTATGGTGGTTGAGAGCAAGTAAACCACCTGAACGAGATTTTTTTTTAATAATACATTTTGAATCCCGAATTAACCTAAGTATTTTTCACTCTAGACATTAAATTGCAAGCGCGCTTGATTTTTATTCTTGACCTTGCTGATTTTGAGCAATGATCATAGTTTGAAGGATGTATTGAATTAAAATTTTAAAAGAATTTTTTTATAAAAAATTTATGATATTCAATCAAGAATTTTAAATAATATAAATAAGTAATGAAATACTTAATTAAGGCTATTAAGTTTTTCTAAATTCAAAATGTAGTGATATTCAATTTAAATTTTTTATAACTTAAAAAAAAAAAAAGTCTGCTAATTGAAAATATATATATATATGGATTATTTTATAGGATAAATTCACTTAACGCATAATTTATTTTCTTTTTGTTAAAAAGTGAAACATACAGTATTTATTAATCTCTTTCTGTGTCTTTTTCTTTTTTCAAGTTGCAATAAGGTAAAAATGCATTTCCATAATATGATAAGTATTATTCTGAAATTGATTTTTTTATTGGTGATAATTATTTTTATATATGTTATATTAATAATTCAACTTTTGTAAAAGGATTTACAATAAAAAAATAACAAAATAAAAGACAAAAGGATACAATAATTCTAATAATATTTGAAGGTTTATAAAAAATTTATGGATCATTTCAAATTTTGTTAATCCATAAAAGACTTTTTAAAATTTACAAATTTTTCTAATATAAATATATTAAAATCTAAATTATAAATCTTGATGATAAAATTTCTGTTAAAAAAATCTTATAAGTCATTATTTTAAAATCTACGTGACATTTTTTTTTGGTTAAAATAGTCTTTTTAAATATAAATGTAATACACATAAGCTTAAAATAAAATTCATACTAACATTGACACGTGTAATAATTACTTGTATTCCTTGATTAAAAATGGTAAATGTTCGAATTTTGACATTAAAATAGTAAATGTTCGAATTTTGACATTTTATATAGACAAAATTATGTTAAGAGAAAAATAATTATCATTTGGTGACTGTGATAAAAACTTCATAATAAAAAAAAAGATTTTTCATTGCAATTCTAATTGCAACGTCAAAGTTTTCGAGGTTTTACGGCCAAATCGCAACTATGCTATTTTTTTTTTTTATAATTTTTCACAATATAAAAAGTCCGACCATAATTTAAAACGTTGGTAAATTTGATCAATGAGACCACAACCACCATTGTAATGTAATTGAAATGACCTTCCAAACAACAATGTTACTGCTACAATTGCAAAGCACAATTTATAACCATGTTTCAAGTTACCTCATACAACAACAAAGACAACAAGAAGCTGGACTCTAATGAGGACTCTATGAAATCAATTATATTCATCCTTAAAATAAGTAAATTAGTCTTCTTTGCCCATCAAAGTAAGGAGGAATCTCTTGTACTCTCCTGAAGTTTCCTTGCCCACTGCATGCTCAAGATGAACACTGTTTCTCTTGTAATACCCCTCTTTGATCTCCTTCAGGTCCTTCTCAGCCCTAGTGACAATCACACGTGTGAGTGCTTCCTCATCAGTTCCAACACCTTCAATGGCATTGCGCAGAACCTTCACAATGGATTCAGGGTTAAAATTATTCTTGTTTAAAAAATGTATTCATGTCATGTTCAAAGAGATTTTCTAATTAAGGGTCAAACTCAAACCTCTCTTGTAATATGTGACATGAAGTGGTATGATATATCATGTGCAGAAAGAATCAAAGAAAGTGTATAAGATTTTCACCTTTTCGTAGTACTTCTTATGATCATTGATGCAACTAATGGCTAAACTGGCTGCCTTATGAAACTCATCAGACCCTTCATCGGACAATTTCTGCAAAGAAAGGAACTAAGTTAAGAAAACTAATTGCCTTATAATTTGTCCAAAATTTTGTTTACATTGTCATTCAAGCATAGACGATAATGTAAAGCTTTATTGTTAACTTTTGTAACAATTACTTATAAAGTCATAAGTGGGGAATGATTTTTAATTACACTCCTTGGAAAAACAATTAAGAATGAAATAAGTATTTTAAAAGCTTCACAAAGGGGGTTTAAGAGGCTCTTCCTTGTTGTACCTTAGTGATGGCAATGCCATGATCATCCCTGTAGCGATTGAAAGTAGCCACAAGTTGGGTCTTGCTTCTAGTTGTAAGGATCCTAATAATTTCTTCACTATTTTTATTCTTGTTTTTTATAGCCTCATGAAGAGCATCAGCTTCAGATTGTGCCAATTTTGCATTAATTTCACTGCCACCATACCTAAATGAGCTCACCAACCCTACCAATAGCTGCAAAAAATTGACCAAACATTAAATAGATCAAGAATAACTACCCTTAAGCATTTCACTTATTCACTTCTTTCTCACCAAATGCTGGAAATAGATACACAAAATTATATATAAACAAAATTATATATAAAGGACAAAACTTATATAAAATTTTTTAATTACTTTTAGTATTGTTTCCGATCAAAACTAGAATTTTATCTCGTAATCAGTGTAATAAAAAATTTGCATTAAAAGTCAACATAATGTATTTAAAAAACTATATCTAAGTTTTGTCGACTTACCTGGCGAAGATGGCCACTGGTATTTGCAGCCACATCTTCCTCCAAGGAACGCTTGTATCTGTTGTGATAGGCACGCCTCACATCAAAAAGCTCTTGAGGTGAAAGGACACAGGAAATTTCCACAATCACTTGGTAGTTTTTGTCAGCACTCTTAAGGGCTATGTTGGCCAACAAAGCCTCACGTTCTTCAGGTTCCAATATCCAACGGTACATTGCTTTCTGTTTGGTACAACCCCACACAATATTAAGCACTAATTTATTTGTTCAATATCTATAGTAAAAGCCACAACAACAAAAATTCACAAGAAACGTTTTGGAAATTGTCATGTGTACCTCAAAGTCACCAGAGAGCTCCGACTCAAGGCGTCTAATGAGATCCTCTTGGAAGAGATTATGGTATGCTTCTCTGATTTGGGTCCTTTGGGTAGCATTTCTGTGGCCAAGTATTGATATAATGGCTTTTCCATCAGCTCCCCAACCTACAAAGTTTAGTATTAGCCCTTTTTCTATAAACACCAATTTGAAAAATATGACATACTCATCTTCTATTTTAGCAAATTGTCAGTAACTTCATCTTTTTGAATATTTTTTTTTTTAAACGCTTACAAGAGGAAAAATAAATAAATTTTTATAAAAATTAAAATTAACTTTTACATAAGATAATTTGTAAAAAATATCTCGTATTAATTTATCTAAAAATTAATTTTTAACTTATATATAAATTAATTTTAACTTATAAAAAATAATTCTTATTTTTCTCTCGTACTTATGAAAAAGACAAGTAGTCTTGTATGCAGGGAAAAACCAATTTACATTAAGAAATGATTGTTATGCAAGAAAAAAGGATTTTGAAAATTTGATGATGTGGAGTTTGAATATGGAATTAAGCTTATGATTAAATGAAATTTTGGAAAAGAAATGGGAATTGAAGTTGGATCATGTGACCTTTGACAGCCTTCCGGAGAGCTTCTGCATCTTCGACAGGAGAGTGGTTGGAAGGAGCAATCAGCGTAGCCATGGTTCAATTGATGTCTTTTACTCTATGCTTCTGGCTAGTTAAATATACACACACGCGCAAGTTAGTTATGACGTATGACACCAAAAACTGAATATATTAGCTTCTGCGTTTACAATGCTCTCTGTTTAAAATAGTGCCATATTCGATTTTTTATAAGACCTATTTTTTATTTAAAACTTGCTCATACTAACGGGTATCTTAAAAGTATTACTCGCTTTGGTGATTTTTTTAATAAGATTTGATTAATTAATTTATTAAGATGAAAAATTAGTTAATTTAATTAATAGTATTAAATTTGTTCTAAATTTATATTTTTTAAATTATTTCTAATATTAATAAAATATATTTTTATTAAAAGTTATGGTAAGATATTAGTATTCTAAATCCCCAAAAATAAGTATTAGTATTCTAAGTATCTGCACCACATATTTCATCTAATAGTAAATATTTATCACTTCTATTTCTTTTCATTTATTCATTTAAGAAATGTAATTAATATTTTTTATATTAAAATTACTTTTAACTTTCTAATATGAAATGTACTATTATTTTTCTCTTATTTATGATAAGTGTATAAAATACTTAAGAATTAAGAAGAAATAAAGATATAATGAAAAATAATATTTAATATTAATTTAAACTTTTAAATGGATAAATAAATAAAAATAAATTTTATTGAAAAATAGATAGATAAAATAATAAAAATAAAATATGTTTTTAGTCTCTCAAATATTTCAAATTTCAATTTTAGTCCCTATAAGAATTTAATATATTTTTAGTTCTTATATTTTAACTACAATTCATGCTTTTAATCTCCCATGAGAAACTAAAATCATATCAATTTTTGTAAATATCAAAACTAGAAACATTAAATTTTGTTGAGATTAAAATTGAATTTTAAAATATTTTTAGAAACTAAAAATTTATTTTTGGTTATGAACATGTTGAGGTTAAAGAGTTGTGGACCATCTAAGCTAAATCATACCTCGGTTGTGAAACACACGTGGATCATCTTAAATGGAACACACCTTGATTGTGACACGATTAAGCATCTTTACCTTTCAAACTTGGTACTTAAAGGACTATGTACCCTTCCAACCAAGTAACATATAAATATCGATTAATCCATAGTTGAGAATCCAATGTACCATTTCTTTGACTTTTGGTATCATCTCAAACTTAACTTAAGACCTTACACAAAAAGAATTTCATTAATCACTATTAGTAGGGGTGAAATAGGTCAAGCCATCTAATAAGAATATATGGTCTAGTATATGTTAAATCTAGGCTAGACTAGACTTTTTTTAAGAAATAAATCAAGACTAAACTTTTATAAAAGTATATTTAGCTAAAACAAATCAAGCTTTAGGTCATTAAAAAATGTATTTTATGCCTAACAGACTAGTCTATTTAAGTAAATACAAATAATAATAAAAAATCATATTATTGTTATATTAAATTTGTTATATTGCATTAAAATCATATATTTATTTATCTTTTTTCAAATATTAAGACGTTAGCCTACATCAAGAACCAAACCTATAAGTTTATTAAAGGATAAATTTATATAATATTTAGAAGTTTTATTACAAAATAAGCTTTTAAATAAGTTATCTTGAAAGACATATTAGACGTTAAAAATAAGCTTATATCATATAAATATAAACTTGACTCTTATAAAACCTAATATCCCTATTTCTACCTTTGTCTAATGTTTTAAGTAATAGTAATTTTAATTTTCATAAATTATAATTTGTTTTACAGTGAACTTTTCGCTATTGACCTATTAGCCTATGTAGAGAGAAGTTATATTTATATAAACATTTTAATATGTTTAAATAGGTTAATAGGTCAAACTAAACTTTCAAATAGGTCTCACCAATCTTAAAAATAAAGACTATTACAAATAATAAGTTAAGATTGGACCTTGAATATTTAAACAGATAAATATATTTAAGAAAAGTCTTGTTTAGGCTAACCTATTTACACCCCTTAATATTAGCCCTTATTTCCATTATCCTAGAATCTACTTAATATGTTATCAAAATCCTATTTAAATAGGTTTGTAATGATTAGGGATGATAAAGCAGGTTGAGTCTAGTGTGTTTGTAACACCAGAGTTTTTATGCTTTGATTAATTGAAGTAACTAAATAATTAAAAAAATATAATTTTAATTTAATTTTAGTTGAAAAAGGCTTAATAAAATGTTGTGTTACACATTTTTCAAGAAAATTTCGAGAAAAGGTCAAAATGGTTAGAAGCAAACTTATCAAGGTGAGTCTTCCCTGAAAGTAGTTACTTGAGCTGAGTAAATACATACAGTTGATAAACAGTGACCTTTAATGCTTTTTAATTAAGTAAAGTTGAATTGTTGTCATTAACATGTTTTTCGGTGTTGCAACACATTTTTCAAGACGAAACACCAGATGACCAGAGTTTTGGAGAAACCCAGAAACTCCACAATCATCAAGTTGACCAACACACTTTTAACCATCAAGTTGACCAACACCCTTTTAACCACTAAGTAAAGAAACCCCTAAAATACAATGGTCAAAAGGAACCCCTTTAACCTTTAGTCCATAATATCCCTTATAACCCTTAGATAATAGGTTGCACCCTCTAACCTTATAAGTAGGCCATGCAAGGGCTAATCAGAGACTCTTATTTCCAAGTGATTCTCACCCTCCAATATACCATTTTCGTCAACATTCCTTCACCAAGCTTTAAGGCTCTTTTGTTGATCAAGAACATTAAGCATTCACGAAAGTTTTATATCTAAGTCTTAAACAAGTAAGGGAAACTAATTTTGTGTAATTTTAGTGGATCGTATTCTATTATTGTGATTTTATTATATTGTTTAATTATCTAAGAATGCATGATAGTGATTTGTTGTAGGATTGGTATCAATTGTTGCGAGTTTGGTAGCCATTATTGAGTTTTGAGGTTTTTGAGAAAATTGATGAATTGATCATGATTCTGTGGTTAAATGCAGGATTTGATGTTATTTTCACGTTTAGAATTTTGTATGTTAATATGGAGCTATTAGTTGAGTTATATGATAATTTGATTGTTGGGTGATAATGCATAGTTTATACCCCCAATAAAGTCTTTAGATGGGTAGAATAGACTATAATTTGTAGTTAATAAACAAGTATTGACTAAGATTTAGATTCCCAAGATTAAATTAAGGAAAATACAAATCTAGGCTATGTTGCTGGTTTTAGTTAACAAAAAGAGTAGTCTCATTTTGCAGGTCAAACTGGAGTCCCAAACCATCCCAACCAAGACCAAGACCGAATGCATCTTAGCCAACCGAAGGCGTCTCAGCCAACTGAAGCTGAGATCGAGCCCAAGTCGTCCCAGCCAAGACGAGTTTCTCTCTTGGCCAACTCCGTTCCAATTGTCGACTCTGCATGGGGGTTTCGCATGCCAACTCCAACCTATCGACTCCAGATCGAGGCCAACTATGTCCTGGCCATATGAAACTGACTCCAAGTCAGCCCAGATAAGGATAGGAGCATCTCAGCCAGACAAAGCCGATTCCGCATACTGACTCCTATAGAGCTGGCTCCGCAAGACCAACTTCGTGTCCGGGTCCTATATGGATGTCGACTTCATATCAGATGTCGATTCCAGTTTGGATGCTAACTCAAGATCCACATGCCGACTCCAAAACCGGATGTTGACCTCAAAGAAAATGTCGACTCTCATCCGTCTGGATTCATCCCAGCATCAGAAGACCGACTCCACTTCGGCAGATTCAAGCACGTGCATAAAATGTAATTTAGCACGTGGTAGTTAGAAAAGTAGTTATTTTTGTTGTGCCACTTGGTTAAAAATGTTATATCAGTTATTACGGGTATATAGTTAGTTAGTTGATGCATGTATAAGAATAGATGCATGACCACGTTCATTGGTTAGAGAAATTAGTAAGCAAAACACACAGATACACTTAGCCTATCGCATACACACTTTTCATTGTTGAGCCTAAGTTCACTTCCTTCCTCTTTGTTCCACGGTGCTTCAAAGAGTGCCTAGTTGATCAAGTGGGTGCAGGACCAACGTTTGGATAGCGGCCGATTGCCAAGGAGGACTGACCACGAATCTAGCACACTCTGGTGATTCAACCCCTCAGTACCTGGCCAACGTAGGTTGAACACTGCAACTACCACTGGCAATTGTCGTGGGAAGTTGATCCACACTCCATCCACAAATGCTTTACCTTTCTTTTGTATCACCGTACAAGTTATTCAATGAATAGTTATAGTTCTTTTATTGCTATGTTGTGATTTTTGTTAGCATAATTTGTTCTTTCTTTTTCATGACAGTGGGTAGTGGGAAAAAAGTATGTTAATTTAGGGGCTGATCGGAATCACTCTAATAATAATATAGGTAATCGATAGATAACCTACATCAGCCAAGGGCATAATCCCTGCCAAACTCGAGGCGACGATTGTGTAAGCCCTCAGTAGGCAATAGATGGATGTTTGGCGATTGTTGTAGGAAATTGTGCTGGTGAGAAATCGCTGGCATAGTAAGAATTAGAATTAAAACCAGTAAGTGATAACCCAGAATAGTGATAGGATAAATATGTCTTAATAATCATAGTAATCATAGGTAGCTTTTAATCTTTACTTTTCTTTGAATGTTTTAGTTAATCTTTACTTTTTTTGCAAATTTACATTTCTCAGTAAAAATCCCCATCTACATTTCTTGACGAATCTGCATCTACGTCCCAGCTTTGCATCTTATTAGCTTTGCACACATAGAAACATTAGAACCATGTGTCCTTGATAGATATGACCTAGGTTCACCTTGTGCTACTCATAACATAGATAAATCTAGTATTTTGATTGGGGAAATGACAACTAAATCTTAAGACTCACTGGGCAAGCCCTTTGTCTAGTTAGGTAAATGTCCATTTTCTGGTTTTCTATTGAAGGTTCACTAGGTAAGAGGAAACTCTCTCTAAGCAACCTTAAATTTTTGAGTAGATTTTGGAAAGCATAATTTTTCACTAGGTGAGAGCCTCTTTCGCTGGGCGAAAGCAAAAGAACACATGAATATGATGAAGACCCGTTGGGTGAATCTGAAGTCTAGTTGGGCGAGTCCAGCATCTAGTTGGGCAAATTTAAAGTTCGGTTGAGCAAAATAGACATAGTTAAGAGTGTGAATTCGTTGTGACTTCATTTACTAGGCAAGACTTCCCACTCGCTAAGCGAATAAGAGGTGAGATTTCAAGGATCTCCCCATGACTCATCTCCCTAAGTGAAATGACACCTTCGTTGAGCACAATAGGTACAATAGTGAATATGAAGTCTCTATGACTTCATTTGCTAAGCGAGTAGTTCCACTTGTTGAGCGAATAAGTGAGGGTTCTTAGAGGATGCTCTGTGTGACTCCATTGGCTATGTAAAAAGGTGTTCTCCTTGAGTGAGGATTGTGAGGTTTTAGGAATTAAGCTAGTTTGGCTTGGCTAGCTGGGCGAGTGACACGCTCATTGAGTGACTAAATACAATAATGGCTCTTTATGGCTATATTGATTGGGTGAGGCTAGACTCATGCTGAGCAAATGCATACACCTGAGGAAATACTTTATTAGGGGTAGGATTCACTAGATGAATAATCCCTCTCACTAGGTGAATCCAATAGCAGTGAGAAAACTTGTTAAGTTGGAAAAGTAGAATATTATATTTAAATATATGTATTAAAGGCTTAACTAGGATGTTGTAAAAGATGAATTATGGGTAGGAAAGATATAAAAGACTAAAGTGAAATAGTAATTAAGATGAAGTTCATAAGACTTGAAAATGCCTCTTATCTGTATAATAGCGGATGATGTATGATGTTTGTAACACCCCAATTTTTATTCTATTTTATTATTGGTTATAAATATTATATTTTATTAATTATTATTAATAAGTGGTTTAATTGTTTTATAAGGAGTGGGATACAAAGCAATAAGGAAAGCAAGAAAGTTTCTAAATAAGTTAGGTTTGATGCAATGCATTGAACCCATGAGAGTTTAAATCTTTCTCATCTCTTAGAGCTTTCTCAAGAGATGTGAGAATTGTTTGTTTGGGTTTTACGGAGACTGGTAGAGGGAGTTACAAAATCCATTTTGGGGCTATATAAAGAGCGACCGAAGGAACTAGGAACAAGAATAATGACCTTGAGGAGCATGTTTTCTATGTCTACACTTCTCTAGGTAAGGGGAGAGTAAGAAATCTCGTTCATGGGTAAGTGTATAATTGTGGGTAGATGTGGGTCGTCCCTATGACCCCAAAAATTGTATATTATAAGTTATCTCAAAGGGAAATTGAACTCCCTAGATTAGGATTTTTCCTTTGATTTAGTATTATTGATAATTTAGTTATAAATTGTATGTTCTTGGTGTTCTTTGAAAGGGGGTTGAGCCCCTTGGATTATGTTCTTGTTTGTTTATATTGATATTTGTGGAATTGATTATGTAATTGGTTGTATGTATACAAAACATAGAAAACCATAGGTTTTCTTATTAAAATTTGAAATTCTAGACAAAAATATAGGAAATTCGAATAATAGGTTGTTGAGCACGACTGTGCTCATGAAGAACAACCTGTGTAGGTTGTGCACACCAGTGCAGACTATGCAAACTCATGCAAAGTCACGCTAACTATGCATGCCCATGATAATGGGAGCACGCCTGTATTGCCCTGCTTGTATGAGTTTAATTGTATTGGAATAAATGCTAAATTGTTAGAACATATGCATATAATTATATTAATGATAATTGTTGAATTGCATTGACAATGATGATATGTGATATAAAAATGAGTAATAAGTATAAATATGTTCAAAGGATGACCTAGTATGTGAGAAATAAGAATGGGCCAGAGGGACATTTGTGTAGTGAGTAACCTAGCCTATGAAAGGCAAGAATGGTTCTCATCAGCCTAATGTTGAAAGTGGAATAATGACTAAATTGAATCCCATTTCATGCATCATTTAATCAAATAGGTGCATAAAAAAGTAGACACAAACCTAAATGGTAAGGTTATTAGACTTCCTGAGGCTAACCGGTACGAAAATCTCAATGATCATGATTGATCCCACAAGCTAGGACAGATGATGCAAGTCGAGTAGTACCTAATGTGATACCAAAGGGCATCATGCTAGTGTGGGACAGCCAAAAAAGAGGTTGAGTTACGTGCCCCTAGCCTACTTTCCTATATTTGAGTTGGTACCAGATGTCATATGGAGTAGTAGTAGGAGCACACTATCATCATTCATGTGCATACGTGGTTGTTTATTGTCCATTAATTGTATGTTTGTGTTCGTACCATGAGCTTGAGTGAGGTATCTTTCTCACTTCCTTTTGTTGTATTATCTGTGTTAGGGCTAAATGCCACTTTGTAAATGACGATGAGTAAAAGTATGAGGATTGAGCTGAGCTCCTCCTTTACTGCTTTTATTCTTTCTTTTATTTTTAGGATTTATGCTCTAATAGGAAATGTGAAATCAAGGTGCTTGTAATTACTTTACAATCATATGGTTTGGTTTATATTTTAAGATATTAGAAATTAGTTAGAAATTAGCCTTTAGAGTTCCAATAAGGATACATATTTGTCTTAAATTACAGTATATAACTAGGTTGTGTGAACCCTTTTCTAAATGATGTATGTTTTCTTAAATTTATTTAAAGTTTATTTTACTAGTACTGTTAGTATTTGGAGTAAAGGATGTCACAGTGTTTTGAGTAAGGTGTGCTCGTGACCCATACTTTGTAGAGTTGGTTATTAAACATGTACTTTGTTGTGCTATTGATGTTTAGCACTCTAAAGCCGAGCATGATAGGTAGCAACCACAAGAAAACTAAGTGTTTATGTTCTTTGTATGAGTTGAAGTTTTTGTTGATGATGACGTGACATGCATACATTGTGCATAAGTTTGACCATAGTAGTTGTGTTGTGAGTAGGCACGTAAATTGGATGGATTGACAAAGTTGGTGCTCAGAAATGGGATCCTTAGCTAGTGTTGGAAAGTGAAGTGAAGGTCATGGATGCCCAAGGAATAAAATAGACAGGTGAACACCACAAGAGTTCGAGACCTTTATAGACCTTAAATTGTGGTAAAGTCGTACTCATGTACATTTATCTTGACTAGTTTCACTTGTCCATAGATTTTCACAGGATCATGTCCTACTCTCCTCAATGATGAGTAGTATGAGCCTAGGAGAACTTTGCTGATGAAAATTATGTCAAGGAATGAGGCCAAGAATGATGGCTTAGTTGACAAAAGTCTCCATGGAGTTGTATTAGCATAACATTACATGAATAACATTATTGTTGCATGCTAATGATTGGTTGTTGAACTATAATAATATTGAGATTATGATTATTCTCGTATGAGCTTAGTAGTTGTATATATATATATATATATATATATGAAAATGTGTTGTTAAATGGACTAATTATATCTACTGAAAGATGAGGCTCACCTCTGGTGTTGACATATTTGGACTATGTGATGCTTTAACTGTAAACATGATGAAGATGATTGTTTTATTATTGCTTTATTGCTTAGATATAAGGATAATCTTGTAGTAACTGTGTTTTATGTGTACGATTGTGATGCTAAGGCTTTCGAGAAGATGGTACACGTGTGTCATGCTGGTGGACCGAGTGTTTGTATGGCTTCCTCCTCTAAACTTCCGCCACATTAGCTGTGTGTTTTGAGTAGTCGTTAGTAGTTGTTGACCAACTCAGGTATGTGAGTGTTGTACCTCAATCCCCTTTTTGATATATAATGTAAGTGCTTGGTGGTATCAATGTTTTATAATGAACACATGTAACTGAACTCTGATGATATGTATGTTGTTTATGTACTTTTAGTATGTGTTCTATGTTGTTATGCCTGAAAATAGACTGTGTATGATATCACAAAAAATTACCCTTCTTTTTATAAGTAAATTAAATATAAGATTTTCATTAAAAGTTAACTTTTACTTTAAAAATTAACTTTTTCATGTTACAGTGTTTAACCCTTGTAGGAGTAGTGGGTTGTTACCAATTTGCCTAACCTATAGAAAGTGACATAATAGGTTAAGTGTCTCAATCCACCAACTTGTCCAACCCAACAGGCCATCATTAAGGTGGGGTAAGGCGAGTTAGCCTGCTGAGTTACTAGTTTTTTTTTTTAAATGTACATTTTTTAGAGAAGGTGGGGTGAAAGTGTGTGTGACTTTGATATTAGTGAAATATATAAATAAAAATCATTTTTCAACTTTTTTTTTTTTTGTTTTTGGCTAGTCAACCTATTAGGGTGGGCTATATTTTTCAACCCATTCATCCAAGGCGAGCCAGCCTACCTTAACTCGCTTGTGGCGAGCTGATGGATGGGTAGGCCAAAATAGGTTGGATTAACCTGTTTTGCCACTTTAGCAAGAACACTATTATATAAATTGCCCATGGAGAAAAAATTAATCTAAGAAATTACAAATTTTGGAAATATCAAGAATATTAATTGGGGACAAATTGACTTATGTATCAATATTCTTTCTTCTTCTTTGATTTAATGCCACATTCAAAATCACGTTTTGATTGTTCAAAGAGATACTTACAAATCACAAAGTCACGAGGAGAAGTGACAAAAGATAAATATAGAACTCACGCCCCCTTACATAAGTGTTAAACTTTCAAATGTTTTGAAATAAATTACAAACAAATTAAAGACATTAATCATATTTTGATAAAAACAACAATCGTCTTAAGCATAAAATAATAATTCATGAATGTGCCTTATATATATACGATGTGATAATCTAATAAGGACAAGTCAAAATGCAATATTTTACTTAAATGAATACTTTATATGATATTGTGCATATGTACTTACTCAGACATGCAAAGACATTTCATATATTTAAGGTATTGAGTCTGCCTTAAATAATTTCAAATATATCATTAAAGATTAGTCTACTTTTATAAAAAAAATGAAATTTATTCAAAGTTACACAACAACAGCACGAGAAAAGTAAGATAAACATGTTGGTAAAAGACATTTAATTCTCCAACATCTACTTTAGACTCAACAAGTAGAATAAGAGCAAAGGGCTCAAATATTTCCTCAACGATTATATTTCTTTTAAGCTTATATATATGAAGATTAGGTAGTTTTAGAGTAACATTTTTTAACTACTCATTTAATCACTTGTAATCTAAATGTCATATACTCTATATTCTCTCTAAGTCAAAAGCTTGCACTTGTACATCCATTTGTAAGATGTGAGAGGTCAGCAAACTTTAATAACAAACCTATTTCCTTTTGTGAAAAAGATTGGACCCTAAAAGGTCTTTGTTGAAATAATACTTTGAGTGATTGCTTTAAGAAATAATTGTAAATAATACTTAATTGAGACGGAAGAGACTTGTTAAAAAAAATATCCATAACAATATATTCATTATAATAAAAAGTTTGATGGACTGTGAAAAGCTAAACATAATCTTTATTAAGACGAACTAGTATAAAATTATTTTGTAATTATCTCTACTCCTTCTCTTTTTATTTACCTTAACTAAATTATCCAAAGACAAAATAATTTTATCAAAATCCTACATATTATTGAACTAAAAAAAATCGTCTGTCAGACGATAACTTCGAAAAAATTTGTAACTGTTTTTTTTAAAAACAAAGTTCATTCCATTCTTAAATTTATTTCTTCTAACAATAAAGACTACAGCTTTAACCATAAAACAACTCAACTTATTTTAAAATATTCCATGAGTTTTGAACCTATTACCCCGTACTTTTCACTTGCAGAAGAAAAAAAAAACTAGTTTTAGCTTTATACTAAGAACATAACCTATATAATTAATATTTTGAACAACCTAGAGAACCATTTTTCTTTTTTATTGAAATCATCGACCTTTTTAGCTATTAAAATAAAGCACTGATGATTGTTACTTGTGTGCTTCAAATTAAAAAAAAAAAAAAAAAAAACAAAAACTAGCTAAAACAGGTCAACTTTAGAACCAAGGTTGCACTCCATTTTAATTTAATTTATGTTAGGTTACCCACCTCCAAGTCCAACTACACGTAGCAAGAATGATAAATTTTAGGCAAAATGTTTGAACCGACCGAGCCGACCTAATTAGGCCCACGAAAGGATAGGATTTGTACATTAAATTTTAGGCAAATTAAAAGGGCAGAATGATAAAAATTAATTCCCTCTCGCTATTCCGATTTTCTTCTAACTGCATAAGAAAATATTAAGTTTAATTATTTGTTTACATCTTATATTACCATATTTTATTATTTGATTTCTGTGTCTAGAAATTACACATTTTACTTTCTATACATATATTTTTAATTTCGTTTTGATCTTTATTATTAGTTGTGTTTTAATTGTGTTAGATAATACTGATAAAATTTCTAACAATTGTTAAATCATAAAATATGATCACTTTATTAATAAATTTGAAATGATTTAACAATCACTAAAAAATTCATGACAATTATACATGGTCAATAACTATGTTAATAAAATTAAGACAAAGATAATGACAGGGATCAAAATAAAATTAAAAGTACACATATAAGAGTTAAAATATATAATTTAATTTCTAAGCATAAGAATTAAAATGTAAAAATTATACAAATATAGAAACTAAATAAGCTATTAAACGAAAATATTATGATAAAGCCCAAGCTCATACTTTTCTTTCTTTCTAGTTTTTCTTCCTAACAAAAGATATAAAATGTGTTTCGATCTTATTTTCTCCCTCCGTATATTTTTATATACCAAATACTAACAGAGTAATTGACATATAAGAAATAGGGGAGAAAAATTATTAACGAAGAAAAAAATCGTACATTTTCCAAAAGCTTTTCACATGTTGAAACAACAAAATTGAAAGAGAAAAAGAAATTTGTTTGTGAAACTGATGTGGCAGCTAGTGGGAAGAAATGGGTTGGATCCTCTTTTTCTCGCATGAAATCAAGAGTTGGATAAATCCTCAATGCCCCAAAAGATGAGCCTTGCCCTGCTATTTTTTGTTCAACATTGGATCTGATCAATTCCAAAGAAAACACTTTGATTTTAGAACAAATTTCGGGGCATTCTATTTGAAATCTCTTTTTTCTTTTTCATTTTCTGCTCGTTTTATGATTAAATTTTATTTTAGTAAGCTTACCTTTACCTTCATGTTTCTATGTATGTAATTATTAGGATAGTGCCGTTGTATTCACAAGAATAGGTTGTTGGATGAGGTTGGTTTATAATTAGAGAGAGTGTGGAGATGACATCATGAGGTGTAAAGACTTGTTATTATTTTATCTTTATTTGTAAAAGTATTGATTAACTAGAGTATTTTTTTTTATTTTAATTCTGTAAAAATTCAAAGAATTCTAAGAATTATATTATAGTATTTGTTTAGACAATTAACTTGTATTAAATTATTCTTATAATAAAAAAAATATTAACTTATATGCATAATTTTAATATTGCCTTTAAAAAAATTTATGTCTATTTTCATAAAAAAATAATTAAATAAATTTTAAATTAAACTAAGTAATTGATTTATTTTTAAAATAATATTTATCTCGGTGTTATGTAACAGAAGTTGTTATACAGGTAAATGACACACTTGTTAAGCATCATGATATTTAATGTTTCCCCAAATTTTCTTATCTGTTTTTGCTTGTTAATTCTGTTTCTTTATCTCATGATATAGATTTTAGTTTTGAAATTTTGTTAAAATATTTTTTCTCTCCTCTTATTTTTTTTAATTTAGTCTTTTAAATTTAAAATTTTTTATTTTGGTCTTTAAAGTGTTTTAATTATATTAAATTAATTTTTCTATTAATTTTTATACTATCATTTTAATTATAATTTTTTATAATTTATTACATGTCACTAAATTAATTAAGTTAATATAATAAACCACTACAAGATGACCTCAGTCCAACATAAACGTTTTAAGATATTATTAAAAAAATTATAAATTTTATATTAATTAAAGATCATATTGAAATAGAATATACAAATAAAAATAATATTTACCTTATAAATTATTTTTGTGAAATTTTATTAAGCTGAATTTTAAATTATAATAGGATCAAATTCAAAATTTTTAATTTAAAATTAAATTAAAATAAAAAAAGGTATATATTTTAGCCTTTTAAATTTAGCCTCCATTATAAAAATAATAATAATGAAACCTTTATCAACATATTTAAAAATCTACCTGCCAACTTTGTCCAACTTCATTGATGACTAGGACCGCAATTTAAAAAGTAAGGAAACAGAAAAGAATATGCAAAAACCCGTAGCCGCATCTACGTGTCTCTATATGGTTAAAACTTGAAAAGCACCGAATAAATAACCAATTGAAGGTTGATTTATGGAAAGTGGAAAAGTGGACCTTTTTTTAATTTATTTTACATTTTGTCTTTTGTCAAAAAAGAAATCAGAATATTTGCAGCACTGTTAACTTTAATACTTTAGTTTGCGGACCAGTGCCTCTGCTAATTAGAACATACAAAAGTTTGATATTAACCTTTGATGAAAAACATACCAAGTACCAACAAAACTCAAACATAACAGCACAGTTGAAGTTGTCTTCACACAACAAGGGTGCTAGAGACAGGACTTATAAAGACTCTTACTGGGAAATTAACCAAATGAAATAACACAAACCAGAAACCAACATAAACAGAGACCCATAAGAGGAAGTAGTTTAGTCATGTTTCCCCAAAAGAGTGAGGATGAACTTCTTGTAGTCCCCAGAGGTATCATTGGACACAGCATCCTCAAGGTGAACACTGTTTCTCTTGTAGTACAGCTCTTTGATGTCCTTCAGATCCTTCTCAGCCCTTGTAACCACCACACGGCTCAGTCCATCCTCATCAGTTCCAATTTTTTTATTGCATTGCGCAAAACCTGTACATTGTGGAAATTTTTCATAGTGATTGATTTTGTTGGATTATCTAAAATCGGATTAAAATGTCAATTAAAATATTAATTTTAAGAAAATATTTACGTGAACGTTAGACATGGCTTGCTAATTCGATCTGGTCTGAGTTTCTTTTCACGAGTTTGATTCAACATATTTTTTAGAATCAGTTTGGGTTATGATTCGAATTGTTCTAATTTCTAATGTTATCTAAAAAATAATTTTTTAAATTGTTCAAAATGAGGCTTGATAACTTGATGACTTTTTTTTGAGCTTGATAACTTTTATATTAAATAAAAATTAATATAAAATTATATTCTAACTTTACTTTTAAAGTAAAAATATTAAAAAATAAATTATTTAACTTTAAATTTTATGATAAATTTGTAACTTTAGTTTTTAACCAATAATTTGAATCTACTCAAATTTCAATATAAGAATGAGGTGGATTTGATTATTCATGATGAGAGGGACTTGTTACAACGATGCAAAAAATAAAAAAAGTTAGTATAGGGTGTTCTGATTATGAATCAGAGAAAAAGTTAGCATATGTGATATGCATTCAGTTAAAGTTTGGGCTGACTCAATTAAATTCATATGTTGTCGATCACGTGTATGATGAAAGGTCATTTTCTAGCATGAAAATAAATAACAGTACTCTAGTGTTTTATAAATGATGCATAAAGAAAGTGGGAACCTGACCTTCTCATAGTACTTCTGATGGTCATTGATGCAGCGAATAGCAGTGTGCAACACCTTGTGGAAGTCATCAGATGCCTGATCCAACAATTTCTGCAGAGATAAAAAGTTTATAAAAAAAAATTCTTAATTATTTTCATCAAACATATTAAAAATAAAATTTAATAATGTTGTGTCTATTTACTGGTTTTATATTATTATTCAACTATAAATAATTAATAATATGATTTTTAAGATAATTATTAAAAAATTTAATAAAATTATCATACATGATGATTTATAGATAAATAACAGTATAAAAAATATAACTTATTTTAATTTTAATGTTTTAGGAGTGGAAAAGAAAAACACAAATAAAGAGGAAAAGGGTATTCCTTTAGTACCTTGCTGATGGAAATTCCATGTTCATCTCTGTAGCGGTTGAAAGTTGCCAAAAGTTGAGTCTTGCTTCTTGTAGTAAGGATCCTGATGACTTCTTCATAGTTGCCTTTCTTCTCCTTGACAGATTCGTGAAGAACATTGGCTTCAGTTTGTGCCAATTTTACACTTATTTCATTACCCTCGTACCTAAATGAGCTTACCAATCCAACCAAAAGCTGCTTAAAACCAAGCACAAACTTTCATCATTAGCCAAATGAAAAGAACAAGTCTCAAATGGTAAAATATTTATAGATAAAAGATCTGTTATTTATACTAATTAACTATTCAACACTAACAAAAAGTAACTAATTATAACAAAAGTGATTAACTAACTCTAACAAAAATTTACACTCCTAATACTCATTAATAAACTTCACTCATTGACTATAAAAGACTAATTGTTAGTAGTACCTATAGGTATAATTAATCAGATTTTATTATTATTTCAATTCATTTTTAACTTTTGATTGGTTGTAGTTGACCAAAAAATTGTTAGAAAAAACTTAAATGCATTTTTTATGTATTTTTTTGTTATTTTTCTATCAAAACTAGAATTTTACTTTAATCTTTAAGAGCTGTTTAATTAGAGAGGATGAGAAGAAATGAGAGGAAAGATAAAGAAAAGGAAAGAAAATTTTTAAAATGTTTTTTATTTGGTTTAAATTTTAGGAAGATTGAAGAATGAAGAGGCTCATAAAATTTTTTCTTCCCTTTAAGAGATTTTTGGAAGAGAAAAAATTTAAAACATAAACTATATCTACTTGTTTTAAAATTCAAAATTAAAATAATACAAAAGCATATTAGTTTTAGATTATTTTTTCTTTTTTTATTAACTAAACAAGAAAAAACTACCTTCCATTATTTTCTTTCAACTAAACAAGATATTTAATGCATAGCTTTATTGAGTGAAGGAAGTGAAAGTGTAATTGGTATTAGAAAATAAGAGCATGGAAAGAATAACATGAAAATTGTTTGTATTAGAATAACATGCCTGACGAAGAAGGCCAGTGGTGTTAGTTGCAACATCTTCTTCCAATGAGTGCTTGAAGCGGTTGTGATAGGCACGCCTCACTGCCAAGAGCTCTTCAGCTGACAGAACACAAGCAATCTCTGCAATCACATTGTACTCTTTGCTTCCATTCTTTATTGCTACATTCACCAAAACAGCATCACGATCTGCAGGCTCCAACATCCAACGGTACACACCTCTCTGATTTCCACCCCATCATTTATCACAATGTACAATAAACAACTACTTCATCAAATAATTGTCAAAATTATGTAAAATAAAATATTTTCTCATTCTACCTCTAAGTCACCAGATATCTCAGTCTCAAGGCGTTTGATGAGATCCTCTTCGTAAATCTCCTCATAAGCTTTTCTGATTTCTTGCCTTTGATGAACATTTCTGTGACCCAGTATTGCTATAATTGCCTTCTTATCAGCCCCGAATCCTAAACCATTAAATATAATGTCACATTTTGGTACCCTATTTATTAACAATCATACTAACACAATTCAATTATTTACATTCCAATTATTAGAGTTCATAGATGATGACACAACAAGTTTTCACTAAGTCACAATAAGTTTTTCTTTTATGGATTTTCAAGATAAAGCAAATTCATAAAATCACTCAATCAAAACTTCAAAATAAAACAATTTGTTTTTTAAGAAATTAATGGTTAGTGAAATAATATAACCTTTGAAAGCATTTCTGAGGGCTTCGGCATCCTCAACTCGGGAATGGTGACTAGGTGCAATAAGGGTAGCCATGGTTGGTTATATTTTTGCTATTATGGTGCTTGGTTATGAAGTTTACCTTGACACTTCTATATATAATCTAATAATCTAATTAAATAATAACCTATAGTACTATGCTTTTACTGTGTCCACGTCTGTTCAGAGCGATGCCAAGCAAAGAGATTGTGTTCACATTATATATTTAAACCTTTTTGTCAGTAGAAAATTAAAGAATTTGTAGCTACACGCATTTTCAGTATTGGTATCTATAAGTACTAAGTTGTTTTTTCCTTGCATTATTGAAAGAGGGATCAATACCAATGTCTTGGAAATGTAATATGTTTAAAGAATATTTGGGTGGGGTACTCTATCTTATCTTGAATAAAAACAGATTCAATAATTCAGTTATAAATTATGAGTGTAATTTTGTTTAACTACTTTAAGATTGTTGATTGCGGATATTAATTATATCAACTATATAGTAGTAAGTTGTTTAATTTCATTTTTATTAGGATAAATTAGGCAATTCATATTTGGTTTGGTATTAACCATATACATATAACATGTTTTCATTTAAAAAGAATGAGAAATGTCTAACAAAGTAAAAATGAGATTAAACAAATTCATGGTAAATAATTGGTGTAAATAAAAAAATTATACCAATCATTTTAAAATACATTGATGTAAAAATGAAATTAAACAATATCATAATAAGTAATTAGTGTAACTAAGAAATTTATACTAATTATCTTAAAATACATTGATGGTTGCATCATTCATCTATGACGTTTAATCTCGTTTTATTTGGAGCAGTTAAACCATAGAAAAGGAATATATTCCGGGATATTTACATTTGCAAACTTGACACTGTATATTCTAGGTAGAAAATAAATCTGTACTACAAAATTTTATTAAATTTTTATTTGTTTTGTCCCGTAAGTTGTTTGTATAGGTATTGAAAATTTTATTAATACTTTTATATTTTGAAAAAGTATAATTACATTCAATTAAATTACCTCAATTATTATTATTTTATTTTATTTAATAAATACTAAAATGTAAAAATAAAATTTGAAAATTGTTTTCTTAAATAACATGATGAAATAGTTTTTTTAAATAATTTATAATTTATAACGATAGGTAGTAACATTTTAAAGAAATTTGCTAAAAAAGATTCCTGGGCACAATCGCCCCTGTACTAAAGCTTAGAGCATGTGGATTAGGTACATCAACTTTAAATGTTTTTATTACTTTATTCCAAAAAAAAAAACTGTAAAGTATATTAAAAAAAACATAAAAATAAATAACTTAACATGAGTTGGGTTTTACACTAAGATAGCATATGAGAGTTCAATTAAGAGATTCAAACGAATATTATTTCCTAATGTTAATTTTCTATTAATCATATGCTCCATTTCACATATTTATTAATTAGTAATTGTTTCTAATAAAAAATAAATATCCATGTAAGACAACCTGCTTAACGAGAGATTAAACTCGTCTCAATTCATTTAAAAAAAAAAAAAAAACTCATTTTGTATGATATCTCAGTCTGAAACAATATGTCAATATTTTGAGAGAAAAAAATTTTAAATTTGTAAAATACTCAAATTTGTATATAAAAATAATATCAGTCTCGTAGACTGTAAATAATTTTTTTAGAAAGAAAAAAAAATGTAACAATACTTTCACATATTACCAGTGACCAGTGTCCAGTAACTCAGCTTTTATCTTCTCAGTCAATTCATATTATCATTTACCATTGTCTTTTATATATTTATATATATATATTAATTAGAATTTCCCTGCACCTAATAGTTTGGTATATAGGAAGTGGTTCAGTTATATATATTTTCAGGATAATAAAAAATATATAAAAAAGCCCCAAATGAAGAAGCATGGAAAATAATTAACTATCACAGGATGCATCACATATATGAATAAGGAGTAAACAACCACTTTTGGTGGGCAGTACTTAGAGTTAACAAAATATTTAAAAAAAAAATCTTAAAATTATAATTTATTTTATCTAAATTCTTAAATTTAATTACTCATTATATTTTAATATATTAATATATACGTGAATATTATCATTTAAATAGTATTAAAACTAACGTAAATGACAAATTACTATTTTAGATATTGTTTTAAAATTTTTATATAAAAATTAATTTTTTAAATAAGAAAAATAATATCGCCAGCAAATTTAAGATTAAGAATTTTATACATATTATCTAAATTTTTTACTACTAAACCAATCTTAATAGTTAAAAAAATTAATTTGACTATTCCCATCATCTTCAAGAACAAAATTAGGTGTTTACTCAGATAATAAATTTATAATCACATTTTGAGAATTAATTATAATTAACTAATAACATAATCTAGAAAGATGAATATAAAGCAGAAAGATAAAAATTAAAATTGTATAAATTTGTGCAAAACCTCTGAAAGCCTGTCGAAGAGCCTCAGCATCTTGAGAAGGAGAAGATTGGTTATTAACAACAAGGGTGGCCATTGGAGTAGTGCAGTGCAGTGCTGCTTCGTGAAGCTTTTCTTTTTCTCTCAGCTATGTGACAATGGACATTTTGCTTTCCTCACAATTTATAGTGCTAATACTTCCCTTGGAGTTAACGCCTTCACAGGATTATTGTGTTAGAACAATGTCTTTTCATTTACACTCTATTCGATAAGCATTTAAGTATCTTTTTGCATGTTAATTAAGCAACCATATGTGAAGAAAAGGAAAGAGAAATAACTATTGCAAGGAAAGTTTTGTATAGAAATGGAAATATAGCCAGCTGGCTTCAACTGTGGTGACTCGTTTGTTTGTTATGCAAAGGTTGCTTTCTCTCTGCATGAAGAACAAAGTGGCAAGAAATGACGTAGGATTCCTTATTTTCTTGTAACGTTCCTTCACTTTTCTTTTTGTCTCTTTTTACTTTCAAATTCAAAGTTATTTCATCCGTGAATTATAGGATGGGAACCGTAAAATTGTCTCAATATTTGGGGTATAAATAGGATAGGCTGGCAACCGAAACTGTACAACGTCTTACTAGAAAATGTTAGATTTAAATTTAAAAAAAAATTAAGTAAAAAAAAAAGTAAGATTTGAAATTTTAAAATAAAGTCTATTTTGATCCACCTGTATATATAAATAATTATATATTTATATTATATTGTTAATAAATTAGATTTAAAATTTAAAAGTGTTTTTAAGTAAAAAAAGTAAGATTTCAAATTTTTAAAAAGTCTATTAATTTTGATAGGTTTCTAGATAATTATTTATATTATATTATTAATAAATTATTTATTTATATTATATTATATAAAAAATACTTATATTTAATTCATATTAATATTAATAATAAGTTTATAATAAAATAATTTTTATTTAAAATTATCTATATTATGTTTATGATTTTTATAATTGAAACATAAGTCACTTAAAACAATATCATAATCTAATTTTTTTGTTAGAATACATTCATGTACTTCTACACACCTTCATGCAATTTCGCACAAAGTCATGTAACACTTACTTCTCTATATATATTGAACGTTAATTATAATACAAATATATCTATGCACAAATGACAAATTAGTAATATGGATCTCTTATTATACAACAACTTCGTCTTTGTCATTATTGGGTTTGGTTTTCATCTATTAAATAAATGACATGGTTATTGGTCTCTTTAGACTTATAAGTTTATTAGCCTATTTAGAGACCTTATTTATAATAAATTACTCGTTATCATATTAGGTCAAACTTTTAAACAGTTTATATCATATCTTAAAAGATAAAATATAATAAGTAAATAAGTCAAATTTAAATTTAATAAAATAATTTTATACTATTATTTAATCATAAATTATTATTTTTATAAATTTTAAGATAGTAATTATAAAAGTTAAAAAAAAAAATTAACATACACAACAATTTGTAATTAGATAAAATTATTTTATACCATTTTTTTTAATGTCGTAGATATGTAATTTTAAAATATCAACAAATGATAAGAGATTCGGGTAACTTCAAATTAGTTATATTAACATAAGTTTTGATATTTATTTAATAGGGTATACTTTTTATACAATTTGTAATTTTATCTCAAGCATTTAATATGATATTATATCGTCCATAAATCATGATATTGTGAATATTTTATTAATATGTAGTAATGTTCTAAATTTGTCTAATAAAAAATAAATATTTTGTGTTAAAATATTTAAAATTAGGATGATATTAAACAAAATCCTGGAAGCAGATTTTTTGGACTTGGAAGGTGAATTGTGATGCCGATATTCATGTTATTATAACGGAGAGGATGTATAATTGTGTAAATAAATCAAAATAAAAAAAATTATTGAAGATTTATTGATATAAAATAGTTTTACATTATTATTTAATTATAAATTATTGTTGATATGACTTTAAAATAATTATTTTAAAAGTAAAATAATTTACTACTGGATAATTATATAAAATTATTTTATATTACCAGGACATAGTCTATTTTCTCAAATAAAATTGTAATTAATATATATATATATATATATATATATATATTTTTAAAAAATATCTTAGAATGATAAAAATTATCACTTAATTTCTCTTTTAAGATTTGTTTCTTTACATTTCTCATTTATTTATGATTTTTGTTTAGTTTTCGTATTTAATTAAAATTATTTCTTAGTTTTCTTTTTTTGTCTTTTTAAGATTACATTAAGTGTTTATGTCAGGAAAAAATTATTAAATTTAAAATTTGTAATATAATAATTATATATATTTAATATTTATTTATTAGACATGTTATTGAAAATTTTCATCTATTAGATTATGTTCAACAACTAATTTTATTTCTTAAAAAATCCAATTCTATTAAATATTTTTTAATACAATAAATCAATTTTGAACATTTTGCTAAATATAAGATATTTTAATAGATATAAATATCTATTTAAGAGATTAACATCCTATGTTATTCCAATATATAGTCGCAAGGATTATAATATTTCAATTCTAAGATTATTGCATGTGTATGCAAGTCTTTTAAGTGTTGAAAAATAATTTTATCATCATCATTATCATTACCATCATCATTATTATCACTATCACTATCATCACCATCACTACTACCACCACCACCACCATCATCATCATCATCATCATCATCATCATCATCATCATCATCATCATCATCACCATCATCATCATCATCATCGCCATCATCATCATCATTACCATCATCATCATTATCAAGAGAAAATTAATAATGTTTAGTTTTAATTGAATAAGATAATTTATAAGAAATTAATTGAGGTGTATAAGTTAAATACATGTTATATTTTTATGAGTTTATAATTAGTAACTTTTAATCGTTAATTATTCGAGAGGGGAGTAATGTATTCCTAAGTACCACATTAAACGAAGTCAATCTTTGTAAGAGGACAAATTTATTTCTTTCAAATATCTTAACCTAAAGAAAAAATTAATAATATTTAATTTTAATTAAATAAGATAATTTATAAGAAATTAATTAAAATGTATAAGTTAAATATATGATTTATTTTTATGAATTTATAATTAATAATTTTTAATCATTAATTATTCGAAAGAGGAATATGTGCTCTACACACCTCATGGAAAAAAGACATCGAACAAAAACAAATTTATTTCTCTCAAATATCCTAATTTATCTTTTATTATCAATGAGATTTATTCAATTTCATTATATCATATGTATATAAAGGTAACCAAAAACACCCAATTAACTTGTTGACTTACTCACACCCTAAATAAATTTATTAAGTAAAATACTAACCCCCTCCCTTAAAACAATTTACAGACGCCTTCCCCTCTCACTTTTAATTATTGAACTCCCCCTCCCTCACAACTTCTCCACTGTACCACCCTTGAATACCATTCTCGGCACCTCCTTTTCTTCTCCAAAATCTCGGCTTCTCCTTCTAACACACTCATACAAACCTTCTTCCCTTCATTTTCCATTCACGGCAAACCCTCTACCCCAACGCACACCCACCTTGTTCCTTTTCTCCTCTTCCAAACCTTGAATCCAAAGGCAACCAAGGGAGAAGAATTTCTTCACCGTTAAAGCTTCAACCTTGTCCATCTACTACCCCTCCATCCTTCCTCCCATAGGTAAGTTTATATTTTTTATTTCCCTCTCTGCATGTCATGGTTGAGAGGCCTCTTTAGCTCTCTTTGTCTGCATGTTGGCTTTCCTCTAGTTGGAATCCACATGCAAACCCATAGATGTGTTCTACTCATCACCCTCTTTGTTTTGGCAAGCTTAGATCATCGTTGTGCTTACTAGATCGAAAATTGCATCGATCAAAGCTCGGGAGCTCTAAGAGTAAGGAACGATGAATAACCCCCAGATGGAGGTGAATGACTAATGTAACTGTAATAGTGTGTTAACTCCTATTGTAACTTGATGCTTAGAGGATTAAGCTAATGTAAATGAATTCTTGATTGACTTAGTTGCATGTGAATAGGGAATCAGAGCATGAATAAAGTGAATGAAATAAATGAAATTTCATGTGTGAATGCTGAAAAATTCCTTGCAACATGCCTTGTATTGCATGCTCTAGTGTGGCCAATATGGTTCAGATTTGGATATGTTTTCTTGTTAAGAAGTAGCACAATATGTATAATTTTAAATGCCATTGGTTTCATAATTTTTTTGTGTGATTTTTAGTGCATTTTACACTAAACTCTATTCTTGTTATTCTTGCTTAAATGTTCCTCTGCAGAGTGCTCTGTTTTCATAGGATGTTGAAGCATGTACATTTTGAATTTGAATTTCATCTCTTGCTGAGTTGTAGAATTGTGTGTCTAGTTTCAATTTCAACTAGTTTCACAATTTTTTGATTTTTTCTATGATATTTGGTAGATTTTACATTGAACTTTGTCTTGTTGTGCTGTCTAGTTGGCAGCATTGTTCCTCTTGATGAAGTACAAAATTATGTGTCTGGTTTAGTATAAAATTGGTTAAACAGTTTTGTGAATTGTGTATGATTTATAGTGATTTTTGCATTAAAGTTGGTTTTATAATGTTAATGAATGATGATTCTGTTTTCTTGAGTGGTATGTCTCTGTTGGTGTGGAAAGGGCATTTCTCTGTATTTTTGAAAGTCAGTTATATGCCACGTATTATTAGTTTTAAAGGTCTTTAATTCAACCTTCATAGCATGTACCCATTTCATAGAGCTAACAGCTTGCTGGTATGTGTAAGGTTCAGTAAGATTGGAAATGGCCAATGTGAATTTGAGATGAGAAGAAGATAAGGAATTTAAGAAAGAACATAAGAGAGATTATGCACAGTGGTACTTAATATTGAAATAGGAGTAGGACTTGTTGATTGAAAATAGTTGTAGTAGAAGTCTTTTAAATAATCAATAGCCATGCGAAGTCTAGTAGACCTACAAGGATGAGGGTGAGCACTATAGCTTAATGTTTGGGAAATTTGTTAAGTATGTGGTGTTTCTGTTTGGGAGGGTTATATAGTAAGGTGGACAAGGTAAAAAATAAAGGGATCAATTTTAGGTTTTGTTGAATCATGACAAGACGATGATGTGAGGAATATTGAAAAATATGCTCATAGAAAACAACATTGTGAGAGATAAAGATTTGACAACTAGAAAGATCATACACCACATAACTAAAGTACCACAAGTAAACACACAAGAAGGAAGTTGAATTGTGTGTGATTTTTAAAAGCATTTACCAACCTTTTTTTTTATAATGGATGATTGAATAAAGCGAGTTTTAAAAGATCGTCCAAAGACATTTTTCAAGCCATACAAAAAGTAGTGTTTTTATGCAAGCATCCAAAAAATTGTTTACGAAAAACTTAAGATAGTAAAAGAGGAAAGGGATAGAAATAGCACAATGGTGCTCTATATTGGTTCACTCTATGATTAGAGCTACATCTACTCCATTCACACTGAAGGACTTCACTAAGTCAACATAATTTACAAGTATTCTTCACATCTTCAAGTATTTAATAGCTTGTAATCAACAACCTTAATTACAAGACACCCAAGTATTCTTAACTTAACTTCTCCAAGCTTTACAAAATAGAGTTTTGAAAGAGGTTACTCACAGAGTGAGTTTACAAGAAAGCTTTGACATTTACAAATAAAGCAGAGTTTGAAAGCTTTTCTAACAGAATTTTGCCAACATTTAATATATGTCTATGTTTTCTTTCTATAATAGAATTTTGCCAAGGTGTATCAATGCAATAAGTTTGGTGATTTATGCCAAATTGTCCATAAAATTCAGGCTAGAGAACTCAGTTTCATTATCAATTCTAATAGTTTTAATTTGAACATTAAATTGAGTTTTGACAAAACTGAAAATTCATGCATTTAGTTTTGTGGTTCGGATTTTGTTTTCATTAAAAAAAAAAACCATGTCAACGGTTAAGAAATATTTATGACCTTGTATTAAAGGTATGGAAAGGGGCCCCAAAATATCCATATGAATTAATTCAAAAGCACATGATGTAACAATAAGACTAGAAGAAAATGGCAACTTAGTTTGCTTTACAAGATAGCAAAAATCACAAATCTTGTTTACATTGAATTTAACATAAGGGAAAGTAGTACCTGATCAAGCACTTTATTTGAAGGGTGTCTAGGACAAAAATGAAAAAGATCAAATATAGAATAATTTATTTTGGTGTGAACACTATTTACAATAGAAAAACAAAGAAAAGGGAGTGAAGAAGTATTAGTTCTTCTGGCTCCTTTATATGATATAATCCATTTTTAAGTTCAGCAAGCCTAATCATCTTCAATGTATTGGCATCCTAAATGTGACAAAGGGGATTAACTAAAGTAAGCTGAAAATTAAGGGAAGAAATCAATTTTCAAACAAAATAATATTAAAGTTGAACTCAAGAATATAATTTCCACCTAAGTTGCCTTTCTTGTTGTGCCACTAAAGAGAAAACTTTTCCAATTGATGGCAAGGGTTCCATCATCAAAATTTGGGTTCTAACAATACCATAGACCTCTCCAAGACCTTTGAGTAAACATATAACTTGTTTAGATTCAGCATAGTGCTTAACACTCTTTACAAGAACACAATTGCATTTAGTTGCACATATACAATCAAGAATATGTCGTAATGCCTCTAATTCTTCCCAAAGGATCTTTAGTTCTGTGTAAAATTTGGAGACAAATTTCTCACCTTGTTTAATAGAATGTATTTCTTGAAGAATATAGGAGATTTTGAAGTAATCCTCCTTAGAAAACCTATCCTTCAAGTCGTCTCATAGGACTTTGACATTATCAATGTAAATGACACTTTATGCGATTTATGGAGCTAAGGTTCTTGTGATGCATGAAATTACCATTACGATACATCATTCCCAAGCTTTGAATGAATCATCTCTTTCATTTGGTATTTGAAATTTTCCATTCATGAAATTTAGCTTGATTTTCGATAATAAAGCACACTTCATAGCTTGTCTCCATGAATGGTAATTTGATCCATTCATCCATGGTGCCACAAGAAGTAAACCTAGATTTTCTCCAAGATGTAAGAAGGGACTGGAGGGATTTTAAGATTGATTAACAAAAGTTGAAGAATTCATGGTTGGAAGATAAAGCAAGAATGCAAGAACAAGAAGCAGGAGATTCTTGAAAAGAAAATTAGAGAGGTTATGGAAGCAAAGCAGAACATACCTGCTATGATACCATAAAGGAAAAAGAATAATATTGTTTATTAATCTTAAAAGGAAAGAAGAATTACAAAGTATTTATACATCTTCTATAACAATTAAACAAAAGGACCATTGTCATAACTAACAATATGCAAAAACAAATCCTAATAAGAACATCAAGAACGCAGCAAAATCCAAATATTGTGAAACTTATAGAATTTAAAACTATAGATACAGTGCTACTGTTATACAAGAGAGCGGATCCAAATTTGAACTACAGTAATCACACTAAAGCATTCAAGACAGGGCATGTTGCAAGCAGACATGATCTTTCATTTAACCTATTTATTCTATTCATGCTCTAATTCCCTATTCACATGCGTAACCTATTTATTCTATTCATGCTCTAATTCCCTATTCACATGCGTTTGAGTCAATTAGGAATTCATTTACATAAGGCTAGTCCTCTAAGAATCAAGCTACAGTAGGAGTTAATGTGAAAGCTCTACAACACATCAGACTATTATAGTTACACTAGTCATTCACCTTGACGTTAGAGTAACTTAATTGGTTACTTTAATCGACTATTCCTCTAAATCTTAGGGATTAATTTAGGTCCCTTAAACACTTCATTATCAACAAATAACTACACATGACAACACAAACACAAAAGTATAACACTTCGCAAAACTCAAAATCATAATAGCAAAACCCAAAACCATAGGAGCGAGGAACTCCTAACTCTCTCCCTAACTCCCTCCCTATGCCTCCCTTTATATAACCCTTCATTCCCCATTACCTAGAGCATGTAGACAAGCTTCGGGAAGTAATTATGAGTTTGTTCATCATTCTTCGCTTATAAAGCCCCCAAACTTCAACAAATGCAATTTTCTATCCGATAAGCATAATGACATTATATTAAAAACTTTATATAATTCAATAAAACTAATTTTTAAATAAATCAATCGGTTAAATAAATAAATAAGTTTATATTTAAATATACCAATAGATTTATTTTTAAATAGGCAAATGATAGAGAACTTTTGAGGTGCTTAACAATGACTTATGTTACATATATTTGACATCTTTTATGGTTAATTTTGACACATTTGTTGAGTCTTGGGTTATTAGACTTAATTGGGGTTAGTTGTTATTCTTTGCTTATTTTCATATTTAATTCTCATTATGACGTTATTGTCTTGTGAAGGTCATATTTAGAGCTAAAAGCCTCCAAATTGGACAATCTTGGTGAATGTGTAAAAGTTAAGTTAAGTCAAGTCAATGATTTACAACTTTTCTCTTTTGGGCTCAACCCAGTTCGATTTTCTTTAGTGTCAAAAAGTCCACATGAAGTTGCGGTCTTTGCACCTATTTTGTTGGGCCTTCTTTGTATATTTTGACCTAGTTTTGGAACTTTTGTTGATGGACCTTTGGATTGCAAAATTCTTTGGTCCAAATCACCTTACTTAACATTCAAAACTTGTATTAATTAGTTTTGGTTAATTAGAATTGGTTTTGGTTATTTAAAGTTAGTTTTGGTTAGTTAAAATTTAGTTAGTTGTTAGAGACTTTTCACACTTGTTTTTTTTAGAGGTTTTCTTGGATCACAAGTTTCTTCTCTATTCTCATTTTCTCTATTCTCTCTTCTAAAACTCTTCTCTTTTAGATTCTCTTTGTACTTGTACTGTGTTTTCTATGACAATTGTCATGGAAGGTTAAGCTCTCTTATCAATTCAAGATTCCATGATTGTTGTTTGGTTTGAATTCTTGAATCTTTCTTATGCAAATTCTTCCATACCTCAATTTTCTTTCCAATTTTTGACCTATTTTCATGATTATGATTTCACATGAAGTTTTGGATTGTGTTACGTTAAGTAATCAATTGATCACCTAAATCAATCAATTAAAAGTTTGAATCCATGTTAATTAGAGATTGCGATTGTGATTTCAATTTGTATGGATGAATGTTAAATTATTGTCTAATGAATCTTAGGGTGACATGAATATGCACTCTTATTAGAATTATGATAGCAAAACTACATAATTGAATCCTTGGATTGGTGCTCTACAATTCAATTACATTCTATTTTTGTTTTGCATTTTGCAACCTTATAATTCTAGTTTTTATGTTTTTGTCATATGTATACAAACCCTATTTTTGCATTTCAATTTGATTTCAATTCATCAAGTTTAGACATTACGAGATTGTGTCCTTGAGTTATTTGACCTAAACTAGTCCTACACTACAAATATAAGGAAAATCTAGTATTTTAATAGTGTTTCGATACCATTATCAGCTAACAACAATAATTTGTTTTTAAGAATAAATATTTATTTATTTAGTACAAGAATATTAAGATATTAAATATATAAATGTAATATTATATTAAATTTTTAATTATATATAAATAGATAAACAAACTAGTTTGATAAGTTTAATAAAAAAAATTTATAAGTCCAAACCTAATCTATTTAAATAATAAGCTTTTTGAAAAACCCAAACAAGACTAGGTTAAGCTTTAAAGACGTAAACTTATTCATGTTTGTTATTCATCCCTACATGTGAGGGGAGTTAGATAGCTATAATAAAATTGCCACAATAATGTCAACATATTTTTACACCTTTATTTTAGGACTGTTAAAATTTGGCACTTCAAGAATGTGTTATATCGAGGGAGAGTACGGTGAAAATGACCATAGGGGGGAATGTGAAACCAAGGGGACTGCCAGGAAATGAGACTAACAAGAAGAGATGTTTGAAAAAGAGAAAAAATAAGATTGTCTAAGTAATTTTAAAAAGACTTAAATATATTTTGATACTTTAAATTTAGATTAATTTTATTTTACGTTCTTAAATTTAAAACTATTTATTTAGTTTTTATATTTTAAAAATAGTTAGTTTTAATTTTTCGTTTAATTTTTCGTTTTAATTTTTCGTTTTACATAACAAATATAATACAAGTTATTATTCATCACGTATCTAGTAAAAAATCGAAAAATATTGAAAAAGGAATTTTGAGGTTAGCAATGTTATTTGATTTTCAACTATACGTGTGAAAAATAATTAATTGTACTTCATTCATCACGTAAGGTGAGAGACTAAAACCAATTATTTTTGAGATGTGAAGACCAAAAGAAAGCAATTCAAGAATGGAGACAAAAAATAAAATTGACCTAAATTTAAGGGATCAAAACATATTCAATTTAAAAAAAATATATGTAAAGAAAATAAGAGTGTTTTTAGTATATGGAGATGTAAATAGAAAAAAAATTATTTAAGATTCCAAATATATTAAATTATGCTAACTTTCATTTAATTTTTAGTTCATGGCCTAGTTAAAAATAAGTATTGTCAAGTTTAAATTTAAAAATTTGTGTAAAAAATAAAGATTTAGAAATTTCTTGAATTTTGGTGACTCAACTAAGATATCTTACGTGTTTGAAGGTGTGTTTGAAACTTTGTAAATGAAAGTTTTCACCTTCTAATAGAACAAATATAAATGATTTAATGGAGGAGATAATCTTATTTTTCACTTTATTATAACATCATGATTTTCAATTTTGTGATAAAATAAGTGATTTAAAATAATAATAAAAGAAACTTAATTTAATTTTATATAAAAATTTAATAAGTAGTGTTTACATATTTTTTAGTGAGATTTTTGAGTTAGAAATTTAACTAAAATTGTTATATGCACATACATCGATGTAAGTATACATGGAGGGAATAAGTAGCTAAGTAGAGGAATACTATGAATTACTACCATAGTGTCATTGACATGTTTTCCTACACAGTTAGCATGTTGATCGAGATTAATCATTGAATGACTTTCCATTTTTGGTAAAAGTTGATCATACAATTTATAGTTAATTACCTTATCATGTGGTTAATTAAACCTTCTTACCCCTTAGGGTTTAAGACATTCCTAATTCTCCTTTTAAGTCTCCCTAAACTAATTGAGAATCAAAGTTTTCCTCTCCTTCTAACTATTGATTTCATCTAGATTGAAGTTGTTTACCATTGTTGAGTCTTCATCCTCTTCTTGAAACTTTCCTTGCAAGAACATAACTCCAATTAAGGGAAGCTTACTCCTTTGTATTTTCGTGTTTAGAAACTATTGTATTCCATCTGGGAATTAATTATGTTAGAATATTAGATAGTTGCCCTAGTTTGATCTGTGATTGCATCTTGGAAGTTTTGTGAAAATGCATGAAAATGTATTCACATGCCAAGGCACACTAAATAACTAACATCAATAGGAATATTCGTCAATGACACTACAGTTGGATTTTTTAGTTGTAGTAACATACTAATATATAGAGAGAGCATGTATTATTAAAGTCAATTGTTCTCTATTAGTGTAGTCGATGAGTCAATAATAGATTTAGGTTGAGTCAATTTTAGCATTTCTTATAATTTGAAATTTTACCTAATTCAATTCTATAAAATTGAATTAATTTATAAAATTTCAGACACTATCAGATTTAGTACAAGGATTCAAAAAATGTATAGAATATATTATTATTTTATAATTTTGGTTTGGACCTAATTTAACCCTATTAAACTAGTTTTTAAGATAAAAATTGTCTTCTATTTATATACTATATTCAAATGCTCTCTCTTATCACAATGTAAATTTAGATTTTTTTTTTCAATAATATTTGCAAAACCATAAATAATAGGATTTGCATCATTAACTAAAAGTTTGTTTGAATAATTTTTTTATAAACACTTATAAAAGGATAACATAGGAAGGAAAAATAAAATAAATTTCTCCCTAAATAAAAATTAACTTATATATAAGTTAAAAATCAATTTCTGAATAAATTAACTTTAACTTATGAAAAATCTTATTTCTTTTTTTTTTCTTATAAGTATTTATGAAAAAATTTAACTAATGACATTTAATCATTTATCACGTACATTTTGTCACACATGAGAATTTCATAACCTACATATTACTCTAACCTTTCACTAGTCGTAATGATAGCGTTTTTTGTCTACCAACATTTGCTAATCTTCACGGAATGTCAATTTGGTAATGGTGAAATTTTGTCAATAAGGTCAGGATTCTTAAAAATATACTTTGAATTCTTTTGTAATTATCGCCCACTACTCATGTTTTGTTTTATAACTATCACTCACTACTTATAATTTCCTTGATATTTAAAGTTTTGGGACTGATTGTTTCATGTCATAATTATAGAGAATGACATTTCCAAGAATACTGTAATCAAGAGTGTTATTTCTTAGTAAATTAGAAAAATATGTTGGTTAAATTTTAATATCTTTAGGAATTTTTTTAAAATTTTAAATAATTAAAATAAAAATAAAAGTTACAAATAAATTAGAAAATAACTTCTCATATTTTCATGAGAATATTTCTTTCTCACCTCATATTACTATGAGAAGAAAATGTATAAAAAATAGTATTATTATCTTCTAAAAAATTTACAATACTTTAAAATAATTTTTTAAAACGTGTAATCAACGTAGAAATATTAAGAATTATTTGATTTTTTTAGAAAATATTTTCTATTTTATTTTTAATTTTTATTTTCTAAAAAAATAGTTCTAGAAAAGTGACAGAAGATTTTTTTTATATGTCTTAAAAAGTGATATAAGATATTTTATAATTGTTCTAAAATTTTTGTAATCACATCACCTAATATTACACCGTATGTAAACTAAAAACACAAAAAATAATAACTTTTTGTTTTTTATTTGGATCTATTGAGAAACATTTTCCTTAAAAATATTTTATAAATCTAAACTAAATGCTTTTTCAACATTATTTTATATTGATAAAACCAAACAGCCCTTGCATTCTCATATTTGCATTTCCAATAATGAAGTTTTAATAATATATGAAACAAACCCATTCTTCGTAGTGTTTGTGTGGACTCTAACTGCCATTTAAATATCTCTTCCATACAGAATAGTCATGTTCTAATAGAACACTTACAAATCCAGATTCTATCTGCCTGATCAATCTACTCATACTCATGCTAAGGCAATTGCTCACACTTGTTACATTGACACTGTTTTCTAACCGAAAACACACAAATTATAACTTTCAATTTGTCCAATCAGTTACTGTCACTTGTTAACAACAAATGTTTACTGTAATTTTTAGTTAACAAATTTGTCTCCCATTCACCACAAATCTTTATATCAAATACCGAATCAACTTAGGTATAAATGTTAATTTTAATTAGTAATTTCCATTTTTGAATACGTAATTATATTAAATATTAAAAAAATTACTACTTATAATAATCTTACCTTTTAAAAAATATTATCTTTAAAAAAAAATACATGATTTTTGCTTAAAAAATATTTATCTACTTTCACTCGTCTATCATGTTAGCTTAATGTTGGCATCTAATATTTAGTCTCGAGGCTACAGTTTTTTTACTTTATACATTCGTTGAGAGTAAATTAACTTGTAACTTATATCCTAAATTCTAAAATAAATATTATTTTATTTTCAATTTTCTTAACATGAAATTATGAATAGCCGGAGCAGTCCAGCAGTAATTAAAATCTAAAATAAATTTTAAAAAATATTTTAAATAAAAAAAGCTACATGTTAAATTTTTTGTTAACATAAATAATTTGTTTATTTTATAAAAATTAATAATAAATATCTTTTAATTGGTGACTTAAAATTTAAATTTTAATTACTTTACATTTAAGCCAACCTATATAATAGATGTTGGATCAAATGATAATGACATTATTGAGTTGATGTTATTTGTTCTTATAACAAATCATCGATTTAATTGAATAGAAAAAAAAAAATAAACCTTTCTTTTTCTTCGTTTCAAGTTGAAAGATCTTATCATTTGAAAGATTCTCTATATTGGTAATATAGATTCTATTTGATATTCGTCCGGTAACGTAATTTTAATTGTTTTGTTAGGAAGATTGTTTTATTCATATATCATATTTGATTTGATAAATAAATTGATTGATTTTATTTATATATGGATAATTTTGTCAAAATCTGATGCAAGCAAAAACAAGGAAAAAGGACAGTTTGTGGCAAGAATATGTTAAAAAAAGTTTAGTGAAAGGGGACAATGAATTTTCCTTGGGAAGTGAAAAGAGCAATGTTCAAAAATATACGGATCATTTGATATTGATAATACGGCAATTTCCATATAAGAGATTAGTTTTTGTGCAGTAGACCGAAAATAATTTATAGGAGACCAAAAACAAAAACGACAATTTCCAATATACTTATGTACAAAAAAGTACTGTAATTGGAGCACAAATATATTAAATTGACTTTCAAAATTATTCAACAGACTTAATCATATTTTTTAAAGTCATATTTTAACCCATCTGCATTTTTAATCCCTTTGACTTTAATAGTTTAAATTAAGTTTTAGATTTTTTTTTGGCCCAATTTTATTTTTTAAAAAATTAATGCTAAAAGTAAGAGCTTAAATAAAACAAATTAGAAAGTCATTTGTTAATTTTTTTTAGTTTAAAATCTCTTTTAAAGTTATATATTGTTTTTTTAGTTTTATTTAAAATTAAGTATCTCATCCAATGAAAAATATATTAAAATAAAAATAGTGTTAAATTAATTTATTTTACATAAAGTTATTTTAATAATAATAAAAATAAGTAAAAATATTAAAATACAGAAATTTAAAACTTTAATTTTTTCTAAAAATGAGAACAATTACTTTAATCAATAGTTTTATTTCAATATGATAATTTTCAAATAATATATATAATATTGATTAAAGAAATTTGAATATTAATTATAAGTGATAAAATGTCTAAACTATTATATATTGTTGTTCAATAATATTTTTAAAGAATAAAAAAATATTTATGATTGCAACATTTATTTGACGAGAGGGAGCACATGTCAAATATAATAAATAACACAAATTTAGCTTTCAGCCAAAAAAAATAAAAGAATATATATATATTTGATGATAGAGAACGCTCAGATGAGCAGCTACGCATATAGGGAATTGTGTTTCAGATTTCAGAGTTTTAAGATTTTCATAGCAAAGTAAAAAAATAAAATATAAGCACATAGATAGCGAGGATTCAAGTTGAGGTATATATATATATTTTAAGATTGGATGAAAAATTTTAAGATGTCAAAAAATTTGAAATGTTGGAAATTCAAATTTTTTTTGTTTAAATTTATTTATTTTTTATAATATATTATTTAGATAAATCAGTCTAAATTTTTTAAATTTCAAATTTTTAATTTAGATAGAAAAAATAAATTTTATAATATGTAAATTTTATTTTTTAAATTAAAATTTTAATATTAAATATTACCAAAAATAAATATTAACTAACTTTTAAATATTTAATAATTCATAAATAATTTTAAATATTTAATAATTTAAAATATAAATATAAATATAATAATAACATATAAAATAGAGAGAAGAAAGAAGAAAAGAAAAGATGAGAGAAAGGGAGAGAAGAAAAAAAAATGGAGGGATAAAAGAGAGAAAAGGGTGAGGTAAGATTTGAGAGAAAGAGAACAAAATCATTAGAGAAGTAAATGAGAGAAGGTTGGAGAAAGAAGAGGGATAGGAGAGATGGAGAGAAAAAAAAAGAAAAAAAAATATAAAGACAAAGGTGAGGAGAGAGAGAACAAAGAGTAAAAAATAGTAAAAAGAAGGAAAGAAGATAGATATAGAAAAGATACCAAAGAAAGAGAAGAAAAAGAGAAAATGTAAATAATAATTTTAAGTTTCTGTTTTTTATGAAATTTAAAATTTTATAATTTAAATAATCAAGATACTTTTATAAAAAATATTTTATCATAAAATATTTTAAATTTATTAAAAAATTAAATTATTTTCTTAAAATTCTCCATTCAAACATAATAAGCAAAAGTTGATTTTATTAAATTTTCTAAAAACTCCTCTTTTTTTATGTTTCTTCTTAAAAGGTAAGCTATTTATCTTTAAAAAGCTTTTATATAAAGAGTATTTAACCCAGCTTTTAAGGAGAGAAAAAAAAAAAGTTGAGTCAATCATTATCTTAACCTACATTGATTTGTAAAATTGACAAAGAAAAAATTGAATAAAACATTCAAATAAAAAAATGTAATGAAAGCCATTTTAATTTTTAAATAAATATTCCCTATATATTTTTCTTTGGTAATCTATATAAAACAATATTAGTGGTTTACAATATGATTTTTGTCAACACATAATTTAGAGTGAGAGACTTAATTTTAATCTTTGAAAAACTATAAGAACAGCGAATAAAATATAGAGAAACAAAATCACACATAAGTTAAAAGTACGAAGACTAAGTGCAATTATTAAGCCTTGAATAAAATAGCACGTTATTAGTATTTTGTATAGGTTCTAAAGACTACGTAGTTGTATGTACACATATGTATATGTAAGCCTAAATTCTAGCATATGTTTAGTAGGTTCAGTTTCGAGATTCAGATTTGGCATCAGTACCTCGCTTCGTGTACAAGGACCCTACACCCGGCACTTCAGCATGCGATGATACCATTGCTGAAAGAGGCTGGAAGTTCGTATTTCCAACAAACCAATAGAGAGCCCATTTCAAATTGCAAAGAGTGTACTTGAGAGATTTTGTCCAATTTTCCTGCTTATTGAAGCTTTGAGTGATGGAATAGTTTTCCACTTTGTCACTCTCGATCCTACATTTCACAGCCCAAAATATGTCATTCCCAATTATCAAACTAAAGCATGATTTGAACATACACAAAGTTTATGCATCATGATCTTCACAAAATGCTGTATCTAGATAAATTAGTAAGAACACCTAATTTGATAAACGTTATAAGAAAAAGGATGTATAATAAGTTCAACAAAACCCATCATGCTAAAATTTTAATGAAAGCAAAATATAGTTTTGTAAATGAAAGTAACTGTTTACATATTCGAATATTTCTTATGTTTGACAGCCAACTTTGAACTCATAAAAAGCACCATGAAAATTTTTGAAATTATAGGGTTTGGATAGAGAAGGTGGAAAAGAAAGAAGTGATACTTCAAATAATAATCTCTTCGGTATAATGATGAGATATAAAATACTAAGCAATATCCCCTATTTATTATACAATTACAATACTCCTAATCCTGATCTAAACAAATCAAATAAGGCAACAATATGAATGTGTGCACCAGTGGACACTTGTAAGGCTTCATTATTGTTTATTTATCCTCTATGAAGGAATGGGAGGGTTGTAAATCTCATGCATTAAGTTCAAAGGCACTATAAATTCCATTAAGCCATAACTAAGTACACAACGTGTTCATCAAGATCTTAAACTCATGCCCGGAGTCAGAGTACTCTATTAGAGACAAGCTCAGAGGTAAAATCACACGAACCGATCATCCCTTCCTCTCCTCCATCAATTAGCAAAAGGACATAATCTGCTTAACTAAAAAATAGTTGAGTTTGATGGCACCAAAGTAAAATTCCTTTGTATGCAATGCAAATAGATGCTCACACAGCACCCAAAAATAAAACACACTACCACAAATAAATATATTATATGTAGTATACTTACTTATAAGGCAGTTTGAAACATTTCTCAGGTGGTATGTTATTCTCTTGATCCTTAGATTTGGCGAAGTCTGCAAAATCCTTGAGGCATGCTAAAAACAATGTCATTGCTTTGTCATAGCGTGTACTCCAGAACAAGTTGACAGGACCAAACCTGAAGTCATACCATCCATTAATAATGACTCAGTAGACACATTTAAGAACAAATTTAAATGCAGAAAGTTTATAAAATTATTTTGTTTACAATTTTTTACACGAGTAAAACTCAGAACACCAACCATAATCTCAGCACACACATACAGAAGCTGAGCCAACTACCCAGGGCAATGGCATGACCGGAAATAGTATTAAAACACCAATGCAGGGCCAAGGCTTATCCTGGGGTTTAAATAAACAGAAGTAATAAAACTAAAACACAGACAATTTGAAATTGCTACCAACCAATCAGCAGGTAGATCTGATTTCCCTTCACACATTAGACTTATGATTTTAGCTCAACTTCAGCCAGCATCAAATTCTATACAAATAAAGTCAAGAACCACAAAGACACAAATGACTACAAATGCAACACCATGAAGCATACTTACAGCTCATAGGTACTGTTATTGGTGTCTGTGATACGAGGGTAGCTACCCAAAGGAATTATCTTTATTCGATATCTAAAAGTAAGGAGTTAAGGAGTTACAAGTCAAACAACAATAACAACAACAAAAGCCTTATTCCACTAAGTGAGGTTGGCTACAGGATCATAATTTCATAAGATGCCTTTGGGCTCAAGAGTAAATGTTACAAGTCATTCCCAATAAATTATATGAAAAATGTAAAGTGACAATAATATGAAATATTAGCTCACAGCACAAGCAAAGAGGATCTTGCAAGTTTTAGCTTGCTAAAAAATTTCAATTCGACTAGAAACCATCTTGTACCATAACTTGTGACAAAAAATCACATAGAAGACAATAATCCTTCCAAATTAAATGTGATTGGCAACCTAGATCCTCTGTCAATGTTCTTCCAGACATGATCTAGAAAATCATAAATTCAAACTAGACTAAAATGGCCTGGTTTCAATTCAGCAGAAGAGGCAATACTTTATAAACTTTTTATTGAATTCCATACAAGATTTTAACAAGTAACTATATATGCCTATGAAGGAAACAGCATATGTCTGCTTAAAATCATCCCTTGTGATGTTTTGCTCTGGCATATATCACTCCGTAATTAGCCAATAATTTCAATCGCTGTTAAATGTAAAATCCAGTTTTGAACTAGATTCATTAAAACACACAAATATACATGGAGACAAAAGTGAAGTTAGACTAAATTAACAATAGTAACTATCCTATATGCTTAATGACAAAGGATACTGAAACTTCGGTCGGAAATACTGGCACATAGTGTGAAGAAGAAGGCAAGCTTGGCCCCAGGCAGCATTTATCTCGTCCCATTCAACCTAAACATTTCATAATAGTAAACATCATAATCAAAACCTTAAATATTCAAACTAGAAAGAAAAAAAATTCAAGATTAAGAAAAATCTCCAGGATAAAAAATGATAACTACATCTTTTCCAAATCATCAAATGTGGAAAGGACATATGCAGCTATAAAATTTATTTTATGAAGGAACATAACAAAGCATGAGTGCATCATGCACTACAAAGTTGAAAGAATTACACCAAAGATTAGTCAACCATATTCCATAATAGTTGTCTGGTCCAGAAAGAACTTTAAGACAATCAGTCAAAGAAATTTAATATTTTGTTGCAAAAGGATTTTTTTAAATTAAAGTAGATACAGTATAAGTTTATCAACATCCATTATAGCTTTTTACACCTAGAAATTCTTGATAATGAAAGCAATATGTTCTATCATTATCAGTAACAAATCTTATTTATAGGTTGCCATCCAGAAACATAATTGGAAAAATGACTTAAATGTGACGTGAGGGTACATTACTACATATTTTTGTGACATTATATTAATACATATTTTCTGGTAGGACCAAAGTTAGGCTTTGTGAAAAAGTTGAATCAAAGTCAGAAGGATTGTGGTACAGTTTGGTATGGTACAAGACATTTTCCAGTACACAAATGGAGGGGTAGACTTGATCAGATAGCTATTTAGAATCAAAAGTAATTTAGAATTGGATTGCTATATACTTAAACTTCAAACTATATTATCAAATGGTAAAAAAAATTATGAATTGACACATTATTCCATTTTAGAAAACTAACCACGGCCCATAATATCACTTTTTTCTATCATATAAGTATATTTTTAACTCGTTAATTTCTATATGAAATACCCAAACTTTACTCCAGTGTGAGTGGGCCAGTCAGCCAAATTTATAATACTAAACCCTAGCCTATTAATTCATCTTTAGAAGACTACTACACTAGCCTCCTCTCTGTTTTTGCAACTGGGTGCACCTTGTCTCCTCCCTCTTTCAGTCATCTCTACAACATTCACATTCATTTTATGGTCAACGCATGCTATTGTGCTTTCTTTTTGACACTACTATGCCTAAGTTTGGAACGCTCAAAGCAGCACTTGGGTAACAATTTTTTACCTAAGACGATACATATAAATGTGAATATATGGATATTATGGATGCAAAAATATAAATTGTTCAATTACCAAATTGTCTCTAAAGCTTAATCTCATACAAAACACAAAACTACATAAAATAACCTTAACTTACCAATTTGCAATTCCACTCAGAAGAAAACTGAGCAAAGCACAGCATAAAACAAAGAAAAAGTATTGAAATAATTACAAAGACTCAGAGAGTAACTCAAAGCAGTGACCTTATACACAATCTTACCTATATGCCATGGTAGCTTATCAATTATTTTAAACTTTAAAGGCATAAACTACCATACAAGTAACCCAGCCATGCATAATAAGCTCAACAACACATTGAGACAACATTAAAAGCCAGAAATACAACATGCTAGGCATCTTACTGGAATTTTAGGGAGTCTTCCAAGTCGAAAATTGTTTATTGTTCCAAACTCTCCATCATGAGAAATGGGGAAGGCATCATTGAGCACATTTGTTCGCTTCAATAATTCTAAATGTGCTTGTGAAACTTCAATCTTGGCTAAAATTGCGTCTCTCTCCTCCTGTAAATTGAAGTATTTTTGCTAAATGCTCCGACTTGGGAGTTATGTTTTTCAGAAAAAGAAGGCAAAGTTTTCTGCAACATGCTTAAACTTCTTGCTACAAGAGTATCAAAATAAGAGAAATCCTATAATAACATTGAACATAAGAAAAGAGTAAAATGCAAATTTTGGTCAAAAAGAAAAATTCATTCATAAAGCAAGATCCTCTTTGTAATCAGTTTTATTTCCTCTGTTAAAAAAAATAGCAGTAAAATTAGAGCTCCTAGTTGAAAATGATGAAGCCATGTTTTTCATTTGAATAAATGGCAATGATCCTTTTGAACTCACCCAAACTAGCTTAAGACAGAAAAACTTGCCAGAATAAATTCTATGAAAATGATCCTTTACAACAATAAACTTGCCAGAATATATTCTACCCAACAACATGGTATGTGAAGGGGGAGGGGCACAATTACAAACCTGATGAGAAATTAATTGAAACTGAAAATTGTTGAACTCGTGCCAATACCTGTTACACATTTAGACAAGTAGAACCAATCATTTACATCAAGCATCCACACAAACCAGATGAGAAAAAAATTAAAGATCTATCTATTTTCATCGAAATTTTATTTCATGAACTATGGTATTTTTTATGAGGAAATATCATATGGTCAAGGTACATAGAAAAATATACCGCTCCTCCAATTCTTTAAAGCGACTTGATTTTAACTCTAGTTCCCTTAGTTCAGCATTTACTTCAGCATTCTGTCTCTCGGTTTCTTCAATTGCTGCTTCAAGTCTTCGTTCTTCTTCCTCAATCTTGAATAGTATTCCAAGTAGTAAATCACTGATTAGACTTTGGAAGAAAATTTAATGGTACACTCAAGAAAATCATCTTAATCAAACCTGTGTTTCTAAGGATAAAGATATTTCCAATCAAAACTCCACATTTCCACTACAAAGATTGACAAGTATAATTTTGAAATTTGAAGCAGTTCTGACCCAATCATTCCAACTTCAAAACTGAAAAGGGCAATTTCTCATAGATATGGAAAAAAAAATATACTTTACTTTCTGGTTTTCTGGTATACATATATAACTCCTACAGAGAAACGAGAGATAAAAAGAGGTTAATGGAGAACTGTGTCACACAGATCAGATCTTGGAACAACTCCACAGAAATGTAGCAACTAAATCAAGTCACCCAAGGCTCCTGGTAGATTTGGAAGATTTAACAAAATGGAAAACAACATAGGATATTCCAACAGCATATGTAATTATTATGCCTAACAGTTCACAATAGATTAATAATGGTGCAATGTCACCATTTCTCCATGCAACCAAGGAAAATAAACTTGAAATGCTTCCAAATTGGTATTTTTCAATTGCACCAAACAGAGAACAATACCCATGTTATCTTCCATTTCATTCTAACCCATCTACCAAACACTACCTATATCGCTGAACAAGCCATACTGGCCATAGATTCAAGTAATAGTTAACAGATAGTTTTAAATCTTGGACAGCAGAGCGTAGCGGCTGGCCCCAAAAATGCTATAGCAGGATAGCGGATAGCCACTATTTTGAAATTTTTTATTTAATTTATAGTTTATAATTTATATTACAAAAAATTCTCAAAAATGATAAAAACTACTCAAAATTAATGACATTCATTATTAACAATAAAAAGTCATAAGTGTCTTAAACAAGACATACAAGTAAATACCAACAAAAGTCAAATACATGTTTCCTAAATAGGAAACATAGATCATCAATCATCATCTTCTAAATCCAAGTCCTGTTTTTTAAAATTTTTACTACAATTACAGCTGTAGATTTTATTTTTGGAAATTGAAATCCCTAAAATAGACCTCCATAAGAGCTCTAACTTCTTTGTTCAGAGGGCTTTTTCGGAATCAACACACAGTGCTGCTCAGCCCACTATTTGGTCCACTACAGCCGCTACACCAAACCATTCTGCTACAGCAGCCCCTGTAGCCAGCAGGGGCTGCTCCATACCACTACACCACTATAGCAGCACTATAGTGCACTATTTAAAACCCTAATAGAGATTATGAATACTCTGATTTTTCCCCAATGTTATCACCACTAATGTTTAAATCCTAAATAAATAGTTATGTAATACACACAGATTGGAGATAGTAAACCTCGTTGTGACGTCACACAGAACTGACCTGGAACTCCTCAGAGAAGGGAGATAAAAAAGGTGAAGGGACAAGTGATGTCACACAGAACTGATCTGGAACAACTCCACCAAAGTGTAGAAACCAAATCACATCACCCAAGGCTCTCGGTAGATTTGGAAGGTTTGACAAAATGAAAAAGAACATAGGATATTGCAATAGCCTATGTAATTATTATGTGTCCACAATAGATTTATTATGCCTTACCCATCTACCAAACAGTACCTATATCTCAGACCAAACTAATATAGTAATATAGCATATAGCATTGAATATAAACCAGCCACAGATTCAGATTATAGTTAACAGGGGTTATGAATACTCTGATTTTTCCCTAAAGCTATCACCACTAATGGTTTAAATCCTAAATAAATAGTTATATAATACACAAATTGGAGACAGTAAACCTGATGAGCACCTTCAATTTCTCTTTAAGAAAATCAGCCTCGCTGAGGACATCTCTAGCCTCCCCCTCCAAACGTTTAAGACATGCTCCATATGCTTCAATGTCCCTGTTAACATCTTCCACCTCTTTATCAAGCTTATCTGACAAAATCCTCATGCAGTCAAGGCACAGAGGCTGTTCAACCTGTAACCACACACAGAATACAGACAGACCATGACCCAATCGCCTCAAAACCCATCAAACACATCCCACATTTACATGTTTCTATCCACAAACCTGCGTCTGCGTCGTGGCAATCTCAAAAGCTCGAGTCAGGACAGTAATAGTGGAATTAAACCCAGAGTTATGAGATGGCGAATGGCCACCTGAATCAGCCCCCGCGCCCGACGAATGTGCCCCACTTCCATCGGCCCCCGATTCAGACTTGTACACAACCACAAAGGACTCCTCCATGGCCTTCCCAGGCTGTGCAGGAGCATCACGCGGCCGAGGAAGTCTCTGCTTGGGCAACACAACATAGGAATTGTCCATTTTAGTCGTACTACTCAGCACACTGCTGGCACCATGAATTGACGACCCTTGCATCCCTACACTCATTCATCCATTGCCTCATCATCAAAAATCATTTCAAAATAATTACAATTGACTCAAAACCAATAGCAATACAAGCAAGCATTATGCCAAATCCATTCAACATAAACATCAAATGCAACAACCTTATAAATCAGCCAAATCAACAACAAGAATCAATTATTAACAAATAATAATATAATAATAATAATAACAATAATAATGATTATAAAACCCTAGCGAACCAGAGCGAGAAGGGTCGTTGAGGAATTTGTCGGCGTAAGGATCGACGCCGACGATGCAGAGAGGGTTGCGGCAGTTCTGGCAAACCCATCGGGGCACGTTCGGATCCACCGGGAAGGTCCGGGTCCGACCCTTATTATCGCCCTTCTTCATGTCTTTGTTTCTTTCCTAACTGAAACAAGATTCGTGACTATTTTTATTTTTATTTTTATATATTATGGGAAAATACAAAGGAAAATGATATTATGGTGCTTTGGTGAGGTGATTTAGGTGACAGTAATATTAGCAGAATAGCAGTTGTGATAATTCGCTCACAGTCTCAACGGGAATATATTAGATTCCGAGTGTCATCTTGCGGTTAAAATAAAGTCATAACAGAATTGAATTATAATAATTAGATTAAAATTATTATAAATCTTAATGAAATTAATTTTAAATCTTTATTAATTTTACAAATAACAACTCTAAATCTTAAAAAATAAAATATATTATTATGTGTCAAACCGGTGAATTAACGAACCTAGACTGAACTTAAGTTATAGTTATGTTTCACAAGAAGCTAAAAAAAGTCAGTTAGAATTTAAAATTTAAAATTTAATTAGAAATTAAAATTTTAATTTATTAAAAAGTTAACTAGAAATTAAAAATTAATAAATGATTAGTAAAATTATATATTGAAATAATTAATAAATATAAATAATATATTTATATAATATTTTATTTATTTTTAATTATATTTATGTTAATTAATGTAATAATTAAGATATCTTTAAATATTTGTAAAAATATATATATATTGTACCAAAAACAATATATACATTGTTCTTTTTATATCAAACAATAGCTTTCAAGTGCCCGACGCCAATATGGATGATCTTCCCTTTATCAATGAATGAGTGAGAAAGCCAGATCCAGTCAGAGAGTCACCATATTCATGTGGTTCAAGTTAGAAAGAGATTGCACCTATTTATCAACGAGGACTCTTCAAGATACTGAGATATAATGATAAAAATATTGAAGAAATAATATAAATAATGTAATAGTCAATATAAAATATTTAAAAAATAATATAAAAATAAAATAAATATATAATTTATTAATATATTGAAGGATAATAGTTAAAATAAATAGTATAATATAAAATATCTAAAATAATAATAAAATAAAATAAAATAAATTTATTATTTATCATTATCAATATATTATTTAATAAAAAAATAAAATAAATATTTTAAATAATATAATAGTTAAAATAAATAGTATAATATAAAATATCTAAAAAACAAGAAAATAAAATAAAGTAAACCTATTATTTATTATTATTAATATATTATTTAATAAAAAAATAAAATAATAAAACTCTCTTTTATGTAAAAATAATAAAATTATATATTATGAGTCAAAAAAGAAAACAAAATAATATCATGAAACCCTTCTTTATATAAAAATGATAAAAAAAATTAAAAAAAATATTTTAAGAATAAAAAGAGAAATAAATATAAAAGTTATAAATTATAAGCTAGTATTTAAAAAAAATACTACTTAAAGTAACATATAAAAATAGTTATACGTTTCTAAAAAAATGATTTACAAAATATAATTAATAGTTTTTACTAGTAAAAAAAATTAAAATTAATTAAAATGACATGTTAAACATAATTTATATGTATATAGTTATATTAAATATTTAAAAACGAATTTTATCGCCTCAATAATCTAATTCGATTTAGGTAAGATTCTCTTTAGTAAAAGAAAAATAATGTATTTAAAATAAAAAAAATAGAGAAGATCAAATTAAATTTAATAAGTTGTCACCATAAAATTATGAGTTTAATAGATATAGATGGTAATCATTATTATCAACATAATTATTATAAAATTAGCAAAGTTATTATATTTATAATTATTAAAAATTATAAATAAACATATAAGTTTATTTTTTATGAAATTAAAAACAAATTGATAATTTAACTTTTAAAATAAATATTCGAATTCTTTATCCTTTCGCTTTTGTAATTAAATTACAAAATACACAACAGATTCCGAGTGAGCATGTATCTTTGTAACAGCCCCAAGCCCACCGCGATTAAACGGATCCACTTTCAAATAGGAATTAATAATGTAGTTTTCAAAGAAAATTATGAATTCGATTTTGAATGAAGTTTTATTGTAAAAAGATTAAAATTAAGCAGGTAAAAAAAATTGTTTGATTTATAAAATAATTATTATAAAAATTAATAATTAATATACATAAAAATTTATAGTTTAGTTTATTTAAAGTGAGTAAAAGTAAATAGATAATCTTAAATATTCATAAAAAATTAATAATTAATATTTTGACATGTCTATGATTTCTTATGTAGGTGAATCTAACACGTTAGTTGTTTTTTTATTAATAATTGAGATTATTTATTTTATTATATAAAGTGAGTTGTTGACTTTATAATTCAAATAATTATTTATTTATTATAAACTAGGATTTTAACTTGTATATTATACAAAATAAATTATTATTAATATTTTAATTTGTGTAATGCACATCATTATTAAATTTTTATTAGTATCTAACATATGCAATGCAAATATAAAAATTTAATATAATTAAAAATATAATAAATAAACATTTTGGAATATGTAACTTATATTATATTAAAATTCATAATGAATAACTATTTTTAAATATATAAATTATATTTTAAATTTATGATAAATATTTTATATTATTATATAACATTATTTTTATTATTGATAATTTTTAAAAATATATATATATATATATATATATAATTCAATTTATAATTAAAACTATTAAAAATAATAAATTTAAATAGATAAGAAGATAAGAAATATATCTAAAACCACTCTCGTTAAAAAAAAGTCAAAAAATGACTCCTAAAAATACTCTCATTCAAAATAGTTATATAACTAAAATTTATAATAAATAAATATTTTAGAATATATAAATATATTATAATTAAAATTCATAATAAATAAATAATTATTTTAACATATAATAAAAAACAATTTATATTATAATAAAATGATATTTTAAATTATTAATAATTTCTTTTTTGGAAAAAATTAAGTAAAAGACCTCAAAATCAATAACCTCTAAAGAAAGTTACATCAACTAAGTTAGCCAATGGCAAAAGAAAAAAAAAACAAGTGAAAAAAAAAACATGATCTACTACACTATTTGAGAATACATGTTTAGTTAGAACATTTGTCATTTGATTCACCTCATAATAAATATGGGAGAAAAGCATCATGGATTTTGAATGAGCAAGTTCTTTACTATCTAATACTAAATTATAGCAAGGATGACACGAAATGCATCCACCTATATCAAATTGAGAGATGTATTGGAGTTCAATTCAACATAACTATTGATAAACCTTCTAACACAGACAAATGGTAACTCTTAATACTCTATAATTTAGCTAAAGTAATGAGGTAAGAATCAATACAAACTAAATATCCCAATACATACATGGAACCATGATCACAAATCCCCCTTCCATACGTAGCTTTTGTGTTAGTTATGTTTACATCCTCATTTGAGTTAACCTTAACAAAGAAGTCAAGGGGAGTCATCTAATAGTTATGTCAATGAGATGAGGCACAACATCCTTCATTAAGGATTTGTCAAAAGGTTCATATATGATTACATGATGTACTCTAGTTTGTGTTTTTATTGCAATAGTTGTATCATTCTCCAAACTACTCTCACCTAATTATTCCTATTTTGCCATATACAATCAAATGCAACAAAAAATAATAAGTTTGCTCAACTTAAGATTCATATGAACCCAATCCATAACATTATTTGAAAAGAAATCAAAAGGGTATCTTCCACCTAGAAGACGACATCAAACACTCATTACCTTTATACAATCTCACATAAGGTGAATGATAGATTCAAGTATCTCTACATAAACTAAGCACATTGCTGATTGTGAAATATGTCTCTTGAGCCATCGTTTTGTTTTTTCAAGTTTATTTATGCACATTTTGGCTTATATGATGAACTCTTCACACATGGATGAAATTAATGATGATTTGTTTTATCAATGGTTTCTTTCATAAGTATAAAATACTAGAGGGTAAAAGGTGTCACACATACTCGACTTTGTGGAGATTTTTACCAGATTCAAGTGACCAATGCAAACATGTTCCTTAACATGGTATAAGCAACAAAAATGGACCTCACAGATATGAAAAGTGGCATGTTCCATAAACCATTGGGGGATATCGTTAACTAATCTACATGTTGGCATAAGCCATAATGTCCATAACTTTATGATTTACTTTTGTATCTTGTTTTCTTTATTAATAATATAAGGCATTTCATTTATTATGTGTGTATTTGAACATAAAAAATATCTACAAAATAGTTTATTTAATATCATTCTTAAACATCATTGGTTGAGTGATATTATTAAAAAGGATAACAATAATGCGTTAAGGCTAGCGTGCCAATGGATTGATGATTGTACCATGAGTCATGGATATGAGATATCAAGTCTTCATATGGTAAATGATTGGAGTAATGATGTACTAGATTGACCGCTATGAGAACACTGCATAAAATAGTTATGAAAGTATTGTAGCAATTCTTAAGGTGACTGACTATGGTGTATATAGTCTTCAGACATGAAGTCACTATGATTTATAACATAAGAAGTTATATATTTTAAGGCCATCAAACATCAATTGTAATAGGATGATTATAAAGTTGGTAATTAGACATTAAATAAATCATGAAGATGGATATGAGTGATCTAGATAGGATTTGTCCCTCCTTTTGTAATAGGAATAATATCTATGGGCCCTCTTGTTAGAGTGAGTAAAAAATGCATGACCATGCTAGAACGAGTCAATATGGGATATTGATCTCATTAATTTTTATGTTTACTCGATTTTTAAGAGATAAATGAAATTGAACCATACAAGGATGACATAGTTTAAGTCTTATGTTTAATTATGCTATTTGGATAAATGGACTAAGTTACATAAAAATGTGTCATGAAAAAGTTATAAGTGCAAGATATTCTTATTACTTGGGTAACAATGATATTATTTCTAACATAATGAGAACCCATAGGGTCGCATGCATAGAATATATTAGAGAAGAAAAGAAATATTAAAGTTTGATTGTAATATTTCTATTAAGTTGATTCTATAACATGAGCCCATATCAAGGAAGGTTAATAAGAGACAACAACGTCACTCATGGGTCGAGATAGTGCATGAGCCTACTACTACAAGGTTAAAACGCTGAAGAACTCCTATATAAGAGAACTTCCTAAAGCATTGATACACAAAGTCTTTTGATAGTTGCATACCACATTGGTGTGTAAAAAACCCTTGTCATAGAAACCTCAGCCACCATCCCTAAAACGCAAACACTATTTTTCTCCCTCACTTGTGAAGCAATTAAAGTTTGTTTGTGTAGACTATTTAGAGATTTGACACCTGTTACTAAACTACTCACTTGTGAGAAAAGAAATTTATCACGCCACAAGAGGTAAATGCTTAAAACACAATTCCATGTCTTTTCACTTGGTTTTCTACAATGGGAAAATTTTACTTTGTGGATTGGTAATTTGGTTTGTATTTCCCAAGATGGTATAATTCATACATATTCAACTGGTATAATTCAAGCATATTCAACTAGTACAATTCATGGTATAACAATGATATTCAACCAGCACAATTCATGCATACTCAACTCCACAGAGATTTTCACCAAATTCAAGTTATTAGTGCAAACATGTCCTTTACACATGGTATAAACAATAACAATGGACCCCATGGATTTGAAAAGTGGCACATTCCATAAATCATTAGAGGATATCATTAATTGATATACATAATGATATAATTGTTTGTCAGGATAGATATACGTAGGTGCAGGCTTATCATAAAGCAAGACTTACAATAACCTTGACCTTAGTGTGAGATTCGCCCATATATCTATCCCAAGGTCCATTGTCAACTTGTAACATCGTGTTTTCATTAATTAAATGGATAGATTAACTGAAATGAAATTTAATTTAATTTTGGTAGAAAATTTTAATATGTTTACATGTTTTTCAAAAAAATCTTGAAAGAGATCGGAGCAGTCTAAGGCACATTTATCGAGACAATATCTTTCCCTAAATAAGTAGATGATTGAGTGAAAGAGCTTTATAATTTATTAAATTGGTGTCATTGACACATTTTTATACATAATTTGGAAAAGTAGTGTTATTGACACATTTCCCTATGCAATGTCATGTTTTTTTAGACAAAACATTGGTTGACCCGACTTTTGAAAAACCCAAATTCTTTTAATCCTTGGATATTAAAATCCTTATTACTTATTAGATAACAAAATCCAATTTTCCATTGGACAATTAAACCCCTTAAAATCTTTGGACAAAACCTTTAACCATTAGGCAATGAAAACCCTAATACCTAATCAATAATAACCCTAACCCAAAAACCTATATATGTCCACACTTAGCTGAATTTTCAGCCATTTCTCCTACTCATTCTTTGTTAATTTCGTCACCCTTGTTACACCTCCTAGATTGATCAAGTTCAAAGCTCCTTTCACCAAATTTTTCCTTGCCAATATCATCATCTAAGGTAAGGAAAGCTTGCCTAATATTTTAGGTTCTTAGATGTGTTAAATGATGATTTTAGATGTTTTTAAATGCTTTAGAATATGTTAGAATGAACTGAAATGCAATTTGTGGCTTCATCAAGCTTTAAAGGATTTTATTTTTTTATGAATTGATTATCTAATCCATGCATGGCAATTTTATGGTTAGATTACGTTTACATAATGTTATATTGATGATTTGGATGAGTTGAGCTGCTTTGATGGTGTTTTGGATGATTTTTGGTGGAGCTATGTGTTTGCATGTGAATATGTTGTGGGGTTTTATTGGGTGAGTTAACCACTCATTAGGTGAAACATGGTTTTCTAGGTTTCTATTAAAGATCTACTAAGCAAGAGAAGATTTTTGCTAAGCATGAGAGGATTCTCACAAAGCGTGAGAGAATCCTTGCTAAGTGCCTTGAAAATCTAGGTTTAAAAAATGGAAAATAAAAATTTTCACTAAGCGACTTGAAGGCTTGCTGATGAAAATCAAGAACACATGAACAACATGAGTGCTCATTGAGTGAGAGGTGTTCTCACTGAGTGCACCTAGAAAACTTGGTGAGAAAATTTGGAGATAGAAAGAACATCTCTAAGTGGCTTAAATGCTTGCTAAGTGAGGATCTTGTGAGCCTAAAAATGTATAAGCTTATTGGGCGAGTCTTGCATTTGCTAAGCTACTTAAGAAGAGAAAAAATTGTTACCCTTTCAGTATCTTGTTCTCATTGGGTGAGTCTTGCACTCGTTGAGCGACTCAATGGAGCAAAAATTACTACCCTCTTTGTGGCTCATTCTCACTAAGCGAGGAAATCCCTCATTGAGCAACTAAAATCATATATGTAAGTATAGAACTCTATGTGGCTCTCCTAGTTGAACAAAATGACTACTTTGCTAGGTGATTCGAGTTTGAAGCAAGGTAGTTAAGCCCTTATGGCTTAACTCGTTAGGTAAATTTAGCATTTTCTGAGTGATTGAGTTTAAGTGAAGCTCTCTATGACTTTATTCACTAAGCGAATTAGGCATCTGTTGGGCAAGAGAGATATGTACTTGAGAATTTGCCCTCTTTGTAGATAGGATTTTTTGGGCAAAAATCCCCATTCGTTAGGCAAATTTGGTGACAATGAGAAACCTTTGTCTTCCCTAAAATAAGAACTTCTTTCATCTCTTTAATTAATAAAAAAAACCTTAATGAGAATATGGATGAGTATAATGGGTAGGGAGGTGTAAAAGAATTCAAGTTAAACCTAATGGTTTGATTTCATAAGACTTGAAATGCTCATATCCATGAAAAGATGGATAATGCATGTGCTATTTGATGTAGGATATGTCTCAAATTCTATTTTGTAGAGATGGTTATTGAACATCCACATAGTTGTGTTTGTGAAACTTGCCTTGAAGGAAACCATGATGAAATGGTGGATACATAATAGTTGAATATGAGTTTAAGGAAGTTGGAAAGATCATTGTTGATATATGTTGTGTGAGTCCAATTTTGACGATATATGAGTAGACATGTAAGTTGAAGATTACCAAAGTTGGTACTCAAAATTAGTTGGAAGGAAGAATGAGGCAACTCACAATGGGTCTTGGAAATAGAACAGACAAGTGAATTCCATAAGGGGTTAAGGCCTTTGCAAACCTTAGATTATGGTAAAGCTACTACACACGTATGTCTATCCCACACGCTACTACTGAATTCCATAGGATCATGTCTTATTTTCCCCCAATGATGTGTAGCATGAGTCCTGGGGGCTATGGTGATAAAAGTTATGTTAAGGAAGTGTTATGAACGATTGCTCGAACTATAAAGGTCTTCATAGAGTAGGATATATATGTATATGTGTGTATGTATGTATGTATGTGTGTGTGTGTGTATATATATATATATATGTAAGTGTGTGCTGATTGATTAACAATGAATGATTTTAAAGTCTATATAAATTTCATGTGTTATGATAATTATAACTTGATGTGTGATAATGTTTTTAAGATTTTCATGTATAAGTATATGCCAGAGTAAACTTACCCTTATGTTCCTTCGCATATGTGCGACTGTGATGATCTCGAACATTGTGTTCGTTAGGAGCAAATGTTGAGACCGCCATGAGCAGTGAACACCTAAACATGCCCAAGGGAAGAGTATACATGGAACTTTTTAGTATTTGCTTTTGGGAGATCATGATGGGTTTCAAAAGAGCATGGAGAATTGATGTAGAGCTTCAACGTGCATGGTATAGAGGAAAGTTAACACTTGACTATGCACTAGCTTGTATTTCTTGGTTCTTTGTTATGATCTACACCTTGCTACAAATCTAGTTATCGATTCAAGCAATGTAGAGTCAACATTTTCCCCTCACCCGATCTTAGTTGTTTGACAACAACAATCGCTACCCATCATGTCCAAGTCCTCGTTTACGTTGTCATAGAGTTGCTCTTGTTGAATCTCATTTGGAGGGAGCATCGTCATCAACCCCTCCTCAGTAGTGGTGGTTTTGTTCTTTTTGCTTTTGTGTCTATAGCCAGCTCATGTACGTGAATGATATATCTTTCCCCCCCTCTTTTGATGTATAACTTTTATGTATGGGTAGTTGTATAGATGCCCTTAGTTTCAATGATGTGTTTCATTTGACGTTTCTTAATGTAAGTGTCATATGAAACAAGCTTTTGTATAGAACTCACGAATTATATGATGTATATTTTCTAAGTCAACTTGTGTACATGTTTTTAAATTTGATGATCTATTGCATGTGACAAATTGCAAAATTATATGTGCTCTTTTAAAAAATATATTAATATAAGAATTTCCTTAAAATCAACTTCTATGCATAGAGTTTTTGGTATTTAATAATTATAATAGCAGTAGGTTGTTACATACTCCTCTAATCTTTTCAACACTAGGTTAAGGGCTTTTCACCAACTCAAAACTTACATGTCAGCTCACATCACAACTACAATTGTGAACTCAAGCATGATCAAAAAATCAACAACCAAATCATTCATCTCATTTAGATACTTGAACCAAATCATACGCCCTATGGCATGCCTCTAAATTCTAAATATTTGAAACACCTTCTCATATCAAGTAAAACTAGGGGGATTTCTTCAAAAATTTCTACCAAGATTTTCTCTTAACATTTTATGTTTACTATCTATGATGGATAAATATTGTGTTTTATGTAAGTCTTCACTTTAAATTCTACTTGCAACATTTTTTATGTTTTTAATTTAAATTAATTTATCCCAATTCTCAACTCTTTAAACATAATTTTGTTATAAATTAAAAGTGTTAGACCTTCAAGTATTTTGAACTAATTTACAAATAATTTAAAAAAACTAATGATGTTTTGATTAAAAGCAATAATCATCTTACACATAAAATTACGTGTTATAAACACGCCTTATACAAAGACGATAAGATCGTCTTATCAAACAAACAAGTAAAATGTAATGTATTATATATATATATATAAAGAGAGAGAATAGGGGATCAAGTTACTCTAAAAAATAATTTTAAGAGTTACTCTTCATTCTTATATTTAAATAAAAAAAATGAAAAGTGAGGATAAAAAGTAATCCTCTTACTCTTGGAGTAACTTGATTCTTCCTTATATGTGTGTATGTGTGTGTGCATATGTATTTACTTGTGTACACACTAAAAGTAATTTGTGTCTTTTAGGTATTGTGAGTTTGCATCAATGTTTTCAAGTATATCAACGAAGATCCACAAAGTCAAATAATCATGTATCATGTACCTCAAAAAGAGTGTCTACCTACTTTACAAAAAATAGTAGTTTACCTTTTCAACAAAAAGAAAGTTTGTTAAGAGTTACATGATAAAAGTACAAGAAAAAGAAGATAAACACATTACTTTGTCTTATAAAAGTGATAAATTAGTGAAAGAAAATTAATGTAACATTAAATGCTCCAATATCCACTTCAAACTTAGCAAGAGGAATAGAAAAATAAGGCATTAATTGTTTCCTCAATGACTATATTTTTCTCATGAAGTCTATATATACCAAAAAGACTTCTTTTGTAATCTAAGCAATATCAAGTTTATATTTTCTTTAAGTCAAAAGGCTTACACTTCATTGTATATTTGTCTACTACATATTAGAAGTTAGCGATCTTTATTAATAAACCTCTTTTCTCTTGCGAAAAAGGTTGAAGCCTAAAGAAGCTTTGTTGAAATAATACTTAGGATGATTGCTTGGAGAATCAATTATAAAGAATTTATGGTTGAGTTTGAAGAGATTTGTTGAAAAAAATATTTGTAATGAGGGATTCATTATAGTGAAAATCTTGGTGGATTCCCAAGGACAAAATGTAATTTTAAATAAGACGAACCAACATAAAAAACTTTGTGATTTTCTTTATTCATTCTCTTTTATTTGCTTTAGCGTGGACGCTTGCAGTATCTACCCTCACAACCTCTAGTCCTCCTCCAAATTTCGCCAATTGCTCCTCTAACTTGACCATCTACTTCATCATGTATCGTTATTTGGGGGATTACCTGTTTACTTCCTTACCACTATTGTCCGCCATAACTGTACTTGTTCTTTCTTTGTACTGAATTTTCTCACAGAAATGTGTCAATAATAAAAGGCAAACCTCGTCACTCCTAAGTATTTATGCTCTACACTTGTGTATTCATTCTTTGTGGCCTTTTCTATAATGTGCACTCTTGCCTTTTTCCATTCAACTCACGACTACGCCTTCAAAGAGAACCTAGATTATACTAATCAAGTTCTATGATGCAAGTGAAAGTCATCGAATCCAATAACTCTTAGGAAATTCAAAAGAAATGAAAACTCAAAGACAAAACTAAAAAGTCAATTGAAAACAAGCAACAAATGAAATAGAAATGAAAGCTTACTCAAATTAGGAGTCATAGAAGACAAAACGAAGACTCAAAAGTAAAAAACACTAACAATTATGTAGAAAAATAAATAAAAGATTTTCATCATCTAAATCGAATGTCTAAAGCGCTATGGACGATCGTCACAAGCTAATGACACTTAACTTAAAATAGTTAGGAAAAAGTAACATAAATTTTTTGGCACTAGTTTGTTTGTGGATCCATAACAAATTTTCATTATACTCTTTTTTTAACTTCTTTTCTCGCGTGCTTAGTGTTTGCTACACTGATTTGGCCATGGATCTAACTAATCTTACTCATTTTTTTTAATTCTTTTGATCCAACTTTTTTTCAGACAATTACCACAATTCTTTTTCACAATTTGCGAACAATTTCACGATCAATGATTTCATCAAAAATAGAAATGCAAACTCAATCACGATGTTCTTTTTTTGGATTTTTTTAAAATTGAACCACGAAAAGGAATTTGCACTGATTAAATCCACAATTAAACTGATTAAAATGAAAATTGAACCAATTAAATGATTGATAATGGCTAGGCGATCAAACCTAAGCTTCCAAACGGATTACCTCTTAACGCGAGTACGAAAGATGCAGAATCGAAGTGTTGTGCTTCAATTGTAGTACACTGTGAAGTAGAATGATCTAATTACCACCTAATATGATCTTGATTGTAGAGATAGCACGTGATTCAAATTAAACAATTAGATTGTCTTAACGAAGGCTTGGATCTCCCACTTAATTGTTGTCGTTATGCACAAACTAAAACAAAATTTAGTTGATTTTCAGAGTAGGAATGCATAATTGAACTTAAGATAGAAAGTAGAAAATGGATAAGGTTTAGAGAGGGCTCGCCATTGATTTTAAGAAAATCATATAAGAGAAATCGAGATTTGCCATAAGCCTCATAGAGAACTTGATGAGAATTAAATGTTTTAATTCAATAATAAGTCGAGAGAACTCTCTCAAGTGCTTAATTAAGCAATTTTCATAAAATGAACCAAAGTCGATACAAAGTGCCTAAGCTCAACCATTTATACATGTATAAGGTGCGAAAGCATTTGAAAATCCTCAGTGAGCCTTGAGTCGTAGCCCATAATGGAACTCTCATGAATTGTCAAGTAGAGACTCGCCTAGTGGCTATGTAGATGGAATGCTCTAGTAGATGCGTCCACTGGACTTCAGGCATCACCCAAGGTCTAGAGTTGCCCCGAAAAGTCATCGCCCAAAGGAAAATAACCCAAGAAGTTCATCCTCGAAGAGTGTCTTCCATCATCCAAAGGAAACCATCGTCCATATGCATCATCCATACGGATCGTCCAAAGATGTTTATTGTCCCAACAACTTTATTCGTCCCAACAAAGTCCACAAATGTCTTTCCAAGCCCATTGTCCTTAAAGTGTGTCCATAGATGCTAAGTGCATCCAAAGGTGTTGAGCACGTCCAAAGGCTTAAACGATGTTTTCCTACTTATTACAAGCAACATACATAAATCATTCAAAGTTCTTATGTTATGCGAGGACATTCACAAAACATAAACAAAGATGACCCGCTTTGGACGCTTCTTGCCCTCTAAGGAGGTTCACATTCTTATGGACGTCAACTTCCAGCCTCTTCAATCTGCCTCTAGTTAAGGGTCATTGAAGAGCTTCAAGTGCTTGATGCCCAATGTCCTTCCTCTGTTTATCCTAACCTCCCTGGTTTGTATAAAATAAGAGAGACCATGAAAAAGGAAGAAAGAAATAAAAAAAAATGGAGGAGTTTTTTTTTACAATAAAAAATGAGTTATAAGAAATAAAATTGTATAAAATCGTTATTGAAAAATTATATATACATATTCATATTTTTTTAGGAGTGACCTTATATATAAATATTTGTGTGTGGATGATTTTTGAAGGTATAAATTAAATGATAGACGATAACATAAGAATAAATTGAATAAAAATATTATACATCTTTTTGTAGTTTGTTAAAATTATATTATTCACTTAATATAATAAAATATATATTTTTAATGAAATTACATGTTATTTTTATGCTATATATATTTATATTTTTAAATACTTGTATATAAAAAGAAATCTCATTTAGTATTTTATCTTGGATTCATAAAATATCATGACAAGCATATAAGGACTCGTTAAAAGAAGGTTAAGAATCTAAATTAGTTTATTGCATGATAGGTAATCATAAACACTAAAAGTAAATATTTCTTTGAATAAAAAATTAAAACTTATCACTTTATAAAAGACTAAGGATGTGTTTATAAAAAAGTTAGACCTAAAGAGACATTCACCCAACTAAAAGATAATCTTCCTTATCCGTATTTTTTTTCTGAGGAAAGTGTGAACGTCCATTTTCTCATCTCCCAACCACAATCCATAACCCGTTTTCCTTTTCTCACTTTATAAACTTTAAAACCTTTTGAAAAAGGAAATAGGAACAACTTGGATTATCAAGTTAGTTATTTTTTTATCTGAAAAGAGAAACTCAAGAGAAGTCGGTTGATCATGTCGTGAAAGACAATCTCATATCTTGCTACAACAACAACCCTTCTCTACCTCTCCCTATCATAGCCAGTGGTTAAAATATTCAACACATCGATCGTATTAAGACTTTTGCCATAACTTGCACCTTTCTCACGCATGTGCCTTTGCTCGCCACCACACAAACACATGCTCATATCTACGTCGCTTTCATTGTGCACACATCGTTTTGTTGCCCACCAAATTAAGTACAACCAAACTCTTCCTCAGCCGTCTCCAATCTTCAATCATTCCTTGTTTAATTTCCCTTCAAGTTCATTTATATGTGTCGTTTTTTAAACGAATAAATATCATCCTATCATTTTAACAAACCAAAAAAATATCATCCTATCAATATAGAAATACAACAAAATTCATTTTAAAGATAAAGGGATGTTTCTAGGAGCAGATCGAGTAAGAAGTTCGATTTTGTGGATTGAGAATTAACGATTAAAATTGGGAACTTTTGTTGAGAAATAAGTGGAGTTACTTTCTTGAATGTCTTTCTATCTTAAAATAATGTTCACGAGAGTATTTAATAAACAAATATGTATGATAAAAAAAATGAAACGAAAATAACATGCTAATTTTCTAAAGGAAAATAAAGTAATAACACTGTGAAAGTAGTCTACTTAATTATTTTAATTAAAAAATAAATATTAGATAATCTTGTATTTATAATAGAATAAACATTTTTTCTTTAAATTAAATACCTTTCAGTTACTTTTGTTTCCGTAATCATGATATCTTTGTCTCATAGGTGAATATTGCTTATTATATGAGATATCAAATATATAAATGTTTAATTTCTATACGTCGTTAACTTAAATATAAAGTGTGATTTAAAAATAATTATCACAAAAATTAATAATTTTAACAATACGATAATCAATTTTTTATTATTAAGCATGTCTCTGTTGTTCTTTTTTTCTAAAGTGGTCGGCGTTCCTTGTCCCCTTTTCCAGATATCTTCTTTGTGTTTTATTCATTGTTGTTTTGTGAAAGTTTCATTATATATATAAGGTAATTAATGGGATATAAAAAATAGAATGAAGTGGGTGCGTCTTATATATTACATCTATAACAATATATAAATGATTAGTTTGGTTTCTAAGTTTTTATACATTTTTACTTCTTTCATATAATGAAATAAGTGCAGAGTATTTTTATTTTTTATAACTCACACAATAATTTTCACAAATTATATATAACCTTTTCTTTTACTGTGTAACTTTTATTTTATTTTTAATTTAGAAAAACACACAGGCAAGCGCTTCTTCTTTTTTTAATTCAAAATTAAATAACTATTTTTTTTTTATTTTCTGCATTATGGAGTAAGAGGATGTAGATCTGGGTGATATAAAAGCTATTAAGTACTTTAAATGAGTTGAGAGTTTCTATTGTGAAAAGATGCGGTCATTACTGGTTAGGAATGTCAAAGCTTATGAAATGTTGTATTAAATTATGACTTTTGTGTAATAAAAAGTCGTAGGAGGGAACAGAAACAAAATTGAGTACCACCAACAGAACTTCCAACTTCAATTTTTTTTTTCTATTTTAAGTTTTAGTATTTTAATTAGCCGAAACTTACTTTGATCTCATGTCTTTTACTACTTTTTTTTATATAATTTCTCTTTTACTAAAGATTTAATTTTAATTACATAACAATAGTTGAGATTATTTTAATTAAATCTATTTTAAGCTCATTTTAATTGTCTAGCCAATATTTAACCAACTATATGTCCAATTACTCTTGCAATTGAAATTCCATACAAGAAACGGTTGATGATGCATCCAGCTGGAAGCATGAATTCCATACATTACATGAATATTTTTAAGATTAAATAAATCTAAAAATAAAATTATTAATAAAATTATTTAAAAATAATAAATATTCCATTTAATTATATGTGAATAAAAATAAAGAGAAAAAATTATGAACTTAAAAAAATAAAAAAAAAATATTTTTTGTTTAGACCACGTGAAACCTTCACCTACCAAAGGCACAACTCTCCTTCTAGTATCTAATGCAACTAAATATTTAGAATTTGAATTTGAGACCACTAGTTAAATTGGATACGGTTGACTATAATTATAATAACTCCCATAAGCGTGTTTGACAAGGTAAATAAGTTAATTTCTAATTAATTTTACTAGTTAATAGGATATATTTTAAAAATTGGGATAATAATTTTTAATTTTTATATTACAAAAGAGTAGTGAAGATTTAAGCTATGTTTATAAAAGTAACTAAAAAATTAGTTGACAGTCGAAAGTTGGTAATCAGCAGTTAAAAGCTATTAAGCTAGATTATTGAATAATAAGTGTTTGGAAAAATTATATATTAAACTAATGGATAAATATAAAATGATATAAACAAACATATTTATATGAATTTATATAAATTTTAATTTTAGTTTATGTTGATTAGTTAATGATTAAAATATGTAAATAGTGTAATGATTAAAATAAATAGTATAATATAAAATATTAAAAAACAATATAAAATATTAAAAAACAACATAAAAATAAAATATATAACTTATTAATATCAATACCTTAAAGTATAATTTTAATAAAATAAATAAATATTATAAATAATATAATGATTAAAATAAACAGTATAATATAAAAACATCCAAAATAATAATAGTAATAATAAAATAAATTTATTATATATATAATTATCAATATATTATGTAATAAAAGAATAAAAATAATAAAATAATTCTTTACATAAAAAAAGATAAAAACAATAAAACTCTACCTTATAAGTGGAATAATAAATTAAAAAAATGTATAATAAAATCCTACCTTATGTATAAAAAGATAAAATAAATAATTCTAATGAATATTTTAAAAAGAAAAAAGAAAAAGAAAAAAGAAAGAAACATAAAAGTTAGAAGTTAGCATTTAAAAATACACTACTTGAAGTAGCATCTTAAAAAATGCTATAACCATATTTAGAAGAAAAAAAAGTTATAGTTGGTAGCTAAAAACTATTAAACTAAATTATTGAATTATAATTGCTTGATAAAATTATAAGTTGAAGTAAATGATAAATGTCAAATGACATAAATAAAGTTTTTTTTACCTACCATTTCAGCCGACTCTAGCTTTTTTTTACTAGCTAAAAAGTTTATTTGACCTTATTAACAATGTTTGGTAAGAGCTTAATAATGAAGTAAATAATTTTAAACTATCACACAATCACAAATTATGATTGATATGATTTTTAAAGTAATTAATGTAAAAGTTAATAAACTTATCATACATGATAAATTGTAATTAGATAATGTAAAAATATTTTACAATGTCAATACATGACCTATTTTCTCATTTGGTAAACAACTTGTTTTTAAGAGCTTGTGGTGTTTTTGATACGCTACTACAAGTAACATTTTTTAAAATACTAATTTCTAACTTATTATATTTATTTTCTTTTTATCCTCAAAATATTTATTAAATTTCTTTATCCTTTTCTATATAATGTAGGATTTTATTACATACACACACATATATTATTTTTCTTTTGTCACTCATATTGTATGGTTTTATTATTTTTATCCTTTTTTACATAAGGAATAGTTTTATTATTTTTACCTTTTTATTCAAAATATAATGATAAAAAATATGTATATTTTATATTACACTATTTATGTTATTTTTTCTATTATTTTTAAACATTATACTTCATAAAAAAAATTTGGTACAATATTTTTTTTTGGTACAAATATTCAAGATATTTTAGTCACTATAGTAACTAATGTAAAATAAAATAAAAAATATATAAAAATATCATGCAAATATTGTACATTTATCAACTACTTTAATATATAATTTTACTAAACACTTATAATTCAATAAGTTAATTTAATAACTTTCAATTACTAACTACCAACTTTTTTCTATTAATTTTTCAGCTTTCTAGTTTCTAGCTAACTTTTTAGTTATTTTTGCCAAACATAACTTTGATTTTTTTATATTTTTTAATTTTATTTTATGTTAATTAGTATAGTAATTAAAACATCTTGAAATATTTATACCATATATATGTGTATATTATACCAAAAAAAATATGTTGAAGTATAATGTTAAAAATAATAAAATAAACATTGTAATATAAAAATATTAAAAAACATAAAAAATAAAATATACATATAATCTATCTATATCAATATCTTGAAGTATAATATTAAAATAATAAAATAAATATTATAAATAATATAATGGTTAAATTAGATACTATGATATAAAATATCTAAAAAATAATCTATTATTTAATGTGATCAATATATTGTATAATAAAAAAGTAAAAATAATAAAACTCTTTTATAGATAAAAAAGAGAGAAAAATAATAAAGTACCATGTGGATAAAAAGAAGAAAAAAAATGAATTTGAAAAGTGAGGAGATTGAACTTTTAATTAGAAAATTAATAGTTATTATTGTAACTAATTTTAGATTTTGTTACATATGACTTTAATTTTATCACGATTCTCACCAATTGATTTTTTAATGAACAATTGTTATTTTATTTTATTATATAAAAAATATTTTTTCATTTTAAATGAGTCAAATAAAAAATATTTTCTCATTTTAAATGAGTCAAATAAAAAATTATAATAAAATTCTACCATATCAACTTTTACCTTTTAATTAACTCTTAAATTTTATAATTTTTTTTCAACTTTCATCTAACTTATTACCATTAATTTTTAATCTTTTCATCTAAAAGAACATGTGTTTTAAATTTGAGATGGTGTGAAAAGAATTGAAATTTTTAATTTAATTCAAGTTTAAATTAAAGTCAACTAAATTTAAGTGAAATAAAAATATAAATAACTATTAGAGTATTATTTAAATTGTTATATATTTAAATATAAATGACCTCTTTTAAACTCTTAAACATAGCATATTAATTTTAATCTTTAAAAGTTGGAGATATAAAATGCTTTTATTCATACCAAATTAAGTTTATACTTTAAATATTGACCGTACGGATATAAGTTCTTTTAGAATTTTTTTGGTGGGAATGAAATGAATATCTTTTAGACTTATTTAATGTCAAGACAATTGTAAGATTAAACTAATATTGAGTGAATATTTGTAAAAATAAATTAATAGTTTAGTACATAAAAGGACAAATTGTTAAAATTGAAGTTATTATGTAAATTATAATTTTTTATATTATTGTAATTATAAAATAAAAGTATATAAAAATGATTTTAGTATCTCATTAAAAACTAAAAGTATATGAATTTGTTTTGATAATTTTAAGGATTAAAAATAAACAAACTATTTATGCATCTTAAACAAAAATTGTTATATTACTGTGCAATCAACGAGTGTTAATAACATAGACCTATTTAGCACACTAGGTTAACTAAAATTTATTAAAATTAGAAAAATAACAAGAGATTTATTAAATAAGATAATATATCTATAAAATTTTATCATTTTCAATAAATTTTAACAAATAAGAAAGTGTATTAAAAATAGTATGTTGCTAACCTTTCTCAAAATATATTTATTCATATTTTCATAAAATAATTAATTCATATTGCATGTTTTGAATCAATGCTAATAGATAATAATAAATTAATAACGACAAACTAGTTACAAATGAAACTATAAAATAAAAACAAAACTATTTAATTTTACTTAATTAAAGAATAATAAAATAGTAATAATAACAAAAACAATAACAAAAATATTTACTAACATACTTAAATGGTGATATGATTGGCTGTTAATGTATATTATAGTCGAATCATTTGTTTAATTGAATCATCCGATTTTTATTATGCATAAATAAAGTTAGTATTTCATTGATGATTTTATTTCCTAGATAAATTTGAATAAAATATAAAAATCTTTAGAATGGATTAGATACCATTTTGTGTTTTTGAAAAAATCTGGTTCTATTTTGAGATGAATTATAACTTCCTTTCATGGAGGTCTTCTGTACATGGTGATAACTATGAAAACCTTACCACCACGCATGTTGTTTGTGCAAATTTTGTCTGATTCTCCATAGCTTTTTAGCTAGCATTCGGTTTACATACAAGTGGTTTCTTGAAAGCCTTATCTATCTTGTACTTTTGTCTTTATTTATTTCTTTTGTTTGCGTACCCACAACTTGCACAAGTTAATAGTAGTAGATATTAAAGAATGACAATGAATATCTACTAATAGAACATGATTCCCACTTGGGATCATGTTTATCCTAAACAAACTATTTTTTTTTTCTTTCTAAGTGAACCATTAAATATCAATGAAATTCCTTTTAGGATTATAGGATTACAGAGGACTCAATTCCTTTGTACTTGTATTTAATTTTTAAAAAAATTCTAATTTGTAGGGAGAAAATTATATGTTAATCTGTATATAATTAGGTTTATGTCTTAAGTAAAATTTTGGATTCAAATTTTACAAATAGAAAAAAATTTTGATTAAGAAGGGAGACCACACAAAAGATCGACTAACTAGATATCTTGGTAAATATTAATTATTAATAATATTAATTGATATTTTTTCTGCTGAATGCAAGACATTTCTAAATGTCATGAGACTAATTCTTTGTAAAAGTGGAGTATTAGACAACTCTTCTATTCCCAAGTGCTGCTCTATTTATAATTATATATAACACTTCCTATATATTTACAAAGACTAAATTAAAGAATTGATCACACATGTAGGAAATTGTATATATTAACATAGGAATTTCATCAATATATAAAATTATAAATTAATTTTTTTTAAAGGAATCAATGTAGTGAAAATTCTACATCTATAAATTTGAGTTATAAATAATTCATTTTAATTTTTTAATAAATTTAATTTTTATATACTGTCTAATTATTTTTATTAACTAATTAAAAATCACTTTAAACATAGATTTTTAAAATAATTGCTGCAAAAATTAATAACCTTACCGCATGGCAATCATAAAATGACGATAATATATTCTAATTAAATATTTTCAATATAACAATCAAAACCATGTCATAAAAAGAATGGCATATAGTATTGTTTTCTTGAAAATAACAGCGTTTTTAATTTAATCCATCTAGATATACAAACGACGATTAATCTTTGAAACATTTTCATCCTGCACAACAGTATGCATTTCGTACAATTGATTGTTACCTTTCCTTTCTGTCATGTTTTGAAAGTACACACAAAAACATACATCTTCGGATTTAAAAAAATAAAAAATAAAAAATAAAATGCATTCATTGCCAATAAAATAATTTCTTTGAAAAATAGTTGAAGCAAATTTTTTTTTAACTTTTAAATCAAAACTAAGATACTATTTTATAATTAAAGTTGAAGTTTAATTTGATAATTCATATAATAAAAAATTATATCAAATAATTATGCATATTATCAAAATAAAACTCAAATATAATAAAAAAATAATACAAACATTGTATATAAATTTGTTGTACTTTTTGAGTGAACTTAAAATACCTCTTAACTGAAAATTAAATACTAATTCTTCAAATTTAAACTTTTCTGACCGATATTATTTTATAAAAACATACATTAACGTGGAGCTACCAAAAATTGTTACCATTTTTGCAACAGCTACATTTCTTTGTTATGCTCAGCTTCCTCCAAATTTTGTTAAGAGAAATGAATGCACGGAACCAAATTAGACAAACACTTTCCCCTAAATTTAGGAGTTAATTTACACAACACAAGCACCAACAAAACCAAACTATCCCAATGGAGAAATCATCTTATGCTTTGGTGCAGAAAGAGGAGAAACCATCTTATGTTTTGAATTTTATTTTTATTTTTATTTATGTTTGACCATAGTTGGAAATTTGAAAATTTTCTTCATGGATAAATACGGACACATCAGGCCCATCCGAAAGCGACCCCTGAAACGACCTAAGCCACCAAATAGGCCCATCGTGGGGCCCACACAGCTCACGAGGAACCCAACAACCAACCCTCCAAAACGACAGCCTCTGAAACCCGAAACGCAAAATCGAGAGAGAAAAACGTAGCCAATGAAGTTAGAGTATTTGATAGGGCAATTCCTGATCACTACTTTGGATACGTTTCGTTCACACGTGTCACGCGTGTGGGGCCCACCCTCCGATTCTAAACCATTCACCTATCCACGTGACGTCACGTGCACTCGACCCCATACCCTCTCTCTCTTCTTCTGTTTCCTCTTTCTCTCGCTGGCTCTCTGGAAACTCCGTTACTGTTTTGCTCTGTGAAACGTTGCCACTGAGAGCTTCTTCATCTTCTCTCTTTTTGCATGTTCCTTTCTCTCTACATCATTGAAGTGTGAAGCGACGCCGTTTCGTTCTCGACTCGATTTGATGGTGTGCGTTTCTCTGTGACCTCGAGGGGAATTCGGCGATGAGTGAGCTAATTCGATGCTTGGTGTTTGATTCTGGTTTCGGTTTTGTGGATTTGTTTGCTCGAGTTATATGAAATGTTTGATTGGAACGACGAAGAGGTGTGTAAATTTTTTCAGCTTTTCTTTTTTTTTTTTTTAACGTTTTTTAGTTTGAATTTTTGTTAGAGCTAGTGATTTATTTTTTTGGGGTAATTTGTCGGTATTACTAAACGTGCTTAGATTTTTTCTTTTGCAATGAATTTGATGATTTGTTGTGTGTCTGGGTTGTGGTTTAAACATGGAATATTACAAGTTGAGGTGAAGAATATGTTTGTGTAGCTGTAAAAATTTCTTTTTCTTTTTGATGAACTAAAAAGTACATAACAAATGTGTCGTGCAAGTATTGGGAACTGTAACACGTGTCTGTTTTCTGTGTGTTATGTCTTGGAGGCCTAACTCTCAGCTAGAGAGAGGGAGATTGTTCAGTACTTCATTTGTTTAGATGGCCATAGAATTCTCTGCACTTGTGCCGTTGGATAATGACAAAGTAGTAAGTTCAGAAATTTAAAGGGGGAAAGCATTAGAAGGATATCCTGAATCTAAATTTGGTTGCTCTTGGTTAGGAATATATTTGAAAGGGTTTTTCAGTTGGGGGGAAATCATGTTGTTCTGTTTTACTATGCATATGTAATGTTGCTTTTGTCCTTCAGTTTGTTGTAGTCATAATGTATATTTGAGTTCAGCATTTCACAATGTGAAATATAGTTAATAATAGTTTATATGTGGTGTGGGGCAAATTTCTTTGATGAGCTGGAAGAACATGTAGAGATGAGGAATGGACTATGGACTATGGACTAGACCCAGCAAGTATATTTTGAAACTGGTGTTCCAATCTCTAAATATTACATTAAATGGAATTGTAAAGGCAAGACAGGTTTCAGTAGAATTCTGAGTGAAGGTTTATGGTAATTCTTTTGGGCTTTAACCACAATGTTGAATGGTAAACTGGATGGTCAATATCCTATAAGGCTGAGATGGTAATTCTAGATATGCCTTAAATTAAGTTCTGCATTAATGGTGAGATGGAAGGTTAACATAATTATCAGGCAATCCAAAGAAAGATATGTAAAATCACATGTGATGATTTGTTGATATCTTTTGCAAATGGACTAGTTTTTGTTTCAAAATTTTCATTGATTGCATAGAATAAAGAGGTGGAATCAATTCTTGTATTAAACATGGATTTGGGTGAAACAATAGCAAGTACCTGGTGATTTTTTATTGCTCATCCCTTTATCTGATTTCCATGTTCTTGGACTCTTTTATCTTTCTGTTTTTATGGGAAGAAGCACTGCCAAGAGGAAATTATGAGACTTAATTGAATTAAATGAAGGACAGCATAGCCTCAGTAGTTGATTGTTATAAGAACATATAAGTTATGTTGGAATATCTTGCTAACTTGAACAGTGTTATAGGTATAAAAATTAGTTATTTTCATTCGGTTGAAGTGGAGTGCTCACTTCTTCTAAGCACAGATCTATGTCTCTAGGCATGTTGTGTGATAAGGTTGTGTATGTGTCTTTTCTCTAGTGTTTTTTTAATGGTTGTTTAAGCTTATTTATTAATAGTGCATATAAGAACTGCTATAGTTACAAATGAGATGTGTGCACTTTAGAGAACTGGTACTTAGAATCTCAGTCCCCTTCCTCCAGGACAATCCCTAGTTGGTTACATATGGGTTTTTAGCTGCTATTCGTCATTGACCATTGTACCAACTTGATGGATTCTCGGAATCAGATTGAAGCCAAATGACTCACCTCTTGGAAGACTAGAGTTATGCGAAGCTATTTGAAAGTAAAAGGGTGAAGAAACTCAAAATGTGGAAAAGAAAGGAGTGAAGGTAATTTGCCACTCTCTCTTGTTTGAGGAAGATAAGAGTTGTTTGCGATTTGCCACAAGCCTCTTGGAAGCTTGATAAGAACATAAGGCTCTTGTACAAAGCAAGAAATGAGAAATTCTCTCACAAGTTGCCAAGCAACAATCAATTCTATTATGAACTCAAAGTTATCATACAAAGGGTGGGAATGTGCCTTTATATCCAAACATGCTACTAGACTATTTCACCTAGGAATAAGACTATCCTGTCCAATACAAGCTAAACAAGTACATAGCTAGTAGTCTTAAGCTAAGATGACACAAATGAACTCGAAATGAAATTCAAATAATATCTTCATGCTTTTGACAGTTAAGGGAGCAAGCCCATATAGTGTATAGGACTGGGCTTGGGCTTGAGTTATCCAAGCTCCTGAGAGATTTCACTTTTTGAAGCACTTCTTGTTGTAGTCTTCTTAGCTTTCCTCTTGTCAAAGGTCCTTGTCAAATATCCTTATTACAGCTTGATGTCAAGAATGCCTTCTTCCATGGTGATCTCATTGAAGAAGTTTATATGGAGCAACCTCCTAACTTTGTTGCTAAGGGGGAGTCTTTGGGATTAATATGTTGTCTTTGCAAGTCTCTATATGACCTCAAATAATCTCCTAGGGTTTGGTTTGGTAGATTTAGTATCATGGTTCAGCAGTTTGGCATAACTGAAAGTGCGGCTGGTCACTCAGTTATCTACTGTCATTCCATTGCAGGATGTATCTACTTGGCTATATATGTTAATGGCATTGTTATTACAAGTAGTGATCACTATGGCATCACCTAGTTAAAGCATCACCTATGTCATCGTTTTCAAACAAAAGATCTTGGTAGTCTATTACTTCTTGGCAATAGAAGTAGCACAATCCAAGAGCGGTATTGTCATTTCCTAGAGGATATGCCATAGATAATTATATATTTTGGAGGAAACAAGATTGATGAATGCTAAGCTTGTTGACACTTCTATGGATCCTAATTCCAAACTTTTACCAGTTTAGGGGGAGCCACTTTGAGATCTAGAGGGGTACAAATGATTGGTTGGGAAGCTGAATGATCTCAGTATCACCCATCCAGATATCTCTTTTGCAGTTAGTTTGATGAGTCGGTTCCCTAACTTCCCTTATGTAGAACATTGGGATATAGTCATTTGCACTCTGGAATATATCAAAGGATCTCCACGAAAAGGTCTCTTGTATGAAGACAAAGGTCATACTCGAATTGTGGGATATCTGAGTACAGATTGGCAGGCTTTCCCACTAATAGGAGATCCACCTCTGGATATTGCATTTTTTTGGTGATGACTTGATTTCCTGGAAAAGTAAGAAACATAATGTTGTTGCAAGGTCTAGTGTAGAAGTAGAGTATCATCGAGCCATGACTTTATCCACTTGTGAACTTATCTAGCTCAAGTAATTGCTCAAAGAACAAAAGTGTAGGGAGGCTACATAGATGACACTCATTTGTGATAATCAAGCTGCCTTGTTTGCTTCAAATTTGGTGTTCCATAAGATGACTAAGCTCATTGAGGTAGATTGTCACTTCATCATGGAGAAGATTTTATCAAGTGACATCACTACTAATTTTCTCAATTCCAATGCAATTGGCAAATGTCTTCATGTTAGGAATCAGGATTAGAAAATAGAAGAAAAGAAAGATGGTACTCCTTGATTGCAAAAGAACAGAAAATAGAGATAACTCTCCTCCAAGGGTTTCCCTTCACAAAGGATTTCACATAGAGCAAAGCTCAATTCTCAAACGATATAAGAGAGAATACCTTTAATTAACTAACCCTTCTACTAATTAACTATATAACTCTCCTAGCTATTTTCCTAACTCTTAACACTTGATCCTTTGCAGGGTCCTCAAATTAATTATATACGTAAAAAGCTTGGTGCATGTGATTTATATGCTCTAGCTTAAGGGGAATTGTTATATATTTAGAGATACTATATCATGGCCTTTTTGTCATGGGCCTATTGTAGGATCTACATAATTATGGTAACAAGGCAACTAGGATATCAGTAATTATTCTTTTATTTATTACCCATATTATCTAAAAACATGCTCCTTTGTGTAATACACACGAATTTAGTTATGTCTCGTTTTCTCTTCTTTTCAACAATGTCCTTGCTGGCAAAATTACAACTGATTTGTTAGTTTGTGATCAACTTGTTAACAACATGTTCAGAAAACCCTGAAATACTTGTAACAAGCTTGGTTCATATTATCTATATGTTCCAGCTTGAGGGGGAACTGGGGGAGTTTTAAATATAGCATATGCAGCACATGTAAATAATATAAGTTTTACTGTTTTAGCACATATTAATATCTTTATGATTTTATTACGATTAGCATTTATTAGGGATATCGTTGTACTGCTACTGTTATCAATATAAATGTACATGTCTGTGGTCAACATTCTACTCATAATTACCAAACCTAACAAATCTTGACTGTTCTATACAAAGTTCAGCCTTGTATAGTTAAGGAGTGTTTCTGTTTAGTTGCCAGTTGTACACAACTGTACACACTAACTCACTTACAAGATAAAGTAACTGCTTAACTAATATTATAACAGTAGAGTGCTGCAGTGATCCAGCGATCACTCTAATATCCATTAGTCATAATCAGTTTACAATTTTTCATGTGATACCAAATCAGTTGGGTATTTCCCTGAAATAAACAATTAAATGGACATATCCTTAATTAGTTTCAAATGCTATATGATAGTTGGTAATAAAGCTACTGTAAATTTTCTTATGTCTTGTCCTTTTGCTTTGTACATTTCTATTCTTCCCAGTGTCTATTAATATTACTATTGTCAACATCTAGTGTACTATTATTGCTGACTTCAATCTCATCAATAATATAATAATGTTTAATAATGGATTGGTTTCAGCTTGCTAACATAATATGGGGTGAAGGAGGTGAGAGTGATGATCATATTGTGCCTTATCCAGAGGTAAATGAAGATCTTAGCAACAAGAAAGAATGGAATCAGGAAGCTGTTGAGACTAAGCTCACTGAGCTGAAGAGACCGGAGGCTAAAACTGATTTTCATGAAAGAAAGCTAGGAAGCAGTTCCAACCTTGATAATAGTGGAGAGCTACCTGGCTCAGGATATGGAACTAACTCATGGCCTGACTTGTCTTTATCCAGTGCAGCGAAAATTGATCAGGGTTCCTTGGGTACTGAAGTACCTAGAAATTTAAGTGAACCTGGCCAATTCAGTTCACCAAAAGGGGGTAAAGTTGCTAATTTGCTGGAATTATGACTAGATATCGTGTCTGTCTATTCATTTGCGTTTGTGCAGGTTTTTGTCTGTTAGATGTCTTTTCTGCTTGTCTCACATGCATGATATGTAGTTATATTTTGCCATTCCTAATTGTATTATGAAAAGGATGCTGAAATTTTCCAAAATGCTCATGAAGGTAAAGAGCAAGGTGATTTTGTTGATTATGGATGGGCCAACATAGGAAGTTTTGATGACTTTGATCGAATTTTCAGGTAAAGTAGATTATCTCTATCATATAATACATGTATCAGATAGCATGTGATCACAGGTGTATTTAATATCATATCATTCTTTTTACTGAATTATTGGAGTCTAAAATGGACTAAATTTCTCTTTCCTGTTATCCTATTTATGAGAGCTGTGTTGTATTTGCCATTTTTTACAACTGCTCACACTTTGCTAAATATTAATTTAAGTTTCTTCTATCAAACTTGAATGGAAAAAATGTGCAGCTGTGCACATTTGTAGCTGCAGTGATAAAATAACATAGTTAAAAGTGAAAAAAAGGGAATGATTAGAATATGAAATTTTTGAACAATTTTACTCTTTAAACTAGGAAGTAAGACCATTTTGCCAAAATTTGAACTTAGAATGATTGTTAGTAGGTAGTTTTACATCCCTTGGTTTTAATTATACAGTGCATTTGATGGATAACATTGGAAAGAAGTTCTGAAGTCTTGATTAACAGTGAATGTTTTAAGAGATACATCTATGATCAATCCTTATGGTATCTATCTGACTGAATATTCTCACAAGTGATGATTTTGCAGCAATGATGACTCTATATTTGGCCATGTAAGTCTTGATAATTCTAATGAGCTTTGGTCCTCTAAAGATGTGAGTAACAATCCAGCAGCTTTACGATTGGACACATCAAGTTCATTAGGTGCTTTAAGGAATAGAACTGAGCCTTCAGAAGTAAAAGAAGAATATGTTCAATGTAATGGCGAATCATTAGACCTCAGCTATGAAAAGATTGGGGGTTCTGCATCTCAAGTTATACAAAATTCATGCACAATCGCAGCTAATGTAGGAAGTGATGGAGTTAGAAGTAAGCCTACTAGAAAGGAACAACAGGTATGCCAATTTTTAGAGTGATATAGTCTCTTTACTTTAGTTTTTATTATTTATCTCCCTGAATAGCTGTTTATTGTCAATATTTGTTAGTGTTTAGAGAGTTAGTTAGTTGTTGATATTTGTTAGTTTCTTGGGCTTAGATTTTGAAGAATTCAAGAAGATTGCCTATAAATAAGAGGAGAGGTAGAGAGAGGACTATCTTGTCATTTGTTAGAGAACTGGGGCTTTTGGACATTGAAAGGTGTTGGAGATCCTACATTGTCTAGTGGGATGACCTAAATAGTGTATATAAGTTGGAGGGGGTAATCCTCACCTTACAAGTCATTTTTTGTAGCGTTGAGTTAGACCTATCCTAGCGAGTGTTTTTGGGCCTATCGAGCTGTTATTGGACTACTCATAAATGTTCAGTCCTGCAAATTTCACGCTCAAAATGTCCAGTCCTCAGTGTGAGAGAGGTGTGTTGAAGATCCCACATCGTCTAGTGAAAGGGCTTGAATAGTGTATATAAGTATGGGTAATCTTCACCTTACAAGCCGGTTTTGTAGGATTGAGTTAGGGCCAAATCCACTTTCTTAAGATGGTATAAGAGAAGTGAGGAAACTCTTCCATCATTTCTTGGTTGATCAATTTAATGGAGCCTATTAGAGTTACGTACATTCATTTCATTCAGATTACATTATGTCATGTTTTTGTTATAAAAATAGTTAATTGTTTATTTTATCCTCTTATACGTTTACACTTAATGAAGGATCTACATTTCCTCTATTTTTACCTATTTCCTTTTCTCTCAAATTCTATTATGGTATCATAAGCTTCCAATCGATCCAAGCCTTGACTTCTCCACGCAACTCAATTCTCAACCAAGAAAATCATATAGCCAATATGTTTTCCCATTCTTTTTCGATGAAACTTGATGCAAAGAATTTGCTCTTGTGGAAACAAAAGGTTGAAGGAATTAGGAGATGGCTAGATAGTTGAGCAATAGTGATTTGGTTGTGGTAGAGTGGTTGTATGTGCATTGTTTGTGTTGTGCTATTCGTTTGCTCAATTTTTTAGGGCCATTGGAGGTGAGGCTCTCTTCTCTAGCACAAACAAGATCAACTGGTGGATGATAGGTGCTTCAATGAGTAATTCTCCACATCCAAGGCCGACAAGCAACCTACAAACATAAAAGAGAAACCAAGAAGTGGCAGAGCTCTCTCAGGGCATATTCTCTCAATCTCTCAAGTGTTTAGGGTTGTATATACACTCAAACATCCCATGTTGGCCTGTACTACCAAACTTTGACTAGCCTTTCTTTCTACACCTTCAAAAACACATGCAGTAGTGATCAATAGGACTTGCTTGTAGGCTTGTAACGTGGCTGGGGTAGAGGGTAGGATACAGGATGGTAAAGTGAGCTTTAACAACAACAGGAGAGAGAGGAGCAATGGGGAATGAGTTCGTAAGCATGGAGGATATCCCCTAGGACACTATGAGTCTTTTTAAGATCATCCTTGCTCACTGCTTTTCTTTCCCTTTTGTATTTTCTTTCTTCTTTTTCTCACTTTTTATTTTGCATCCTGTGTTGCATTTTTTTTTTACAACTTCTGCTTTTGCTGCCATTTCTTTTCTTTAGTTCATCCTTCATTTTTTCTTTTCTTTTCATACCCCTTTCTTTTCTTTCTTTTCTTTCTGTCATTCTTTGTCCAAACGTACCACTCTCTTCATGTCTCCCGGTATCACCCCACACTTATACGAGACCTATTCCCAAAACAATTCCAAAGCTCCTTTGACCCCTAAGGTTGAGGTTGATCATGGTTTTCTGGCCTTGGACTTGTAATGAGCTGTCATATCAGAAAGAATGGTTTTATAGGCTTAAAGAGGGTGAACAAAGGATTCAATTTGCAAGGTAGGTCCATTTGACTAGTAGCTTGTAAAGAAAGATGACCTAGATCATGTCACTCCTGCATGCGAAACTAGATGTGTCCAGAGAGTCAAGGCAAATTCAGAGCACATAGCAGCATAGATGCAAAAATCGCACAAGAAGGAAGAGAATGGCAAGATGTAAAGCCATTATTATATACAAGGCTCAAAAATTCTCACACGGATAAATTGCTCTATCACCAATGGTTTATCTTTTTAGTTTTTCATCCACTTAATGCCTACAGATGCAAAAATTTCACTCTGTATCAAGTTTGAAAAACTTCTTTTCCAGAATTACACACTGCCTCCTCCTGTTTTGTTCTTCCTAAAAAATCCATTTAAACTTTTTCAAAGCATTTTTCTCCTCAATCTGGAATCATAAAAAAAAAGAGAAAACAATTAAAGAAAACAAACTTGAAAACAAAAATTATCAATAGAATTGGAAGAAAACGAAGTGAAACCAGAGTCGGCACAGCCCCGGTAGAAATGGATTCGAAGTTGGCTTAGACTCAGTAGAAAGAAATTAGAAGATCAAAACAAACAAAAATGAAATTGAAACCAAAACAACACAAAAAAACACAGAAAACGAAGAATAGGAATCAAAACTAGCTACATGCTACACATACACACAAAGTCGGAACATAAACTACATCCTCCCCCCACACTTGAATGATGCATTGTACTTAATGTATGACATGAACATAAGGGGGTTTATGAGGCTTTGCTCAAGGTGTGTCATCCAACATGGCTGGTTCCCCCAGCAAGATGCTTTCCACCTCACCCACTGTTGGTGTCGGCAATTCATGGAATTCCTTTAAGTGATGTCTGTTGACCTGGAAGGTGCTGTTTGTATTTTCATCTTTTAATTCAACTGCACCATAGGGAAAACTATTAGTGATAACAAATGGTCCATCCCATCTAGAACGGAGATTACTTGCAATGAACTTTAAGCGTGAATTGAATTGAAGCACTTTCTGGTTGACTCGAAACTCCTTCCTCAGGATCTGTTTATCATGAAATTGTTTGACCTTCTGCTTGTAGATCCGGGAGTTCTCATACGCTTCCAAGCAAAGTTCCTCCAGTTCTTGCAATTGGAGCTTCCTTTCCTTACCGACTTGGTCATAGGCCAGATTGCATTGCTTGACTGCCCAGTAAGCTCGATGTTCTATTTCAACTAGTAGGTGACAGGCTTTACCGAAGACTATCCGATAGGGAGACATCCCTAACGAAGTCTGGTATGCAGTTCTGTGTACCCATAGAGCGTCCTCAAGGAGTCGGCTCCAGTCTTTCCGGCTGGGATTGACCATCTTTTGCAGAATTTTCTTGATTTCCCTATTGGATTCTTCAACTTGGCCATTTGTCTCGGGTGATATGCTGTGACAATTTGGTGCACCACCTTATACTTGTCAAGTAGAGAGGACATGACTCTATTGCAAAAGTGGCTCCCTTGGTCACTTATTAGAGCTTTTGGCACACAAAACCAGCAGAAGATATTGGATTTCAGGAAATCCACCACAACTTTGGCATCATTGGTCCTGGTGGCTATAGCCTCTACCCATCACGATACATAATCGACAGTAAGTAGAATGTAAGTGTATCCATTGGAGACTGGGAATGGCCCCATAAAATCAATACCCCAAACATAAAAAATTTCACAAAACAGAATTGGTTGTTGGGGCATTTCATGCCTTCTGCTTATGGCCATCCCTGCTCTCTAACATCGTTTGCAGGTGGAGACGAATTGATAGGCGTCTCTGAAAATGGTGGGCCAGTAGAACCTGCAATCAAGCACTTTTCGGGCTGTCCGAGTTGATCCATAGTAACTACCTCTAGTTGCTGAATGGCAGAAGTGGAGGACCGACTTGATCTCGAAGTCCAGAATGCACCTACGAATGACTTGATCACTACAGAGTCTCCAAAGGTATGGATCATCCCATATATAATATTTAGCATCACTTTCAAGTTTCTCTTTGTATAGTCTGGATGCTTCTGGTGGAAACTTAGATGCGACAATGTAATTGCAAATGTCTGCAAACCACGGTGTAATCTTATTGATCTGCAATAGTTGCTCGTTAGGGAAGTCATCTCAAATTGGCATTGGGTCGCTCTCCCTCTCGATTCGGCTCAAATGGTCTGCTACTGAGTTCTCAACACCTTTCTTGTCTCTGATTTCAATGTCGAATTCTTGGAGGAAAAACATCCACCAAATTAGTCTTGGCATCACATTCAGCTTCTTCCACAAGAATCGCAGTGCTGCATGGTTAGAGAAGATGATAATTTTGGAGCCCAGCAGATAAGAACGAAATTTGTCCAAGGCAACAAAATTGTCAACAGCTCCTTCTCAGTGGTTGTATAGTTCAATTGGGTCGAATCCATGGTTCGAGACGCGTAAGCGATCATATACAACTGCTTGCCGGCTTCGACACGTTGGCCCAAGATGGCTCCGAGTGCGGAGTTGGATGTGTCACACATTAATTCGAACGGATACTCCCAGTTGGGTGCTTGGAGAATTGGTGTAGATGTAAGATAACTCTTCAGCTCTTGAAAAGCTTCAATACAAGGCTGGTCGAAATTAAAGTCCACATCCTTCTATAACAGTTTGGATAAGGGCAGGGCAATTTTGTTGAAATTTTTGATGAATCTTCTATAGAACCTTGCATGTCCCAGGAATGAGCAAACTTCTAGCACGAAGTGGGGGTTAAGGAGAGAAGTGATAATGGCGACCTTGGATTTGTCGACCTCAATGCCTCTACTAGATACAAGATGTCCTAGCACAATTCCCTCAATCACCATGAAATGGCATTTTTCAAAATTAAGCACAAGATTAGTATCCATGCTTCTAGTCAACACTCGGGATAGATTTTCCAGGCATGCATCAAATGATGTGGTGTATACTATGAAGTTGTCCATAAAGACTTCCATGCAATCCTGTAGCAAGTCCGAGAAGATACTGGTCATGTAGTGTTGAAATGTACTCGGAGCATTGCACAAGCCAAACGGCATGCGTGTGTACACAAAGGTGCCGAATGGGCAAGTGAAGGTAGTCTTGTGTTGATCTTCAGGTGCAATATGAATTTGCATGTATCTGGAGAATCCATCGAAGAAACAATAATGGGATTTTCCTGCTAGTTTTTCCAAGTACTAGCTCATCATGCTGATTCTTCATTACGGTCATCCTATATTTCTTTGGGACCACTTGCACCGGACTGACCTATTGGCTGTCCGAGATGGGGTAGATGATTCTGACAGCAAGTAGTTTTGTTACTTCTTCTTAACCGCATCCAGGATGGTCGGATTTAGTCTCCTTTGTTGTTGCCTTATTGGATGGACTTCTTCCTCTATTAAAATTCTATGCATGCAGATTGAGGAATTTATTCCTGGAAGGTTCGACAGTCGCCATCCTATTGCCTTCTTATGCTGCTTTAAGACTTGCAGCAATTTCTCCTCCTGCTCCCGGTGGAGGTCATTAGCAATTATAATAGGGAATTCCTGGTCATTGTCCAGGTAGGCGTACTTTAAATGACCCGGCAATGGCTTTAGCTCTATGGGTGGTGAATGCAGTGGAGAGATGTTAATAGTTGGTCTCGACTTCAGTTGGCCGACTCGGACTGGCTTCAGCTCTTGATGTGTTGAGTCGGTCTCGACTTTTTGTTGCTTCCGACTCTGATTGCCCGAGTCGAACTCGGCTCCCAGTGTTGGAGTCTGGTTCAGATGTCACCAGCTTCCAATTTTCGCTGTCTAAGTTGAATTTGGTTCTCGACAATATGCTCAAGCCGGACTCGGCATTCGTCTCATTGGTCAAGTCGCTTTCAGCCCAAGTCGGGTCTCAGCATTGATTGGTCGAATCAGACTTGGCAATTATAATTGTTGCCACTTGTGCTTGTAAGCACCTTTCGGTCTTGGCAACTTGGACTCTGGCACTCTCTACGCACTCCAGTTTTTCATCATACTTGCACACTTGGTCAATTAGGCCTACGAATTCAGAATTAAGATCCAAGTGGGCAAGGTCAATAGAGTCTTCCTTGGAGTCGGAAATATCTTGTACTTCCCATAATTTATCATAATCAGACTCATCTGTCACAGACCCTAGGCAGCCGATCACATCAATGTTTTTAGCAAAATTTGGAAATTCAGCACTGCCGACTTCTAATTGTAGATGTTCTGCAACTAGCTCTTCAATTACATCAATACCAAAGAGTGAATGGTCCTCGGTGGGGTGCTTGATAGCTTCAAATATGTTGAACTGCACCAGATTGTCACCCAATTCCATCGAAAGCGTCCCGGCATGCACATCAATCTTTGTTCGAGCAATCATCAAAAATGGTCGTCCAAGAATCAAGGTGGATCCCTTCTCGGATGTCTCATCCTCCATATCCAGCAGATAGAAGTTGGTTGGGAAAATCAGCTCATTGACTTGGACCAATTCATTATTTTTTGTCATTAAATAATCATTTTTTCACACTCAACCGATTAGTTTCCCCACCACATGTCTCACCAGACACGTTGAGATAATCCCATTCAGCCCATTCGCACCCCTTTGCCCCAAAATCCCTTAACATAGACACACCTAATTCACACACAATCAAACCCTCCTCAATTCGCAAATTCTCACCTCAACAATCCATACCCCATGTGACCACACCCATCTAAATCATGTACGCACCAACCCATGTCACACACAATCAACTCCTTCCTCCCCCTACCCATATAGAGAAGTCACATCAATCATGGCTGAGCAAAGAAGTTGTGTTGCTACTGAAATGTGTCATTTCTCTTCACTTGGTATTGCATCGTTGCTGAGGCATAGGTAGTCAATAGTGGCTGGAGCAACCGTGATAGTGGTGGAGTGTGGCGGAGCGACACTATGGCGTGACAAAGACGCTATTGCATCGCGTTTTCATGTCACGGTTGGAGCGGCCGCGATTGTGGCATAGTAGGGTAGACGCAATCCTACTCCTAGAGCATTTTTGTGTCCACTGGACCTTAGGAAACTCGGGGCAGAGGTGTTCTGCAACTTTCAGCAAGCAACCTCTAGTTGGCTAGGCACAAATGTTTTGTTTGTAGGTCTTTCAAATGCATATGAGCAACGCAGATGGTGAGGCCAACATTGCAATGTTTGTCTAGGACTAGTCAAATGGCTAGTGCACAACCAACCTATGTGGGTGTCGAGACTAAGGAGCATGATGTGATGTTAGGATCCAATTGAAAAGTATGGGATTCTATTTTTGGGGCTTGAGTCCCACATTGAAAGTATGAGATTCTATTTTGGGATTTGTAAAGCGTTGGGATCTCCAACAATAATGACTAGTTGTATAATGGACAACTAGTAATTGAAAAATGGAAAGAAATGATACATGGGCAATTCAGACCTAGTTCATTTCTATTATTGATTTCTTCATAATTCCACCATACCAACACTCTTTGTTAGGTTTCTCTAGTCCTTTCACTTGTGAACTTAAATTTCATTATTTGGTTACTTTTCCACCTCCTTTTGAAGTTTAAGTTTAAGCTCAAGCTCAAGCCCTTTCAGCAATATAAGGCTTTGTTATATCCAAATTATTATATATTTTTTAGGAGTTTACAGACTAGTAGATTGCGATTATATTTCCTTTAATTTCTAGGTTGAGGAAACTTGAAATACACAATTTAGCATGTTTAGAAAGCACTGGTTCTGTTCCATGATAGATATCTTTCTTTGTTTGAACTTTATTTCTGTGTTTAAAATTGCATTTATATTGTCATTTGGTTAATGTTTTATTCTGATTAGATGTGCATGTCTTTTATACATGATTGAACACCCATTGCATAATTATGTGCTACAGCTGTAGTAGCAAAAGGTTTATTTCACCTGTTACGTTCACAAAGTCAAGTAAGTATTTGATCTTTGTCATTTCATATATGTGCAGGTTTTTCGGGAAAATCTTTTGAAAACTAGGAAAAAATCACGGGTGAAACAAGAGGGGAATGCCATGCAGGATTTTTATGGTAACTGGTCTCCTTCAACGGCACCAGCAAAACAATTCGAGAGTCAATTGGCATCTTCTGTCATACTATCTTCTCCCTCTTCAATTCTTGGGCAACCGAAGCAGATCCAAGGAGCTGAAACCCTATATCAGAATATAATAAATCCATATGTGGCTTCTTCTGTGTATGGGAACCTTTCTAATACATATCCTGCTATGCCAATGCTATCACAGATTCAGTCAGGAGATCTTAGGCATCAGCCAGCACTTTCTGGGTATGAAGTGTCTCCTGGTATAGTGAATTCTGTGGACTCAGTCAATCCCCAAACCATGACTCCTCAGGAGAAAATTGAAAAATTGAGGAGGCGGCAACAAATGCAGGCAATGCTTGCTATTCAGAAACAACAACAACAATTGAGCCATCAGATTCCTAGTACTAGTAAATCCAGCACTCAAAAATGTCCTCCAGAAATTCAAAGTCATCTTAGTGATGGGACTGATGAGGATCTGATAACTCTTCCTGCTCTAGATCCACCAATTGAACAAGATGATTCTAATACAATGTCTATGGTGGCAGTTGATAATGATTTTGTTGAAGACACCATATTGTACAGGTTTCAGGATATTATATCAAAGGTATGGTTGAATTGATACTTCCTAATATATTTTATAGTATATGTTGTATAATTGTTTCCTTGTATACTAATCCGGACATGCCCACGATCCCGAGGCAAACTTTTTCTACAGTTAGACATCAAAATAAGACTCTGCATCAGAGATAGCTTGTTCCGGTTGGCACAAAGTGCAATGCAAAGGCATTATGCTAGTGACACTAGCAGCACAAACAAAAATAGCAGAGAAGAACTTGAAGTTGCTGCAAGAGAAGAAAGCAATAGCCAAAACAGGTTAGGAAAGCTACCATAATTCACTACAACTTTAAATGTCATTATATATTCCTTTTTTGTTTGCAAGTCAAGCACTGATTATTATGAATATGAATATAGTATCATTCTGTCATCTCTGATGAACATCAAAATCAGAAAAAGAGTAAAACAGTATAGGATTATGTGAAAATATTTGGTGCTTGTGAGTTCTGTGTAGTTCCTTTTTCAATACCGATGGACAAATTTAAACAGAGAAGAAGTTGGAATACATTGTGGTTTATATGCATCTTCTGGCACCACTTTGAATAAAATATCTGGTGTTTGAGTTTCTTGCTTTTATATTCTTGGAAGTCCAAATCTTCCTTTAAGGTTAAGCCCCTCTTTTGGACACAAGTTCTTAATATAACTAATCCCAATGACATATTGCAGATTTGTAGGCCACATAAATCTATTTTGTGGTCAAAGGCCAAATCAGCTCACTGTCTGTTCTTACATTCTTCTATAGCTGGTTTTTTATGAAATTCTTTAGTTGGCATTTTTGAATTTCAGTGCCCTAGGTCATTGAACTAGTTTTTGTTTACTAACTTACTGCTTTTGGTAGAAGTAAACAAGTCATTTTGTCATGTGGCAATGTGCAATCCATACTACACTGACTTGGTGTATTTGGTTGGATCTTAATTCTTGCATCTTTAGTTCTTTGCTGAGAGTTCTTTGAATGAGCAACTTCTTTTGGATAAGATTGACATTCGGCTTCTACTTGGTGCAGAGAACATGGTCTTTTTAATGGATATTCCTTACAGCTACGTTGATGGCTTAGGTAGCTTTGTTGAGTTGATTTTTCTTTGTTCTCTATTGTTTGTTTTATTATTTTTTAAGAGTGATGTCTTATCCTCCCCATTTTTTGCTATCAGCTCTTTCTATTAAACAATTTTTATTTTTATTAGAACTGAAAATAGTGTTAGGACTGTTTGAATTATGACTAGCATTTAAAGTCTTAAGAGTTTACATGACTGTTCAGATTCATTAGCGAGGATCACTCACTAGCTAATTATCAACTCTCTTTTAAAGAGTCCTCCGCCCTACCCCACAAGGGGGGTGACTGTAACTCCCTACTTAGTCCACACTTTGCCTGGCAAAGCGACCTAGTCAAGCTATTGTCAAGTTATGCAGCTCCTCTTGTCGAGCTAGACTCTACTCGCGCTATAGTCAAGGAAAGCTTACGCTTTATTCATGTTAAGCTGTCGAGTTAACTAGACTTGAGGAACTAATCCTTTAGGTTTAGGAAACTCTTCTCTGAGAAGAGGACACTGTTCATATTCATCAGTTTTGTATTCACTGCCCTTTATTGTACTTAAATGTATTTAATTCTTGAATCAAGATAAATTTATGACCTGCTGAATGCTCTTTCACTCAAGCAATTCACCACAATCTCTATCTTCAACTAGGTAAATGGGTTTTTGAGTCTGCTAGGGTTGTAACTACAACATCCAACCCCTAAGAAAGGATGATTTGGAGTATGGAGTACTTATGATATAATTTGTTCTTAATAAGAAATTAGGTTGAAAAAGGGAGTTGGCTCTCTTAGAATCCCAAAGATGAAGCCCCAAAAAGGTGAGAGAAAGACTCAACAGATAGATAGGAAGAACATAGAAAAGAGAAAAAGAGATGAAAGTCATGGATTTAAGAGAATTGGTCAATAGAGAGAAACTCCACCAGGCTCCCCCTTACAATCGAATTTTGGTTCTATTATTGATTGATCCAGATTATATTGCAATTACAATAAGTCCCTTATTTAACTGCCCAACTGGCTGCCAGTAGTTTACTAGCTAACTATCCCAATTGTAATTTACTATCTAACTAATCCTTTTATTCCTATGCATATACACTTTTCAAGTCCCAACCTCACTAGGTTGAGTCCTCAAAATATCTCCCTCCTGAAGCTGAACCTTATCCTCAAGGTTGAATTTAGGAAACTGAGATCCTATGAAGCTCAAATACTCCAAAAAGGGGAAAGTATTGGTGTTGTACCCGTGTTGGACATCGATACTTCTTAGATACTTTCCAATTTGTATCTGAAGAGTATCCAATTTTCTTAAAAAAAAAAATTATAAGATACAACTCGGATGCATTTGAATATTTATATCTCTTTTGACCTACTTTTGTTAATATTTTAATATTTTATAGTTTTACTCTTGTAACTTTGAAATTTTTAAAACCAAAAAGACCTCCAAAAACTATTCAGAAGTCTTGTATACAATGACAAAACCCATTCTTTAGACTCTCGAGTTTTTCCTCCTTTCGAGCAACATCATCTCCTTGTTGACAGTTTTACACTTTCTTTCGATGAGTAGGGTTTCTATTTTTGGCATTTTTGGTTCAATTTTTTCTCTCTAGCCATAGTGGCATGACAAAAATTGTAGTTTTTGTTATGATCAAAAATATCTTTTTTGTAAATTGTGATCATCATAGTTATGAATTAATGAGAAATAATTAATGTCTCTTTCTTTACCAATATTATGCATCTATATAAATTTTTATTGACATATCTAGAATGTATTGTATTTAAATTTAAAAAAAAATCTTGTATCCTCGTATTCGTGTCATACTAAGTACCAATGCTTCATGGCTGAGATCTAATGAGTTGCTCCTCTTCTCAAGTAGCCTCTTCTAATGGTTGAGAGGTCCATTTTGTCAGAATTTTCTCCACCAACCCTACCATAGTGCAGTGTTTAGCTTATGCACTAGATCTGACCACTTGTTTTACTTCTTGCTCTTCCATGAAATTAGGTTTCCACCAAAAACACAATATCCTGAAATAGGTTGTTTGTCTGAAGGTGATCCAACCCAGTCAAAATAAGAGTATTAAATGATTTATGTTGTCCTCCTACAATAATCTTTAGTACATTTCTTATGTAATAAAAAATGTGTAGTTGTGTATTCAAAAATTGACTCCCAACACTTACAAAAATAGAAAAGTGATGTTGAGCCTAGTAATGGTGAGATAATTAAGTTTGCCTACTAGGCATCAAATATCAATACTGTCCAAGGTCTTCCAATCTCTCCCCCTAACTTGAAAGAAGCTTTACATTAGGATCCATAAGAGTATCACAAAGACAATACTTGATCATACTGATCTCAAGAATGTCCAACGCATACAGTGAGTAATATCAACCCCAAAATGATATTGGAAAACCTCAATGCCCTAGAAATATTTTTGAGGACCCAAATCTTGTCTCTAATTGATAGGATATCCATATAAACCTCTCCCTATAATTCACTATGCAAGAAAGCATTTTAATGTCCAATTGGTGGAATGACCAATGACAAATGGCAACCATGGCAAGAAAAAGGTAGATTGAAATAATTTTAGCATGAGAAAAAAATGGTCCGAGGCAAAAAATCTACACATATATATCCCTTATTCACCAAACATAACTTTTGGACCAATCTTCATTATATAGATCCATCGACAGTCAATAGTGATCTTGCTAAGAAGTAAGGGAGCAGGCTGCCAAGTGCCACTAGAATGCAAGGTGGACATTTCCTTCATCATAGCCTATTGCCAACTAGGATATCCTACAGATATGTGACATGTTATGAACCTTCGCATAGGATTGAATCATGGGCCTAGACGTGGAATAACTCTTCTTGCAACCTATGGTGAAACCAAGAAGCAGACTTGTCCTCGAAAGTGTCTCTCCTACACTAACACAAATATTTCTGAATATTATTCTGATCGATAATTTTTCAAAAAGTTTGTTCTTTAAAAAGGCTACAAAGATATCCCTAACAATTATCCTAATTGATAAAATAAAAATAAAGTGATCCTTAATTAATAGAATCATATCTAAAAGTTATCTTAATTAATAAATTGAGAATATGAAATCAAGATTCTAATATCTAGATCTTATTAAGATAAGAAAGGATAAAAAAACAATATAAACTAAAATAATTCTAAATTTAAATAAAGAAATGCGATAATCTTAATTAGTGGTCCACATTATCACTTTCCGCCTTAAATTTGAACGTATCCTCAGGCACAAATTCAAATTCAAATTTGAACAAGAGGTTTCTTACCGCCATCCATATTGAATCATCATCCCCTCAGGTACTTGAATCTAAAACAACCTTTTACATTTATGTCCCAGTACATAAGCTTCGTCACAATTGTAACAAGGGCCCTTAGCTCTTCTTCCAACCATTTATGCCCTTTTTAGTTTTTTGATAAATGGTATAGAAGAACAACCTACTGTTTTATTACTTTTAACTGGCTTATTTGTGTGCTTCCCTTCTTTAGTTGTTGAACTTAACTAGGTGGAAGTTACAAGCCCACTTCTGAGAGGTAGTGTCAAACCCCCTTGAAAGACCATTTGCTTGTGTTCTAACACCCAAACCATATTCGTTGCAACTCCCAATTTACCTAATTGCTAAAACTCAATATCAATTCTTAATTCTTCTAACAGCCCAACGGTAAAAAGATCCACCTATTGGCAAGATTTGAGATCAGAAGTTCTGGCTAGTAAGAATTGAAATTGGTGTTGATAATCCTATTCAGAATCAGATTGATTGAGGTTGGCAAGCTCACCTAATGGATTATTGCTCATAGGTGGCTCAAACTGTATATGACAACTTTCCTTGAAGTGTCGTCAATCCAGATTTGGTTCTTCTCCTTCCATTTGGTCAAACCATAATTATACCTCTCCTGTTAGATGGAACGTGACTAATCCCACCTTGTCTCCATTAGCTATCCTTTGATTTATAAAAAATCAGTCACAACGTTTCAATCATCCCAATAGAGAACCATGGAATAATAAGTGGAAAATTATAAGTGGAAAATTCAATTTTGGAATAATAGGGAACCATGGATCCTCCAAATTGTGAGTTGCTTTTGTCTCCCAAACTTTTATTGCCTCTTTTGTTACCATTGCTTGTTTTCCCAGAGTTCTCTCCGACCAAGCCTTTAGTCGCTCCTTGAACCGCAATGGAAAGATTAACCATCTGCTCTTCTTGTGCATTTTGCCTCCCAGCCATATATGCTCCATGAAGGCATTCAGTTTTGTTGCTAAATCCATATCAGTTATGCTAGCTATGATACCAAGTTGTTATGAACCTTTGTGTAGGATCGAGTCACAAGCCTAGACATGGAATAATTGTGTAGGATCGAGTCACAAGCCTAGACATGGAATAATTCTTCTTGTGACCTATGGTGAAAGCAAGAAGCAAACTCATCCTTGACAAAGCCCCTCCTAGACTAATGCAAATCTTTATGAAAATTATTTCTCATTTATAATTTTTCAATCAAGTCTCCCTTTAAAAAGGCTACAATAACAAAAGAGAATCCTAATTAATAGGATCATAACTAACAATTATCCTAATTGATAAACTACAAATAAAGGGAATCCTAATTAATAGGATCATAACTAACAATTATCCCAATTGATAAACTACAAATAAAGGGAATCCTAATTAATAGGATCATAATTAACTATTATCCTAATTGATAAAATAAAAATAAAGAGGTCCCTAATTAATAAGATCATGTCTAAAAATGATCCTAATCAATAAATTGAGGATATGAAATCAAGATTCTGATATCTAGATCTTATTAAGAAAGGAAAAGATAAGAAAACAAGAAAAGTGAAATAATTCAAGATTTAAACAAAGAGATATGATAATCTTAATTAGTGGTCATGAAATATGTTGTTCAACAAAGATGATACACCAGATTAGGCTTCAGTTAAATAATAGCTAGGCCAAGTAATTTAGTTGAAAGAAAAGAAAACTGTTATTATTTGTGTATTTTGTACCATTACTAATTTCCTTTTTACAAGATAAAGATTATGCCTAAAAAAGGAAAGAGAGAAATAGAAAAATAATAGTAATAGAGAAACAAATATCTCATGATATCTCCTAAAACATCTCTTTTGAGGTTGAGATAGGCTCAAACCCACTTTCTAAAAATTTGTTGGTTTGTGCTGTCCAGAATAGATAGACACGTGTCTTTGTTGTTTAGCTGAACATCTATTCATGGCTAGAGTAGGGTTTGTATTTCATAGTTACCTTATTAGAGATGACAGTATTATCTCCAATAAAACTATAAGCATGTTTATATTGCAAAAACGATGATGGATCTAACATTTTGGTAAATGTTATCACCTTGACTGGGCTATAAGTAAATGTTATCACCTTGACTGGGCTATAAAAAAACTATGTTGACTAACTATTTTAACTGTGTGAACCATGTTGGTATCACAGATCTGCCAGGATGCCTGATTATGTTGAAACAGAGACGAATCCCATTGATAGAACTGTGGCTCATTTACTTTTTCATGGACCTAAGGAATTAATACGAAACTATTCTGACAAACTGGAGTCGCCTATTTCTACCAAGGTGCAATGTGAAAGCAAAGCAGCTAACCTGGTGAACTTTCCTGTGAGTTGCTTACCAGAGGAGGACTTGAAAAATAATCATCAACTTTCTCACCTTGGGTTTAAGAATTCTTGGTTTGAGGCCCAGTCTATGGATCAAATGAAAAACAATACCTGCTTAGACACTTCAGAGAATGCATCTAACACACAGGAACTTGAAGGCTCTCAATGAAGAAAGAGGTTCTCAAATCTGAGGGTAAATCCTTCCTTATTTCTTCCTAGTTAATTGGTATGAATTTATTGTTAATGCAAATGTTTTATTTTATTGTCAGCCTTTCGGATCATAAGCAAGTGCAAGTATTGCAGTAGATCCTGAGCAACAGTTTCATGCATGCATGTTATCAGTATTATTAACGTCTTTGCTGTTTGCTGTTTTAAAACATTACAGTATGTGTATCAGTATATGACGATCATACTTAAGGTCGTGAGTGCTAAGTTCCTTTTAATCATAACTATGACAAAAGGGTTCTGAGTACAGTTTGTTTTAATTGCAACTACGACAAAAATGTCTCAGAGCCAGTCAGATGTCAAATTTAATTCTTTGGCTGACTGACTTAGACCATGGTTTATAGTTGGTATCGTATTTTGCCATATCTACCCCCCATCACATTAATGTTTAATGTTATGTCTGTCACTATTTGAGATTGAGACATAATTGCAATTTTTCAGTTGGATTTAAGTATTTTCTCTGTTTCTACCAAAAGTTGACTCTATCAGAACCATAATAAGATTGGTCTTCATCATAGTAATATTTTGAATTTTCAGGTTGACTACTGGCATTTTTATATGGGGCAGTTTACTCGGTTTGTCTCCCCATTTCACATTAATTGTATTTCAAGTCATGCATTTGAAGGCAAAAAAAAAATTGTTAATAGCATTATGATAATGCAATCAATATGTGCTGTAAGATTAATTGCTTAATTTGAGTAAAATGTTTGAGTCCTTGCCCACAGCTTAAGTACTTGATATGCAATGAGCTAAGAAATCATGTCTTAATTCATAGTCTCAAATTTTGGAGAAAGTTGATGCTGCTTTTTCTATTGTCTGACATTGAAGACTGTATTCAGGTTCTTGATATGAAATAAAGAGTTTATGGGTGAGAAATAATTTTTCATTGGCCGACAGATAAATCTGAGTACATTAGGATTGGGAAACACTAATCAATTTGAGGTAGCAGGGAACTAAACACGTGGTGGTTTGGGTTCCGCAACAAAATATTAACCATTAATTTTATCAACTAAGCAAAAATATGTTAATGTTGCCTAACTGGTTTCTATAGCTCGACACTGAACTACACAAATTTCAACTATTCAAAAACTATTTTATTCTTTAATCTTTATTAAAACAAAGCATAAAATTTGCTTTCAAACATTACTTACCTTTAGATGGAAAACTGCATCTTGTGCAGTTAAGTGTTGAACTATAGAGGATCTACTTGGTTTAGTCCCAAGAGAAAAAAGAGAGAATTGGGAAAAATGTAATGAACCAAAAACACAATGTATTGATAATGAAAAAAGTGAATACAAAGTGAACCAAAAACACACCATGTCTTTGTACAAGCTAACTAGTAACTTTCCATTAATAAACTCCTAATCAATTACATTTCTAATATTCAGTTCTTAATTTTGAAGGTTTGTTGTCTTTGAAAATTAATCTTTTAATGTGGCAAGTTGTTAGATTTTGAATACAGAAAATAAAATGAAAAATTTTGGGTGAACTACGGTATCTCTTGTTGAGAGTTCGGCTTATTGAAAGTAAAAAAAAATTACGAGGAGATATTCATGATATCCAAACAAAATATTTATGATATCTTAATAAGATATCTAGATATTCTAATGATATATTTATGATATCTTCAATATTTAATGATAGAACTTGAAAAAAAAAAAAATTTAAAGACATCAAAATAATTAAGATTATAATATATAAATTAAATGTATTGATTTTGATAATATGATTCTTATGAGCAATTTTAAACATTTAATTAATTATTTTTATAATATTACAATATTTCTTATTATACTTTATTACAATCATTGTTTTTTTTTTTTTTTTTATACTCGTCTTATATTGAATTAAAAAATTGGATTAAAAAATTGGATTTACTGGAAATTACTTTTGAGAGAAAATTGTGACACACATTAAGATTTTTTATACAAAACGATTTGTACAAGAATATGCAGCAAATATTAAATTTTTATATGGATTTTAAGAAAATTCATATTTTTTTTGCCAAAATTATAATAATTTGGAGAAAAAATGTGAAAAAAAAAAAAGGCACAAAATTCATAAAGAAAAAATTTGCATGAAAAGCTCACAGGAAAGACCTGCATGCAAGAAAAATCTGTATGCTTACGTTATATTGTACAAACATTTTTATACAAAATAGTAATATAAAAGTATAAATAAATAAATTTGAAGAATGAAACAAAAAAGGATTTTATATTATAAAAAGATAATCAATTAATTAGTTCATGTATGAAAAATATTATTAATGATTAAAATTGGTCATAAATATTGACATTGTAAAAAATAAAAACTTAAAAGTGTAATATTAACATAAATTTTTTCATAAATATAGCTAAAAATAACAATCATGCAATTTCATGCGGAAAAAAAGTGCATGAATGGTACGAAACAGAACGTGTAATGCTGAGATTTTTCAAATAAAATTTAATTAATAAAGTTAAAGAAACTATGTAGTGTCCTTTGACACAAATATCTTTCCTCTCTTCTTAACGAAAATTTTTTCATAACATTGTCATTATCCTAACGAAAAAATGACTAAAGTTTACTTTCAATTAAAGTATTATTTTATGTTTATTCAATAAATTAAAATAGTTAATAATTAAGAAATAAAAATTTTAAAAAATATAAAAAATATTATTGGAAGCAAGTAAAAATATGAATAATTATAATATATATAATTGATAAAAATACATTTCCTAAAAGTCAAACAAAAAATAAATAAATCTTTCAAAGAAATCCCACGACAAAAATATCACGTCAACTATGTCTATTTAGACTACACTTCATAAAGAAAATACTTGAATTTTCCTATTCTTCATGGTAGGCCAAAGAAAGAGGACTCATGTTCATCATGGACAAAATGAAGACTAGACTAATATTGTGAAACTAAGATGGCAAGTTGGCACTTATGGCTTCAGTGATCTCCACCATTCAAACCTATTATATGCAAATGTATTGGTTAACACAATTTTTGTTCTTAAATTGATAAGATTACAAAGAGATTTATTTGGAAAAGTATTATAGATAGAGGCTTGCATCTTGTTGATTGGTAATGCAATTTAGAATGCACTTAAAGGGAAGCGTATCCTATCTTATTATATAATTTAGATAAATAATTATGATTTAAAAAAAAATGTGCAACAAAAGTAAGGATAAAGGTAAATAAAGCAAATGAAGACAAATAAAGCAAATAAACAAAACATATAGAAAATGTTGAATTTAAATTTTGAATTAAGGGTTATGATTCTGCTTATCTTATTCTCTCTTGGTCCTATTCACATGCAACTTTTTAAACTCACTCTCCCCTTACTACTGATTGTACCTCTTAATGATGCTATTAAGAGACCTTGGTCTAGTACTTTCAATATTCTTTGTCATAGATTAGTTCTTAGTTGGTAATATAGAAACACACACTCAAGTAAGCATTAAGACTGTAGAGGCTAATTAATAAATAATCGAATAAAAAATTTAAGGAAAAAATTTGGTCATGCAATTCCCTTAAAACCAACTATTTTATAAGTCTACCAACTAATTCTAATACGGTCACCTACTAATTAGTCAATTCAGTCATGCAAAGGGTAATCACTACTTTATATATATAATAAAACAATAAAGCAATTTAATCAGAAAGGATAGGATAAATATAAAATTGCATTCAAAACTGAGATTAAGGATTCAAAGCATAACTTACATCATAATCCTTAAAAGGCATTTAGCTACTCATGTCGAAGCAGAGAGTAAAGCAAGCTAAAAAATACTTAGAGTAAAGAAAAAGAACCTGCGTGGATTGAGAATTCCATTCCTATGCTTCGCACTAAACCTTAGTCTTGCTACAACTCAAAATGCTCTTAGAGAGCTTCTAAAATTGGAGAAAATATCAAAGAAGAGAGAAAGAAAGAGATATTAAAGCTCTAGAAAGACTAGGATTATTGGATGCTCCTTTTTTTCTCTCTGGTTGCTCCCTTTTATATTGTGTGAAGTGGACTTCTTTGGTGAGTCAAAAATTTCAATTTTTGTTATGTTTTCTCATTTTTTTGCTCGTGGGCCTGTATTGCATTAAAGTCAAATAAAATGATGAATTATGCATGATAAATATTAAAAACAATGAAGTTTTCACCTAAAAATCCTTGACATTAATATATAAAGTTCCAGTTTAGTAGTTGGAATAAGGTGGTACTTCTAAAAAAGCACGAGATGAAGAAAAAAATAACACACAAGAAAGGGGGCTGAATTGTGTGTATAATTTTTGAAAGTTTTTTGCAAATTTAAAGGATTTAAAATACAATTTAATATGGTCATCTAAAGGGAACGTTCAAACCGGTCGTCCAATAGAACCGTCCAAAGAATTGCAAAAATAGAAGAGTGAGGGTATAAGAGAACATGCACTAAGGAATTTCACTAAGTCTACCTAACTTACAAACAAGTATTCTCTACTTGTTTAGGTGTTAAAGCCCTTATAATCTACCTTATTACAAGAAAACCAAGTATTATTTACCTCTCCAGGTATTCTAACTCTTATAATCTATCTGATTATAAGAAAATCAAGTATTCTTTGTCACTTAGCCTCTTCAGGCTATCACACCAACTCAATGAGCTTTTGCAACAAACTCTCCTCACAAAATAAGTGCATTACAATACAATTCACAAATACTTAGCTTTGTTGAACTAAGTAAGCTATACAAAAAGTGAAAGAGAGTGTCATTTAAAAGTGACTTTAAGAGGGTAAGAGTGTATCATGTTACTCTTTGGACAGCTTTTTTGTTTTCACATTCTATGCTTTATTCGAGCTTGATCCATCCCTTCTTATAGCATGTGAAATGTTGAATGTTTCTTGTGCATGAGGAGTGGTTGAGTCAACATTAAATACCACAATTTTGATTTCTGCAAAGGCTTCTCCTTTTTCGAAGATAGAGAAGATTATGTCAGGAAAAAGTTGTTTTTCTTTTAATTCTATGTGTTGTCTACTATTGATGAGTGAGGAAGCTTCTATTGGTTCCTTTTGAATGGAATCATAATCTGGACTTCCTTTTATCATACTTGACTTGTATTATAAATTTTTTGTTGTTGTTCTTTGCCAATCTGAAGGCTTAACATGTTCTCAAACAGTATATTAGGTAGACATTTGAACGTTGGATCTAGACAATTAGCTCTTCGTACTAAAAAAAGAATTCACTAAATAAGATAAGTAAGATAAACAAAAATTTACGCTTTTAAGAAAGATAGTTCTTGATTTGGAATAGCATAGTCGTTCCACTTTTTGAATAATCTCTCCTTTTGGCGACAAAGGCGTCTTTGGACGATGATTTCACTTGTGAACGATGAACTCGTCATTGGATGTCACACTCTTCTATGCATTGGATGAATTCTTGGGACGTTGAGCTCTCATATTGGACAGTGAATCCTTTTTTGGATGGTGAGCATGTCCTTTGAATGGTAAGTCTCTTTTTGGACATTGAGTCCCTCTTTGGATGATCACTACGTTTATGGACACTAAGCTCTTCTATAGACGTTGGAAATGTTCTTTGGGCAATGAATTACTCAATGGACGCAGGCTGTATCCTTTGTATAGCAAGTGATTCTATGGACGTTGAGCACGTCTTTGGATGCTAAAAATGTTGTTTGGATGTTGAGTCTTACTATTAACATTAGGAGTATCCTTTGGACAAGGAGTGACTCTATAGACGTTGAGTTTCGCTATGGATGTTGAAAATGTCCTTTGGACGGCAAGCTCCTTATGGATATAGTAGATGAACTTCTATTATAAAATCAGTTTCCTTTAAATGAATGTGTTTCAACCTTTAAGTCCAATAACCTGCAGTTTTTCTGAAACCTAGAAAACAGTGGTTAATCATAGTATATTATCCATTTTCAATTTAAATCACTATTATTATCATAATTATTTTTTTGACATAAATTAATTGATAATTGTTTTAATTTAAATGATGATTTTGAGTTGAAATTTTGATATATAATTGTATTAAGTATTAAAAGAAATGTTTTTTTTATCTATAATGATCATATTTAACACAAATGAGATTACTTTATGTAAAGGATATATTTAGACTTTAGAAAAAAAATCATAAATTGTAATGCTAAAATATTATATTTTGCATACTTTTAATATATTTTAATTAATAAAAAATTATTACTATATTTTTCATACACTTTCATTTTCTTAAATAAAATATTTCCAAAACAAAACTATAGAATAAAACATTTAGCATTTATAATATGTATAAACGATAATTCACTTTTAAAAATTTTATGTAATGAAAAATTATTCTTTGTATTATTTAATTATTAAAATGACTTTTTATTTTTGAAACTTGTTACCTTAGAACTTTTTTCAAAAGCTAATACTTTCTTTACCCAATTGCCAAGTTGATTAAGATTAGTAATATATCCTGAATTATTTTTTATAGGGTTGATTGACCAAAGCACTCACACCTTTTCAGGCTAAATGCTTAAAGGGTTGTAAATCATCGAATTATAAGGTTGACTAACCAAAGCACTCACATCTTTTTAGGCTAGATACTTGAAGGGATGTGAACCATCCAATTATATGGTTGATTGGCAGAAGTGCTTGCACTTTTTTAAGTTAGATGTTTGAATGGTTGTGGACTGTCCAGTTACATAGTTGACTTACCGAAGCACCTATACCTTTTTAGGTTAGATGCTTGAATGGTTGTGGATCATCCAATTACAAGGTTGACTAATCGAAGTGCCCACACCTATATACAACCCAATTACACAGCCAACTAAGAAGTTCATATGGAGAACTTAAATATAAAAGGTTTATTAGCACCTTGTCTAAGACAAAGTAATGTTGTCACCTTAAAACAAGACTCATAACAATGAAGGGGAACTTGTTTAATCCAGGACAACATCTAACATCAAATAAGACAAGTAGGCACTATTGGCATGCAAAGCACATCTGACATGTCAAAGGATATAGTAACATGTTAGATGGTGTATCAAGACCTTACAAAAACAGTAATACACCACACTCTAACTTATGACAAAAATAAAAGACAAAATTGTTGAGAAAATACTAAATATAAATCCTTTTAAGCATTTTTTTATTAGTTGTAATTTATTAAAAATCATAAAAGTATGTAAAATTTACTCTTTTATTATATTTTATAATTTATATACTAAATTTCATCTCAAAATGCATACCTTACTGTGTTCAATTCCTATGACAAAAAGAAACGTGCAAGAGTGTATTTCTAATGACACTCTTCTTAACAAAGTCTTAAAATATTTATATATAAAAAAGTAATGTACGCTAACATAATAGTTTCCTTCCTAAAGTTGATATTAAAATAAGATTTTTCTACAAATGATGGTTAGACAATATAACGAGGAAAGTGTGAATCATTCATTTATTGTATTTAATTTCATTGATTTGATATAATTAAACTTAATTATTTATTACATTTAATACTCACGTTAACAAACCAAATTAGACCTAATGACCATGAAACTTTGCGTTTTTATGACTTTTAAAATAATAGAAAGTAACATCTAATAATGATTATAAATACTTAAATACTATAATTAAATAAGATAACAACAACAAAAAAAAATAGTGTAGCTTAATATATTTTAAGTTTCATATAAGAAATCTTTATAATTTAATTTATTTTTTTCAATAATTAGTTTTCTCTTAATTTAATTTTACCATTTACTATTTCATTTAATCTAAAATAAAAATAAATTTTAAATAATTCAACGACATAATTTTTAATTTTATTTTAATTTAATTATTTTAAAATATATTTTATAAAAAATTAATATAAGGAATTTATAAAAAAATTTAGATGTAAAAATAATATAACAACTTAAAAAAATATAATATTATAAAAAAAGTAGATATATTTCAAAATTAATCCTATTATAAATATATATCTAAATTTGAAATGATTCATAATATTTTTTAAGAGTATAAAATAAAAAATAAATTATTATATATTTTTATATATAAAGAGTAAGATATTTAAATACTATAATAATGTTAAAATTTATTTTAAAAATAAGAAATAAAACATTATGGAATACGTATGTCTATTTAAATATATATTGTGACCAATAATAATTAAAAATAAAAATTTTATGAATAAAAGTTAGATATATAAATACTACAGTAATAATATTAAATATTATAATATTATAAAAAGTTATATATATTTTAAAACTAATAATTTTATAAATATGTACCTAATTTTTACTTACAAAATTTGTTGTTAAATTTAAAATGACTCATAATATTTTATTTTAATTAATAATTAAGGTTATAAATAAGTAATTAAAGCTTCATATTAAAATGATGCACAACGATGTTATAGAATTAAAAAAGACTTATGGTATTTAAAAAATTAATAATTAGAAAATAATTGATACATCCTAATAAAATTAAATTAATATTTAATAATATTAAAAATAATCTATATATATATAAATAATGTACATCAGCATAGTATAAAAATAAAAAACAATAGTAATTTAAAATAAGGAATTTATATATAAAAGTTAGATATATATATATATAAATAATATAATAATAACTTTAAATATTATAATATTATAAAAATGTATATATATATATATATATATATATATATATATATATATATATTTCAAAACTAATAATTTTATAAATATGTAGTTAAAATTGAAAACAAATATCTTCCAATACATGCCAAAACAAAAATAATTTTGTGTTCAATGGTAGTTGAAAGGATGACGTGATTATTGTAATAAGAGCACAAACTAAAGTGCATAATAGAATTACATGTGAATTTTTTGACAAATCCTTAATAAAAACGATATTATGCTTCATCCATTAACATAACTATTAAATAACTCTTCTAAGACCATCCTTCATTAATGTTAACTCAATTAGAGCACTAAACATAACTAATAGAAAAGGTAGTTAAAGGTTAATTTGTGATCATTATTCATATATGTATTGTGATATTTAGTTCATATTGGCTCTTCCTCCATTACTCTCGCTAAATTATGAGACATTAAGAAAGGGTTAGCATTTGCATGTGCTAAAGGATTTATCAATATTTGCATACCAGACTCACAAATCACTTTCAATTTGATTACAAGTGAATGCACTTATAATCATATTTGTTATAGCTTACTATCATATATTAAAGAACTTACTCGTTCAAAATGTACGATATTTTTTTTCTCTCATATCTATTGTGAAGCAAATTAAGTAGTGAATGTCCTAACTAAGCATGTATTCTCAAACAATGTAGTAGATCATGTTTTTTATTTTTCACTTCATTTTTTATCACTTTTGTTTGGTTGGTTCAGCTAATATAACTTTCATCAAAGGTTATTGATTTTGGGGGGCATTTTCTCGTTTTTTTTCCAAAGCAAAAATGTAGTTAAAATTGAAATTATGCATAATGTTTAGTTTTAATTAATAATTATGGATATAAAATAAGAAATAAATTATTTATATAATTTTTATATATAAAAGGTAAGATATATAAATACTATAATAGTAATATTAAAAATTATAAAAGATAAGAAATAAAATATTATGTATGTCTATTTTTTTTAATTTAGCTAATTAAATATATATTATAACCAATAATAATAAAAAATGAAAATTTTATAAATAAAAGTTAGATATATAAATACTAATACTATAATAATAGTATTAAATATTATAATATTATAAAAAAATATATCTTAAAACTAATAATTTATAAATATGTAGTTAATTTTTTAATTACAAAATATGTTGTTATAATATTTTATTTTAATTCATAATTAAGCGTATAAATATGTAATTAGAGTTGCATATTATATTAAAAGGATGTTATAGAATTGGAAAATACTTATGGTATTTAAAAAATTAATGATTAAAATTTATACTAATGGGTCCTAATAAAATTAAATTAATATTTAACTTATGGTATTTAAAAAATTAAATATTAAAACATAACTGGGTTCTAATAAAATTAAATTAACATTTAATAATATTAAAAGCAATTTTTATATATAAAAGTAATTACATTGTCATATAAAAGTAAAATAATAATAATTTCAAATAAGAAATTTATAAATAAAAATGAATAATCGGGCTTTGTCATTTGTTGGATGTATTGATTCTTGAGAAAACAAATATTAAGTATAAAGTAAATTAGTAGTTGTTTCTTTTTTGAAGATTCTTGCAAAACTCGAAAATATATATATTATTTCCTTGTAATTAAACTGTACCAATCATTATGCTACTGATAACTTATCATTATAGGCTCTTCGGCATAACAATTTATCTCTTTTAACGCATTCATTGTTCAGGACGTGAACCTTTCAAAGATAGTTCCAAGAATGTTCTAATAAAAGGTGGCCATCATTTTCTTGTAAAGCTAGTGTTTCCCAGCAACAAAAATCTTTACTTTAGACCCAGCCTAATATTAAAACATTCAAGAACTTTACTTCCCTAAAACTTACAAATTTCCCTTAATATTTTTTTTTCCCAAACTTCACTTATTTATGTTTAAAAATGGATGAGATTTTTGGATAGTAAAGACAAATTAGTTCCAAGGAAATTTTCACTTAATTTTTAGTTGTATTGTGATATTTTAAAAACTCACAGGGCATATCTGCACAATCATCCAAAAAGAAAGGTAGGTTCATTTGTTTAATTTTAAAAAAATTACTCTAAATACAAAGGAACTCGAAATGTAAATAATATTAAAAAGTGGCACCTCTTAGAAGTCATATGATGAGTCTCAGACCAAAATTCACAAGTTAAGAAATATATTTTTTAAATACACCTATCTCTATTAGGAGAGATTTATTAAGAATCATAAAATTATATAGATTTTACTTTTTTTAATGAGTTTTATTTATAATTTTATTATTTATACTAGATTTCAGCTGATAAAAAAATGCCTTGAAAGTGTGTATTACTATACTACAGCCCTTTTGGGTTTCAAAACAAGTATAACATTGGATTTGTCATTTGTTACATGTATTAATTGAAGCAATATATGTGATAAAAGTATTACACAACACAGCGGTAAGATACATGAGAATCAACCACCCCTCCACTGTGAGTGATCTTGATGACTTGCCCTTTCTCCAGTTTATAGTAGCGAGCTATGGGATCACTTTTTAACATCAAAGGGAGCTGACAAAAAAATTAACAAAATTAAATCAGATCCATTTATGGCCCAACCAATTCAAAAGTTTTACATAATTATATGATCACATTTTATTAAGTTTGTTGGGTTCTCCTTTATCTCATCCAACCATTCAATAGAAATTTTTTAAGATATTTCCAAATTGCAAGATATAATGTTCTTTGCGACACTGAATTCTATTTCTTCCATTTTCGGAAAGTGAACGGAAAGTTGCCCTTTCCCCTTCTTATGATATTATGAATCTTAAATTTTTACGTATATATTTTAAAAGTTATATCAAACAATTATATGTGATTTATAAACCATGTAAGTGTAAAACCATTCAACAGTGCAACATAACTAACTATAATTATAAGGCAAATGGCATAGATATGCTGCCTTAATTTATTTTTCAGCCAAGTACCATTTTCTGAAATCTCCAAATTTTCCCTCACCCCCAAAATTTTTTGATCGTTCTTTTTATGAGTAGAGATCTTTAGAAACATTTATTACCTGCTTCTCTTCAATATTATACTTCATTAGTAGTGCTTTCTTCTCATCATCAGTCAGTACCTCATACTTTGGTTGCAGCACATGTTTTGAAATATTGACCAGCATATCATCAATCTAGAGGTGCCATAACAGCAAAATTAGAAGTGCCCAAATACTTGTAATACTCTTTTCTAGCAAATTTAAACATAAGGAACCTAATACCTCATACAAATGAAAGGGGCATAATCATCACATGAATATGATCATTGCTGAAAGACTTTTGTTGAAAATATAAATTCTTCACACCACAAAGAAATTGGCATGAAATAAATATTCTAACATAAAAAAGGAATCCAAACGTAAATGGAACTCAATAGTTAGATTTACTCTTAAATATAAGAAAAATATTTTAGACCCCTTCACAACATTTTCTTCATTCGAAAACCAATTTTAAATATTTAAATTTCCTTGCATCAAAACAATGAATCTTCCTAATTTCTCTCATGAATGCTCAGAGCCAACCTCCAACAAGTCAACCACAGAAGACATTTTGAACAAGTATCTGACGTGAACTTGTAATTGCAATTTAAGTTTTGACTTTTGAGTGTTAAATGGGTAATTCGTTAAAGATTCCAATCATTCAAAGCAAGAATTCGACACACACCATAGGTGAAGTTTTAAAAATCATGTCAAATACATCGCATGCTAAAAAGCCTAAAATAGTTATTAAATTATAATGAGCAAAAATAGCCCATTTAGTTAATTAGAATCGTAAAATGATGATGAAATCACTCATATTTTATTTTAATAAATTTAATTTAAAATATGTATCCAAGATGTCTTGTCCAATATTTTTTATTTATAAACGGATAAATGCGCGTGATTCAGTGCAATTGAAAATCACATTCACACGAATATGTGTTTTAAATTTAACTTATTAAAATAAAATATGCGTAATTTAATCTTTTATCCGACACTTGCAAAAGGATGTTAGCATGAATCTTCATTACTATCTCCAATCCTATAAAATAAATAGTTTTATTTTAATTTTTATAAATTTTTTTATCAATTTTTATTTCTTTAAATTTTAAATTTTTATTTTTAGTCCTTATTATTATGTGATACTTGTTAGTCACATGTATACTCAGAGAAAGATCAAGTGATCATCATATGTCATACATACTCATGAATGAGGTATTAGGTTAACACATGATATCTTCAAAAAAAATTTAAATGCTTAAAATAAATATTATTTATGTATCTTAAAATAAAAATTATGAACTAAAAATAAATATTTCAAATTTTAAATAAATAAAAATCAAATAAAAATATTTTAAAGAATCAAAACTAAAATTTACTTCCGTTATTGAAACCAAAATCAATGTAAATCAAAACTCATTTATTTTATATAAACTAAAAATATATTTAAAATAATAAAACACCATAAATCTAATCTTTATCCAACAAGTTATCGGCGTGTTACTACCTCCAAACTTATATATAAAAAATAAATAAGTATGATATTATCTTCAATCTTATATATAAAAAATAAATATTTAATTTATCAAGATTAATAAAAATAATTGAATTAATTAATTTTAATTAATAGTATCATAAGTTTAAATATTTATTTCAATAAAAAATAAAATTAACTCGTTAATAGATTTTTATACTTAGAAACAGACACCATCCCAATTCATTCCCCCTAAAAAAAATAAATAAATAAACTGCCCCATATATGTTTTGTTAGTTAATTGTTGAACATATGAAGCAGAAGATGAGAAGAAACAAGTGAATAAATAAGAATGAATTAATAAAAAGGGAGCAATTAAGAAACTGACTCTAATAATTTCAACTGGAAAGGGACAGCTATGGAGATATTTCCTTGCAGAGGAAGTCATTTGACTCTGCACAATAAGTACGAGTCCTTTCAAATTCTCCCGATCAACAATCTGGTTATATATATCGGCCACGGTTTCTTTTTTTATCGCATGGGTGTCCGCAAACACGACCTGCACCTGCAGAGCAAAACGTCGTCGTTCAAGCAAGAAAGAAAACATTGCAAAGAGGTAAGAAATACGAACCATGTTGGAGGGATTGGAGAGATGCGAAACGCAGAAAGCGAGGGATTGGGGGTTGGGGAGTTGGCCGAAGCGAGAGCGGAACTCGGCCAGGGAGGGAGTGAGGTTGGAGTGCTGAACGACGTCGTAGCCTCGGTCGCTCAGCATCTCCAGCGCCGTTCGCCTACTCTCGTAGTAGCGACGGCTCTCCACGCTCCCCGTGTCTATCCATCTCCTCATGCACTCCATTCCTCTCTCCATAATACAAATACTCTTTCTCACTTTTCTGTTACTTTCCTCAACCAATTAGGAATTTGTATATATATATAGGAACACCAAACTCTGCTTGCCCAATGCCATGCCAACAACGTGACTCACTCTTTTTCTCTCTTGCTTCTTCTTCTTTTTTTATTATTTCTTTTATTTAATTTTTTATTATAAGCCCTCTTCATTGAACTACTACCATAAATGGTCAGTTCCCCTACCCTATATTCCCATTATTTAATTAATTAATGCAAAATAGAAATTAGTAGCATAAGCTGTTATGATATTTTGACCATTACATCGTTATAAATTTGTTACTAAAATCATAATTTCTAATCATGGTTAAACAACAAAAAATTTTGTGATGGATTGAAGCAAAGATTAAAACAAAATTTAAAATACATGTAAAAGAACTACAACATGTAGTTTTTAGGTGTAGGACAAAATGTAAAAATAGTATAGGTATGTTATTAAATGAGTAATTAAATCTAATTTCTTTTATTTTTATAAAAATTAATTGTTTGTTGAATAATTTTTATATACGAAAATCTCAAAAGTACAAAAAAAAAAGGTAAATGAGTGAAGAGATAGAGAAAAAAGCAATAGAAAAAAATGATAAATATGCAATAAAAATGAAAAGAGAGATAAGAAAAATAAAAATAAGATAGAAGAAAAATGAATGCAGATAATAATAACCTTTTTATATATAACATTCTTTATTAATTTTAAATTTCTTTTACACCAATTAGTCGTAGTTCATTGAGGCATTCAATTTATTTAAATGTGAATTCAAATAATAAAATTATTTGTCATTTCTTGTCTTTATTCTTTAGGAAAGTCATTTTTTATCCTTAATATTATTAGTTAATGGCGATTTTAATCTTTAAAATTATAAAATAAATATTAAAGTGATTATTATTAAATATTAATACTGGTCATTTTAAAAACTGATTTGATAAATTATATTTTTAATAGTTCTTTTAAATTTTACATTTATTTTACAAAATTATAATGACAGTGGGATTGGGAGAAAGATGGGAATAGTACTTCTACTTCCCTTGTATCAACCTCCATTTATAAATATTTACAGATAATTAAGAATTTAAAAATCATAAAAATAAATTAGCATTCTAATATAACTTTATTTATTATTTTATAATAATTATTATATGAATAATACATATATAATAATTTTTATCGTTATGTGTTTATTCCTTAAAAAATTATTATCAAAAAATAAAAAATTATCTCATTTTAAAATGATAGAGAAAAACATAACACTTTATAATATTTAATAAAAAATATAACATCCATAAGTAAACAAGTATTTGAAGTGCACTTCATTAAAAATCATTAATCAATTTTTGTGGTAAAAGTAATCATTTACCAAATTGATAAATACTTTATACATATAAAGACTGTAATATAATAAAAGAATATTATTTATTTAACCATTTATACCATTAAAAGAGAGGTAGAAAAATATAAAATATAATAAATAATATAATAGAAAGAGATAGAGATAAAAAAAAAATGTTGCAGCATTATATAAACTGATCTGTAAATAATGCATATAAAAAAATAAAATCAAAGGATAAGTACTATATGATCTTGCCTCCACCTACCTAGCAAGTAATTAGTTTTAGTTCTATTGCGGATAATCTGTGCGACATTTAATAAGCTACACATGTGAGTGTTTTATCGCTCTTACCTACAATTTTCGCTATTTCTTTGGATTGTAAATTTTTTTATAACAAAAGGGAAAAATAAGAAGAAAAATAAAATTTTTCTAAGTTAAAAATGACTTATATATAAATTAAAAATCAATATTTTAGATAATTTAATATGCAAGAATTTTTATAAATTAATATATTTTAACATAAAAAAGATTTTTTTTATTTTTATTTTTTTCTCTTATAAATATTTAAAATTAGGTATTTTAAGTTAATTAAATAAATTTATTAAAATAGATAATTATTGACTAATATTCTCATGGTAATAGTTAAGAAATTAAAATAGAAAAATTTAGGTTTAATTGTATTTTTTTGTCCTATTGGTCGAGTATATGCACAATTTTAGGCTTTGTAATTTTAATTGCTCAATTTCGATTTATATATTTAAAAAATAAATAATTTTAATCTAGTTAATTTTAATCACTCAATTTTTGTCCTTATATATTTTTAAAAATTAATAATTTTGATTTAAATATTAAACAATTTAATATAGAAAAATTAAATAATAAATATCAAATCATATATTTATTTATTATAAATCATCTAATTTTAAAAAAAATAGTTGACTAACTTTGTCATGCTTTGTTATATGTTAAAAAATAAATAATAAATTAACAATAAGACTAAAATTGTTTATTTTTAAAATGTATAAACTAAAATTGAACCCTTAAAATTAAGAATATAAAAATTGCTATTTTTTTAAATGTGTCCACTATAATTGAATAATTAAAATTATGAAAATCAAAATTACTCATACATCAAATTCGGAGGACTAAAATTGTAATTAAACCAAAATTTTATTAAAATATTTAACAATATATTTATATCATGATTTTCAACCTAACTGATTTCTAATAAAAAAACTCAATAATATTTATTTTATTTAATTGTGTTGTTCGATTAATAATATGTAAATTTTGTTTTTGTATACTATTAGAATAAAAGGGAACTACAAACTCTAACAAGTTTCGATAAAATAATTTGAATATTTATTCAATTTTATTAAGTTCCTTTATGTAAACATTAGTAATATGAATTTTATTTATACTGATCATATTAATAAAACAATCATATTAATTTAGATCTCTTAAATAGTAGATGAGAATGATCCATCCAAGCACACTTACCTAACTCAATATTAAGTTAATTTTGACAGATTCAGTTTTTTAAATTGATTCATATTTTTAAATTAGTCTTGATATATTTTGAAGACTAATCTGAATTATGTTTTTTTTCATCCCATCCTAATTTGATGTCTTATATTTTCTTTAAAAATATTTTTTTTTATAATTACATTTTATTAATAAAAAATTAATTTAATAAATATCATTTTGTATAACCTAGTATTATAATATGGACAATTTGATCCTTATATTTTTAATTTCTCAAAAAATAGACAATTTTAGTTTCTTGTTAATTTATTATTCAACTTTTAATGGACATGATGACCCAAACAACTAAATCAACTATATTTTTTAATTAGACAATTTATAACATATAAATATTTAATGTGATATTAATTATTTAATTTTTATAAATTAAATTATTTAATACATAATCAAAACTGCTCATTTACTAAATATATTGACTAAACTTGAGTGGTTAAAACTATAATAACTAAAATTGTTTACTTTTCAAATATATGAATCAAAATCGAGTAATTAAGACTATAAGGACTAAAATTACCCCTGCCTTAAGCTATGGACACTAAAATTACAATCAGGTTTAATATTAATTATTGTAAAATATAATTAATTTAAGTTTTATATTTTTTTATTTTATGATTTAACTAAACATTATGTTAAGAAATTAGGTTAACTTGATGTTGTGTCCTACTTTTTTTTAGTAAAACCAGACTATATACTAATAATGTAAAATAATTTTACACAATTATCTAATCATAAATTACTATTTATAATAAATTTATTAACTTTTATAATAATTATTTTAAAGTCAAACTCACAATATTTTTTATTGAATTTTTCACTGAACACAATATACTTAAATTCTCACTTTTAATATAATTATAATAATATTAAAAAAAATAAGTATCATTAACATATCTAAGAAAGGACATAATTTAGATGGGATTTTTAGATTTTTTATTTTTAATTAAAATTAAAGTTTTATCTTAATAATCTATATTAATATTTAATATAAATATTTATTATACAAATTAGAGAAAAAGAGATATTTTGTGCCTTTCTAGGCTTTTTTTATTTGAGAGATGTAATTTTTTTTTGCAAAATTACCAAAAATGGATAGATTTTGAAAAATTATCTATATTGAAATAAGTTGTATTTATGAAAAACAAATTTATCAGAAAGTCGCATACAGTTTTACAACTTTGATATTTATTTATTTATTTTTATTTTTAAAACCGTATAAGTAGTAAAAGTAATCACAACTTCAGTAACGAAGTCGTGAATTGATTTGCAACTTTAAATATTTTTATTTTTTTGAAATAAAAAATAAAATAAAATTTAAATATTTATTATTCTTTTGTAAAAGTTGTAATAATATACACAATTTTTGTTTTTAATTACATCTAGTGAAGTCATGAAACTAAATACGACTTTCATTTTTTTAATTTGTTTCCCAGGTTATGTAGCTTATTTTCTACCTCTAAATTCAATTCAACAATTGATAAAATTACATAAGAGTACAATATTTACTAGGTCGAAATGTGCCATAATAAGAATCATTGAATAACAATTCACTAACAATTGTGATAGAATTTATCTCATAATGCAGGAATATATACAGAAAATCATTTATTATTTTATATTTTAATGTAGTATGATATTTGCAAAAATACTTCATCACTTGTTTATTATGACTGTTATAAAAAAAAAAAAAAAGTCATACATGATGTCACGACTTCAATAAAATATAGGAGTAAAAAATAAAATAATAAAAAAGAAATGATTATTTATAGAAATAGTTATAAAAATATTTCTTTTAGGAAATATATCTATAAAAAAAAAAAAAATCCTTTGGCAAAAAAGTGTGCAAGTGAAACCAAAGCAGGTCCACCTGGTTCCTTAATTTCGATTCCCTTTGGCTTTACACGTGACGAAGGAAGTTCTGAGCAAATAAAAAAGGAAAATATCCGGTGCGGTTGGTTGATACATAAAAGCCAAACAGAGCCTAAAGAGGAGGAGTTGGCTTCATCACATTCTCAGAAGACGTCGCTAATGGAAGACCAACCTCAGTGGAAGAGGTCCCTAAGGACAATACCCTTTTCTTCTTCTCACATCAACAATCTCGATGATGGTTGTCTTATGCACATTTTCAGCTTCCTTCCCCCTATTCCAGGTATAACCCCTTTCTCTCTCTAAAATCTCTATCTTTTTGCCCAATTTAACAACACCCTTTTTTTCTTTTGCTACTTTTATGTGTCTTTATGCTGCTTAACATGCTCTTAGGCTGGTAATTTGCAACATCAACTAGGTTTTCATTTTGCCCCCCTATTTTTAAGGATTGTGACTAATTGTAATTTAGCATTTTCTTATGTTATGATAATGAAAAGCTTAATTTTTTATGCTTGAACCAAGTATGTGTGTTGGGTTATGTTATGATGTTTGGAGCCTAAAGATGGGTATTTGTGAAATGAATATACAATCATGTAAATATACAAGTTTGGTTAAGCCTGTGAAATAATTTAACAGCTTAATCATTACCATCCTTGTTGATATGATTGTAATATATTCATGGTTTACTGACATTGAGCTGGGGTGTTTATTATAGCTGTTTAACTAGTAAATTGGCCATGCATATGTGATTTGATGCTTTCATCTTGGAGAGTGTTCTCTTGATGATAAATCTACTTTGACACAATATTGTTTTTCAGCCCATACTTGTTTTAAGGATGTGACATCATTATTTGCAAAGATTGGTCTTAGAACATGAGTTTGGGCCTAACTGAACCCTAGTTTGTAAGATTGTTTTAACCATATCTCTAGTTGATGTGAAACTAAACCACCACCTTGAGGCTGCAATTAAGGCAACCCCCAAAGAGGCCACACTAAGGGGGGTTAGGGGTGACCGCAATTAAAGCGGCTTTCCAACAATTGGGCAGGTGACAGCTCTGCTGCATTGTTAATTTTTCTGTTTCTCTTCTGTTTTGTCTCTAATGTGTCTGCTTGTTTTAGAGGATGTTTTATCCTTGCTCTCTTTGTACTTGAACTTGGATCCTCTCTCAATTAATTTTCTTTCTATAAAAAAGAGAAACTAATAACATATTGCTGAGCATTTTCTATCACAAAGCTGCTATTGAGTTTGCAGATCGCTTTAATACCGCCCTCGTTTGCCACAGATGGAATTACTTAGCGTGTCATCCTCGGTTGTGGCTTCGGGTAGATCGATCAGTCAAAGACTTATCTGAACCTGGCGTTTTCCCCAACATTGAAACTGCTGTTTCTGCTTCAAGGCATTTAAATTTAATGCTATTTGTGTATTATTCTAGATTTTTCTTCGGGCTCTGGATACTAACTGTCACTTTCTTTCTTACAGACCAGGTGATACCATTTTAATAGCAGCTGGCGGAAGTCATCGTGTTGCAAACATTCAAATAAACAAACCTCTTTGCTTAGTGAGTTATCCAATTCATGTGTGTGTAAAATTACTTATTAGATTTTCTACCTTTAGTCAGACTTTTGAATCTCATCCAGTTTTAGCCAACAACCAACCATCCTTGAGATTAGGCATTTGGCTTTATCCAATGTGAAGCACCTCACCTTTTTAATGGGTTTTACTGGTAGATATGTGGTTGGATTGGGCAGATTTTTCTGTTGATTTTCTCTCTTTCCTTTGTTGTTTTCTGTTTTGTACTTTTTCTGAGGACTGAGGACGATTCCTTATCCTCCAATCTCTTTGTATTTCTTACCCTTTTGTCTTAATGAATTTTTTCTTTCATATAAATAAAAACAGAATTTTTGCATGTCCTTCTGTACTGTAAGGTTATCCCAGCTTGTTTAGGTCAACTAGTGCTGCTGCAAATAAATAGATTTCATAAATTTATATGTTGTGGATTGAATTTAATAATTAACACTAGATGAGGAGTAGCTTTTATTAGAGTGAGGGATAAGATAAGATCTACAAATTGGAGTGATTGAGAGACCAAATTGGCAACAAGAACATTAGAAATGGAATTAAAACAGAAGCATAGCAAGAAATGCTGACTCCAATGCCAACAAGAAGAATTTGCTCAGATTTGGATGTAACTGCAGTCACAATGGAGTCATACCAAACGTAGAATAGACAGTGGCACAGTGCTACTTCCTTCTGCAACCAACTGTCACCCCTAAAGTGATTTTGAGGCTGATGACATGTCTGGAAGTGCTCTTTCCATGAAGATGATGCTCAGACTTTCAATCAGAGCAACGACAAAATAGGGTGCCAAGACAAGTTTTTGAAACAAGATTTTTTACTTGTTTTTGTTTTCTAAAATTGTTTTTCCAAACTGCATTAGAAGAATGTTAGAAAAAGAATTAAAACAAACACTACCTTCTTGTTTTCTAATTCTTGAGGAAACATTATATTTTAATGATACAAAATCTCTCTGTTGTTGGTTTTCCAAAATCAATGTTGTTTGTTCAGATTGGTGCAGGTGAACTTCCAGATGACACAACACTAATTTGTTCTCGAGGCTCAGACAGGTTTGCATTCCTTACATTTAGATTTTGTGTAGTGCTCTTGTGAAGTAGTAGGTAGGAACCACCTTTATGCTGCTGGGTTTCAATGGATAAGATTCTTGGCCAAACATAATGGTTTTTACTTTTAAGCCTCGTGCTATGAATGTTGGTTCATCATAATAGTGCATCTGTTGCCATCTCAACCATTATCCAGTAGCTTGGGAATGACTCCTGGAAAAGGATTGAACTATCACTGTAGTCCTTGAGATTCTAAGCATTATTTCGTTAGTCCTTGACCTTACCAAATCTTCATTTTTAGTCCTTGACTTTACAAAACGTCATTCACTTTTGCCCTTGATCACATGTTGCAAAGTTATGGATTAAAGTGGTTTCAGCAAATGACATTTTGCAAAATCAGGATGTGTTTGGCTTTGGAAACCTGTTTGATTGGCATTGAACGGAAGTTTTACACTTTCCAATGCATAAACGTAGAATTAATGCGAGTGTTGGATTGACATTGAACGCGGGTTAAGCCAGATGAAACTGATATCCAAACACACTAAAGATTGAAGTGAAGATTTTGCAATGTCAGGGACTAAAGTGACTAACATTTACAATCTTAGAAGTGAAGATTTAATCCCTTGAAAAGTAGCACCAGATATTTCATCTTCAACAACACTTGGTATGTGCTTTTTGTTTTGTCTGAGCAGTGCATTAGAGTTCCTATCCACATGCAAATTAGCAAACTTAACAGTGAGGGCCGAGCTTGGTTGCTGCTTGCTTCATAGAAAGGGAAGGCTAACTATACATGGATGCATACTTCAGTGTGAGACTAATCCTCTGGATTATCTCTCATGTCCCATCGTGAGTACAGCCAGTAGCAGTGATGTGCTTCCCTCACAAACCAAGGGTAATGGTGATGGTGTATTTGTTTCTCAAACCCGCATTGAAGGGGGTGCCAAAGCTGTTTTAACAAGTGGTGATTTGGCTCTGCAACGTGTCAGAGTGATCTATGCTCGAACTTCACTTCTTTTCTGGTTTGATGTAGAGCAGATGTGTGATCAAATTGATCATGACAAGCCTCTCTGATATCATCATTTGTTCTTTTGCTTATCTAGACTTGTCTGTAATTTTAGTAGTGATTATGGTATTTATGATTCTTTAACTGGTGCACTTTTGGTTCTTGTTATTTCTTATTAGGATATGTAGCAAAAATTCTGTTTGCCATGGTCTTTATAATGAATGGTCTTAATTTAATGTGATAATTTATAAGACAAATTAGTTAAATTACATTTGATATTCTTTTTTTGCATTAATTTGATTTTGCTTCAGGGGACATGTGTCAATGGAAAAAAAAAAAAAAAAAAAGAATACAACGATACGTTGATATATAAATTAAGGAAGGATTATGTTAGGTTAAAACAGCACTAACACAACCCTAATTCAGCAAGTTTGAGAGAACATGGAGTTCTCTAAGGGTAAGATCTTCAAAGAGTGAAATTTACATCATTTTATGTTTTTTAATATATCACAACTAATAGAAAAAAAAAATGTGTGCTTGAAAGAATATAATACTAACCTCTGTCAACTGGGTCAAGCTGTTAGCTTTTGAAAAAAGTTCTAACGTTAACAAGTTTCAAAACAAAAAAAGGCGCCTTTTATAATTATAATTAAATAAAAATTATATTTTTCATTAGATAAAGTTTTTCGAAAGTAAACTATTGTTTATACTATTATAAATTTAAAATGTTTTATTCTACTGTTTTTTAGGGAAATATTTTATTTGGGAAAATAAAAATGTAGGAAAAAAATACAGTAATAACATTTTTATTAATTAAAATATATTAAAAAATGCAACATACAATTTTTTTAGTTCTTATAGTTTTTCAATTGTTCAAAATTATGTTTATTACCTCAATTTCATCTAACAATAGTAGAAAGGTAAGACAGGTGTGGTGCGTCGCTGATATATATATATATATATATAATATGAAATATTAAAATAAAAATAAAAATGTATAGAATATAGCAAATCATTTTTTGTTTCCTTGTTTTTACTTAAATATTTAATATTATTTTTTGACAAATCTATACAAATTATTGATATATCATACTTTACTCAAAAAAATTACCACACTTTGGTTACATTTTTATTAATCACAAGGACTAAATGTGACAAATAAAAATGAGAGAAATTTAAATCAGAAAAACTAAGTTAGGGAAACTAAAAGTATAATTAATTGAATAAATTATTTTTAAAATCAGGTCAATCAAAACATTAATTTAATGTTCCATGATTGAATTAGGATCCAACTAATATTAATAAAATAATAATAATAATTAAATAATATATAAAATAATATTAAATAAATATAAATATCATAATTTTAAAATATTTTATAAAATATTTTAAAAATTATACTAATAATTATACTATGATGCTTATGCATTTTAAAATAAACCCTCAACTTAAACTTTATTTTCTATCTTATAATTTGAAATTTAAGTTTAAGTTATCCTTACAAAATTGATTTATAAAAAGATAGTCTTCACTTATATATTTTATTCAAGTAGTCTCATGATATAAAATCTTCAATACACTCTTTGCACTAAGGATTGGACAACAATCATTAAAATAGATTCTAATACTATCTTACAATTTGAGATTTTAGTCTAACTCAATTCTACAAAATAGACTCATGATGATTGCCCCTACTTATATATTCTATTTAATTCATTTCACTCATAAATTTAGTACTAATTCTTTTGTTCAAAAAATAAAAGAGTTACCGGCACAACCACATTTTCGAACAAAATTCAAATAACTAGACAAGATTTTTGTATATGAAAAACTAAGCTATTATCATTTCTTTATTAGTAAACAAATATTTGCAGTAAAATCCCTCCCCCCGAAAAAACTAGTTAGCCTTGATTGCCCATGTCCTCATAGTCATCAACCACAAAAATGGAATTTTCCTTGTTTCACTTGGTATTTTCCCAAGTATCATTTACCCTGTTATATTTTCTCCACCCTAGTCCCCAGGCATTACACAAGATTTATTTTCTACTGCACAAATGATCATGCACATATATATATATATCTCACTAGCCCACGGTTCCTCAGAGATCACAAACAACCTGAAAATTGAGCACCGAAATGTCATTAGATAGATATTCCTTTAAAACAAAAAATCCATTGCAAATATTATTACAAAAGCCTTAGATGGTTGTATAGCAACAAAAACAATGATAATTAATTGTTTGACTGTCAAAAGTCATGAATAATATGGTTCATTTAAAGAATTGCATTTCAACTTTTAATGAAAATACTTATCATTCAAAATTAGCCCCCATCCCAAAAAGAATGAAGACTAGTGAAACAAAGATGGAGCATAGAATTATAGAAAAAAGAAGAAAGAAAGAAAGAAAGAAACTCAGATCACTATAGTAGGTTGGTCGTGTACCCTTGTCCCATTGACTATTAACAAACACCAACTTAAACACATATCTTGTCTGTTTCAAAATTAATAAAGTTCCTTCACCAGTCAGTCCTCTCAACCAATAGAATATAGACAATTACAAAGAGCAAGTATACAAAAATTTAATCGATTGCTTACCATTATAGGACAAAAAATTGGGTGGGGTAGCTGAACTCAACTCCCTGTAGTAGGTTTTTGTTTCACTACCAAATCATCGGCGGAGTAGTAATCAGCTATGAGCCGGTACATATATGACGGGTTATGCCCTCCACTGGTAAGTTCCAAACCGGAAAATGCAAGAAAAGAAAGCGATTAGCACACTCACTTTCTCAGGTCAGTGATGAAGGAAAGCTAGTTTTCTCAAATAATTTCGGTTTAACTTACGTGTCCGTAATAAAGAGACTAACATGGTCTGGTGGCACATAATCAAATGCTGGATTAACAACATGAAGAGAACCAGCACCACTTGCAGGATCCATCAAATCTGAGAATTCCCCAAAGTCAAGTAGCTCAGATGGGGATCTCAGCTCATTCAGTAGGACTTGAGGATTGTGTGGATACAAAGGGCACAACTGTCAATAAAATAAAGCAATTTTCAATGAAAGTCAAATAGTTGGTAACTGACAAGATGCAGCGATCACATTTTAATTCCAAAACAAGATTAAGGCACCAAATCTTCCTTACTAGCAATTAAGGGAAAGCCTTGAGGTATTGTGTATTAGTAATACTATCACAGTCTGGACACATTAACTGAATCAATAACTAAGAAAGTTACTTCCTTATCATCGTACAAAATATTGTTCAAATCTAATTTTCCAATCTTTACAAATCCCATCATTAGGTCAAGAGTATGAGAACCAATTTGAACAGCTTGAGACATCAAACTCTAAACTTCCACTCATTAGAGATCAGAAACATACACCAGTCAATTGGAATATAAAATAACTGATTTCAGAAATCTATTGACACTTGTTACATTCAATTTCTGATTGTACAAATTTTTAAAACAAATGATTTTGGATTTCTCCAACTTGTAGAATTGGAATAATCTATTTCTATAATATAAATTAAAATACACAATTTAGAAAGTGAGTCTCTCACTCTACCCATTCTCTCACTTAGATATTTCACAATATTCTCTTTTTTCTCTCCTTTGGAAGAGCATTTCACAGACTACTACCACAATTAGCTAAAAGTTTCTCCCTAGACCATCTCAAACTACCCTCCTTTTATCTATATTTGTATACTTATGATCTTTTTAACTGTTCATCCATTTCAATCTATTTTCTTTTATCTTTATCTCTAAATTGAATTTCATTTTTTTTTAAATTATCAATAGTTAAAAGTAACCTTTTTAAATTATTTGTTGTAAATTTAAAATATAATTTATATATTTAAAGATATTTATTTATTATGAATTTTAATTATAATATAATTTATATATTAAAAAATACTTATTTCTTACGTATTTTAATCATATAAAAATTAACATTTATCTTTTGCAATGCATAGGTTAAAATACTAGTTAAGGTCCATATGGCTATATATTAGAAATTCAATGCTTCATTGTAATAAAATTTTTAGTTGACATTATTTCAAACAAATTGCTGAAAACTTTAAAGTTTTTCAGTTTTTGATTGGAGATATGCTCCTGATACCATGAGTTTGGTAGTTGAGAGAAATGAGAGGGGATGTTCAGAGAGAATGAATATAACTGAACTGATATTATTTAGATTATTGATCTATAGAAGAGTTGACAGTTGTAGCTAACTGCCATAACTGACTAGCTGGGCTGAAAGAGATAGTTAGATGATGACTTACTACTAACTACTGCAGCTAATATTAACTAAAAGTCTAAAATACTCTAACATAGATCTACATTTCAAACATAGATATACATTCCAAAATCCTTCAAACTATTTATCACTTCTTCCTCACCATCATTTTAATGCATAATATGTTGTTTAATTAACCTAAACAAGGATAAACAAGTAATGGTTATGGAACATTTAGCCGGTCAGATATTTCTATGCTTATCCTCTATTTCTACTTTTTAAAATAAAAAATAGGTTGAAAATTGTTCACAAGTTAAAACTACTATCTGTAAGATACCTTAAAAACACTGCACGGATTATATATTTATTTTGATTCTGATATTTCAATCTACAAAGTTACAAACTGTATTTTGTATTAGATCAATCACCTCACAGACACATCAGAACTAATTCTCAAGCCTATATGTGTACAAAAATATTCAAACTCTTTGCCTCCCACAGATTTGGCAGTAAACTATCAACCTATTTCCAGATTTAACAGAACAGGAAAGAAACTATGGAGAGACATGAAAAGCCACAAGAGTTCTTGTCTCCTATAACATGACAGATGTGAGGAATATAGAGATTACATGTTAACAATTTACCTTGTGACTTCCAGCAAGTACAACAAAAGGAACAGCATGCCTTCGAGCTGCAAGTGCAACCATATGTAACCCTATCGGGGCAATTACTCCACCATTAGCCATGACAGCATGGGCTCCAACTATAACCTATACAATGATAAGTTGAAATCAATATAAATTCAGCACAAGAGTCTTGATTCCAAAATTTACACCAGGATTTTCACATACCATATTCACTCGGGAAATCATAGCAAAAGTCGCAGAATCAGAAATTACTGTGGTCTGTAAGCCTCTAGCAGCCAATTCTTTTGAAAGGATATGTCCCTGATATCTGATTGCATATGTAGTCAAAATTGAATGGGTTTACAAAGAACACAAACAAAGTCAACCATTGCTAATAAACTATAATCAGGCCTTGCAAATGTTAATTAGCCATAACTACAAACCTTGGGGCACCTTCAGCAACAACGACCTTAAATGATCGCTTTTTCTCCTTTGCAGCACAAAGAAACTCCAACACTGTTTTTGAACTGCCTAGCGTTAATATTACCTCACTGAAAAATAGCAGTGTAAACGAATAAGAAAAAGAATAAAAAAATTTCTTTTGTCTAAGAAAGAAAAGGAATAAAATCATAAAATCAAGGTACAATCACATAAATCAACAGAATAACATTTGCCTTGGTTATTAAAGACGAGGGATGCCAGAAAATAATAGAAAAAGAGAAAGATAATGTATGGATCCTAATGTTAGTCATGTAGATCAAGCAACCCTTGGCAACATGAAACAATATTTGAGAAACATGGATGGATGAAACAACTCATTTTCCCGATAAACAAAAAACAACCAACCATGTTAGAGTTAATTTCAAAAAGGTAAAAGTGAAGACTATACTGTGTGATGTTGTAAATTACAAGGCATTTATCAAATATATGCATGATATTCTAAGGTAATATTATGTACTTCAAAATTGCTCTGACCAATTACGTCAGCCAATATTAATAATCCCACCAAGGGACGGATCTACGCTAGCATGTTTGGGGGCAGCTGCCCACACAAGATTTTCGATTTTTGTAATATCATATACATGCATAATTATAAATTGTCCTCATAATTTGAAATGCAGTCCCCACAGAAAGCCAAAAAAACAAAAAAGGGCAAAACAGCCTACAACGGAAGCTTTAACTAAAGTGTAGCTTGATAAACTCAACCAATATAGTTAAAACAAAAATTAATTGGAATATTCGGTTGTGTTAGTCTTTGCCATTGTCAGTCCAATCTTTCCCCACTACCGAAATAATGTAGAAAGAACTAAAAAAAGGCATCAGACATTTAACACATGCATTGCCTCCTATCTTGGGCATTGGAAGTTGGAATCCTTTACCAATGCCTATTTATGACCAGTAGTAAGAAGTCTGTCTTACTGTCTTAGCATTTGTGACAAAAGAAAAGAGCATGTTCTAGATGAAAATAAATTGACATGAAAATATGTATAAATTCCAGCAAGTTTTTCACAATCACGGATCATCTGGCTTTTGGGGATCTTGTATGGCATGTTTTCAAACAAGCACTTTAAAGTAGCAAGAGATAATATATCTTAGTAGTTTTGGGTGAAACAAACTTTTGATGAATATGCTCTACTGCCTGCTCTGCTATTTGTTCATGGCAAGTGGTTATGTCTCGAATAAGTTCATTGACTGCTTCAATGACATCATGCTTCAACTTCCGACCTCTTGTACTCTTTTCAACAGCTGTAACAAAAGAAAACAAAATTCAAACTCAAAAAGACAAATGCAGTTGAATAGCAGAACAACAACAGTTTCATTGTCAAATGCCACACAGCAACAAGGAACCAATATTATACAATAATCACATGGATCAACCAATAAAATGTCCACTAATGACAATGAAGAGATCTAATATTTTTATAAAAGTGAGAGAAAAAAATTATTTATTACATCTTATAGCATTAATTGCATTGAAGAAAGTTATCTAAAAAAATGCCCCTTTTGTGTTTTAGCATAAGTAAAAAGATGAAATGAAAAAAAAAAAAAAAAAAATTTCCATTGCACTTATGTTTCTTCTGCATATCAACTATCAAGAAAGACAAAACCCATTCTTTAATAAAAAAGCGGAAGGAATATATTGGGGAAAATATTATAAGTTATAACAATCTCTATCTCAATAGTCTCACACCATCCTCACATCTACTTTTCCCTTCAGATTCACCCCCCGAGGAAGGTGTTGGTGGAACAGCAGCTGAATCAGTCACATCCTCTAGAAGAGTTTGCAATGACGGTGGACGCAAGGTACTTCTTGCAGCAGCTGCAACAGCAGCAGCAGATAAAACAGGATGATCGTCTCGCTCCACATCATCCTCATCGTCACTTGCAGCAGACATCCCCAAACCAGCCATAGCAGCCGTTGCAAGGGAAAGATCCTCCTCCCTTATAATGTGCAAAACACGCCTCACAATATTTCCCACAGCTAGCTCTGCAATCCCATACATAACATGTTATAATAGGCAAACAGTAAACTAATCCCAACTCCCAAAATGACTGTAAAACATCCTCCAACCAAAGTGTAGAACTACTAAACTAGGCAATCAGGCAGCAAATAAACCCAAATAATACATACCTTGACCGTCATAAAAACATTAAACACAGCACAACAAAAAGCATATACTAATCTCTTGAGGTACAAATCCATTCAAAGAGTTGACCTCTTCTAACAGATATTTTTCATACTCATAAACTTGGAGATGGAACCCATAACCACGTGCTTAAGGAGTGTAGTTATATGTCAACCATACCACAAAATGCATATTTATAGTTTAAAAAAAAAAGAACTTGATATACCAATAGGATTAGCATCAATAATCTGCTCCCCAACAGCCCTCACTGCGTTAATCAGAACTGTGGCCTGGTTTGTGTGTGGCACCCGCTGCTGCGAAATCACCGACCGGAGCAACTCTGCTGCCTGCTTTGCTGTGGCCTGGGACCCTTCAATTTTTCTAGCATCACAAAAACAGAATAAACAAATAGAAATTACAAATAATAAATCAAACACACAACACATAATGGTCCTGTTAAGCTCGAAAACAACAAAAATCAGTTCCTGAAGCTCAAAAGTCACATGGTGACCCCTAATACACCATTCATTGAACTCAAACAGCATCAGAGAAGGCAAAACTCTTACCGTTTCTTAAGCAGATTCACAAAATCATTAACAAGGGCTTGAACATCCGGCATTTTTCCTGAAAACAACGTCAATAATAATGATAATGAAGAAAAACAGAAAAGGAATTTACTATGTGAAAAGACGAGTAAAATGGTAACCTAATTAAATTCGCGTTGCAATATGAAGTAAAAGGGTGTTCAAGTTTTGAGTTGGAATACGAGTGCTTTGGTTTTATTCCTCCCTGCGTGCGCTTTTAATACTTCTTTTTTTTATTATTATTCATGATGTCAACTATCCCTTTAAAAAGTGACTTTTTTTTTTAAATCGTAGTAACCTTTTTTTTTAAAAAGCATAAGAAAAAAAAAATATACATTCATATATAAATAATATAATAAATATCTTTGTCAATTTTTTTAGAAAAAATTGGGCCGAGATTAATTACAATTAATAGAATAAATGGTAATTATTAAATTACAAAGTATACATAGCTTGGAATTTGAATTTCATCTCTTTTTTACAAACTTGCTAGTGTATATCTTTAGATAGGAGTAGGATTCTGATATCTGGATTAAAACAACAGAAATAACTATCACTTATACTAATTTACATTGGTTAATAATAATTACAAATTAATTAGGATATATTTGTTCTAAGAAACTATGCTTTTATTTAATTTCTCATTTTCAAATGCTTATATAAAAAATTAAAAATTAAAAATGATTTTTGTGGATTTTTTTATTATTATAAAATATAACGATATTTTATTAGTAATGAAAAAAAATCAACACTATATCTACTCCTAAAAAATGTTTTAAAGATTTTGTATTAATTCACATAACTTCTATTATATTTAGTATCTAATTTTATTTTAATTTGATTTCTACATTGAATTTGATTTCTACATTGAATTTGATTTAAATTTTAATATACTATATCAAATTAAATATATTTTACTTTTTTAGATGAAATAAATGCTAATACTATTGTATATAATCTGAATGAATCTTAATTTAAATTTGTTTTTTACATTTTTAACTTTAACATATTATTTAAAACTATATAGAGTAGATACAGTAGGCCAGGACACACTTTCATACCATATTTTATCTCAATAACTACACTTTAAACAATTATTTCTGTTTTCTTATCTTGTTTTTAATTTAGTTTTTCTTCTATTTTGTTCACTTCTCAATTAATTATACATTTATATTCACCAAAATACTCGCACCTTGTAATTATATTTCACAAATCATTCACTTTATCCTATCACTATAAACAAAAATATAATACAAGTCATTATTTTATCTTTAATATTGTTTTATTTTTAACTATGTGACAAATGATTACTTATGTTTAATAAGAAAATAAGCTTTTTCTTTTTATTTTAATTCTGAAATAAAAGAAACCAAACTCAACATATATACGAAACATAGGCATGAATGATATAACATCATAAGCAACAAGAAATGAACATTGTGGTTTATGTGACTACAAAAGAAGGTGAAGAAATCATGAGAGAGAGGGAACAGGAAAGTGTATGTGAGCTTCACTCTTTAGCAACATCCTACAACACCTATCATGGACAATGAGAAGAGGTAGAAGGATCATCGCCATCGTTCTTCTGTCTACCACTATCAGAACCTCCTTTACGAGGTTGTCCCCTTCCTCGAATTTGCCTCTTATGAGATGTCTGTCCCACTGCCCTGGAACAACATTAGTAGGAAAATTATTGTTAGAATAATTTTAATATATTTATTATAAAAGTTAGTAAACTTAATATATTAAATTATAATTGAATTAGTAGGTAAAACTATTTACGTGTCATGTCTTATCTTTTCAAAACTTTTAAAAGTAAAAGATATTAAATAAAAATATTAATATCACATTACATGTTTTTGGTTCAAACCATGGAAGAAGCAAGCAAACAAAAAGAAAGCATTGTGTTTCTTTTTTGAAACAGAAATGGGTTTTCCAAGAAAATGGAGCTATACCCATTTGACCAAGATTAATATTGTGGAATTATTTGTAGCACACCCATAAGAAATAAAGAATCCCAATTCAGCCAAGATTGTGAAGAAACTAATTACCTTTTCTTTTTCAATGTTTCACTATCCTCGTTGGACGTGGACAGAATATGTTCAACATTCTTCGTGGATTCTTCTTCCTTTCTTGTCAACCTTTCACCAGCACTTGTCTCTTCGCACACATTTTCCTCTATCTTGAACACAATTTCATCCCCTTCAAATTTGATCGTAACCTTCTTCCTTTCATTCATTTCTGGTTTCTTATCCATTATTCAATACGAAAGATGGAAAAACCACGTCGATAGAATAGTGAAATTTAGAGAAACTAACACTGCTCGATGTTTCTACGAATCACTTCAAACTATGTATTCTACTTAAAAACAAATATATACACAACATTAACTACCTAATTTTAACTAACTAATTAACTAACTACCTGTTTAACTGATTTTCTTTAGCCTTCACCCGCCTTTCAACAACAGAAAAAACTAACTAGAATTCCAATTGATATGTCACACACAAATAACAAAAATAATATAGTGTAGTGCTTAATTTTATACGGCTCCTTTTCATTATTTTTACTCTCATAAATGTAATGGGATTAAACCATGATTTTAATTTCAGAAAGACTAAACTATCATCAATTAGTGCTTAAAAAATTAAATAATTTAAAATAAGTTTCTGAAATTGAAATTCCTTAATTATATTAGTCTAAAATTAAAAAAAATGTAAGATTTAAAGTGATAATATTAATGTATGCTTAAGGACTAAAATTTAGAAATTTAAATGAATAATTAAAAGAATAAATAAGTATAATTGCATTATTTTTTATTCGACAAAGCATCATACATTCGGGGAGAAAAAAAGTAGTTTACTCAAAAACTGAAATAGTTCTCAAATAAAAACACAACATTACATTCTTTTTAAATTAAATTATACTTTTCTCTTCTGCCTCTCAATATTTTATATTATACTGTTATTTTAAAAAGTTCCCCTCTCGACTCTCGTGTTATAATAGATTGATATAGATTACAAATTAGTTTATGTTAATATAAATAAGCCAATAAGACTAATTTTTTATTATTTTTTTACTCTTAGAATTATCAATAACTAATTTAAACTATTCATTATCAACCAAGATTTCAGAAGACAATATGGAAAATTTATTAAGTGAATACAATTTGAGATTTTTAGTATTCAAATATTTCTTTTCATCGATTAAAATCTTAAAATTGATAATACAATATATAAAATTAATTTCTAGCTAGTGACCTTGGAAATGGAAGAGAAAATAAAAAAAATCCTAATAGCATCTTGTATTGTTAAGAACTAACGGGCTAAAGTTTCTTCTCAGTAGGAGGTAGCTTGAACACATATTTTTACTTACAATTAAACAATTTTAATAACTTTCGGAAATTGAAATTCATCCATCACATTAATCTAATTATATATATATATATATATATATATATATATATATATATATAATTAAAATGTTAATATCAACCTATGCTTAAAATCCACTACAAAAAATTTAATTTTTAGTAAGGGTTTATTTGTGGGGTTATTATAAACAGCTACAAAATGATATAATTACTGACAATTTCTTTAACTTTCATAAATTAAAAAAAAAAAAGGTTTTTAGTGATGTAGTTTGTGGGGTGTTCGTAAACCCCAGGAAAATATATAATTTCTGACACATAATATAACCGCCACAAATTGATATTCTGATAGTTTAATTATTTTCTATAGTTTATACATTGTCTTAAATTGATATATATTATTATCTATTTTTTACTTAGTTTTGATTACGTTTTATGTTATATAATTTTTAATTGATTTATTATTTTTTTATTTTTTGTCAATTTATATGTACATAACTTTTACTAGTAGTTAATATTAATAAAAAAAATTAAAATTGATATATAACTAGATATATAATTGATTTTTTAAAAATTAAAATTGATTTTACCATACCAAAATTGATTATAAAAAATAAATTATGGATATTGATATAGTTACAATTATGATGTAATTACTGTATATTTATAAATAAACGTAGCCTTTAGTAGTATATGCACATAAACTACTGTGTTCCACAAAGACAGTGGGTAGGTGGAGGAACGCTCTCAGAGGTTCACCAATCCGTGAAGAAGCTCCTACTTAAGTCTCGTGACGACCTCGAACGTCTCGAACGTCTCGAACGCCTCGAGTACTCTACAGTTGTCGTTGCCGTCATTGTCAACACCGACTCAGAGTTGTCGTTCGTTGTGAAGAAGGACATCACTCAAAACCAATCTCTCTGCGTCGAGATGGACCACCTTTGAGGATTCGTTGCTGCCAAGCCTCAACATTATCTATGGAAAAGGTGAATCGAACGATTCGATTCGAATCCCGATCTCGGTGAATTGGTTGTTTTTTATTAGGACAATTATCTGTTTTTGGTAAAATTGCTTTGATGATTTTATGTGCGTGTTGATTCGCGTTGCGGTTTGTGGAGTTCGAAATTACGTTTTTAGGATTCTGTTTTTGAATTGCATTTTTGGCTTTGTTTCTTCTTTATTGTTTAGTTTTTTTTATGGATTGTTATAGTGGATTTTGGGAATGTATTTGACATGTTAGATTTTATGTAATTGCAATTTCTGATAGTTATATACATATGTTATGGTGAATTGTGGAATATGCACATTTCATGTTTTTAGAGTTTTATATTTTAATTTTTTTAATATTTTCAAACATTTTATTTTTCGTTTACATATATTTATTATGCATTCATGAATTTCGTTTTAGCTTTAGAAATTATATTATAATGCTTAAACCAATCAAAACACAAATGCTTCTGAAGTAACGAAGAATTGGAAAGTAATAATAAGTTTCCAATTTTTAAATGCATGAAAATAAATTATTTTCAAATATATTTTTTTCACAAATTTCAGTTGGTGTCTTAATCATAATGTAAATGCTTAAATCATTCTGATTGATAAATAATCACAATGCAAAGGTCCTACCAAGCAACTCCACTAAGCAAAGGTAATAAGAAGCAACCCTTATTAAGTCTCAAGTATTTAAAACGCTTCATCATTAAAGTTGGTACACTGGAAAATCCCTTGAGATTTTTGTCAACAAATTTCAATTTTCGACGATTTTCATTTTTGTTGGATAAGTATGCTATTAAGTATTATGTAGGTTATTATTATATTCCACTTGAAAATATTAAATAATTTCAGCTGAACTATTTAAATTTCAATCTCTCTTTTTCAATAAGAAATTTTGAAATTTAAGTTTAAACATGATATGGAATTTACAAAAATACCCTTATTCATAAACTATTAAAATTAGATACATAATAAATTTAAATGATCACATTTTTCTTTTAAAAATTTATTCAAGATAAACACCACAATTTTAAACCTCTGGATATGTTTCCAAAATTTTAAAATTCATTTTCGTGTAAAATGTTAAATTTACTCATGATCGCTAATAAAATGCTAGAATATGAATAATTAATTCAAATAATTGTAAAATCATGTAAACCTTTAAAATATTAATAAATAATATTAAAATATATTATTTTGGGTCAGAAATAAAATATTCCAAGTGTAAAAGACAATTTTATCCTTTATTTAATTTTTTCATAAAATAGTCTTATTTACTTCTAAAATTTCTATAAAAAATTAAAAATTATAATTTCAACCGATTTACTTAATAATTAATATTTATTAATTTAAAAATATATAATCACAAAAATATTCCTCGTAGAAATTTAGTTAGGTTTTTGAGTCAAAACTAGTTTCGTTTGAGCTACTTTTTGCACACTACTTTTGTAAAATTTATTATAAGTTTATATTTTAATTTCAAAACCACCTCTAAACCATTTTATTTAGGTGAAATAATAGTTTTGAATAGTTATTTTGATTTTTAATTAATCAAAATTAATTATTTAATATTTTCTAATTACTAGATTGCCTTAAATCTTCAAATTTGGTCCATTTTTTTTTTGTATAGTGAGCAGTAGGAAGTCCAAATTACGGAGAATTCCATCACAAAATTTTATTTAAATTTTCTTAAATATATCAAAAGTTTAAGGTTATTTTATGCAATTAAATTTCCCCCTAACTCCAAAATCAATTATTAAATCTTTTGTACATAAAAACTATGATTTTTAGGTCTTCTGAATATCTACACATTCATCACAAAATGGAAAAAGAAAATCCGTGGTCAACATAAATACCAAACCATACCACAACAAACCAACCATTTCCAACAAAACATCATGAACTTAAACAATTATTTTAAGTCATAAAACTCAAATAAAACCTTAAAAAGCTGTATTTTTTTTTTAGCAATTCAAATCCAAATAACACCATATATTTTTCATAAAATTTAAGTCAAGAATCAAAGACTAAAAATTTTCAAAAAAAAACTCAAACTTCCATCTAAAGCATGATGTTTGAAGACCTAAATCACCAACAACTCATAAGAGATTGTATCAACTTTAACCAAATATACATACACATTTTTAACCATCTATATTTTGGTAAATAAAAAAGTAAAGTTTTCTTATTATAGGAGTCAATAAAGATAAGTTTAGTCAATATCAAACTTAAGATATTTTAATCAAAATTTGGGACCAATTATAATTCAAAAAGAAAATTAAAATCTCCTCTCTAATCGACTATGTGTCCATCCAATACAATTTAGGGGTCAAGTACATTGATTAATTTTAATTGACACAATTTAGTAAAGGATGACTTGCATAAGTGGGTTTGGATGAAAAGTACAAGATTAATTTAGTTAATTAATAATCACATATTTAATGAGTTAATGATTCATTAATATTAATTTTGGACTTAGAAATATTTAGAATATCTTAAAGTATTTCTCTAGCTCCAAAAAAAGCTTCTTAAATGTGTATTTTGGAATTAAATTAGTGTTATTTCAATCAACAACATTCAAATTAATTAATATTTTTAAAAGAACTTAATTATAATTAATAATAATTAATTATAAGGTCATTTTTATAGTATAGTTCTACATTGTAAGTTTACAATATAATCACAATTTTGATAAAATTTTCTATTGAAAATTATACAAAAAATAACATACATTTATTTTATTAAAATTTTCATGAATAAATTAATTTTCTCTTTTTATTATTTTCAACCATTTATTAAACATAGATAGTGAAAAATGAGTGTTAAGTTTGTTTTTGGAGCTCATGGAAGTCAAATGTGTTATCTTTTTGCATATTTTGGTGGCAACTATTTTTTTGTTGCTTGATTTGGTCTGTTTGACATGTGGGTGGCTTGATGCGAGTTTTTGTAAGCCATGCGATGACACTCATTTTAACGTAAATGTCTATTCAAGTTGCCAAGTTGTTTATTCTTTTTGTTGTTTTGGTGCTTTCTTTTTCATTTTATTTCTTTGTTTCTCCTTGACATGAGTTTTTCTGTGCAAGTGAAGTTTTAGAGTGTGGCTATTTGCCATGACAAGTACAAGTACAATTCTTTTTTTTTCTCTCTATTATTAAGGTTAGCATTTTCCATGGGTAATGATCGGGTTATTTTTCGATGTTGCTGGGAATAAGGTTGTGGTGGGCTCAATCATAGGCAAACCATTGTTGATGAATATGTTTGGTGGGACGATGGTGATGCTAGTCAAAGGTTGTTGGTGGTTGAAAACAAGAGGAGGAATGTTAGGTCTTAGATAGTCGAAACCTTTTATGTTTTAATTATAAAAAATAAAATATAATATCATGTTATAAGTGATAAAAGGCTAGTTATTGTATTATTCATTGTAGCAAGTAAAAATCATTTCAAGTACACCAAGGATCGTCTGTCTAAATGTTTTCACACTTTTTCCTAAGAAGAATAAATCTTGAAACGGTGGATAATATATTCAATATAAGTTTTGAAGCTTATTAAAAGATCACAAGATTTATCCTTCAACAAAAACAAGACAAAATGAAAGACTACCAACTTCTACATCAAAAGGTGAAAAAAAAAGTAGAAAACAAGAACGTAATAGTAGTGACATAGTAGTTGGTTTAGAAAAAAAAAGGAAATCATTATTTGTTATACAACACAAGTGCCAGTAAAGAAGATAACCATAATGCTTTATCAACTCCTATGTGACTAGTCGATGAAAGACATTAAATCTTATATTTAAGGTACCAACATTTATAATTTGTGAAAACATCTAATAAACATATTTCAGATTATTTATAAAAAGCTCAGCAAAAAAGAAGTCTTATATAGATAAAAGAACAAGTAGAGAATGGATAAGTAAATATCTTAGTGCTTTAATTTCTTTAAAAAAACATTCTTTATAACTTTGATTATTCTTTGAGTACTTAGGTTATTTATTTGTTTGTCAATCTAATGGGAAGACAGTCTTGTAATTATCATTTTACGCATTGTGTGATATGCTTAAAGCTCGAAGAGACTTGGTTAAGAAAGAATACTTGTAATTTTTTGAAGTGACAAGGACTGAAGAAAACTTGGATGAGCCTGAAAAGTCCTGGTAAAAGAATACTTGTAACAATTTAGAACTTTATAATTTGTAGGTAGGCAAAGACTGGATGTACTATCTAAGTAAGACAAACTAATATAATTTTCTCTTTTTATTTCTTATCTCTTATTATTTATTAAGGGAGATGATATTGTTGTAAATCGTCTTTGTTTCATGACTTCAAGTTTCTTTTATAATTTTTTTCAACAAACACAAAACATTTATTTGTTAACCAAAAATATGCTTTAGAAAATATTTGAGAAAATTTGTTGAAACACAATTCAACCTTTTTTTAATGATTCTCGTGTTTTATGAGAAAGAGAAGAAAAGATGGAAAAAATGTTGCATGTTACTACACCAAAATAGGATATAATTGCCAAAGAGATGCCTTAGGCTTTAGGCCATAGAGTCCAACCCAACTTTGACACCTATATATACCATCAACGTCATTGTAGCAAGTAAACATTTAATATTATCACTCTTGTGAAATTATTATTGACTGAAACACCAAAATATCTTTTGTAAGTATCCACTTGTTTTTTACAATATCTTAGTTGCACTAAAGCACTAGTTAACCTTTGGAGAACTTGGATGTTAACCTACCAAGCATGCTAGAGTCAACACTCTTAAGAGTTTAGTACAACATTAATTGTCTACCTCAAGCACATCAATAGTCCACCTTACACATATCATTCACATCCTTCTTAGATATATTAGAACCAAACCAACTCAAATTTAATTTGTTGATTCAACAATTAATTCGTTGAACTTGGTTCATCAATCAAATGAGTTAAAAATTGAGCTCATGAAATAAGTGAATTGAATTTTAGCTTTGTATAATTCAATAGTTTCATTCATGAATCAGATATATGACATGCTTTTAATCTTTAATCTTTTGATCTAGAGAATCTTTAGGTGGAAATAATACAATAAAAAAAACATGCATATTTTAATAACAACTCATTCTTATACTCATATGATATACGTCATGTTGGATTACTAATGATAGGATAAATACTAGATCTATTGATGATTCCTTATATAAGCATTCTTCAACATTTGTTACAGAATATTTACGGGAAATAATCGTGAACATGAACAAAGATAACTAATGACTTTATGGTTCTTCTTCAACCAAATCTCTTGAGTTTTCGATGAGATCTTAATCTCTTTTCAAATGGGGAGGAAAGAGTATGAGTTTTCAGTGATTCGGTATATTGGATACCATAGTCTTCTTATAGTGTGTTAACCTAATAAGGTTCTTATTATTCCATAATGGACCAACACCGGCATCTACTCTTTTAAGCTCATATAATCATAATTAGTATTCTAATAGGCTAGCTTAATTTTGACCACATAAAATAAAGTCCACCAATGATAAATAACCAATATAATTATTTTATAATATTAGCCCATATTAATTATTAGAATATAAAATTCCAACAATTTTCTACTTGGACTACATATGATAACAACTATACCAAATTCTTTAGGCGTGCGTCAGTATGCTATTTATCTTTAGACTTCCACTTTAACAATTTAGTCCATCTCATGTATCAATAATGCGACGATCACGACTTTCATCACTACCGTATCAATAAAACCTTAAACCCTAAACCCTAAAATGTTATCAGACCCAACGACCACCACATCAATATACGTAATGATATAAATCAATATGGATGAGCATAATGAAAATTATATGCAATGTGATCTCAATCATGCTTATTTCCAATTTATCCAACTTTAGTCTTTAATGAGATTAATCTGAAGTCCTTAAGTGCCAAATAATTTTTCACGTAACAAGATACAAACAATGTGACACCCTTCTACCCCGAATACTTAGATTAAAATTAAAATAATAAAGTAAATAAAAAGGAAGACAAGGTAATAGTTAAAACCAAAGAAACACAATTCGTATTAAGGATAAAAGGTTCACAAGGTCATTAAACAAGTAGGTACAAAGTTTTCGAGAAGATTTTAAATCTATATATTATAATTGAAAAATAAAGTCATTATCATCTTCAAAATAAGTTCTTCAAACAACAAAAGACATATGACAACTATTCTAAATTTCAAAGCCTCAATGTTACACTAATCAGAGCAAGACCCTGCCCCTTCAAAACTTCGCACCATGAGTGCCCTCAACATTACCTAAAAGAAAACCATAAGAGAGTACGATGAGTCAGAAATAGCATTCAATCATATATAAATGTAGATAGTATCCCAAATCCCACCCATTACCGTACTCAATTACTAACAGTTAAGAAATAGTCATGTATCAATCACACATTCCATCGCATTCAAAATCAATCACATTCCATTCATGTTTACAAAATGCACATGCTCGCACAATGCATATGCTCATCACCACACCTAAGAGTCTCGATTCGGAATTCCACACCATGGGCCAACCTCCTCAATCCCTTTAGTTATCACTAATGATAGCCACACCGTTAAACACCCCATATGGCCGGTGTGTCACATAGTTAAACATCACCTATGGCCCGTGCGAAAACATTCTACGTTAAACACCACCTATGGCCAACGTGTAGCATGGTTAAACACCACCTATGGCCAACGTGTAGCATGGTTAAACACCACCTATGGCCCATGCATATGAATGTCCCCCATCATTAGTCCACCCTGTTAAACACCACTTTTGGCCAGGGTCCCTTGTTAAACACCACATGGTATTATAGCCATATCTAGCTTCTCATGCATCTCATGCATCTCATGCATCTCATGTCCATGCTCAATGCATTCTCATCCACATTCTCATTCTCATGATTCATACATCATTCACACAGTCCATAATCATGCCAAAATCATATCAATTTAGCCATCATTATCATAAATCATTTATAAGAACACGCACAAAAACGCACACAAAACACCATTAAATTCCACCCAATTTCACCATTACACACAAGAGTCCCAGATTGAACCTCAACCATGAAAAACCATGAACAATCACGAGAATCAAGTAATTAAGACGATTAACCATACAATTTCAAACGAAAATCACATTAAGACAAAACGTTAATCCAAGAATTTAATCCCCTTCAAATTCCACAAGACACCATATAATAACAATTATTAATAAGGGCCCTAGGAAAGATCCTACTGCTCTTTCTTATGTAAATGAAACTCAAATAGTGAGATAGAACTGACATCTCTGCATACTTGGAAGCATAATGAAGAAAACATGTCCATCAAAGTCATTCTTCTTGTTCCTTTGGGATTCCCTCTAGAGGTTTTCCTTCACACTAAAGGCAACCGATTACATTATCAATTAAGTCAACCAAAACCACGGTACACATTGACAAATTTTTTCTACCGATTAAAACATTTTTAGAACATAATAACCAAACAAATTTGAGAATTTAGATCCTATAAGTAATTAGGGATTGCCCTCACTACCCGTACACCCTCACATTCACATGTAACCGAACTAATCTCCCCGTACCTTAGATGCAAAGAACAGTGATGATCTGATGCAGCTTTGGGACGATCTGAACATCTTAGTCTCTCCTCCTTACACCTCCTTGCAGATCTACGTTCTCTCTCCTCTGGGTATGGTCATCTTACGCACAAAACACAAATTGGGGTAAATTGATTACCCTGTCTAATATTCTAACTCGGTCGGGTCAATCCTGACTCGCCCGTCAACCCCCCATTAATTCAATTAATTAAATTAATAAATGAAAATAATTCATATTAATGTATCATCAGTTTATAAAACCATTAACTCCTCTATTAAAATAAAATTAAATGTAAATATTTAAGTACTAAATTAATTTACTGCCTTCATTAAGAATAATAATAATAACATTTCAATTTCAAAATACAATTATTTAATAAAATAATTTCCTACAGCAATTAATAATTAAAATAAAATTGATAATAATAATAATGAAATTTATTTCTAAAAATAATTAAATAAATTTTAGGATGTTACAAACAAGTTGGCTAATAAATTCATAATCTTTATTTTTGTAGAAAATTAAAATAACATAAAGTTTGTATCAAATAAACAAAGTTATAGAACATAAAAGAAAAACTCTCACTAAACTAAGATAATCTCAAAGGCAACACCGATATGAGGATCAACTAGTATAGAATTTGTCTCTATATGTTCTATATAAATATGTTTTTCCTGAACCATTTCCTTAACTACAAGATACTTGATGTCGATAAAATTTGACTTCGTTGAACTCCTATTATTATTGGAGTAAAACACTATTGAGTTATTGTCATAATAAACCTTGAGTGGTCTTTCAATGCTATCGATCACCCACAAATTAGTAACAAAGTTTCATTGTCACATCTTGTGGTTGGATACCTCAAAGCAAGTTACAAACTCTACAACTATGGTCAAAAGGGCTATAAGAGCCTATTTAACAGACTTCCAAGAGATAGATCCTCCAACCAATATATAAATGTATCCAAACATAGAGCATTTGCTATCTTGGCATCTAGAAAATTTTTTATGATCTCCAATCCTTCATACTTCTGATAAGTGAACATCTACCCATTTGTTCTCTTTAAGTAACACATCACGTATTTAACTGCTTTCCAATGCTACATTCCAAGATCACTCAAATATCTATCCAAAACTCCTACCACAAAAGCAATGTTGGAACAAGTACAAACTTAAGCATATATTACACTCCCCATTGTTGATGCATATTGAATATTTTGCTTCTCATTTTTTTCAAAGTCGTTGTTAGGCCATTGGTTGAGACCATATTTATCTCCCTTAGCTATTAGGGTGTCTCCTGGTGATGCAGAACCCTTTGTGGATCATTATTGAAGCATGCAACCTTGCCCCTTGGTGTGGAGTTGTACAAAAATTGGAAGAAAGGAAGGGAAGAAATGATAAAATATGGAATAAGGAAGGAATAGATATGTACTTGCCACTTTCTCTTTAAGGAGGAAGATAAGAGCAAGTGCCACTTTCTCTTTGAGGAGGAAGATAAGAGCAAGTGAGATTCACCAGAAGCCTCTTGAAAACTTGATAAGAATTGAAATCTCTTGTACAAAAAAAGAACAAAAAATTATCTCTCAAAGTTTCCAAGCAACATGTCTTTTCAATCAATTGAATTATACTTATCATTACACAAGAATAGAGGCCTTATATAGGCTTCCTTTAAGCATGACCTTGTTTGGATAGGTGGATAGCCTATCGACTTATCCAAGAAAGTTATAAGCTTATCTTTATGCTAGTACAAGCTTAAGCTAAACTACATAGCCAAACAAACATAACAAAGGCATAAATGTACTTTAGAAGCTAGGCTAAGATTACAAATGAATTCTAAATGAGTAACAAATGCAATCCACATACTTCTAGGATGTTAAAGAGCAATTCCATACAATATAGATGGTTGGGGTTGGGTTGGGCTTGGGCTTGGGCCTAAGTCCTCTAAGCTTTTAAGTAACTTTATCTTCTGAAGCACTTGCTCTTGTAGCTTTCTCAGCCTCCCTCTCATTATAGGATCTTTTGGTGTTTGGTTGTCTCTATCCTTTTGCTCTTCCTCTTTGTCTTCTTGAATGCTATCTAGGTTCATATCACCCAGTTTACTATATTTCATGTCAAATCTATCTAAGACTTTATTGATATAGTTCTCTTGTGATAACCTTATGATACCTTAAGAACAATGTTAATATATGAATACCCAATACAAAAGAAGTTTCCCCTAGGTCTTTCATCTCGAAATTCTTCATTAGAAATCTCTTGGTTTCATGCAACAAGCCTATGTTACTACTAGCAAGCAGTATGTGATTGACATATAATACCAAGAATATATATTTACTACCATTGAACTTATAATATACACAATCATTAATTACATTTATCTCGAAACCATATGAGGTAATGATTTGATGGAATTTGTGATACCATTGATGAAAAGCCTATTTGAGATTGTAGATGAATTTCTTTAGTTTACATACCATAAACTTAGAGTCATCTGACACAGTTTTCAGGTTGCACCATATAAATCGTTTTTTGTCAATGTCACCATTTAGAAACGCAGTCTTAATATCCATTTGATGGAGTCTAAATTAAAATGAGCTATTAGTGTCATTATTGTTCTAAAAGAATCCTTTGAAGATACCTGAGAAAATGTTTTTTTGTAGTCAATGTCTTCCTTTTAAGTAAAGTCTCTAGCAATTACACGAGTCTTATATCTCTTGATATTATCCTTATTCCTTCTTGGTTTTAAATACCATTTACAACCAATAAGTTTCACACCTTCAAGCAATTCGACGATATCCCTCATCTGGAATTGCATGTCTCCTCTTTCTAATGGGTCCCCTTAATGACACTTCTTGAGGTTGTTAAGGTTGCTATATAGTTGTTTGAGGGGAAACCTCATCATAGTCTTGTTTTAGAACAATGTCAGGAATAGTAGTTTGAACATTGTCTTTTATTACTGTAGTTGTTTCTTGAATAGTAATATGTATAAGGACTTAACCAACGTCATTAACAAATTCTTCCTCAAAGACAATATTTCTTATTTTCTCTTCCTTCTCAAACTCAATTTTCTCAAGAAATCTCACATTTCTCCTTTCAAAGAAGGATCTTGATGTAGGATCGTAAAACTTATAGCCCCGAGAGCGTTCAACATCGCCAACAAATTAACAGCTAACTATTCTTGAATCCAATTTTCTTTCATACAACCTATAAGGTCGTGCTTCAACTAGGCAATCCCAAATGTGCAATTATTTGATGCTTGGTCTTTTGCTAGTCTAAAGTTTGTAAGGGGTCTTAGTGAATACTTTGCTAGGTACCCTATTGAGGATATAAATTGCAGTCTTTAATGTCTTTCCCCAAAGTGACTTTAGTATAGAATAATGAGTAATCATGCTTCTTACTATATCCTTAAGAGTCCAGTTTTGTCGTTCTGCAACTTTGTTCATGTAGTGGTTGCCCGACATAGTGTATTGCGAAACAATTTCACACTCTTCGAGGAAAAAAGTGTGAAAGGCCTTAGACGTTGCTTACCTAATATGTCATAGTATTCACCATCACAGTCAAATTTGACAATCTTATTTTTCTTTCCTAATTGAAGTTTGACTTTAGCTTTGAAAGTTAAAAACATCTAGAGACTAAAACTTCTCATGAATTAAATAAAAGTAATTGTATCTCGAATAATCATTTATGAATGTAATAAAATACTTTGTCTATTCCATGAATTTGTAGGTAAATGACCATAAATATCTGTACATATTAGTTCTAAGACATTCTTAACTCTTTCGGCACCTAATTTCTTTTTATTTGTTTCTTTTCCCTGAACAAACTCAATGTAGACTTCAATGTCTAACAAATTTGAAGGGTCCAAGAATTTCCTCCAACACAAGTCTTTTAATTATCTATTTAGAGATATGGCTTAAGAGCTTATGCCACAAAGTGGGGGAAATTCTCATTTAATTTATGTCTAGTATCACACAAATTTGTTTGCAATATCTCGTTTATAGGAACCCTCAATATCAAGCATATAAAGATTATCTATTAAAGATGTGTAACCAATTACATTTGAATCATAAGAGACTGACTTCATTATTTCCAAATGAACAAGAATAACCAAATTTGTCCAAAATAGAAATGGAAATTAAATTCCATTTACTAGACAATGTTACATATGTCTCAATTAAATCCAAATGAAAATCAATCTTTAAAAACAATCTAAAGGTTCCTATAACTTCGATTGCAACTTTATTGTCATTATCCACATAGATGTTTCAACATCACTTGGCAGACAACTCCACAAGAAACCCTACATAAACATACTTATGTAAGTAGTAGCACCATAATATATCCACTAAGTGTTCTTAGGTACAAGAATAAATTAACTTTAGAATAAACAAAAGTAAGAAGTTTTTCCTTCTTTGCATGCCAAGCAGCATATTTAGGACAATCCTTCTTCATGTGTTCTAACCTCTTGTTGAAAAAGCAAGCAAAAACTTCATCTTGCTTCTTTAGCTTCGTCTTCTATTAAGAAGAACTTTATGTTGTATCTTTACCTCTTTTTCTTTTCTTATTTTGAGAATGACCTAGTTTGATTTAGTATCATGACAAATAAAACTCCATTAGAGTCATCTGCAATTAGAATGGGTTGATCCATCCTACATCTAATGTCCAATTCCACATTATTAAGAATAATTTCAACTAACTCCTTCCAAACTTTAAGTTTGTATTCAACATTGAGATTCAATATATTTGGTAATAAAATTAGGAGAGGTAGTAGTAGCAACTAAAGAGAGAACAATAAACATACAATGCACAATTAATCTTTATGATAAATTAAAAAACCTAAACAAGATACCTAGTGCATCATTAATCATCAATTTTTGGATTGAAAGAATTAACTACAACTGATACTTTCAACGTAATGATTAAACAGTGGTGATAAGTCTTATCAAACAATAATTGTCTTTGGATACTCCATTGTTCACATGAAAAAACAACCTTATAATCACCACAATTTACCATCACAAACATGTAATTATCTAGCCAAATTGCATCTTCCTTTGGGTTCAACACAATTTGCATGAATAATTTCATATAATATCTATGTAAATTCAATCAAATTAATCTACACACAGAGGTTACTTTGACAACATATTGTTTCAATTAATCTAACCAAAATTACTAGACAGTTTAATAAAAATGGGAGGTCTTAAATTTATACAAGTTTCACACATGAGCGCAGAATATAAAACTGTAAGTTCATATCACCGCCTAATGGTTACATATTTTAAGGTATGGAAAAAAGATATACAAAATATACAATAAGACACGTGTAGATAAATCATATAATAAACTCTTTACAAGATACCTAACACAACATTATTTTTTAGTCTTTGGACAGAAAAATTAATTTGTAAGTGATACTCTCGATGCAATAATCAAATATTGATAATTAGTTTTGTCAAATAATAACCTTTCTGTGGACTAATTATTATTCATATAAAAAATAAAATTTTATAATTATTACATATTTATTATGACAAATATATTATTATTTGACCAAATTGTGTCTTTCATTAGGTTGAACACAATTTGTGTAAATAATTTCATACTAACATACATTTATATAATTTATATTAAATCAATTTACATAATACAAATTACTTTGACAATATATTACTTTAATTAATTTAATTTCAAAAATTATCAGACAAATGTAAATGAATAAGAAAGATCTACCTTAAATAATATCTACGTATACATACGAACATTAATATAAATACATTTAAAAAAATTGCACACATTATCCCTATAATAAAATAATTTTATTATTATTAAATGGCTAGTAATAAATAAATAATTGTGCTTAATAGTCCCTTGTCGAAATGCGACATTTAATAATATTAATAAAAATTGTGCTAATGCTTGTATTCCATAGAGAAGAAAAAAATTTGTGAAAGGACATTTTAGGAACATTAATCGCACTGTAATGCACAATAATGACAATTACAAAAATTGCACTACAAATTCAATAACCGCGTTATTGGATCCGAATGGGATAAGAAAAAAAAAAACCAAATCTTAATCCATAATAAACAAATGAGAATTCCACCACACAATCGCAAACACAATTCAACATGGTGAGTTGCAAAAAAACATTATAAAAATAACCAGTTTTAAAATTTAATAATCTAATAGTAATGAAAGTTCCAATGATACCTATTAAAAATAATTCTTTAAAGGTTAAACAAAAGTAATACAATACAACCAATTTAATCTAATAAAAATACTTTAAAAAATCAAAAAATATATATTTTAATTTAAAAGAGTAAATTAAAAAAAAATATTAGAAGAAAGATTAAAATTATATATTATTATTATTATTATTCTAATATAATTCAAATTATTATTATTATTATTATTATTATTATTATTATTATTATTATTATTATTATTATTATTATTATTATTATTATTATTATTATTATTATTATTATTATTATTATTATTATTATTATTATTATTATTATTATTATTATTATTATTATTATTATTATTATTATTATTATTATTATTATTATTATTATTATTATTATTATTATTATTATTATTATTATTATTATTATTATTATTATTATTATTATTATTATTATTATTATTATTATTATTATTATTATTATTATTATTATTATTATTATTATTATTATTATTATTATTATTATTATTATTATTATTATTATTATTATTATTATTATTATTATTATTATTATTATTCTAATATAATTCAAATTGATTTCGTGGTAATTTAAAAAATTGTCATCCTCGTACAAGAGCTATGACCATCAGTCGAATTTATTGACTCAACTAAAATCTTACATAATATTTTTTGATAACGAAAACTACTTTTACATTTCCTTGTTTCTCCTTATAGTAATAATGGATACGTGTGCAATTGGACGATGGTATATTGATATACCCAGTAACTTGCACACGTGCCATATCCCTTATGATGGAAATGGAGCAGAACCAAATTACATAAAGTTTGTTGATTCCATCATTGTCTGAAATATTGTGTTTCTATTTTCGTATAAGAACACAGTGCTTGCACGAAAATAACATTGTCGCATACCAAAGAGGTAAACAAGTCAATCGATAAAGAACACAACTGAAAAATTGCAACAGAAAGTCCGTGACTACAGGTATAAATCACATCGTTTTCAATCTATTTTTTTTTTCTCTTTCTCCCACGAAATAAATATTACCATAAATTCTCTACTAATTTATTTTTTTATTTAAATACATTTTCATCTAATTCTTAATTATTTTTTATCTCATTATATCTTATGAAAATTAATAAAAAATAAATTTAAAATTTTGAATTGTATTACAATAGATTTACTTTTGTATAGGTCAAATTTTTTTGAAGAACAAAGATTCAATCTATTTTATATTTAAAGTGGGCCAGGTTTTAAAAATATTATGATGATTTATATTTTAGAAATTATTATATTTAATATAGGAACAGAGTATGAAATTATTTTTTTTAAAAGAATAAAAACTCTTAAATCAATGACCTCTCGGCCAATTAAAAAATAATAAAAAATTAAGAGAGAAAAAAAAACGTGAAAATAATAGTTCAAAATACATCAACTTGCAATTAAATTGAAAATTATTAGTAAACTATCTAGTACTAAGAGATGATAATATTTTTTAATGTCTTGAAATAAAATATGAAAAAATATTTTTTTAAATGTTTTATTTCTATTTTTTTAATAAAGTAGGAAAATACAGTTATAGGAGCAAAATTTTGAACTTAGAATGTTATATATACTTCCAAACTCTTCACCACTAACTTTAATGTTTTAAATATTTAATGTAGTTTGCATGATTAATTCTTATATATATACAAATGTAGGTGAATAAGAAAAATATAATACAAAATGATATATATATATATATATATATATATATATATATATATATATATATATATATATATATAATAAATGTAAAGGAGCGGTTTGTTTCAATATAAAATTTTCTGAATTAAGATCGTCTTCAGATTTGTAAATAATTATATCAATCTAATATTTTTATTTAATTCAAGGTAAATTATAATTTTGATTATTTATTTTATATGGTAAAATTTTATTTTGTCTTTTATTTTAAAAAAAATATTATTATAATTTTTAACTCTTAAATTTAATTCAATATTATCATTTTGAAAAAATAATTATTTTTTATTTTGAGACATAATTTAAAACTATTTTTTTATTGATTCTAAATGTAAAACTTGTTTTATTATATTTATCTACAAAAAAATTATATAAACCAACTAATGTTTGTACCAAAAAAAAAATCATAAACAAAGTAAAAATTGTGTAAAAATGAATCTCATAAACAATCAGGAAATTAAAATTTTTTATATTAGATTTTTTTTCACATAATTTTATCTTGTTTGGGACTTTTTTTATTTGAACTTAAATTAAATTTCATAACTTTCATGTAGATAAATATAAATTAGACAAATTTCATAACTTGAATCAGTCAACATATTGTTGAAAATTGTGTCAAAAAATTTATTTAAAATTGTGTTAAAAAAATTTACAAAAATAACGTTAACTCAAATTTGAGAGTTAAAAAGATCAAAATAATTTTTTTAAAATAAAAATAAATAATTTTTAACTATAAAGAACGAAATTATAATTTAATCTTTAATTTATTAAATGATAATTTTATCTTTTGAATTTTAATTTAATAAATTTTATCTGTGGGCTGCAAAGCATGCAGTACATATTGAAACTGCATGGAATCCTATTCCATACTTTTCTATTTCCGAAAATGTTGAAGTAGTTATAAAATACTTTGTTATTTGTTTTAAGTTTTGAAATATTTCTCAATCATAACTTATTTTCAATCATTTTTTACACCGCTCACATCATTTCATTCTCATAAAAGAATGTGAGAAAAAGTGAATAGTGATAATAAGTAATGGAACGAATGAATGATATTTTTATTTATTTTTAGAAATACTTTTTATAATTTAATATTTCTAAAATAAAACTTTTTACTATATAAAATAATAAATTATGTTATCATCCCGTGAATATTTCATTGTTTTCCTTTCTTATGTTAAAATATATGTTTAACTTAATATCGTTAAATTAAATTATATAATATAGATATTACATTTCCTTTTTTGAAAGGTACAATATAATATTTTTTATATTTTTTATGCTAAAATATATAATAAATTATATTTTTTTTTGAAAGATGAAAATATTATATTATATTTTTTTAAAGTTAAAATATATAATTTAATCTATTTAATTGTAAAATTTTACAATAAGATTTCAAAATATATATTAAAATATTTTTAATTTACAAATTATTACTTACTTAATATTTTTTAATAAAATATATAATTAAATATAAATTAATTATTTTTATTATTAAAATAATTATTAAAAACAAAAATTATTAGATAAATTATATGTGTAGATATGTAATTTGAAAATTTCTGTTTAAAATATATTTTATAGACAATATTTATAAACAATAATAAAATAATAAAAATTTAATTATATTCTAATATATATTATAAATATTAAAATTTTTAATAATGATATTTATTTAATAATATTTTTTTTTCTAAATAAAGAGGTATTTGGGACTTACATTCAGGTGTTCTCTTTTCCGTCCAGTCAACTTATTTTAAGACTTCTAAATGCGACTCCATGCGTAAATTAAGAATCAAAATCTTAATTAAAAACATAAGTGTCAAACTATTTATACTAATAACATTTGACAATAATAATAATTTTTTTATTATAAATAAATTCAATATTCTATGTTTAATATACATATATTAAAATTTATTAAAATATTTTTAAAAATTAATTATATATTAAATTTAATAAATATATTATTTAATATTATATAAAAATATCAATTTATTTAAATATTTTTGAAAATATTATATTAATAATATCAATTAAAAACTATTTTGATATATGTGTTTAATTTTATTATAAATTTTAATTATAATATAATTTTACTTATATAAAATATAAATAATTATTCAATATAATTTACAAGATAAAATACTAGTTAGTTGATATAAAATAAATTGATTCAAAAATAAAAATATCATTTAAATTTATAACAATTCTTTAACTGCGCTTTGAACCGCTCTACTACTTTTGAAATAAAAAGAAAAATTAAAAATATTATTTTTTTTAACAAAATAGAAAACAAAGATCGAAAAGAACATGCAAATTTTCAAAGCCAGATAAGAGTAGAATTAGAAGCAGATCTTTACCTGTTCTTTTTAACTCATTCATTTGTATTTTCTCGAGAAATCTCTCTCTCTTTCTCTCTCTGGTTTGAATTCTTCGTCCACTCGCAGACGCGCACTCGTGCCTTCTTATTTATTGCACTTGTCATGTCGTAGACACGCTCTCACCCACCAATTTTTTTCATCATTTCACCCTCCACCCAGCCCTTCTTCTGGGGTTCATTTTTTCTGTAATGGCCTTTTGATCAAACCATCATTTCAGGTATTTGTCTCTTTCTATTCAACCCTCTCTCTCTCTCTTTTTTTTTAACAATTTATATGTTTTCATTTCTGGGTTTTGATTTTTAGAAACTTTTCATTGATGGGGGTGTTTAAAGTTTCAATTTTTAATTAATTTTCGCTTCACCCACTTTTCATTTTTTTGAATTTTTGTAAGGGTGTTGCTTGCGTGTGTCGTGGTAGATCTGTGGTGGGTTTGGTCCGAAATCCGATGCATTTGTTTGCTCTTTTTGAAGTTAAGATTTTGATTTTTGAACACGTGAGATGGATGGAACAGTTTGTTGCTACCCCCTTGTGATTGATCTGCGTGATCACCTGTGTTTCTTTTTCTGTTTGCTCAATTGGGGTGTCTTGAGGGCATGCAAAAATGTAAATGTTCAAAATGGGTGTCTTGGGTCATCATGCATGTGTGTGGCTTTCTTTGGCTTTGGTTGTTAGTTTTTGATGGCTTTGAATCCGTTGACCTTGATCATGTGTTTGTAGTGTACTGACCATGACGCCATAATCATGTATGTTGGCATGATTTGTGTGGGGTTTTGTGGGTATGATAGGTGACTGGTTCCAGTTGTATTGAATGAGTTATGAGTTATGAGTTATTTGCCATTGTTTACTTTCATGTCATCTTAATTTATGGTTGTTGGGTGTCTTGTCCTTTGTTCCATTGTTATAGATTAGTATTTTTTTGTTGATTTGATTCCTGAGTGTTAGTTTCTTTAGGCTACAATTTGATGCTACGGATTAGTTTCAGTTTCAATTTCGTGTTCTTTCTTTGCACTTTTCCAGATGTTTTTCTTGAATGTATAAGGGAAATGGAAAACCTGGCTATTTTAATAGGTGCTTGACAAATATGAAAATGAAGTTCAAGGGGGTAATTATTTGTTGTCGTTTCATCTTTGCTCGGGTTTTTGTTGTTTAAATGACGTGTCTGTAGTAGTTCTACTTGTGACATATTTATGGTCATCTAGTTTCTTCAGTTTTTTCCTCTCTATTGTTCAAAACTATGTGTATACCCTATATGGAAATGTTGTTAAATACCTTTATAGCACCCTCATTACGCAATAATATGGCGTTTTTTTTACCCCTCCACCATCCGCCATTGATAACCTTGATATTTTGTCAGTTTTTGTCTTGTTTGAAATTGAGGCTATTGTCTTTAGCATTTTGAAATGTTAATTGTCAAAAATCAAAATCACGTTTTTATCTGTGGTGTTGCATGATTCTACGAGTTTTCTCATGTGTTTTATGTTGTGCACACCTACAATCATAATCTGGTGGGATTGGGTAGGATTGCTGAGGAAATTTGTTAAAGTAGTTGGATTGGTGATTTGGAGGGAGTTGGGTGCTTGCAGCAGCAATGGGTCGAACTGGGAAATGACAACCCGGTACTTTAACCTACAACTGATGAACATTTTGGCCTCCCTATCCTCTCTCCATCTCAATGCCATCAGCTTCTCTGTCTCTCTTAACCCTCAATCCCTACGACTCTACTCAGATCACTGTAGTGTGGTAAAGGTTGAAGCTCTTGTTTCCCCCCTGAAGCCTGCAAGTTGGGCCTTTTCCGGGCCTTCATTTGAATACAACCTCCTGTAGATCTTTAGCTTTTCCACCCTGTTCTGTCTCTGTTTCCGTTTTCATTCCATAATCTTTATCAGATATAAAGTAGACATTTAGGTATTAGTAATATAATAATTATGAAATAAATGTCTATATTCTTGCTTGAATTTAGTGGTTTTATCACATGTATTAGTTAACTATGTTGTCATACTTGTGTTAAAATTAAAGTACACTTCTAAATTTTTTGTCACTGTTTGAAAAATGATTAAGTTATTGATTTATGATTTGTGTTATGATCACTTTATTTATGATCTTTCATCATCATCCTGATCCTAGGTAGGATCTCGATTTTAACAACCCTGCTGGGTGGAGGGTTAGTATTTGAAAAATGATTATCTAATGACAGGGCAATGGTGAAATACCCCTTATGGTATTGTAATTACTTTTTATAGGATAAGCACACCCAATAGATCATTGCTTTTGGTAAATTATTAAAAGCTATAAAAGTGGACTGAACTTTGAATATTTTTTGAATGATGATTGCAGCTTTTATAAATTCTGTTCATCAACATTTATACTCTATTAAGCCATACTAAGTTATTAAATTATGTTTCAAAACCAATATAACTACCATCAGTAATTGTGCAACAGTAATCCTCCCCATATAGGAAAGTTACTATAGGTTAAGAGAATTGCCGCAGAATTGATGTTTTGATTGCCATGTAATAGTTGGTTTTCATGAAGAAATTAACCTGGAAATATGTATGTAATACTTACTGATTCTTTTGTGTGAATTGTGATACTGTATAGTGAAAAATAGGATCTCTGTATCAAATTCTATTCCTGATTGATCGTAATGAAATCCTTTTCTTTTTCATTCACAAAAGGGTTGCTGGTGGTTGGTTGTACAAGCATGGCATCTAGTCATCCATTTTTTGATGATATACGGAGCAGATCTAGTGTTGACCCTCCTCAAACTGAACAGTTAACAGAAATTAGTGAACTTGTGAATGAGCCTTCGCAGCCTGTACTTAAACCTCATGGGACTGTTTCAAGCAGTGTTCGTGAGCTTTTAGAGTGCCCTGTGTGCTTGAATGCTATGTACCCTCCAATCCACCAGGTTATTTTTCTATTGATGTTCATTGTTGATTTGTTGGATTCCTAAGATAGCATGTGGTTGTAACTTTAAAATACTGGGGTCAATTGTGCTTTGACACCCTGATTTATTTGCCCTTGATTTTGTTTCATGTTGTGCAATTTTTCCCCCATTTTTATAATTAGGTGTGAATTTAATTCTCATGATGAGGAGAAGCTTACATACAACAAGTGACTTTTTAATGGAAAAATAGATGGAAAGGGTTTTCTTATTATGCCAAGTGTGGAGCTTGTATCGCCTATTATGAAACTTTTGGCAATGAATTGTTCTTTATGTAAGTGTTGTGAGAAACACTGTATATGATTTACACATTTGTTTCAATTTTTAGAGTTAACTACTCATTTTGAAGGCATGGAGTAATTCTGAAAAACTACTAAAATAGCAGCCCAATAGTAATTTTCCAAAAACATTTGTCAGTAAACTAGTTATGGTTCAAAAGTAATTCTCCCACACATAGGCTGATCTATGCTGAGATAATTGGATAAATCCAATTCATAAGTGCCATTGCATCATTTGAAATGAATCCTTCACACTTTATTTAAAGGATGTGATACTCTGATGCATGGAACAAGGATTTAAGCACAAGGACTCAATTATGTTGGTCGTTTGTATCATTTAGAGTTTATGCATTAATGGTGATTCTTTCAATTCAAAATGATTATCCTTTGATAAATTTGTGGTAAAGAACTTGTTATTTGAAAATTTGCATAGCATCATTTGCTTTGTTAATCTTTATTGCAGTGTTCAAATGGTCACACTTTATGCTCTGGTTGCAAACCCAGAGTCCACGACCGGTGCCCTACATGTAGGCACGAGCTTGGCAATATCAGATGTTTGGCACTGGAAAAGGTGGCTGCATCATTAGAACTTCCCTGTAAATATCAAGGTTTTGGGTGCTCAGGCATATTCCCATATTACAGCAAGCTAAAGCATGAATCTCTATGTCTATTTAGACCTTATAACTGTCCATATGCTGGTTCAGAGTGTTCTGTTATGGGTGATATACCTTACCTTGTGGCCCATCTAAAAGATGATCATAAAGTGGATATGCACAGTGGCTGTACTTTCAATCATCGCTATGTCAAAACAAATCCACAAGAAGTTGAAAACGCCACATGGATGTTAACGGTATTGTTTTGCCAAACTTCCTTTTCTGTGCCTTCTATTAACTCTGCAAATTAATTAAGATAAATGCTAGCACCATGTATTCTAATTGATTGATATTTATTGGAAATATTGTGTTGCTACTTTCTTGCACTCCTCAAGAAACCTGTGATAGATTGTGTTATTTTAGGTCATGTTAGGATGTACATTTGTTTGGTGTCATTAGTTGATGAGAATATTGAATGAGAAAATAGGCTATATACTGATAGTGTAAAATAGTTTTACACAATCATCTAATTACAATTATCATGTATGAAAAGTTTGTTAACTTTTACAATAACTATCTTAAAATCATACTAATTTTATTAGATAATAGTACAAAACTGTTTTACATTATCAGTGCAAGACTATTAAACTGTTTTACTAATCGCAGTTGCAGCTTTCTTATACTATAGTTCTGGAACATATCAAAGTTGAGTTTGAGATTTTGAAGTGTAGCACAACTTACAACTTTGCCTGTAATGTGTGACTTAGCTGATTTCTGCAGCTCACTTTTGTTTCTAGGTTTTCAGTTGCTTCGGGCAGTACTTCTGTCTACATTTTGAAGCTTTCCAGCTAGGAATGGCACCTGTCTACATAGCATTTTTGCGGTTTATGGGAGACGACAACGAGGCAAAGAACTACACCTACAGTCTCGAGGTGGGTGGAAATGGGAGGAAGATGATTTGGCAAGGGGTACCAAGAAGCATTAGGGATAGCCACCGCAAGGTTCGCGACAGTTTCGACGGTCTCATAATTCAGAGGAACATGGCTCTATTCTTCTCCGGTGGTGACCGGAAGGAGTTGAAACTGCGCGTCACCGGGAGAATCTGGAAAGAACAGTGAGTGGAGATGTCCTCTTCAACAGGTAGCCAGCCAAGTGTATTAAACAGAATAGTTTCTAGTGTACCTATCTCTTAATTCTTCTAGTGGTATGAATCTTCTGTTCATGTATTGCCTTTTGTAATTTAGGTGGCAACATCTCTTTGCATACCTTTGCATTGCATCAAATACATGAACAGGAAGGTGTACCTCCTATCATTATGATATTTTTTAATATAGATGTAGAACCTTAGCTTGCTCCTATTTTCTTCTTTCTTCTCGGTCTATGGTGCAAATGTTGTATGCACACCACCACTTACCATTTAGAATGGCGTAAATACTTTAATTCCCAAGATTTTGTAAGTTCTTTTATTAGTCCCTGATTTTGTCCAAACTGGCCTTTTTTATGTTAAAAAAAAATTAACAGAAGATATTTAAAAGGACTAATATGAGAGTTTATTCGTTTAGACCAAGAGTTATCTTTGTTTTGTTTCTTGCATTAAATGGGAGCAGATATTGTCCAAAACTTCCATGTGCAGTTATAAAAAAAAGTTATAGTAACCCTTTCTTTTAATATATTTCTAATTCTTTATTATTGATTAAAATTTATTAAAACTTGTAAAATTTTGAATAAATAGAAAGTGAGACTTAAATGAGTGATTTCTAATAAATTTTAACTAATAGTTAGAGTATTTTTGACAACTTGACCTATTTGAAACTACTTGCAAAGTAGAAGATACTAATTTTGTTCTTATATATAAGACTTAAATTTGTTATTTTAGATAGTAGTATTAAATTTGGGAACCAGTTGTATTTTTTTTTTAGTAGTCAATAGTATTATATTTGTTAATAATTTGTATTATTTTTTAAAAATTATCTTTAAAATTATTAGATATCATTATCTCACTTTTTTACATAACTACTTATTATCTAATTAACTAATATGTATTTAACATTTTTTTTCGATTTTTATTAGAGAGATAATGAATTTATATTATTAATCTAATAATAGTCTTCCATACAGCAATGGAGATAACATATCTACAACTGAGTTCTTTTTTGAAAGTTCGTTGTGCATTAAATACAAAGTAAATAACAATTCAATTCAAACATACCTTAAACAGCGTTAAAAATATGTGATGTTAGTATTTTAAAAAAGTATAAAGATCCTCTTTGGCAAAAATAATGATTTAAGGAACAGTTTTTTTATAAGGAGACTACTTATGAAATTGAAGGCAAAATACTTGCACATTTTTATCGTTTGACAGAGATGTCAATAAAGAACTTACATGAATTGCATTATTCAGCCACGAACATGCTAAGGTATATCTTAAAAACCAAGTCCTTCGATGGGATTTGTATTATCGTATGGTATAGCTCAAAACATTTTCTATCAAATTCCATGTTTGTGTTGAAACAAAAAAATGATGAATATGCCAACTGAAAAATATTTTTACATCATATTGTATCCGAGACTTTTTCCTCTGGGTTCTATAGTGAGATTAGATGTGACATTAAAACACAATTTGTCTTTTTAATAGATTTGAATCCACTTATGATGTTAAATAACATGATATAATCACATTAGAAAGAAGGCTTTTGTTATTTATATTCCTTCATTTTTATATATACACTCTTCCTTTCGTTTCTTTTTTAAAATTTGATTATCATAAATATCCTTTATATCAAACATACTCTTCTACCTAAAAAAGAAAGGTATATAACCTATTATCTGTATCCTTTTCATGGTTCTCTAAACCTTTTTCATCTTTTTTTTATTCTATAAGAAGGATTAGAATTTAATTTTAACCTTGTTCCATTGCACTTCTATATTTAATTCCATTGTACACGTGAAATGCTTCAATAAAAATGTCAATACTTTTATTTTTTCAATCCGGAAACTACTTTCACTTGTGTTTTCTGGAATATGATGCCTTACTTTGGAGTATTTTATTTTGAAGACTCATTGGTTAAAGGGAAGTATTAGTACAATTATTCTTCTACAAAAAATAAGGGACACGTAGCACTAAAGGATTCTTTTGGGTTGATGGAATATATGTATTCGGATTGTGCTGGTGATAAAGATAGCAGAGGATGGAGTCTAGCTTTAT